>CM074955.1:16471823-16539328 GCA_037577455.1 Pangasius macronema
TATATATATATATATATATATATATTTAAAAGCCTGTATTCAGGTTGCTAATTTCAGTGCTAATATTCAGTCAAAGTCAGGCTGCCAGATTCAATACAAACACTAATTCAAGTTCAAATTCAAAGTCAAGTTTAACATCCAAGCCATCTTGTTGTGCCATTTTGCATCCCCTGCCATCAACTGCCTCCCCTCTCAGGAGCATGTGCACCTAGATCACATCATCAGCAGAACACTGTGAGAGCAATCATGGGAAAAAAGAAAGCTGCTTTTAACTATAGTCTATTCTTTAGAGGGAGTTTGCAATGGGAGTGTGTGGGAATAAATGAATTATGGCACACCTGATGCCATTTTGTGGTTGTTATATACTCTCTCTCTCTCTCTCTCTCTCTCTCTCTCTCTCTCTGATAGTGAGCAGAACGTGTGTGCATTTGTGTCAAAGTGAGTTGAAAGTCCATGTACACACTGTAAAAAAGATTCAGAGGTTCAGTAAATATAACAGCACTGCGCATAAGTTATTCTTTTTCTGTTTCCTTCATGTTTATTAGCAAAGTTTCTCAAAAAAAGTCTTTATGAAAAGTCTTTATAGTCTTTATGAATCTTCATTGGTATGAATTCAATAGTTTTTAAAATTAAAAAATCTTTTTTTTTAATTCAAATCTTTATGACACTTTTTCTGCTTCCATATCTAAAACTCACGCTAAGTGAATGACGAATGAGTTCATTATTCCTCTGAGCAGTAGGTACAGTGAGTACAGTGTCCTCAAGCTTGTTTTTCTTCCACAATGGCTGGGCAGCTTTTAAACACTTGATTCACATAAACCTTTCGAAAAGAAAACCCAGGAAAGGTCATGTGTAAATTAGCCTGACCCCTCTAAAACTTTAAATGTCAGGAAACCTGTGCTTCTCACAGACACTAATAAAGGCTTTTGACATTTAAAAGTCGGCGTAGGATTCGGGTTGTGGAGCGTTTTAAAAAACTTTAAAAAGAATGAGACGTCAAATCTGTAGCATATAGACTATATAAATGATAAGATTATAAGATTATAAGATTTGTAATATCCATGACTGTTTTCAGGCCTGCTTGAGCCTACTAGTAAATGACTGGTCTGGTCTCATACTTTTATATGTAATGTATTTATGGTGTAGTGGACTGCAAAAGAGTTTTCTCTTTGTATCTTTATACACCTACACATACAGGGAAATAAAACAAGGACCCGCTGTGCACCACCGAAGATGAGACAGTCTACACAGAATTACATAAAGTAGCCTGTACTCCTCTGCTTTAAGTCTCATGTGTTATTAGTGGACGTTGACCCCAAAACATCCACCAAGAACTTAAAAAAAAATTTTTTTTTTACGGTCTGTGATCGTTTCTTGGAACATTTCAACAGATTTTAGATCAGTAACATTTCGTAAGTCGACACACATTCAAAATGACATTACAACAAATATTGTTAATAACAACGTATACACAAGACTTTATACAACAACATAACCAATTGACCAAGCTAAAAGATTCATTATATATGTATTTAATGGTGATTGAAGAATTTAAGCAAAAAAGGACACACTATTATACATGGTGTCCCAAAAGTCTCCATCGTAGGCGGATACGTATGCCAGCACCCAGTCGGCTGTGCTTTCGTCAGTAGATGTCCGTGGATGTCCGTGGATGTCCTCTTCTCTGTTTGTCTGCAACACTTTCAGTCTTTTTGAATTTGTTAATATGTTTGGCGACAGTGTCGTGTGTGATGTGCTGGCCATGTGTGTGTATATATATATCCTAAATGAATGTTTTGTGTGCAAGTTGCTACCTCCAATTTAAGATGTAGTAGGAGGTGGGAAGGAGGAAAGCAGGAAGACCTCCAGTGATCACATTCAGCATTCCTGCAGTGCTTTTTCAGGCATTCAAAACCTTGAAATTTTACGAGACCTCCCAAGTCAGACAATCCATCACATCCCTCCCACAGGTTCCGCTAGTCTTTCTATAAGATTACCTCCTTCTGTCTTTACACACAGTCCTCCGTGGGGTAGCCAGAAGAACTTGCTGCACTTCACAATGAGAATCTTCATTGCCTTCGAGGGGTCTCGTGAGTACAAACTGTAGCGAGGATTACTCTATCACGACCGACATTTTGTCTACCAGTTCCAGTAACGATAATGACACATAATCAAATGTTAATGTTTGAATCATTTGTAGTGTGACTACTTTGTGACTAGGCTTTGTAGCACTTACTTCATAATATTTTTATAACACTTACTTTTTTTTAAATCATATATTCAAAAACGGTTAATCCGTGGTTGTGCTACGGAAATAGTCTATTGAATAATTTTTTTAAAAACATCCTTCAGACGGACAAGCTGAAGATTAAAAGTTTTAAAAGGGCTATTTAAAGAGTGTGTACTCTTAGAAAATCTTTACTCCTTTTAAGCTCTCTCTACAGTTTTTGCAGAGAACGTGAACAAAGACCAGTCAACCACCTTTACGAGAACATAGTGACAGTCGAGAATTTGGAGAGACACGAACCTCTGGCTCACTTTTAAGCATCTGTTGCATGAAGTAAAGAACAAAACCGAATAAATCAATCTGCCTTTCTTTTCCTTATATGTTCTCTTACTGTAAAAGCAGATTTTCTATATTTCTGTATTCCTTGGAACAAGGCCAAGCAAATGTCTTTCAGGTCTTTCTATGATCAGTGGTATCTTGGACTCCTGATGAAAATCCTTACTTGCCCATTGTGGTATCTGCTTAGAAACACCTCTCTCTCATTTTCACAGGACTGCTTCAGTGTGCAGCTGTATGATGATAAACAGGTACAGCGCTTCCTGGAGCTGAGGTTCGCTGGTGCTGTCCTGCAGGACGATTGGTGTCTGGCAGATGTGGGCATCTCCTCGGGTTCAACCATCTGCTGCCAGCAGAAGGTACCATCCCACTCCTGTTGTGTGAGAAAGGATATGTACTGTCTCGTAAAGAACTTTTATTTATTTCCCGATATAAAGTGGTATTTTATCAAAAAAGGAAATAACATAAACTACACTTTTATACAAACACTAAGGATCAATATAATATCTCTAACTAATATCTCTAAAACTCTCTACAACTAAAAACAATTGTTATTGCTGATATTCATTACAATGTGTTTAAAACAAAGGCAAATTTGTAGTTAAATTAGTAGTTCATTTTTTTGTGTATGTCGAATGTTGCTTGCATGTATTTCTTTAAAAAATTAAATTTACTTTTGTTTCTCTTGGAAAACATGTGATATTGATAAACATGTGAAAACATACTAAAATATGATATCAATTAATTTTTTCATGAAATGGTTAAAACTATATTAACATTTTTAATTTTTTTCTAAAATTCGTAATTTTTTATAAATTCTCTAAAATTCTTTTTTTTTTTTTTTTTAATAAAATCTTCTTAAATTGCAGTACCTGGAAAATCCAGCTAATTGTTTTCAGCTGTCCTTCTTTACCGTCACTCTATTGCTGTATTAAAAAAGCAGTTGGTCCGGCACTAATGCCAATCTACACTCTTTTTGTGTGATCGATGGGAAATTAATGACTATGTTCTAGTAAAATCGGGTTTTTACTTAGACTATACTACTTTTTTCGTTTCCAGATATGAAAGCTTTTTGTGATATATAATATTTTAAAGCTAAATATTTTTTAATGAATATTATTTTTTAAATATTATTTTTTGAACCTCTTATTTACATGTAAATTAACTTCTGTTTGAAAAGAAAAAGGAAAGAATGCAACACACACGCAGACTGTTTTACATATTTTAACAATCCAGAAAACCAAATTTGTTTTTAATAAAATTATTCCCACTAGATTGCCATAAAAGCTAAGAATTTTAGGTTAAGTCTGGGTTTTAACCAAATTTCTGTTTTGAACACCAGTGTGCTATCCAGCTTGTTTAAATGTGTGCTATACAAAATTAGACTTAATAGCACTTTTGTTAAATAGCTTATTTAATGCGGCCACAAGATCGTGTATAATTAAACTGACCTTTTATTATTTTATTATATTGACCTATTATCCGTGTTTTGTTACAGTTTAAATTTTGTATTCAAAAACAGGGTATCAAATTGTTTGCCACGTTGTGGCACTGAAAAAAGTATTAAAATTCTGCAGCACTACATGGAAAGTCCCTGTAATATGAAATGTGCCTGTCCTTGACATACTTAAGTGAACGAGATATCACTCATCATTTACTACAATAGATTTTATTTTAATTTCATACTGTGCTTTGGATGTCACTGTCAAGCAATGCTATGATTTCACACGGAAATAAACAGAAAACCCCAATATATTTAATAACGTGATAATCAATCGATCGATCAATCAATCAGTCAGTCAATCATTAAGTTTATATAACACTGGATCTCACAAAAATTTCAAAGATCAACCCAAAAAAGATGCAAAATAAATCTGGCCTTGAAAGTGTTCACAAAATCAGTGTCTCTGATTCACCTGGTAGGAGAATTCTCCACAGGGTGGAGTTGACTGACTGACAGGTTGATTGAGTGAAGATGAGTTTGTATTTCTTTGTGAAGTCATAGGATTGCATCGACATTGAGGAATAGTACATAAGCGTAATATATAAATAGTCCAGCATCTTGGGAGTAGATGATTTGAGTAGATTCAATTTGTACAAGTTGTGGATGGATCATTTAGGTAGACCACTGAGTAGGCATTTTTAATCATTTTAGTGGGAAAGAACAAAAGAATGAATGACAGCGGAGAGAGAGAGAGAGAGAGAGAGAGAGAGAGAGAGAGAGAGAGAGAGAGAGTAAGTAAGAATTGGCTTGAGCTTAGCAACATTTTCAAGCTAGTGGTAGCTTAGCAGATTTCGTGATTTGTGGTAGTCAAAGAGCAAGGTCATAACAAATAAATCCAAAACAAGATCACGACTTTTTAACGGTCAACACCAAGACAAGACGAAGACCACTTTTGAGACCACTCCCAGTTTACAGCTGTGTTGGTACAGTGTATTTATCTATTCATCTACAATGACTCAAAAAATTTAAGTTGACATACTAGACGCCCTGAGACAAACACTGTCTGCCAGTTAGACTGCCTAGAAATTACATTTCCTAAAACATACATCAGTATGTTGAATTTGGGCATGATAGTAATTCAGTTTTAAAATTAATGTGAATCTTATGGTCAAGACCAAAAAATGATTGAGACAAAGTTCAAATCTCAAGACAGTTTTCGAGACCAGATCATGAGAATTCGTTACAAAATTCCAGATCCATAATAATGCCCATATTTCTCATTTCTTCCCTAGAAGATATGAATAAATATGACCAAAGCCAGGTACACAGACGTATGCTATGCTATCTTTTAAAAACTTTTGTTGTTGCTGTTGTTCCAAGCTACTGCCACATGGTGGCAAAATGTCCTGGAATGAAAGTATTTCAATCAAAGTACTTAAGCAGTGCTACATCTGGTCCCATATTATGTATCAGATGTCTCAGAAAAAGAGTGCTGATCCAAGCTCCTCTCCATTTCATCTTGTCCATTAAGATGTGGAAGGCAAAAAGTGATCCAAGCTCATTTAGGCTTGAGCACTTCTCTATTTCTCAGAAACAGAAGTTGAGAAGTTTGATGCAAAGTATCATGCATTGCAGGAGGTCAGCAAGGCTGTGCTCCATGTGTTCAGTGCTGTGACGAAGGAGACCGTGCCTATCATGGGAACAGCACGTCTGCTGGATTCCTCCGTCTCCAAACTTAGGTCCTTGGTGTCCTTGTTACTTGGCCTGCCAGTCAGTGCTTTCACATTGTCAACCCAGAGAGGGGCTGAGCTTTATGACTGTAATCTGCTCTCACACTATGCTGTTGAAGCTGGTAAGGAATGTAGTACACCTGTAGCTATTTCTTTTGTTATGTTATAAGGAGTTTATGTTTATTTAACACTCATGGTCTTTCATTTGTGCTTCTGTGGTAGGAGATACCCTCTGTCTGGACACTTGGGATGGCTGGACAGAATTCCTGAGAGACTCTTTAGAAGGACACAAGAACAAAGTCCAATGTCATTTCTCTGAGGATAAACCAATTTTAAGGTCCGAGTTAGATACAAGCCCAATCCAGTTACTCCTAAGTTCTTAATGATTTGTTGTTTTCAGGAATAATTTATTATTTATTAGCATAAATCAGCTTAAATTACTCTCTGTGCAACAGGTTTCAGAAACGTTTGGCTCTTTATGTTGCCGCTGCTCATGGACACCTTGAAATGGCCAGTTGGCTACTGGACAATGGCGTGCAAGCTCACAAGCCTGTGGGTGTCCACCCTTCCCGTGTGTGGTGCTATGAAACGGACCACCCTGAGTCCTTAAAATGTCCTGTACATGCTGCTGTAGAGGCTGGCCAACTTCATGTTCTGAAGATGTTCCTCAGCAGGAACATGTTAAACCTAGCCTGTCGAGATCCCAGCAACCGTAACCTGCTTCAGATTGCTATATATCATCAACACAAAAAATGCGTCTCTCATCTTGTGTCCAAACTGTACACTATGGTCACCTTTCGTGGTTTCACTCTGTCAACGTGGATCTACGTTCAGATCAAGATCTGGATCATCAAGGCTAAAAGAGGACTTCTTAAGACATCTGTCCCAGCAAATAGAGGTCCATTCAGAAGCAGAGTAGGGGACACTTTGCTAATTGATGGTTTTTCCTTGTCCAGGATGTCCTCAGTACCCAGGGGTTCTGTGTTTAAAGGATGCACGTGGGTCAACAAATCATCCTGTGGGTTTCAGGCTCTGACATCACAGCTCACAGGCTCATCCTGTCCATGTCATCACCCTGCTGTCCTATCATCCCAGAATGCATCAGAGCGACTACCGCAGCTGCTTCCTCTTGCCCCAAACAAAAGGACAGGGAAAAAGACTAAGGGGAATAACGGATGTGGCAGGAAGAAGCCAAAGGAAATCCTGGTGGCTGAAAATACTGATCACAAACTGGGTGAATGGAGCAGCAGAGTTCCCCTGCCCCACACGTTCCGAGATACTGGTCCCAGACCTCTCTTTATTCGCAGTAATCCTAAATCAGAAAAAATACTCTGCTCCTCATTAGAGTCCTTCACACGCCTTTGTGGACGTACTCCAAGAGAGAATGCAATATACTGCTTGGCTATTGCCAGGTCAGTAATTCAACTTCTGATGCCACATATCACCAAATTAACACATATCATATATATCATATATCAGCAAATTAACAAATCAATTCCACTGAATGGGTTTATGTAAATATAAAAAGTTTCAAAATCCATTGAGCCCATGTGTTAACTTTGTTTTCCTGTCTATCAGTGCCTTTGTCGAGAAGCCCTGGCTACAGCAGTTAGCCGTTGCACAAACCCTGGCCCGAAGAAGCGTCCAAAAGTTCTGCAAAGTTAACTAAGAGTGCACATTTAACTGGGAAACAACAGGAAGACACACTGAAGGCAGTGATGGATGTTTGAATGTGACTTAGGAACTGACAGTAGCTACTATTTTTACAGCCTGAAAATAACATTTATTTTTAGACTGTAGCTACTGTACATTGTCCTGTATCAGTGTACTACAACCGACAAGCTCAGAATATAGCTACTGAGGCAACTTTTTAAACATTAAAATTAAATGGCTGATTTACTATATGGTTATATGGGTGTATACAAAAAAATATATTGAACTTAATATTAGGAAAATTATGTTGCTGACAGAATTTCAGATACAATAACAGACAAGTGGGCCTAATAAATAATATGGTAGTGCTGTAAGCGAGGATATTACAATTTGTTAATAAATTACAAGGATTCCATCAGTGCACAGTTTCACATTTTAATCCTAGTTCTACAAGCTGAAAAGCCAGGCTATACTCTGCAGCTTGGTGCTTCCTGCTGAAGCACTGGCCTAACTGGTCAAGCTGGTAGACCATCTTATTTTCATTATTTTCAGTGTTATTTTCCTCATTATTGATTTTGTCAGTTACCTTATTACTGACTTATAAATAACTATTTGAGATTTTCTGCCTTATCGTCACATACGTTTTTAACTTGCCTGCGATGTAGCACAAGCATTAGTACTTCTAATGCTTCTAACCCCCCCCAAACAGTATTGTCAGTTAACTTGTGAGAAATATCTGACATTGGAACAATGAATTGGATTTCCAGAACATACACATAGACAGACAATAAATGCTTTATTGTATCTTATTAGCTAATCTGAGTTTCCTTTTCCCTTTCTCTTCCAAGCGTGTTTGCAATACACATTCTTTAAAAATTATTTTTATTATGTTCACCGCAAACCCCTTAATATCCTATGTAGAAGCCTATAACAGGGGGTTTTCTTTTCACAAACTGGTTTCAAGTGGAACCCCTTAGTAAGGTAGAAATGCATTATACACCCAAAGAACTATTTAGATATATATATATTTTTTAACTAATCCGTGTCATGTTGTTTTCGTGAAATGACAACGGAACCATTATTATCGCCATTTGTTTGCAGTCGGATTCTGTTGCAGCGCACGAGCACCGGATCATGTGACTTACTAACGGCAAACAGTGGCAGGCAGATTATCTGTCTGCGTTTATTAGAAATAATTTTATGTTATGTTTTAGGTATCATATAGACAGTCATTATGTTGTTAGTGTTATCTGACGAGCATAAGGAGCACCTGGGCTTTTTGTCTGACGTGGACCCAGTCGGTAAGTTAGCTTTTTAGTTCTTTTGCTACCTATCAAGTGTTGATGTAGTTACACCAGGCGTTTTGCAGTACAGATTTATTTAATAAACCTGAACAAAGTATAAAAATTAAGCACATTATGCAACTAATATGGCTAGGGTTCCATTCTGTTTTAGTGGCATCTTTTTTAAAATGTAGTTTTGCAACATTATATTCAAATATTGAAAGCACTTTTCCTAGGTTTACTAAATTGCTCTCAGATTCAAGTTTTCAAGTTGACGTGAATTTTCTTCTTGTTTTTAATATGAGGGTTGAAATAAACCCAATCAGTTCTAGTGACCACTGTAACAGCAATGCAACAACAACAACTACAACAATAATAATAATAACAACAATAACATTGACCATCTGGTTTGATTTCATAGTCCCTTCATTTCATGAAGCATATAGCTATTTACTATAAAGGATGTGAAATAATCTCTACTACACGTTACTGAGTGTGATATATGTCTGTTTTTTATATATATATATATATATATATATATATATATATATATATATATAAACTCTGAAAATCTGTTGACTTGCCATGTGATGAAATTGATCTCCATGCAGAATGTAAAATGTAAACGAATGCTTTTCCAGTTGTTGGCGAGTTTGGCAGAATTGCTGTGGAGTTCCTGAAGAAAGGCTCAAACCCTAAAATCTACGAGGGGGCAGCAAGTAAGTTATATTATTTTTGCGTGCAGATTAACAGTTAGTGCTTATATGTTGCTTGACAGGATTGTTTATAAGCCTTTTCCTTGTGGCATCAACTGTCGTCTAGGAAAGCTGAGTGTCCCAGCAGAGACTGTGCAGCATGGTGTTGAGGGACTGATCTTTATTCTTACTGAAAGTTCAAAGCTTATGGTGAGGGTTTTGATTCATTTGGAATGTGGACAGAAATATATGCAGAATGTAAAGAGCCGCCGTTGTTTCATCTCCCTGCAGATCTCGGAAGTGGACTTTCAGGACTCGGTGTTGGTGCTGGGTTTTTCAGAGGAGCTCAATAAACTCCTGCTGCAGCTGTATTTGGAAAACAGGAAGGAGATCCGTCAGATTCTGAGTGAACTCGCCCCGTCTCTGCCCCGCTATCACAATCTCGAGTGGCGGCTTGATGTACAGGTAGGGTTTTGATCTCTGTGGTATCTAATGACCCAAGTTTATATTCATAATGGCATATTTTTCAATGTAATGTTTCTTGTCAGTGGTATATTTTAGACAGGAATGATACAAAGAACAACACATTAATGTGCAGAGCTTGTTTACGGTTTTGCCGTGAATAGAAAAGCTTAGTAGGACACTTTGATTTTTTTCAAACCAAATGAGAATGATAATGTCAATCCATTTATAATCACATGCAGTCGACTGCAAAAGTCCCTAAAAGCAAAACTGGAGGAAGACAAAGGAATTTTCTTTATAGCATTTAGTGTGTTAAGTTTCACAGATGTTCCTTCATCATCACAAATAACAAGAAGTGCTCAAATATTCTATGTTAAGATATTAATAGTAGAATTAAAATTATACCAGTCCAGAGTTTGGATCAGCCTTTATTACTTCCTCGGTTATACACTGCCTTCATCAAATGTCTCAGCTGTAAGTCTCTTTGGATAAAAGCGTCAGCCAAATGACATAAATGTAAATCGGGTCAAGTGTGGAGAGTGAAAGCGTGATGGCAAACCAACTTCTCAAACTATTGTTCTGTTCTTTTGGATGTTACATTACATTATTAACATGTTGAATTAAAAAAAAGAGAGAAAGAAAATGCTAAAAATGAAAAGCAGCTTCAAATTTTCCATTCAGTCAACATGGGGGTGCAAACTTTTGCACTCAACTGTCTTGTGCTTCCCAAAACATTTCTAATTATATTTTTTTGAGATTCTCGCATCCATCGGGTATATAACAATTAATATTTAGGCACACGGTCTATTTCTTTGTCACACTAAAACCTTTATTCATGTCATACACATGAAGTGATGTTTCACAAATGAAATGAATCGACATTCTGGTGATTCTTGTCTTCGTAGCTGGCCAGCAGGGCCCTGAGACAGCAGGTGAAGCCTACAGTCACCCTGAAGCTCCATCTGGAGAACGGAGACACGCGGAGCGCCCGTGTTCTGCAGACAGACCCCGCCACACTGCTGCATCTCATCTGTGAGCTGGAGCGAGCGCTTGCTGAGGTCAAGAGCAGCCACTGCCGCCGGATCCTCCGCAACATCAAATAGGATTGTACATAAAGTGGACACTAGATGGTGTGAAAGGTCACCTAAAGCAGTGTTCAGGAGCACTTCTATTCTGCACATTGGGTAATGAACTGGTGAGTCAGGTGTGCTGTAACAGGAAAAACAGGAAAGTGTGCAGTTTAGGACCAGGCTAATGAACTCTAATTGAAGTGTTAGATACAGTTAAGACTTAAGTGCACTTGAAATCCTGCGGTGTCATCACCTGAATGAAAAACACTCAACACACACTTAAAAAAAGATATGAATAATATTATTGGAGCATTTATGATTCATGTTTTAATTTTTGGCTTGTTCGACGATTTCTTTGTTCTATGGTTATTATATTTGGTCAGTGTTTTTCTTTAATATCTGGAAAATTACATATCTTGGGGACCATTTCATACCTCAATCAGGCTGAAGAGTTCAATTAATTTTCATTTTCACTTTTAATAATGTTTAAAAAAAATGTTCTGTAAATCTAAACTCTAATGTGTAATGACACAGAACAACTTTCTGTATTCTCACGAACTGTTTTATAAATACGTTAATACATCTTTGTAGTATCTGTACCTTTTGTCCTTGTGTTGGATTCTGTGTATCTAGAGAAAGCTCAAGTATCATTCATTTAAAAAAAATATTAAAACTTTATCTCATAGTTAACATTACAAAGAGTTGCTTGGGATTGGGATAATGATTAATTTACTAATCATTCACTGATCTTACGCAGGATAGAAAAGTGTTGGAAAGGTTATCAGCCTGAACGTGCCCATTTCTCAGCGGTTTTGCACCTATCACTTCCACTGTAACAAAAGAACTAAAAGGTATGTAAGAGGACACAAAACTGTTCCCGGTGCCAAATTCTCAGCAAGGTTCAGTACCTTATAGAGGCCCATACTGGCCTTCTTTTGAGTTGGTTAGTAGGCAGGATTAAGTGGTGTGTTAAAAGTATTAACACCACACAGGTGCTAATTCCATAGTCGCTTAGTGAGAAATGGCTACATGAGACACATGCCACGTATTTGGGGTTTTATGATGCTTGTTGAACTTTTTTAGGGCTTTTTGCCTCAATCATGTTTCCCATATTTCCCATATTTTGTGAGAAAATTTGAACTCTTCATTGATTTTCACACAAACAGACACCACACTTTTGGGTTTTAGGGTATTGCTCAATTTTTATTTCAACCTAATAAAACTCCAAAAAAAAATTAAATCAGAAGAACCATTATTTTAATGCAGCCTTATTAATGTAGATTCCATGTTATTCTACTACTGGTTTGATTTAGTGGTGCAGCAAGTAGAGTTGCTGCCTCACAGCTGGTTCGATACTGAGCTCAGGTTACTGTGGAGTTTCTATACACGTTCTCTTTGTGCCAGCATGGTTTTCTCCGTGAACTCCAGTTTCCTCCCACCTCCCTCTGAAAAAAACATGCCAGTAGGTGGATTTACTATGCTAAATTGCCTCTGAGTATGAAAGTGTGTGTGTGTGTGTGTGTGTGTGTGTGTGTGTGTGTGCGCATACTGTCCTGCAATGGACTTCCAGGGTGTATTCCCACCTCACACCCAGTGTTCCCAGGATAAGCTTCAGATCCATCATGACACAGAACAGGATAAAGCAGTTACAGAAGCTGAGTGAATAATTTTAGAACCCTAAACTAATAAAGGTTCTAATAAATTTAGAGTTTTTTATTTTAAATTAAAATAGTCTAAAATTGGACTGTAATTATATTTGAGGATTTGAGCTAGATTCCACTAGGGAGCAAAATAGAGCGAAAAACCCAGGCCTGTAATTCTTAATTCATTAGCAAGCTAAAAAATTTGACAAGTTGTAACACTACAAAATGTGGTAAAGTTCATGGGGGGTGATTACTTATGCATGGCACTGCGTAGTAAAAACATCATTTGAAATATATATTTTCTTGGTATCGAATTGCAATATGTTCTTTTTTTTTTGTAGGTGATACATGTTTAATATGATTGTGCATTCAGAATGTACCTTTCAGATACATGAATCAATAAATGAACACATTTAAGAGGAGTTGTTGACATGTTATTAGTCACTAAACAGTTTTTTTTGGTCTGGTCTATTGACATTGGACTATGTGTAATGTGGCCCATTACCTAGAATGTGTTTGACACTAGATACAGACACACACTAATGGTACAGGCTTATTGGAGTGCCGTACTAAGCACTGGACCCTGTGCACTCTGAAAGTGTATGGTTGTTGGATTGGACTGTAGCAAGACACTGATTGTAGCAAGACACTTCTGCTGCAGCGAGTTTCGTTATGGCTTATGAACACAGAACAGAATGTATCATTCATTTGGATTTGTGCCATTCGAGGCAGTCTGAAAATGATTTACTAAAGAAGCAACACTTTCAGATGCAGTGATTTAGTTCTCGCTCATGTCAGTCATGACCAGTTATAAAGAAATAACAAACTAGTTTCCTATGTCTATTTATAGATTGTAATTATGTTAATGGAGAAAATGGTACATGAAAGGTAGTTCAGGGACCACTTCCACAGTGAAAGAATTTTCAAGAACCCTCTTATGATCAGAGCACAGATTTAATTGTATTATAGGGCAAATATACTATATGGCCAATGTGGACACCCCTCCTAATTACTGATCAGCCACACCCACTGCTAACAGGTGTATAAAATCAAGCACACAGCCATGCAATCTTCATAGACAAAATCGCTGGCAAAAGAATGGGTCATACTGAAGAGCTCACTGGCTTTCAGTGTGGCGTTCTGAGAGATGCCACTTTG
The DNA here is from genome assembly GCA_037577455.1 of Pangasius macronema. Lineage (NCBI taxonomy): Eukaryota > Metazoa > Chordata > Actinopteri > Siluriformes > Pangasiidae > Pangasius > Pangasius macronema. The sequence goes on from CM074955.1 coordinate 16,485,525, forward strand.
CCACAAGTTACAAGTCAATTTCTGCCTTGCTAGATCTGCCCCAGTGAACTGTAAGTGCTATTACTGTGAAATGAAAGCATCTAGGTGCAATGACAGCTCGGCCACGCAAACTCACAGAGCAGGGCCTCCAAGTGCTGAAGCTCATAGCGTATAAAAATCGCCTATGCTCTGTTGCATCACTCACTACAGAGTTCCAACGTGCCTCTGGAAGCAACATCAGCATAAGGACTGTGCATCAGGAGCATCACGAAGTGGGTTTCCATGGCGGAGCAGCTGCACACAAGCCTAAGATCTCTACGTGCAATGCCAAGCTTCAGCTGGAGTGGAAACAGTGGAAACGTTCTCTGGGGTGATGAATTCCCTATCTGGCGGTCTGATGGCGAATCTGGGTTTGGTGGATGCCATGAGAACGCTAACACATAGTGCTGACAGTAAAGGCTGGTGGAAGAGGTATAATGGTCTGGAGCTGTTTTTCAGGGTTTGGGCCCCTTAGTTCCAGTGAAGGGTTAATGCTACAGCATACAATGACATTTCCAACATTGTGGCAACAGTTTGGGGAAAGCCCTTTCCTGTTCCATTATGACAATGCCCCGTACACAAAGCGAGGTCCATAACGACTTGGTTTGACGAGTTTGGTGTGGAAAAACTCCACTGGCCTGCACAGAGCCCTGACCTCATCCCCATTTAACACCTTTAGGATGAATTGGAATGTCGACTGCGAGACAGGTATCAGTGCCTGACCTCACAGATGCTCTTCTGACTGAATGGGCAAAAATTCTCACAGACACACTGCAGAAAGCCTTTCCAGAAGAGTGGAGGCTGTTATAGCCACAAGGTGAAGGTCAAGTCCATATTAATGCCCATGGTTTTGGAATGGGATTTCAAACAATAGGTGTGATGGCCAGGTGTCCCCATACTTTTGGCCATATAGTATATGTACCATCATCAAAAGATGTTTTTTTGAGTCCTTATTCCTGAACGTTCCACTCATTCAGATGTAGATTTGAAACTGTGTATCATATTATCAGCACTTTTTAAAAGGAAAACTGCAGATAAAGTAAATATTATTTTTTGAGTTTTAGTTTAACCCGTTTCATTTCAAGTAACCAGTCGTTTAAGGTTACTACGATAATTAAATAATTGAATAATAACTATAATAACATTGATAGTAAACCACCACCATGTGAGTCCAAAAACAAACAAACAAACAAACAAACAAAAAACACTCCATTTCTTCTCACTTAGAGAACCACGGTGTTAAATTATAATAAAGTAACTGCAATGTGGCAAGTTGTGTTTATTTTACACACTGGTATGAAATTAGTGTTGTTTTTGTTATGTAATTTGTGACCTCAGTATTATGCATAAGGTTCTGGATGAACAATTAACAGCAGATAAGACTATGGTCACAATCTAATGACCTTAATTACTGCATTTTCTTCTAACTGTTCATTAATTTTTGCTTTAAATGATTACTGACATTTATTTTTTTCCAGTTAACATGACACACAATTTTGTTTAATTTTACCACAACAAAATAGAAAAAGAACAAAAGTTTTTCTACACAATTTTATTTGATCTAGAATCCACTTGTTGCTCAGGCTTGCTATCAAAGCTGAAGTTCATGATGGGTTTGGGCGTGGGTTTATTATGTTCATATTCATGAAGGAGCGGCCTAATTAAATATTCATGAGGTAGTGTTGATCCAAGCGCCTCTGGCTAATTGAATATTCATGACGCAGTGCTGACCCAGGCGCCCGGAGCTAATTGAATATTCATGACGCAGTGCTGACCCAGGCGCCCGGAGCTAATTGAATATTCATGACGCAGTGCTGACACAGGCGCTGTGGAAGAAAAGTTGAGTTTACAAAGTTTCTGACGCCCGGGAGAGACTAGCACTGGAGCTAGGAAGGTCGGCCGAGGGAAGAAAAAGAAAGTTACCTCGAAACTTTTTCCACAGGTCGAACCAACTGAGATGTTTTTCTTAGCCTTTCGTTAAGTTTGTTGGGCTAAAATATAAATAATAAGAACTAGTACCGGAGGCCTAAACGATTTTTAAACAAAAGGCCTCGTTTTAAAGTTTTCGTCCGTTTGTTTGTTTTATTATTATTATTTTTTTTAACGAGCACACCGTTATTTCGTTATTAATTTGTTTAGTTGTCAAGCCAAAAAAAAACAAAAACAAAAACAAAAATGAGCAGCAACCCAGTTCAGCCTCTACCGGGCCAGCAAGTGATCCATGTCGCCAAGGACCCGGACACGGACCTCGAGGCGCTCTTTAACGCCGTCTTGAACCCGCGGCCGAGCTCCTGGAGGAAGAAGCACCTGCCCGAGTCATTCTTCAAGGAGCCGGACTCCGGTTCGCACTCGCGCCAGTCCAGCACGGACTCGGGCAGCCAGCAGCCGCCGAGGCTCCCGCCGCAGCACGTGCGCTCTCATTCTTCCCCCGCGTCACTGCAGCTGAGACCCGGAGCGCTCGCGACCGCGTCTGCCGCCGTCACCGCGAGCCCCGTGCAGCACGCGCACAGCCGCCACCAGTCCTTCGATGTGACCGACGAGCTGCCGCTGCCGCCCGGATGGGAGATGGCGTACACGTCCACCGGCCAGAAGTACTTTCTCAAGTGAGTGTCAGTGTTGCTTTGATCCGTGATGTGGCATCGCCGGGCTCGGCCTGCTGCGCGCCGCTTCACCGAGAGTTCCGAGAAATGCTCGAGCTCCCGTGAGTGCAGCGCAGTGATTTCCCCTCTGTAAAAGAAAGGTGCCAGAAAAGAGGTACAAGTAATCATTGCAGAGAGACTGATAGCTCTTTAACCATTGTATGTGAGTGCCACAGAAAAGTGCAGGATCTTTTCCCACTGTGCTTATTTACATTTACAATTATTATTAAAGTTAGATTAGTACATATACTGTAGCAGCAACAGAAATGTAAAAATGTTATTTTTTATGAAACCAAAAAAGTTCTAATATGGTATGGCTTAAAAACAACAACAAAAAAAACCTTGAACCTGTCTATTTATTTTTTGCTGCTATGAAGAAGTAGTGCAGGATCTTTTAACACCATGAATATTTAAGGAATTAATAAATTTACTGTGGAACAGCAAAAAAAAGTTCTTTAAGGGAGCAAAGCAAAAAAAAAAAAAACTCTAATATGTTATCACTTTTAAGAAACGTTTCTGGAACCTTTCTGTTTTTATTTTTCCCACAATTTTTTTTAAGAGTTAAAAGTTTTGTGATTACTGGCAAAGTTTATTGTAGGTTTGATTTTATTTCTATGTGTATATACACAACACAAACAGACAGCCTCTCACGCTACACTTCATATATCTCATGACCTTAACACAATGTCTATATGATACTATAAATAATCCCCTAAAGATCATATAGGTCACAGACTACAATAGCTCTGCTTTATTTATTTATTTATTTATTTTTTAAAGGAAACTGTGTTTATATCTTTATCACACACCCATTAACTTTAATGTTGGCTCGCTGCTGGGGTACTCGTAATTAAGTTAGTCGTTAACAAGAACGAGACGCCTTAAGCAAAAGTGCTTTCGTTTGACGTTTTTGTGCCTGACCTGAGGTTTCAGTGATCTGCGTTCAGGTGCACTGGATCAAGGTGAGTGTGCAGGAAGTATTCAGACAGTATCAGGGTGTGGGTCAGACAAACGAAGAAGTGATTCCTTTTCAGTCGAACGAGCCACACTTTTCACAGTAAATCCATTATCAAGACTCACCTTGATCATGTGATAAGGATGACTCTCTATCTTGAGATGTGCCTAAAGTGAAACCCAAGTCTGACTCTGTGTACATACATAGTGTTTTGAACAGGCTCTGTTTAGGAATGAAGGGGTGGGGGTGGTGAGTGGGGGGTGGGGGTGGGGGTAAGCAGCACATCTTTTCTTCCCAGGCCCTGAGGACGTGGTGCTTATCTCAGTCGGTAGAAAGTTGATAAGTCACTCGGGCTGTGTTCAGCTCAGTGGGGTGTTCGCTTTTGGGCTGGGATTTGTAAACTGAGAAGCTCCACCTATATCGTACCCACAACATGTATCAGGGTGACAAAAGAATAAGATTAGAGCACTCTAATTCGACTAGTGACCCAAAATCAGTGATTCTCAAAACATGGTCCAGGAACCCCGAGGGTCTGATCTTTTTTATTTATTTTTTTTTAAATAAACAATTTTGTGACAGTAGCGAAACCCACAAACCTCCATTACTAAATTATTCTTAAAGTTCTTCAAGTTCTTGACTAGTCACTTGAATGAAATGCATTTAAACCAAACCTTAATAACTGGAACAGCAAACAGGCCTGTAAATAATTGGACCTGTTGTGTTCTGTCAGTGGATAATTCAGGAATAAAAAGCCCTAGAGCTCCAATAAATATTCAGAATATTATTGTGCACATTTGAATAATAACCCTAATATTTAAATATATAATCGAATAAACCTGTATTGAGGGGGTCAAATATATATATATATTTTTTACCGTGGCTGCAAAAAGGTTAAGATCTCTTGCTCCAGATTTTCTTCTTAGTGACTGTTAAATTCAAGCTTAAGTCAGGATTGATCATCAGGATTGATCAGATGTATGACTCACGTTTAGTTTATCAGTAGCAATCAGGGCCATAACGAGGATGGATGGAAGACAGGTTTAAAGTTTGCATCTTACAAACCTCCAATTTACCTAATAAATATATTTTCACAATATTAGTCTATAGTGTGTGCATTGCATATCTCTCAGTAAGGTGTCTGGTAATGAAATCTGTTGGACAATCCTAAAGTGTCCTCCTCAGTTGCTCATTGCTGCTCACTGGGTGGTCCTGGAATGCAAATGTTCAGTATAATAGACTACATTCTGCCACTATATTATAAGGACGTTGCTGTCTCCATGTTGCATTTGACTACTGGAGATACGCTACGTGCGAGGGGAAAAAACAAGCTAGTTATAGTATGGTCGAAGTAGCAGTATCGGGTGTATGGTAATGCCATACTTCGATCTTGCATCGTCATGAAAGCAGTATGGGATTTTGTGATTTGCTCTGGCACACATCCCAAAGTCTGCTTTGTCCGGAAGTGAGCCTTTGACTCATGTGTGGGAATGGCTTCCTCGTCGTCTTCCTGCTCCTCTGCTCCTCTTTCCAAACGGACTTCTTGCATTTTAGGATGAACATGTTAGTGCCTGCCACGCATTCAGTTGGCACATCCACCATCAACAAAGCTGCAGACCTGGGCTTTCCTCCGCCCTGCAATTAAGCAGTCAAGAAGACAAAAGTCTGCCTGTCAGGGGTAATTACTCTCTCAAGTAAATGCACCCCCCCCCCCCCCCTTTTTCCTGCACTAACCAACCAAGCCCCCTGCCCCCCCTTTAGCTCTGCATACCTTGTGTGTGCTGGTGCCTTTTGAAGAAACTGATTAATACTTAAAATAATGGAGCTAGGATTAGGCCATGCTTTTAGGTCATGCTCCTTATTTCCAGCTATATACACAATTTATTAGTTTACAATTGTCCGTGAACTTATTTCCTGTGGAGGACAATTAACTCTAAAGTAAAGTAAGTATCGTGTGTAATATGACATGCACCCTGTCAGAGCGATGCGAGTTTGAGCTGCCATTTCACCCAGTATACTTCCAGAAGTATTTATCCCCTTTCTCTAGTGCTGTGTCACTCCTCTGTCATTGACTCGAAAAGCTGTCACCGTGTGACATCCCACATTCGCACTTCCTCACACCTCCCCAAACCTGTTTAGGCTCTGTACGTTCGTGTCCTTAAGTGATGACTAAAGTAACAACACTAAGGACAGAAGAGATCCCCTAGCACAGGTTTAAACAAAAGTCAGTGATGGTTATGAAATCACTGTAGTGAACAGCAGCTGGGTTTTCTGGTTCAGTGAGTCAGTGAGAGTCAGAATTATTAGCTGCCCACAAAAGCTATAAAAAAAAACTACAGAATATTTTTTCACAAACTTTTTCATGTCAAAGCCATCTGTAATTTAGGATATTAGGAAAAGCTTGGGTTCTGTATTCGCTATTCTGTACTTTATTATCCTTTTAAGTTCTGCCCAAGACAAATGCCTTGTAAATTGTTCTTCGCTTTATTACAACCAGATGAGAAATGTTTTTGCTGTCCCATGTTTTCTAATAGATGGCAGTAGGTTTTGTAGCATGCCAGCATGGTTTCTGGGAGCAGAATTGACTTGTTTTTGTTGATTCTGTGAGCAGAGTAGGGACGGGCCTCTCCGACGTCATACCAAATGAATGGATAAGCAGGTTTGGGGACATGTGATGTAAGAGGCTGTCTTTTGATAATGCCTGTTGTCACCCAATTCAACTAAAGAAATAAATTTTACTTTGTATGTCTTGTTATAGGCTTTTGCTAAGTGTAAATGAGTTAGAAATAGTGGTTGATTACATGTCCTGTTCCGCTTGACCTAAATAAAAATAGTTGAAGTTGAAGTACAAGCCACTGTCTCGTTTTCACCTGGACTGTGACACTGTGCACACTGGATCGAGACAATAGAAATTAAGGAAAGCAGGTGGAAAAATGATGGAAGGAGAGCTTCTCAGAGTTTCTACTGGGACCTTGGTTTGGCTTCTGTCTATCAAGTAGCCATAACAGATGTGTTTGTGGCGGCAGCAGACAGTCTGGATTTTTCTAGTCTGTTCTGGGGGTTACAGGATGCTGGCCTTACTTAGCATTATATAACGAACTAGGTTATAGCACTACGGCACTAAACCATGTTCACAAAATCAGAAGGATTTTTACTGTTAATGTCCTTCTATTATACAGTAAATGGTATAAAAAATATGACTCCACAAAAGTTAGCAAGAAGGAAAAAATGCCAAAAAAATGCCATATAAGATTACCCTCTTTTCCACTTCTGCTTGACTCTAACACCAGAAAGCACAACAGCTCAGCCATTATACGCTCTATTCTATACTATATGCTATTTTAATTTATATGTTATTGTCAGCTTAAAAACACTTAAAACAGGACTGACCCTTTAAGTGGCTTTGCATTATTTTGCATATTTAGGTTTATAATTGAGTGTTATTTAATCAATATTTTAAATTCCTAAAAAGCTAAATAAATTATTAATGCTGATGCAGCAGTACAAAAATATATAATAATTACCAAAAAAAAGGGAGACAAATTAACACTTTGGGTTTTTTTTTTTTTGTTCTTTTTTTTTGGTTTGCTTTTAGCATCAGAGTGCTCTGATTTTCAAGTTTGCTCAAGACTTTTCGGTTTGATGTAGCACCAGAACCGATATTCCTGTGGAATTTGCTAATCTGCTTTTGATGTGATATTGGGATGTGTGATTCTCTTAGGTACAAAGTTTCGAACCTCGGAGAAGGTAGTGAAAATTCAGACACTGTACCTACCGGTAACTTTGAACCAAACAAAGGCACTGGATGGCTCAGATTTGTCCACCTCCTCCTCTGGTGATCTCGGCCATTGCAGGACAAGAGGGTCTTTGTAGCGCAGTCGTTTTCCTAAGTGCTTCAGGGCCTTGCATAACGGATTGATGTAAATTGTAATTGTATGAAAGCAGTTAAACTCAAATGCCATGTGGGTTTGTGACTTGGATATTTGAACAGAAGTCTTCAGACACTGAGGCAGTATGACCCCAGACAAAGAGATGCCACCTCACCCTTTTCTAGTTCTTGGTGAATATATTTCATTGTATCAGAAATGTTGATGATTTGATTTACATGATGGATTGTTTGGGATTGATGATGGATGGTTTTTGTAGAGGGTTGAGTTTCCGAAGCATTACTGAGCTTGAGAAAGTCGACGATACCACCGTAGCTGCTGCTCACATTCACAACAGCTGATGGACTGCTCTCAGAGGAACCCCGAGCCAGGGCCTCTAGCATGCTGACATATAATATATAGGACCAGCCTGTTATTTATGGGCTTTAGGCTTTAGATACAAGGCTTGTTTAGTTCCTGACCTTTGCTGTCTCTCTAAAATGAAAAGACTGTTTTGAGCAACAGTCCATTGTATGTCTCTTATTCAGAGCCTATTGTTTTATAGTGCAAAGTTTTAATGGCGATTTGTTCTGGCTTGCGGTCTCGCTTGAGCCATGTTGCCATCACTACAAACACTTTAAAAACAAAGAGACCCTTCAGACTGACGTGTGATCCCTGCCGTGGAGTGTTAAACCCTGGTAGATAAGATGATCTATTCATAATGCACCGAGAGCCAGCTTTGATTGAATTAATGCGAGCTGGGTGAGAGGGTAAAGAAGGTTTTGTGTGTGTGTGTGTGTGTTTGTGTGTATTTGCAGTCTGCAAAGAGATCAGTCAATAATCCGATATGCGTGAGTTTGCTTAAACGGCTGTGTAGGAGCTGGAGGTGTCGTACAGAGAGAGCTTTGTTTACGTGGCTGCTCCTGTGAATCGTACACAGCCGTGGTTTATAACTTTTAAATAAGGAAGCAGCTCTCTGGCCACATATCAGCTCTCGGACATGGTGCTGCTGACCTTCAGCAGACGTCCCTTTACGGGAAGACAGCTGGAAGCCTTTAGCTGGAGAGAAGATGGGAGATTACTACACACACACACACACACACACACACACACACACACACACACACACACGTACGTGCTCGACTGCATTTCATGTGCTTTCACCTCTCTGTCAGTTTACAGACTTCAGCGCAGAGCATGGAACAGACAAGTCTAAGCTCTTCCAGGAACTTTTGCTTTTGATCATTATAATGCAGTAGATGTAAACTTGGCTGCACACAATGTCTGAGTCCACCAGTAGTTTAAAAGCAGGGCCTGTTTATCTGTAGTTGGTATTATTTAATTTCATTTGCTTTATTTATTTATTTGTTTGTTTGTTTTCCCAGTTATGTCTGTGACATGTTTAAGTTGAGAAGTTTCTATTTTGTTCATAAAAGTCACACTATAAGTTGCATAACGCCACTGGACACATTCGCTCCTTCATTTTTTGATGTATGTATTTTCCAAATCATCAGCGTGAGCTGTAAAATGTGCGTGTCATGTGCGCTCAGCTGTTTTTCTCAGTGGCACTTTCCACACACTCCCTCCTCCCCTTCCCAATATGCAGTTGAAAGAGACGGCTCGGTCCACAGGATATGGATCCACTCATTTCCTTTTGTTTGCCTGGATAATGGCTAGAGGGACGTGGCGGCCTCTCTTTTGGGGTTTGGTGAAGTAAAAAAACAACAAACATGAGTCACTTCAAAGACCGCAGTCGAAATGGGAAAAACGGACAATATGACTAACTTTACCAAAGAAATTATAACATCAGGCTTTGTTTTTTGGCCTTTTTGTTTGACATGAAACACAATAGTGGGTCTACACTTCACAGTGCGTCATGTGTAAATAGGCCAGCCATCTGTGAAGAAAGTGGTTTGTTTGATCAGAACAGGTTTTTTAGGCCATGTTCCGTTTTAGTCTTTGGAAAAGATAATTATTCTAATCAAATTCTGCATTGATTACTTCATTTAATACGTTGATACATTTTGTTCTGCAGGAAGTGTCGAGTTTTGGGCCTAGTAAAAGTTTGCGTGAAACAAGCTCAAAGATGACACGGTGTCTTAAATGGCGAATGAAACATCAAAAAGATTCCATGCGCCAGTCTAAATAATGTCGGGCCGTCTGTAACCTTCACAGCTGTTGGAGTAGTCAAAATCATGTAACTATCTGAAAAGACTTTGCATTCTTGGGAAGCCTAAGATGTCTGTCTGGAGAGCGGAGCTTGAAAAACTTGGTTTAGTATTTATTTATTTATCAGTATATCTTCCTCAAAGAATGTTAGTTTTCTGTACTTTAAGCGTAAAAACAGGTGTAGAAGACGAAAGTTACATTGTCACACCTTTAGGTTTATCTCTCAATGCATCAAATATTAGGGAGAGCGGATAATTTGTAGTCTGAAAGTCTGAATACCGTCAGAAGCTGTCAGAAGTTTTTCTCCTTGCTGCCCTTCTATGGGATTTCCTGTAAGTGGGAGGAGTCTTGGATACTGACTCCTCCCTCCGTCTCTCTCTCTCTCTCTCTCTCTCTCTCTCTCTCTCGCTGCCTATTCATGAGGTCTGGAATGTGAGCAGCAGCAATGTGGGTGTATTGTTCTCACAGCACAGAAAAGCTCTCGGCGACCCCTTGCCTGCATTTCTATACTGCAGGCATTTCATTCAGCATGCCGATGCGTGCGGCCACATTTGTTTCCGAGCCGATCAGAGAGCGGGGCGCGGACAGAAGTCCATCCTGATTCACACAACTGTCACCCTGTCACGTGTGATGTGTCTCCAGCCACCGAGGGCACGCCGCTGAGGGCCAACTTGAGCATGAGCTAATGCTTATTGTCTGATCAAATAATCGCAATCATGAAGTGAGAATGCGCTCTCGAGGAGGGGCCCTGACATGCTCCTGATCTCTCTGAACCCGAACTGAGGCAGCTGCATTCCAGTCACCACAGTGTGAGTTATGAATGGGGGTTGGCCATAAAGTCAGTGAAAAGCTGAGGATGACGGAATTCCTTGAGTTTACTGACTTTGCCGGAATCTGATTAGGCACACCATTTAACAAGCACGCATCAAACTCTATTGGATGGCACGACTTGATTGGCAGGGAACACTTAAAATTTTTGCATCCCCCTCACACAGAGGCTACAAGACCACGATGCTTGCTGATGTTACCCACGTTGCTCTTCCTCTTTCTGATGACAGGAGACCTGTCCAAACTGCAGGTGTTAGAAATAAAACTGGTAGGGCTGCATAGCTTTGGTCTCTGAGCGTACACAGCCTATGGGCCTGCTGATGCCACAGCCAGATTACCCCCCACAAGGCACGGAAAAGTGCCAGATCTTCCCTAACTCAAGTCTGCAGCATTTCTTCCGTGGTGATCCAGTACACTGCTAGCGTATAGGTCACTGTGCTGTTGTTGTCAGTATAACATTTGGCGTCAGCTGCCATGGCGTCTCTGGGTGGGACATGTCTCAGCTGGTCTCCGTTATGGATAAGGCTATGTTCAGACAGGCTGCTCATACGCAGTTTTTTGGCATCCAGTATAAGGCATTAGAAGGAATACGTTTTTGGAATCTGACTTTTCCCACAAGGGCTTTCAGGTCAGATTTGGATACACAACTCAGACCAACCTGTTAAATTCTTGCTGAGCTTTTTCTTTTTCCATTAGATGCTTAGACCTCAGACATTGCGTGACGTTTAATTGCGACAACAAGAACACCAGCATGAAGGCAGGAAATGATATTTATATACTCTTAGACAGAAAAAATATCCAAAATCATATTGACAGGTTTGTCTAATAGAATGTATATCAAATGGCTTCCTATTCATTATAAATCCTCACTACACTGGGTACAGCTTGATAATCACTATAAATGCTTGCTGCGTAGTTATACCGTGGTGCTGTAGGAAGTCATGTGGGATGCTGTATGATCCAGGGTAACCTTAGAAATATAAAATGTAGCTATTCTGAGCAAGGAAATATTACAACGAATATCTACAATTTTAATATGATATAATAATGGCGCTGCCTTCAAGTCATTTGCTTCGCTTAAGAAGCGGACAGCTCTTGTGGTATCATGCGAATTAACATTTGCTCAGTCTGCATCAGTCTGAACAATATAAAAAACGGGATTTGAAAAATAAATCAGATTTACTGTGCTGTTGCATAGTTTGCAGTCAGCAATCTGTCAAATGAATCAATATGCAATTTCTCTTTCATAATGTGGAATAATGCGCTGCTGTGAAGATCATGTCACATGAGAGGGGAAACTTTTTCTCTTTTTTTTTCCTTCTGAGAAATAATTTAGAATGTAGAATCGGAAACAATAAAAATATGACACATGCAGCTGTACAAAACTGATGTGTCCTGGAGAGTAAGTTTAAAGGTAGTTTTAGCCAGAAGGTGCAAACGCAAATTGGAGAAAATGCAAGTGAGCTGTTAATATTGGCAGGTTGAGTATATTAGGCGGTGAATTAGCAGGGGAGAGAGCGAGGGTGTGTGGGTATAAGAGAGAGAGAGAGAGAGAGAGAGAGAGAGAGAGAGAGAGAGAGGTGGGGGACTGGCTCAGAGCCAGGGTTCATTCCCATGTCTGCTGTGGGATTATTAACAATGAGTGCTTTGTGCATGGGGGCATTAGGCTAATATCAATCCACTCTTTTTATTTGTACTTTCTCTGGATGGCACACTAGCCCCTTTCTCTCATCCAGAGTTAATGGGGGTTTCGTGTGAAATGCTCTTTTGTTTTACAGCCCTCACTGGATGTATTGTAGCACAATCCACAGAGCAGTGGCTCTCAGATGGTTCTGTTTCCCTGTTGGATAACATATGTGTAGACTTGAAGAGACAGAGCATTTCAGGCGATCTTTTACCGACCAATTTTCCGGTGTTTAGGCCACAACTTAGTGCCCTTCTAAAGTAATTAATAAAGTACTCTTATTATTAACCAGAACTAGACTGCAGGGTACAAGAAAAGCAAATCAAAAGCTCCACTCAAATGCTCAACTCAGATGTTCAGCTCAAACGCCCAACTCAGATGTTCAGCTCAAACGCCCAACTCGCACGCTCAACTCAAACACATTCTCGAAATTCAACGCCAGAGTCGTGTTTAGTTTTTGCAGTGCTGGCTCTGGTGTTTTTCTGGGGCCTGGTGCACAAGCATCTTCCAGCTCCGGGGTCACTTCACAGGCAGCAGACGGTTTGCTCTTTATCTTGGAGGGAATATGTCCACATGGCCCGCAAAGCTGCTCACTCACACCGTGTTTTCCATGGCAGATGGAGCATTCTTTTTTTTCCGGCCCGTCCACTAAAAGCGGCTGTCTTGGCAGCCTGGCTCAGGCCAAAGATCCCCCTGGCAGCCATCCTCTATGGAGATTGTTGATGGATTCAGCACGCTCCTGGCACACTGGCTGAATTAAAGGTCTCAAATGCTTGCTTTTCCAAGTTTAACAGATCCAACTGCATGATCAAATTCAGAGCCGCTCATCCCCATACTCATTACCTCCAATTATCAAAACATTTTAACCTGACTTTGGGAGTCATTCTTTTGCTGATTTGGGCCGAATGAGATTTTGCGCACACAGCAGTTCCAAAGTAATTCATGTAAGAAGCAGTTAACGATTAACTGAGCAGTACCGACGGCTTTTCTGTTCTGGAGTTATAAGAGCTGTTTTTCATGTTAATGTCCGATCCAAGAATGTGTGAGTGGTAGTGCCTTGTTGTCGTGGTGATGAAAATGCAGCTCAGGCTTGGCCGCTTGCAGCATACCACAGCACCACAACATTCCTCCTTACCCATTTAGATCTAGCTTTTCCTCAAGGTCACTCAGACACCACACACACACACACACACACACTGTGTGTGTGTGTGTGTGTGTGTGTGTGTTAGGACCAAAACCACAATACGGATTAGTTACGTAACTAGACATTAGTTACTTTTGGGAACCTTCACTTTTTAGGGAGAAATTTGGGGTTTTCTATTACACAGACAACTAGTGCAGATACTACAAAAAGCTCCTTCCTTTCTTTTTTGCATAATTATTAAACCCTTTACAACCAGAAAAAGTTTTTTTTGTATATGGTGTGTTCATTAGGAGCAAGATGGTTGGGCAAAGTCGTGGCATCACAGATCCACGGTGTCTGGTTTGATCTTGATCTCAGGTTACTATCTGTGTGATGTTTTGTATCTTCTCCATATGTCCACATTGGTTTCCTTTCCTTTCTCCCATCTTCCAGTAGGTGAAATGGCTATGCTAAATTGCCCCTAGGTGTGAAAGAGTGTGTGCATGGTGCCCTGTGATGGACTAACGTCCCATCCAGAGTGTATTCCTGCCCCATGCTCCCACACAGTGCCCCTGACCAGGATAAAGCAGCTACTGAAGGCAAATGAATCAGAACTACAGGAATAGACGGATACCAAATATCTAAAGGTAGTGTTCTACTTAAAGATAATTTTGGAACAAAAACTTTACAAATGCACGTCATTCTGACTTCCCATGAAGTTCCCACCATGTCATACAGGACATTAGAATGAATAAACAAAAAAAGGTCCTCATTGCTCTGTTTCTCCCACACAGAATGACGTCAAGAAAAGCCTTGGTTGTATCTTTCAAGTGCCCTGTAGATGGACCGAGAGAGAGTTCTCCGGGTGTGTGAAAAGGGTGCTTGGTAAAGGGGTTTAGTTGAAATTGAGATCAGATCGCTGCTCTTTTTATGCCATGACACAATCTGCTTGTTGTTGGACTATAGTCATGGGTCAGACTGTCTCAGAAACTGGGAAAGAGTCCAGCCTTGGAACATTATGGGTCCTAATAGGATATTTCTAAATAAAACTTTTGTATAAATTGTCATTGCAATGCAAGCAAGACAGAAATTGGAGACAGACTGATGTTTTAAAAATCTGATGCACTATTGTTCCACTTTCAAGGAACAACAAACATTAAAACTCGCCTTACTGTAATAACATAAGGACCCAAGTGTGTTTATTTTTTTTAAAAAATGGAGTTTCAAGTAAGTGAAGAATTCTGCCACAATGTATTTTTAGTTGGTCATCTAAATTATTTCTGGCTTAAAATTAGTCCTTTGTCAGTTTGGGAGAATAAAACAGCTGTCTTATATGGTAGGCTTCTCTTAAGCGCTGGAGAGCAGATTGCCTTTTGCTTTAGTTCATAGCGTGAGGAGATTTAATACCTGTAGTGTTCAGGGAGGCTAATGAACAGACAAAGTGCTAATGTGTGAGGTTTCATAACCTGAGCCAGTTTTTCTTGTTTCAATGGGCTGGCAAGGTGAATGAAAACACTGTCATTGACGCTGGGTAAAGGAGGCGTTTTTCTTTCTCTCTTTCTTTCTCTCGTAAGCAACTCTTGCAAATCTGTGCCAGGTCTATAGTTAGCTTACCCATCGACAGCTGCTGCCTGAGTCTGGCTGCTCTCGCCCAGCCAGTTGGCCTAACTAGTAACAAGAGGAGTCACCCACAGACCCTCTAAAACAGCTGAGGAAGATCTGACGGGGAACTGGTTCAACTTTCCACTGAACCATATAACTATTTAGTAGTTTGAGCACACACACAAACAAGAAGGTAGGTTGAATAGCTGTATTCTTCTACTACATACTGTTTCCAAATCTTTATTTATTTACACTCTTAGGGCCACATCTTAAGTCACCACTTTCCCAACAAGGCCTTATAAATGTGTTATTCTTTTAAAGCTTAAATAAACCAGCAGATTCTTCCACAATATACAGTTGCCTATTTTCGATGGCTAACGTTAACAGTCAGACTTGACAGCACTAGCCATAACTTGCCCCAGGCCTGGGGAAGGTTCCAAATCCGTGCTCCATCTTCAGCAGTGGCAGCATGGCATGAGATGACTATAATTAGTAGCGCATTCCACTTCCTGCCCTTCCCCTCCCTCGCATTTTCAAATTCAATTAAATATTTCTAATTCCAGGATTTCCAGCTGGTGCCCCTTGCTGTGTTGCAACAATTCAAAGCGTCTGAATCTGACCCCTCATGATCCGTCTTTTAGACAGGCTCACTACGCCCTTTGCCTCGGCATCCCTGTGCTTTGAGTGGAGTGGCTATTGTGCTAGCGACAGTGGGGGGAAACCCCTGGTAACCTGAGAATGGCTTAATTGGGAAAGTGGATCCTCTGCTTTTTGTTCTCATTTTCAGTGGTTGCGAGAACCCTCATACCAGTGCTGTGGTGTCATTCTGGTCACTTTTGGAGAGGTGGAGAATGCCACTGGTTTAGCTAAGCCACATTCGGCACACTCCCTCTTTTACAGTGACCGCTCATGTGAAACACAACGGGTGGCATGAAAGAGGTTTTGCAACTGGCAATCTAAAAGCGAGGTGAGGGCAGTGAGGGCCAGCACCTGAAGTTAGNAAAAATGAGTGGCCCTAACATACATCTGTGTGTGGCACCAGATAAATTTCCTTCTGAATTTCGTAGGCCACCATTCAGTTTCTTGTAATATCTTCATGACTTAATTGAATTGAGCTCTCCCGCGTCTTCAGAGTGAACCAGCCTTGTCTAGAAGCTGTAGCCGTTCCCAGAGCTCTTA
Organism: Pangasius macronema; assembly: GCA_037577455.1. Lineage (NCBI taxonomy): Eukaryota > Metazoa > Chordata > Actinopteri > Siluriformes > Pangasiidae > Pangasius > Pangasius macronema. The sequence goes on from CM074955.1 coordinate 16,501,585, forward strand.
GTCTGGACTCTGTCTGGACCCTAAGCGAGGATGAAAGAAAGACGTGCCTTTATGTCTGCTGTGGTTCTGCAGCATATAATTAGAAATCAGAAGGCTTGTCAGATGTGGGAAGAAGGCCGGGATTTAGCTTTCTTTTGGCAGTTTTACCCCAAAGAAATGGAACACAAAAAAAAGTGTCTGCTTTTTGACTGTCTGGTGGAGGTCAATTAAGTCGATGTATAAATGCATGAAATTTGCACCTGGCCTGAAGTGTGTGTGGGCATATTTCTGTGAACTTTGAGTTGGTTTGTTATGCCTCCAACTCTTTCTTTTGGGTGTGTATTAGATTTTTTTTAATCTTTCCCCTGAGATATGACTCAGGCCAGGACGCTGAAGCTTCGGTCTAGGAATGCTGAGCAGTTAACCATTTAGTTACCTCACATCACAGACCCCAATTTCACATTAGTATTGAATGTGACCAGTAGGTCACATAAGGATATAAGGTAACTAGTCTATGTGTTGATTCCTTTTTTGTAACTGCAGCTCTGGCAGTAGTTCCAGCTGCAAGGTTTATGTTGATGCACTTTCTCAAATACATTATAATTTCTATAGTAACATTTTGTACAAAGACTTGTAAGGCAGACCCTACCCAGATTAAAAATAATACGTAATCCTTTTGCATTTATGGAAGGAGTCTCCAGTGTCAGTCTGCAGGAGAGAGTTATTTTTTTTTGTTATTTTTGGTAACATGACAAGATTTTTTTTCTTTTATTTACTACTACTACTACATATTATTAACTTAAAGAGACAGAACAAAGAGCCTGGTGAGGTCACAACTGTTTATAGCTGCTATATCGTAAGCAATAGCAGGAACTGGCTTGTTTTGTGGACATTCTACAATTGAATAAATTAATAAAAATGTACATTGTGTCAGCTGTAATTAATTTGAAAAATGTAATTGTTGGCAAACTGTGTGGTAAAAGAGGAATAAAACATTTCTGGAGGAGCAGTTATCGGAAAGTAATCAACTTTAGGGTAGCAGTCACCCCACCCCGTTATTGATTATTTTCCTATAACAGCATGCCCCATCAAGTTTTATTTTTTACATGTAGACATATCAGTGCACACAATATGAGCACAGGTTTAATTGGAGCCGCATATCTTGTATTTGGCTATGATCTATATCTATGCTTAAGTTTTAAGGACATGTGTACGAAGACCAAAGCTCAGCATAGGGCCTGTTGAAATGGTGACAGCTGCTGGATTATTCCCAGGATCTCCAGTTTGCTGCTTATTTTTATCCCCCAACTGCACCTGCAAGCCTGCCACAAGACAACAGGCTGCATCAGTCCACAAATGCTGTTTCTTTTGAAGATTCATTATTGATGATCAGCCTGTTTGGGGAATAATACTAATTCAGTTCTTATCTTTGTTGGCACAAGATACACCATATGGCCAAAAATTTGTGGACACCTGACCATCACATTCATATGTGCTTTTTGAACATCCTATTTCAGACTTATTCTCCATTTGCTGTTACAATATCCTCCACTCTTCTGGGAAGGCTTTCCACTAGAGTTTGGAGCATGGCTGTGGGGATTTGTCCATTCAGCCACAAGAGCATTAGTGAAGCTAGGCACTGATGTCAGGCTAGAAGGCCTGGGGCACAGTCAGCATTCCAATTCATCTCAAAGGTGTTCAGTGGGGTTGAGGTAAGGGCTCAGTGCAGGCCACTCGAGCTCCTCCACACCAAACCTGGCAAGCCATGTCTTCATGGATTCCATAGTGATTCCATAGCATTCTTCATAGTTCCAGTGAAGGTAAAATTACAATGCTACAGCATACAGAGACATCTTGTATTATTGTGTGCTTCCAACTTTGTGGCAACAATTTAGGGAAGACCCACATATGGGTGTCATGGTCAGGTGTCCACAAACATTTTGCCATATAGTGAGAGAGAGAGAGGGAGAGAGAGAGAGAGGGAGAGAGAGAGAGAGCGCATGTACTTAAAGCAATAAGATCACTAAAAGCTCCAAAATAAACAAAATGGAAGTGTTGCATAATATAGAATACAGTTCTTCCATTAAAGGAATACTCTAGCATCTTCTATGGATTACATCTGAAGTGTATGTGCAGTTTACTACAGACAAGAATTTTGACACTTGACCTCAAAATACACTAATAATGGAAGCCTAATTGTAGTTGTTGAATTCTGTCAATAAAAGAATTAAAATATGCAGCTATATACCCAACTACCCACTGATAGTGGTGCCAGCAAGAATTAGCTCTCATCTTCATCTCTACCTAAAGAGAGTGATGCAGCGGTGCTTTAGTCCTTTAGTCTATCCAGCTGGCTCACCTGATCTCTACACTCATCTTGAACACAGATGGCTCGAAAGCTTCGACTTTCATGCTAATACCCCCGTCAACACCATTGTGCTTGTCATCTTATAGATCACTAACTAACCAAGCCGAGCATTTGCCATAACTCAGTACAAATCTGCCTCCATTGCATTCGGGAACCTTGAGTCCAGTGTCCAGAGAAAAGAAGCTCTTGGATGTTTCCAAAGACCTTTGACTCAAGAATTCATTCTTCTCCCCATAGACATCCATTGTAAGTCAATTTTGAGCAAATGAGTTTTTCATTTTTTATGTGTGTAATTTATTTATTGTTTTGTTTTTAATCAGTTTAGGGAAACATGTTAGAATGATTATTCATAGTAATCGCACACACTACAAATGTGGTTGGTAGAGATTAGTTTGCACCATCCTGGAGCATTTCTTATTGCATAAGTAGCCTTTTTGAAATCTTGTGTTGTAATTCTATCATGTATGATTGCTTTACCTGCAGGACTGCACTTTTCTCATCCCACAGTCCAGACTGAACGTTCTCTGCCGTTTATCATACAACCTTGAGCACTCATTAGGATTATGTGTCTCTTGTTAAAATATATCACAATACCGATACTGATATTGCTGAACACTACATTAATTTAAGTGTATTAGCCCTAAACCTACTCAGCTAAGCATTAAATGTCTTGTGCTGAGTTCATCATGATCAATCATAAACTCCTTTGATTCACTGCGGTCAGTCTTTTTTTATTCCGATGAGTAGCTCTTGCTCTTTTGTTTTAGGAGCTAACAGCAAAACAAACAAAAAAAAAGTCATAAAAAATGATTGCATGTCTTCACTCAGGTCATACATTCAGTAGAAGAAGAAGCCTTTATTTGCACATACATTACAGCACAGTGAAATTCTTTTTCTCTCTCGCATATCCCAGCTTGTTAAGAAGCTGGGGTCAGAGCGCAGTCAGCCATGATACGGCGCTCCTGGAGCAGAGAGGGTTAAAGGCCTTGCTCAAGGGCTCAACAGTTTCAGCAAGGTGCTTCTGGGGCTTGATCCCCCGACCTTCTGATCAGTAACACACAGCTTCATAACCCATAGCAGTATCTTTTTAGGAAGCTGAAACTTTTACTATGCCTTGGGAAACCCTTTTTTTTCTAAAAGCAACCGTACAATTATCCAACCAGTCACAGACTTTGCTAATGACAAAACCTGACTCTGGTCCCTTCTGCTGAATAGTTTTTTCTCCTATAAACATTAACAGTAATTGTGCTAGCAATGTCTCCCTGAGATGTCATCAAGGCTGTTCACTTCTCACATCAATAATGAAAATACAGCCACAAATTAGCACCAGAATCAATAAACACATCTTAAATATTGCAGTATAGACACTGGATTTGTTTCAGGGTTCCTTTAATTGATAAATACCTTTGGCTGAAGGGTTCATGAAATTCTGATGAGTTTTCTGTGATTGGACATTATTATTATTATTTTTTTAATCAAAAATGCTTTATGAAGTTTGGTCAGATTATTGTAAGTCAGTATCTTCACTGATAATTCCCTTGGTTCAAAATGTATATCATAATTACAAGGAGTATCAGTATTATCACAATACATTTTTTCCATTGTGCTCATTTTCTCCATCATTTTCCTCATGGGAGCTTCCATTTAACTCTCGAGAACCCTGTGCAAATCCCTACATTTATTTATTTATTTTTACATCTCTGTCATGTAATTTTGTACTAGAATATGGTTCTTGTGCCAATAAACCAAACCACATGATGGCACAAAATCTTCTGAGAAAAAATGACAATAATTTCCATGAAAAACCAAAACATCCTGAACCCAGCAGGTTGCTCAGTAGCTTCTTGTCGATTAGGTGTGGAGTCTATTTATCTCAGCCTGTAGAACTGAAGCAGAGAGAGAGAGAGATAAAGTGACTTATTCTGGAGTTGAGTGACAAGGTGCGAGTGAAACACTGCAGTCAGGAGCATGAACTGCACCTACTCTTGTGTGTTTAAACACCTCTCACTGAGGCATGACTTGAATGTTTACGTCTAGGTGTGTGGTGCAAGTGATTACTTTTGCTGGTGGGGGAATGTCATTTGTCACTGGATTCACACACAGGTTGTGTGTGTGTGTGTGTGTGTGTGTGTGTGTGTGTGTGTGTGTGTGTGTGTGTGAGTTTAGATCTCTTTGGGCTGTGTTTTATTTTCCAGTGCTAGCACATTAACAGTAAGCCCAGCTCTGAGGTGTTGTGGCTGTTGTTTTCTCAGCCCTGATGTTGCCCCAGATCCAGCACCCAGCCATTGTTCCTGTGTGTATGTGTGAATTTCTTCTGTAAACAGAACACCACTCTAGCACAAACTCAACCACGTGAACTCAGCCAGGCCTCGTCCCGGGTGTCTTCTAATCTCTGTGTTAGCTCTTTAATGGAAACATTTTGCCTGCTTCATTTCTGCTTTACTTCCTCACCATCTTCCAAACCCCATGCAGAGAGAAATCTTTTTTTTTTTTTTTTTTTTTCCCCCACCTTAATGGACATGGTAATTTTGGATCCAAGAAGAGATTTGGCCCTGCATAAATTTGGAAAATTGAAGCAAACAATCTTGAAGAAAACAATTTTTTTTGTGTGTGTGTGTGAACAGGATGTTTTGCTCATTTAAATTCATATGGGGATTTCCAAATAATGTATTCATGAATTGATTTTTTTAATCTTACTGTACACTTTTAGAAAAAAGGATTCGAGCTAGACCTCTTAATGTTTCCTTGGTTTGTCTCTACATTGGATCAGAGCAGGTTGCTTGCAGACTCTTTATGGGAAGCTAAAAGCCCACAGCTATGCCTTTGGAAACCCTTTTTCTATAAGCACAGCAGGACTGTACACTTATCCAACCATTCACACTCCTCAAACTGAGAGAGAAACACTGATTCACAACTACTTTTGGGTGTTGTGATCAGACCCCTAGCTATTTCCCCATTCGTTCTTAGACCTGACCCAGGACAGAGTTGACCTGCACAGTGTGGATCTCTAGGCCTGGGGTCATAATCCCACAGCTGCTGGATGGACAGCTGCTCCACCCAGGCCCTTAGGCCTCCCAGCCTGCTGCCCCATCCCCCACCATTCCCTGCTTTTCATAAATCTCCCCCTGGTGGATGAGAACACCCTGCCTGAGGACCAACAAATTGGCCGCTGTTGGCATCTTTCTTGGAAGTCCTGGTTTGAGTTGTTGACCAGGTCAGTGTTAATTCAATGTTAATTGCGGACACTTATACCACAAATGCAGTCACTGCCTCAGTTGTTTAGCAGGAAGCAGCAGTTTGGCCAGCATTTTCTGGTCAGACATTTGGAAAGGGAACATATTTATTGATTCATTCATCATTCATCTTCAGTAAGAGCTGGTCAGGGTTGCAGTGGATCCAGAGCCAATCTCAGTAACACTGGGCACAAGGTGGAAGAATTTACTTAGGTTGCACACACACATTCACACCTAGGGGCAATTTATCACAGCGGATATGCCTGCTTGTTTTTGGACAGTGGGAGGAAAACCGGACAAACATGGAGAAAATGCGCAAAACTCCATGCAGACACCCAGGACAGTTTTGCTACCTATTGCACTACCGTGCCACCCTTGTTAATTGATGTTTGCTTATTTTGTCAAAGTGCACACTCTTCCAATTGTTTTTTTTCTTTCCTTTTTTTATTCATAGTTTCTTTAGAAAAAGAAAAGAACTTGACCTCTTTCTGACTTATGCAAACTGAAGGTTTTCATTGAGTATGTAAGTTTAAACTTGGAATGACTCACAGTGGTATGACGTTGATTCTGTAACTATAGCATGCACTAGTTGTTCCAAATCCCACTGCCTGCTGCACTAAACACATTGGCCTAGAACGATCTCTCTAGTCAGATTAATTAGCCTGCTTGGATGACACGGCTGTCTTTTCTGAACCAGGAACATGCAAGTATTTGGACACAGATGAAACCAAACAAAATAAAGTTCAAAGCACAGTCATATATCTCTCCTTCTTACTAAATGGCTTGCAGTTAAACATTTTCGCAGGAAGCAAAGATGCGAAGCCAGACACACATAATATTTTTTTATATGAGCAAAGCGAGGACAGAACACCGCTGCTCACAAAAATGAAATTCGGGAAAACTTTCATATCCGGCTCCTGCTTCTGAGTGTGTATACATTTACACACAAGAAGACGAATTAATGTAAACCTCGACTGATCTGATGAGTTACTGCATATTTATATAAGGTTTACACTAGTTCAAATTGCTTTTTTATTTCAAATACACACAAAAAATAATTTTTTTTATACAAGTCAAGGGTTAGGTAAAATTCTGTACCGATTTCCTTTACGACGGCATATTGACCTCTTACACGACCAGACCAGTCTACCATCTTGTAAGCCAAGGCGGTGCAAATGGCAGAATTGATATTACTGGAAGATTTAGCACATCATGCCCTTAGGAGACAAAGAATATTTAGTTATGATTTTTTTTTCTTTCCCAGAGATTGAAAGCTGGCTTATAAATCAGTTTCCATTTGGCTTATACAAACATTTACACAAAACTTTACTGCAAGATTGATGGATGAGGCCCATTGTTAGAAGAAGACCATGATTATATACTTATTTGTTGGAGTTGGTCTGTATTAATGCACTTAACTAGCTAACTAGCTTGCCATATGTTATTAAATTATGTCAGCTACCACGTTTTATCTAGTCACTTAGATTTCCTGGCAGCCAAAACATGGGATTGGCCAACACAGTGCTCAGTGGGCTAGCTAAAGAACTGATGATTTGCTCACCCATGTACCCTACTCTAAGACAGTTGTGCCATAATTCTACTTACCTGAGCAGAGCTTTTTAAAGTAAAGCATGACTGACTGATGTACAAGGAATTGAATTGAGCACCCAGCCACATTTGCTGTACAGCATTTTCACTCTTTAACATTCACAATCACTTTTAACAGCTAACCGGTCGGCAACATAAATGTAAAAAAAATCGACGAATTCTTGAACTCAAAACCATGAACTCAAAGACTGAAATGGATGATGCTTCTAAATCAGCTGTGTGTTCTGATGAACCAAAAATTATAGTGGGAAAAGAGTGGTGCTGTGAATGGGAACTAATTGAGAGGAGATGAGGACAGAGACTGTAGCGGTTGCTAACATGTCCTGTGAGAGCTTTCACCAAAACAAAGGATTTTCAAATGAAAGCAGACAATACATTTGAAAACATGTCTGGATACCCTTACCTGGATAAGCTTTCCCTGTGTGTTTTCAGCTGCACTCCGATTCGGTTTTATGAACCAATTAAATAAGACACCACTATTAATTTACTTTAACGTAGGTGGGTTGAAGTACTCACCTTATCAGTTTAATTTTACAAATCATGCAGTGATTTTCTTTAGCACATTTCCAGATCCTCCCTGAAATGAATTGTTGGTATGACACTGAAAATCATGTAATTACTCCCGCTAGGTACTTTCTTTAGTAATGCTGTTTTTTCCCAATACCGTGATGTGGTGGCACGCAGTTGTGCGGTACACAGTTACCATAAGCCAGTAGCCATGTAGTGTTTTACATCTATTAGTACGTAATACCTATGCATTGCGTGTTGTGTGAGCAGTAAAAGATGGCTGTTATTGCGACGCTCCAGAGAGCAGGTTTCCTGCTCTGCCAAGGTTAGGCGTCAGAGTGGCAGGAAACGGGCTAATCTTACCAGTGCTGTGTAAAAAGGCCCGAGTGAGTCACACTGGGCTCGAGGCCCTTTGTGTATGCGGTGACTCATCTGCCTCCACCGACGTTGCCTCGCCTCGGATTTATGCACTCAACAGGATTTGTGTACAAACAAGCCTGTGCAGCTGAGGCATCTAAATCCTGTGGATACAAACATTCAGTTGAAACTTAATCTGCTTTAATGCCCTTTCACGCCACGATTAGTGCCTTTATGTTTTATGTTTAACGTTCATGAGGTGCTTGCAGTGTGTAGGCACCTGCAGGTGTAGTTTGGGACAGAGTTTCAGGTGAACTGTTGAGTAATTTAGAATTGCTGCAGTTTGTGTCTGAAGTATTGGAGCAGTTTGCATTGTAAAAGGTGTGTGTGTTGTGACCCTGGGAGTTCATGCAGCGTGGTCAGAGGGTCAGCGGAAAGAACACTTTATAAATTCCACAGTAGAAAACGACTAAACAGCTATGAGCCTGTAGGACACACTGTAGCGTATACGGTGTGTTCACCTTCAAGGAAACACATTCCAGCACATACTCTACAGTGTAACCATGACTACAAAGGTAATCATGACTTCAAGTGACCCTCTGTGGTGTTTCTGGGTAAATAACTTAGCCGTTCACTACATCTATTTATATATGGAGCTAATGCACCTAAACTGCAGGAGGCTGAACTACCAGTATTCCTACATTCATTATAAAAGTGTCAAGTTACTATCTGACACCTCTTCTAAGTACAATGTCGATATTACCAGACTAGAGTCAATTTCTTTAGATTCGGGTAAGTTTAGAATATCGCTCAGTGTCAAATATAGTCCCATACTGAAGTTTTCCCAAAACACAGAAGGCCTGAAGTTTTTTTTTTTTATTTCATATATATTTGTCTGGAAAATAAAGTATTAAATTATCAGAAATCCAAATGGAGAATGATCCAGTAATACTTATTATTATCCAGTAATATCACCTGGACTCCTAAAAAGAAATGATGAACTATTAAAACGCATGCATTAATATAATCCTGTGATTTGCCTTGCATCTGGCACTATTGTCAGCGCTTTTATGTAAACATAATCAACACCTTCTAACCAATTAGATTCGAGAATTAAACAGCCTTTATGTATAAAACATACTCAGTGCATCCAAGTGCTCCAGAGGTAGTCCTTAGGGATTTGGTTGTGATCTGTTTTTTTGCGTGTTGCTGCACTTTTTTTAGTAGCTGATCATTGCAAATTTTACATATGTAAATTTAAAACGAGAGAATGAGTTGTTTGGTGGGCTGGGATTTCCTGGTGGTAATTTTGTTAATCTGTTCATGTGAAAAAGCCAAAATTTCCAAAAAAAATTCTTTTTCCAGAGATTCAGGTAGAGCAGGTCTGCAACCATGTGTGGTAATTATTTTGCATTTGTGTGTTTTTCTCTTTGTAGTCACGTTGAGAAGATCACCACATGGCAAGATCCTCGCAAGACCATGGCAGCCAACATGAATCAGATGAGTCTCCATGCTCAGGCCACCAACAATAATGGTGGTGTACAGGGGCGCTCCATGGCCCTGTCACAGCCAAACCTCGGTGAGGATCTTCACACACATTCCAGCTGCTCTCTTTAAGGAATCTTGCTTTCTCTTCCAAGACTCTATAAGATTAAATATGACCTCAGAGTTCTTGTATATCAGTGAAATAAATGAACAGAACCTTCTTAGCTGTAGGTTTGAACCACTTATTTTTTTCTAGGTTCAGTATAGATGTGAAAAGAAAATGACTTACTTTAGTTTAATATTGCTGACAGTTTGACAATTTTCATATGGTTGATGTAACAGTTGAGCTCAGTGTATCACAACAGCTATTGTTGATATCTGAAGGCTTGGTTGTAGTAGTGGAATCCTGAAGTGATGATTAGGAAGCATACCCAGAAGCAGGTGCAGTCATTCTTAACCTTTTACAGGTAATTCAGATAAAATAAAAAAAACATTTTGAAGTAGAAGAGAATTTTGATTAGTGTTTACTACGTGTGTTTACATTCATCTAAATGAGGCCCAAAAATAGCAGATGCCAGGATGTCTGAGAAACATAAAAATACACTTCCACATACAGAAACACACAATCACAACATGACTTTTTATCAGTATAGTCATATTTGGACTGAGTACATATGGAATATGTCTGAGAGATCCAATAACGGTGAGCGAGAAAGTCTCATGGTCTACTAGCTAACTGTTTTTAAAAGATGTTTAATGGTGTTTCTTTGGCCACAGTGGGATAGTGCTGAGACCGACTGTTTCAGAGTCTTTCTGTAGCGTGAGATGTCTCATTTGTTCTGGAGACAGACACAGCGAGCCTCTGGCCAGTGGCATAGGCTGGAGCTCCTTCCCTCCTCCTGAAGCCAGAACAGCAAATTACCTCCAAATGCGTTTGCCTTGTTTGACTCTTTTCTCCTCACAAATCCTGATTTGTGATGAAATGGAAAAAAGGTGTGTCTCATATTGTTGCCAGCCTTTTAAGGGATTCCAGAAAAAGAGTGTGAGGGAGATGGAGAGAGCCACACATCTTCCAGTTCATATGTTTATCAGATGATCTTAAGTTGTTTTTTTTTTTTTATTATTGTTATATATAGTTTTACAGAGTTTACAGAAAGCTCGATCTCCAAGCCTTTTTAGCCTGAACTTTGGGAATACTACTGGCTTTAAATTTGATGGGTACAGGTGTAGGTATTCAGACTGGATGGATTTGTGGTCATCCTGTTACATGGATCATTACAGGAATTTGCACTGTGAGTTCCAGTTGAGGCAGGAGGAAGTAACTGCTACTCAGCCTTATCATATTTTTGCGAACAGAGCCATTTAGCCTGAAAGAACAATGAGTACACCACCCTGCTGGACTTGTTCAGGCAATACTTTTAGAAAGGTGTTCACTTTGGATGTATCATGCAGATTGAAGTACTGCTGAAATATAGAGAACCTAACCCACACCTATACCCATCAAAGATCTATACCTCTGACCCCTGATTATTTGTGCTCTCAAAAAATTTAACTTGTCACTGGGATGGTACATTCAACGATATGTCTTTTTGTGCCTGTATCTTTCACCTGAGAAAGTAAATATAGGGTACATTTAAGATGCGTTTGTTTCTCAGATAATTCTAGACATATCCTGCCCTGAAACATTTGGTATTTCCCTGCTGCCAACATTTGATTCGACTTGTGAAGAGGTTGATATTTAGATGATCAGGTGTGTCCACAGTTGGGGAAAGTAAGTCTACAGGGTAGTGGGTCCCCAGAACTGGACTGAGAACCCCTGATTTGAGGTACAAGAGATTCTTAAAGTCCAGGAATGTACCATAAGAGTTTGAGGTAAGGAACACTACATTCACTTTCCCAGGTCAAGGATTTATACTCAAGATATAAAAGACATGTCCTTAAATGTACCACCTTAGTGACAAAGAAAGGAACAGTTCAGTTGCTGCTTGGTTGTCTTGCTGGATGAAGTGTTTATATAGACAAGATAAACCAGCAACAGCACCTTGACACTCCTGACTACCTTGTGTGGTGTTGTATCAGATGCCTTCCGACACCGTGATGGACATCTTAGTCCTAGGGAATGATGGACAATGGGTTATCCATATAAAGCCCAAGGCCCAGTGACCTATATTACTCACTCCCATCTGTCTCTCTAGCTTTCTTGCTCTTAACACACTCTCTTTTTCTCTCAGTACAGTCCATCCCCCAACGCCCTCCTCCATTTTTCCAGTAGAACAATGCTAGCTTGCTGGCTGACATCCCACACTTGTCAAGAAGGGATTTCTTGCTCCCTTTGTTGTTTTGATGGATTTTTTTCCATTGCTTTGTTCTCCTCTCCTCAGTGCAGGGCCTGACACGTTACCTTTTCCCCCCAGACTCCAAACACTGCTAGGCTATGGATTTACACAATGGCAAACCGAATAGCTTGACCTTGCTTGATTTAGCTGTGTTTACAGAATTGCGCAAAGTTGCATCTCACTTCAGATAAAGCGTATGTTTTCTGTTGAATTTCACTCCTGTTCTTCATTTGGTTAACTTAAGCCCTGAAATGCATAGGCACCAAACCTCAAGCAAGAAATGCTAAAATCACACCTGGTTGATCTGGAGCTGTTGTTGTGCTGTTGCTGCTTAAACAGGACAGCTGCCGGAAGGCTGGGAGCAGGCAGTCACCCCTCAGGGAGAAATTTACTTCATTGACCACAAAACCCAGAGCACATCGTGGCTCGACCCCCGTGTGGACTCTCGCCTCAGTAAGTACCGTACCCTCCCCACGTTCCCTCCCTTCTAGAGCTTTTTTTGGAACAGACCAGCCTGCTCATTGATTTTTTGCCCATTCCTACAAGCCCTTACACTCCTCCAACCCCACCTCACTTCTCCTTCGCCACCCCTCCAAAATCCTTCCCTCCTCACCTTTTACACCTCCTAGTGAGAAAGGATCATACACGGAGGATTCGGCTAATGAACTTGCTCAAGCATGCTTAGATCCGGGCTTGGAGTAGAAATGAGAGATGGGAGAAGATTTGCAGCAGCCCGTAGTTTCATGAGATCATTATTCATTTTGATCCACTACATAGCCAAATCACAGCTGTTACTGGGTGTGTTGTAGAGTGAATCATGTTAACGATCAAGTATGATTACAAGCAACCATGATTACAAAATAGCTTACTTTTGCTTGTTAATTTGCATGCTGTGTGAGTGTGTGTATGTGTGTGNTGTGCATGTATGTGAAATTTATTAATTACAGACGAATGCCTTGTTTCATGTGTCTGTTCATGTGGATGGGTGTGTGTGGGTGTGGGAGAGTGGGAGATTGGTTTAGGGGTGGTGGTCTCTTTCAGTGGAAGATTTTGGCTCTCCTGCAGTGAATGGCTGGGGAGAGACTGGGGCATGTGTTCCGTTTGCACCAACTTGCACTATTGTCTTCCCACCTACTGTCTTCTCTTTAAGTTTTAAACATCAATATTAGTTGGCTGACTATTATCTGCGCTGTGGTTAAGGAAAAACCAGGTGATTATAGGCAGTCATGGATTGTTTTTCAAGGGAACACAGTAGTAATGTTAGGTAACCTACCTTTTTTTTTTTTTTTTTTTAAATAAGGAGTGATTTCAAGAAAGTAGCATATCAAAAGTCCAGTGTCGCTTACTTGGCGGTTCCTTCATTTTTATTATTTCAGAGGAAAAAACACACTCTGTGCTTTTTTGAATTACTTACACTTCTAGGTTTTTTTTGTATTTGTGGAACTAAAATTCACCTAGAATAAGTTCCTGCAAAACTTGTAGCACCTATGACTTTTTTGTGAGATCATTTTTCTAGCCTTTTATTTTAAGCACCCTGGTGAAAATAAAAGTGCTTAATATTTGCACCCAGTTTAGTTACTGCCCATTGCTACCTGCTAATTATATCTCCGTCTATAAGACACGCACAACTAATCTGAACTGCTGCAATGGTAACGAGTAAGTAAGCGAGTTTGGCTACTGGTTTTAATGTTAGCTAGCACACATGGCTACTGTTTTATTAACTAAATATAGTAGTTAGCCTAATATTAGCTTGCTTGCTAGTAAGCTTAGCTAATGTGTTTGTTTGTTTGTTTGTTTTTTTAATCCCCCCACCTGCAGCCTGTGTCGTACAGAGCAAGATAAAATGGACGGCATATCTCTGGACTTTGAGCCTCTAATTAATTACAAACATTGTGTGAACATTTATTACCCTTTGTGTATGAAGTCTTTACCACCCTAGCTTGTGTGGTTGGTGTAGCAATAAACGAATAATATGGAGATCCCACCAAAAAGGTGTGTTGTGCGACTGCTTGCTAATGTAACTCACTGCGTCTTGCTGGGAAGGTAATGCAGGTCATACAGTCTCGTCCAACCTGGAAGACCGAGCAAGAGCATTTCACACTACATCATGTAGATCAAGACCTCGTTTACACTAGCTACAGAGGCCCTGTGTGTAAAGGACAGTGAAAAGTGCCTCAGCCATTATTTTGCTTTGCACTGTTGTGTGTTAACCAGCATCATGCAAGGTTTTACAATGTACCCTTGAAAATGTAAAATGTGTGCTAATTTTACCTGGACATTATTCTTAGTAGAGTTAGTGGTGGAGTGAAAATGGTTAAATTGAAAGCATGACCTTTGTCAAAATTTCATCTGGGAGGGGAAGACGGAGGGAGTGAAGGGAAAGGGAAGGAGGCAGGGGTGCTGTGCGTGCGAACATCATTATTTGCTGAAGCCCTGAACCCCCCCACCCTCCAGTGAATCTGAGCACATACACTTACACTCGCCCATACTCCCTCTCAACTCTCGGCCACTCGCTCCAGGCTACTTAATCTCGAAGGCACATTATCTCATGGCAGAGTGCGTGCACTCACTCTGTATATTTCCAGCACTCTGTGTTTCATTAGACATAAGATTTTGTGATAGAATTTCAGTGCAAAACCTACAACTGTGTGACTTCAAGTTAATGAAACAGGAAAATACAAAGTCATCTGGTTTATAACCAGTCATTTACGGTGATTGTACTCACTCAGGGCTTCACTGTGAGGTTTTAATGTGTTACAGATTTTTGGGACTGGAAGCATTTTTCCATTCACTTGTTTTTTTGGTGACCCTATTGGACAGCTGACGCTGTTTCTGGGAAATAAATGAAACAAGAAGGCCTTTGTTGGCAGTGTTAAATGACTACTCAGGCCTCACTGTCTCACCCCCAACCCTCCTCCTCCTCTGTGTCTCATACACATATGCTCATTTTGTCAGTCGTTCTTTCCTCCACGCTTTTACTGTTGCTCTTTTGCTGACCCCAGCATTCTGCCATCCCCCTCCTCCCATCCTTCTTCTCTTTCTCTTATTTCTCTCCTGTCTCTCTGCTCTTCTTCGCACACCCCACCCTGCTTTCGTGACTAAGCAAGGAGAAGACAAGAGCTGGCAGGCTTTCGTTCTTCTCTCCCCAACATATGCTTTCCATCACAGTGGTTAGTGGGATAGTTAGTACTAGCTAGCATTGAAGGACTTCTTGGGAAGGAATGATTTCTTGGTAGAGCAGGAAGTTGTGTGTGGTAGTGTTAGCCTGCAGTGGGCCCTTCACACCTGTTGCCAGGGTTCTGCGGCCCGTGTGAGCTAGCATTGGTGGGGAAATGTGCTAGTCTCATGAGCTCTAGCTTACAGTAGCTAGTCTGTTTTTTTTTTCTTTCACTAAATGTAGCCAAGAACCTCTTCTTTCACTGGAAGAAACTGTTTGATTGCCATTAAAAACTTGCCATTCACTTTCACTCAAAATGTTTTTTTTCAATCCAGTCCCTATATTTTGTGTCATGCTGTTAGAAGTGTTTACCCACAAGAAATCTCTGCAAAGAAGTGCAAATACAAGGAAGTACAGACAGCAAATCAGATTGCAACCCACAAGGTTTTGTGTACAAAGAATTTCAGACAATCTGAGCTGTAGACGGAGCCACTGAGCCTGAGACTAGTGCAACACAAACATACCTGCATGTCCAGAGAGCATGGCTTCCTGAGGACATAATTTTAATAATTAAGCAATATTGCACGAGCAAGAGCGCGGTTATACTGAATGTCGACACGGCTGTGATTCGGTACTCACAGCTGTGCCAATATTCAGTATAACAGCATCAGTGTAAGTGCAGTGTTGCTTTTATTAAACAGTTCTATAAACAAGAAATTAATATTTGAGTAACTGACATTTCAGACGCAATATGGCCAAATTCTGGCAATTCTGTTTATTTTTGCTCTGCTAGTGGAAATCG
The DNA here is from genome assembly GCA_037577455.1 of Pangasius macronema. Lineage (NCBI taxonomy): Eukaryota > Metazoa > Chordata > Actinopteri > Siluriformes > Pangasiidae > Pangasius > Pangasius macronema. The sequence continues at coordinate 16,517,417 of CM074955.1, forward strand.
ATCCTGAAGAAGCCGTACTTACTTCATAGCACGTCAGCACGTCAGCTAGCTCTCTAACTATCTCACGTTGATTTGTACATTCCCATTAAAGGTTCTTCCAGTAAAATTGGCCCTTCTTCCTTTTCATGTTCATCTTTCATATTTTAAGTCAAAAGTTATCTTCCTGAAGAGTGACGTTTGCCATGTTCGCTGATGATGTCAGTAACTCTACTGTAGAAACTGTTTTGAACCAGGAAGTGAAATTTTACATGGTAAACGCAGATGAGTGGAGTGATACACACAGTGAAATATCCCAGTGCGGTTATAGGAAAAATAAGCACTCTTGCAATGCTGCTCGACCAATCAAATTAGTGGACCAGAACTAACTGTTGTATAAAAATATTTATAACACGTCGCATCTCATTGAATTCTTGATTCTGATTGTTCAGAAGTAGCTCTGACATTAGCGTGGCCACAAGGTTTATATTAATTAAAAAGTTTATTGTGAAGAAAAATTTACTTTGTGTTATTGGAAGTAGTCTCCATTGTCAGCACTTAGTAACAGTAAGAGGTAAAGCTGTAACTTTTTCCAAAGAACGTCTTCAGAACAGGTGGCTTTGTGTGTGTGTTTTTTTTTTCGTCTTATTAACTTAGAGAGAGAAAACGAGAGACTGGTGAGGGAATGGCTGTTTATAGTTGTATTAGACATTAAGACATACTTTGTAAATGATGTTCAATGTATTTTCTTTTTCAAAACCTTTTAATGAAACTCTTTTATTATTTTGTCTTGTGGGAGCTGACCCTGGGGTGCAACTTTAACCGCTGTGTAATGGCTGTCCCATATGGACGTTTGAGCATGTCTTACTTCTGTCCGAGATGTTGATGGACTACATAAACCCCTTCATGTTGCCATATAAGGTCATCTCAAGATTTAATCCAGCTTTATCAGGCCAAGTCCTCTTCTCTGTTCACAAAGTCTAGAAAATGACCAAGAAAATTGCATTGATGTGAATAATAAGAATTGTAGCTCAGGGCTTCACTGTTGTTTAGTATTATTAGAAGCAGTCTCCATTGTCAGTGATTTGTAACAGTCAGCGGTAAAGCTGTAGGTTTTACAAGACAAGAAAATCTTCAGGACAGTTGGTTTTGTGTTTTTCTGTCTTATTAACTTGGGGAGGGGGGAAGAGAGAGAGAGAGAGAGAGAGAGAGAGAGAGAGAGAGAGAGAGAGAGAGAGAGAGAAACAGGCTGGTGTGGGAACAGCTGTTTATAGGTATATTAATATAACTGATAACAGGAACTAACTTGTTTCGTAGATAAGGACTGTAAGAATTGTAGCTGGGGGTAGCTTTGCAAAGTTTTAGAAAGACTTACAGATACTTCAAACAGACTTTACGAAAAGCAGAACTGATTCTGACAGCCTCAGATGGTTTTCTAAGTTAAACAGACAAGTCCAAAACACATCTGTGTTTTGTTGGCATTTTGACCTTTCATTGATGATTGTCCAACCAGTTCCAGTTAAATAGATAATTGATTGTCTGTCTGCCTGCCTGTGGAGCAGGAGAGTAATAAAAAGGGGATTGAAACTTTTTTTTTTTTGTCTGCGTGAGGGACGACAGCATTTAGTCTAACAAGAAAATTGGTTAAGTGCCAGTTCATGTGTTATATTCAAGCAGCTCTTCAGTGTATTATGTAAGCCTCCCTGAAGGAAACCATTTATAGTATAACTACAGTGCACAGTGGAGGGAGAACAATGGGCGTGTAGCCCTTTTCACCCTTCTGTCCAGATTTAGTTGCAGGTTAAAATGAAAAAATCTACTATATACCTAAATACTATTGAAACACCATGGTGTTCTCTGGCTAGTCCAAATGATTGAAAGCTTACACTCAGTGACCAGGCACAAGGTGCTACCAAGATGGAGCTGGAGCAACAGGCCAACAGCTCTTCTACTCACAGACAGGCTTCTTTCTGTACTCACGACCACCCTTTTTCCACATCTGGCGTTTCCAGGAATGTCTTCCCCATGTGAGAGCAGTTTACACAACAGATAAACACACCACACACACTGAGACATACACATGAGCCGAACTTGGGCAGTTTGTTTTTTGTTTGAACTGTCATGTACTGAACGTTCGTCTCAGTGGAAAGATCCCTTACTTCAGAATAATAACCTCGCCTTATTAGTTGACAATAAAATAAACCTGATGTGCGGTGAAGTGGATGTGGGAGGTCTGGATGTGGTGGAATAAATCTAATGCCTTGGCGGCTGAGAGGAATTCTCCTGTGGGGGGTCTTTGTGTTGTCGGCCAGGTCTGTCCTGCGCTGGAACTTTGTCTCTGCCTTGTCCTTGGAGCATGACGTCTTTCTCACTGCCTGTGCAGCACAGATCAGAGGACATTCATTCTGAAACAGAACAAACTAGAACTGGTACTTGTTCTTTTGTATCTTCCTGATTTTCAGTCCCGCAAGGGATTAATTTATGATAATGGATTTAGATTATGTCAGTGTAGATTATGTCAGTGTGGATGATCTTATCTGTTTTTTTTGTAATCCTGCCAATAACAACAGGATTTTAAAATGGTTATCTTCTCTATATGTAGATTGGTGTTAGGGTCAAATTTGTTAACAAAAATTGGCTCTAAACTTCCATTAAAATTCTGACTGATGTTTTAGCTCGGTTAAGTTACATGGAGTAATCATGTCGGACATGGTACCAGGATCCTTTTAGCCTGATCATTTCCTTAGCAGGAAAGTGGACTGTCTAGCTAACTTAGACAATATTAGCACAGAACAAAATTTCGCTTATGGTAAATTTTGACAAGTGTGACTATTGTTAAATAAATTTCTTATAGTAAGTCACTGTAAATGACATTTATACTAGTTTATTGGCAGTTCACTAGTCCTGCTAACTAATATAGCATTTTAGTAAGGAACAAAATAGTTTTAGCTGTTCTAGCACATTTTACAGGTGACAAATGCAAGCTAGTGTACTAGCAGTACACTGCCTGTCTTGCTAACTCGTTTAGCATTTGTTAATGAAGTACAAAATAGCTTTACTTGTCCTGGCACATTTTTACAGGTGACGAAACTAGTTTATTAGTAGTTGGTAGGTGGACATTTAACTAGCAAGACAGCTAACCTAGATAGCTTTCAGTGTAAACTGAGATGCTATGTCTGCATGTGACAAGTGATAGCTGACTTGGTAAGTTAGCTAATAATGGTCATATTTGGGATAATAAGATGCAAGGATGTTTTCAAGTTATGCATTCATGTATAGACATAGTTCCTTTTTTTTATTAAAGGAATAGGTGTAAAGATAGGTGTTCTTAGCCATTTTAGCAGATTCTTGGCTGTTACAGAAAGGAAAACATTTATTATTATTTTTGTATTTAATGGTTTAGCATTGGACCCCTAGTTATGCATAAGCACACACTTTTGCGGTTTTTCCATGTGGGAGAACTTGGAGAAAAAAGAAGTATCAGAATCATCATTGATATTTGTGTAGCGTTTCCATATTGGTGTGGTAAATAGCCCAGTAGCAAACGTTCCTGTGCTATCTGCAGCTCTCCCTGCTTTACCACACTGCCTCTCTGCATCTGCTGTGCTGTTTAGAGTGGGCTCACTGTTTGTATGGTAGCTCGAAGCTGCTCTGATCCTGTCCAATGCTGTTCTCCTTCCTGGAGTCACCATGTGCGTGCTTGTGTGTGGATGTGTGAGAGAGACAGAAGTGTCAGTAATAGAGTTTTGCGTCATCTTTAATCGTAAACACTGTGTGCCGAGCGCCATGCTGTCAGTGTCTGTGAGTTGTCTTAAAGTGTTTGTGTGTCTGCGCCATGGCGCCTTGAGTTGTCTCTGGTTTATCCTCTGTTGTACATAACCCTTTTTTTTTCCCCTCCCAAGTGCATGGGTCTGGCCAACTATGTCGTAACATCATCCATCTGCTGTGGTGGTCACTGTTCACTCGAAGCCCCCACGAAGTCTTAAACAGTACAGAGCAATGACGTTTAAGTGTGTCTGGAGGCATAATGCCATTAAAAAGCTCTTCTTTTTCTGTCTCCATACAGTGATGTCCCAGCATCAGCACCACCAGCAGCATCTCCAGCATGCCCAGCACCAGCAGCAGCAACAGCAGGTACAGGCTCAGTCTCAGGCCCTGGGCTCAAGTGGCTCCATGCCCCAGCAGCAGAGCTCTCAGTCTGGTATGATGGGAATGGGCAACCCACTGAGTGCCCAGCAACAGCACCAACAGAAGATGCGACTGCAGCGCATCCAGCTTGAGAGGGAACGCATTCAGAGGAGGCACGAGGAGCTGAGGAGACAGGTATCTTTTGCGAAATGATCACATTATTCTGTCCATAGAAAGAGGTTGTGAAAAATTCTAGTCGTGTGCTTGTAAACGCACAGTAAGCCTGAACCAGATTTATCATTCGAGTTCACCTGCAATGTTGAAACGCTTCCTCTGCATTGTTGAATTTCCAGAAACTGATAGACTGATATTTCTAAATAAAAACCTTCGCACTGAGCAACCTGGTTAATCTTTGCTAACAAGCTCTTTTTATGAATGATTTAAATTTAGGTACTAGTACTACAAGGTACCTTGGGTCTATATTCCATTTTTTTTAAAGTGTTGGATGATAAATGTAAAGCTGATTAATCTAATTTAATTCATTTCATTAATGTTTTATTATTTATATGAGTGAAATCTAAAATCTAAAATAATGCATAAAAAATATAATTTATTTACTCATCATTTAAAAAAATCTGTATCACACCAGAATACACCTTGTTAGGGCTCAAAATATTATTCTTAAAATATTTATTATTAATTAAATGAGCATCAGGTAATATATGAAATAATTATCAATACATATGATGCATATCAAGTGATGTAGAAACTATATATTGTGGTAAAAAATTCTCTCTCTAGGGACTTGTATGTATATGTGTGGGGAATTTTAGACTAAAATATGACTTTTGATATGATTGTTCAAGATTGTTCAAATTCACCAGCCATTTGGACAAATCTGAATATTGTGGGGTAAAAAATAGGAGCCATGATGGAAGATTTTATCCAGCAAAGGCTACTACAGACAGCAGTGCTATAATGACATAACACACCTGCTATATTTATTTTATATCTAGTTGCATTCTTTAAAGATATTTCTGTATATATAGGTAGTTGCTAGAATCACACTACCAGTGGCTGAATATTAAACAGTGTTCTACTGGCAATATATTGCATTACATAAATACTCTGATCCTATTATATCATTCCCCATGTAATGAATATTATTTTGAATTATTATGAATAGGAAGCTATTTGGTATTTAAATGAAATGTGCCTTAGAGGGGCTTAAAAATATTATTCCTGCCTGAGGATACAATCTAAAATCACAATAAACTCAAGCTAAATATCAGCAACAAGACACATGATGATGAACTTATTATATTGGGCCTGTATTTATTTATTTTTACTTATATTTTTGCCTATAGTTGTGTATAAATGTTTTTGTAGACCAATTAGAAAATCACTGAACTAGAAACTCCAACCAGATTTTTACCAGAGTTTCTGTAACGCCGATTTTCTTCGTATTCAAGCGCGTATGTTGATGAATGCTAATCACCTGTGAATTACCAAGCACATTTTAGATTTAGTGTGCTAAATGTTCCAGCAATGTAGCTCAGCGACTAATCAGCTACCATAAGCACATGCTGACCTTTCCTTCTGTTATATGGTGACATTTCTTGTGGTCTAATTGAATGGATAGTCTAATTTGTCTTCATTTATAGGTTTGTTTTGGATTGTATTCCTTAAAGTCATTATTAAGAAACAAAGGTTTTCACCAAATTTTATTTACGATTGTGCAGACAATTTAAAGAATCAAGTGACATGCTGAATCTCCTTTTACAGACATTTACACAAAATCAGGAGCTCCCACCACATTTCTTGTGTAAATACTCCAGTGAACAATTTACAGAACAGTTTGTTCGTATCCAGCATGATAAATGAGGTTCATTGTCTCTTCATGATTTTCGAGGAATTTTTTCAGTGTTAACTGCTTTAACATTTTCTAAAGTCAACATGTGTTCCAGTCCCTTCTAGCTGGAACTGACATTTCTCGTAATTTGCTTTCCTGCGTGCACCAGTTGCTGGATGAATAGAGCTGATGTCTGTCTGTGTGTGTGTGTGTGTGTGTGTGTGTGTTTTACACACTTTGACTGTTATCAGACAGCACAGTGTGTCTGGAAAAGGGATGGCTTAGAGTCTGAGGGGGAAAAACACAGAGATGGGTCCAATAAAAACACGTGAGCCACATGACTTTTGTTTGGAGAGCCAGGAGGCATCCTGTTGAAGTTTGTGCAGCTCGGGACAGCAGAGGTCTAATCGTAATCGCTTTACACTTTTCCCCCCTCTTTCCCTATCACTCGCTCATTGCAGTGGCACAGACAATGTGAAGGTTGTGATTTGTGTTGCTCTGAAAGGAGGCCTTGTTTGTGTCGACTTTTCTGCCTCAGGTCCCTCCCATCAGCTGTGCTGGGAAGTGGGCTGAGCGGAAAGAGGGGGTATATACAATCCATCATAGTGTCCTCTAGTGGTTGTTTGTTCTTGCTCCTTCTGTTGCATAACAGGGGTGTACGTCAGAGAACGAGGACATATCGACAAGAAGAGTGTTTAACAGCCAGACTCAGTAATTCATCAGCAGGACTGTTTATGAAGTGTCTGCCAAAATGGCCGTCTGTGAGGTGCAGGAGTGTTAACCTCCCAGCGGAGATGTTTAGCTTACCCAGAAGTCTTTGGGATGTTTTTTGCGTACTATGCTGAACAAGATCTCCATGCTTTAGACAGAGGACTTTTGCGTAACTGTGGCTGTCTGTACGTGAGGAAACGATAGGGAGGGAGAAGAGGAGCTCAGTAGTGTAAACAACCGTGTTTCTTTTCGTATTCTGTCCATGTTAAAATTGATGACTCGGACAAGTCAAGTTAGCTTTTGGCAGTGGACGATTTCCACTGTTTTTCTCCTTAGGACTGCAGTAGTGCAGCTGTTCTGTTAGCAGCCTACGCCCTAAAGGCAGCGCTGAGAGAAGAGCACTCCTCCACATTACCATTACCACACGTCCACAAGCAGCGCCATACAGTTCCTGCATATGTTCACAATCACTGCTCCTCACGCAGGCTCATAAAATTGCACTTCCTACTCTCAGACCTCGCAGGCCGAAATCTCTTCTTGCCATAAAGGAACGGTTTGTCCATTAAACAAATGGAATTAAACTTCCAAGTCGTGTTTGGGGACTGACATTTGCTTCTGTGGTTCTGCAGTGGAGCTGTGAGACGAAAGTAGCAAACAGTTCTGTCTCACCCGGTATCTTTTCTGTCTATAACTGCCTGACACTGTGGTTAGGAAACACGGTACTGTAATCTGTAAACATGAACAAAACTCACAAAATGTAATCCCTGTCTAGACCCCAGCTTCTGAAGTTTGTAAGTGGAATTCTGTCAGAAAGCCTGAAGTTATGCAAGTGAAAGTATATTTCCACTTAACAGAAGGAGTCCATGTTTACAGATTTCAAAGTTCAAAATAAGGGCAAAATAGGATAGTCGTGTATTCACAGAACTTCCATTGCTTGTGCTTGTAACTGATCTGTCTCTGTAGGGTCAGCTGATCAATCTGTCTCTTGATATTTGACAGAATTAGCATTTAGCACCAACAGTAATAAACATTACTTTATTACTGTTGGTGCTATGTTGTAATAAAAGACTTCCTATTCAAGTTGACATAAGCCAGGTTTAATGAATGATTTTGTACAGTCTGGTTTGTGGCTTTTTGATAAATGCAATTTATTTCCCCCCAGGAGGTGGCACTCTGCAGACAGATCCCTATGGATTCAGACAACATGGCGTCCGTAGCTCCTACCATCAATCCAGCTGCCATGAACCAAGGCACTATTCCAACCAGCGGCTCAGACCCCTTTCTGAACAGGTAAGCACTTCCTGCCAAACCTAAATCTCTGATTCTCTGATGTCTTACACCATTTTGCTTTTTACTTCTCTTATTTAGCTTTTGCATTCACATTGAGTTTTTAATATTCTTCGATGTGAATAGACTAGCTTACACTGTGCATAAATGATGCAGCTGAGAGTTTGTTTAGTGGCAGTGATGCTTTAAATTTCCTGTAACCATGTCTTTCTTTAAGAAACAGAATAAGAAGTATTCTGTATAAACAGCACCAGTAGTGTATGTGGGATTACTACACATTTCTGTGTACTGAGAAAAGAATGAGAAACTTTACCTGTTTACCTGAAACTCACATGTTATAGGGATCAAAGAGCATCTGTCTGGGGTTTTTGTGCTAGAAGTCAGTCAAAGCTATTTTTAAATAAAAATAGGGAGCAAATTGTATTTAGGTGTTCTCACATGGATGTGCTTGGATAACCTGAGGGCAAGCATAAATTCACTGAAATTGCTATTGCTTCAGTGTGGGAAAGTAAGAAAAGTAAATAAGAAAAGCTCTAGTAAGATGTCCTCCTTACCTTCCATTCTATACGAGTTTCCAGTGAGCAGCTTTTCCGTTCTTTACCTAGGACGGGGAAATGTGTTTTTTGTCTATAAAGTCTACAGATTCAGTAGAATAAGTTGCAAAAAATATATGTTTTAAGTACAAGTATTCCTTCAAAAGGAGGAATCATATCCCAGCCATGTGTTCGTTTTGCCGAGTGTCATCTTGGTACTGGGATGTGCTTGTTTTCACTGATGTTTGGCCTTCAGAGTTTTGGAGTGGGTTATCAGACCATGTGTGTATGTGTCTCCGTAGTGGGCCATACCATTCACGTGAGCAGAGCACGGACAGCGGCCTGGGCCTGGGCTGCTACAGCATCCCCACTACTCCAGAGGACTTCCTCAGCAACATGGAGGAGATGGACACCCCATACCACCTCAGAAGATTGAATGTGACCTGTCGTTATTGTCCCTTTGTAACGGTAAAAAATTAATAAACTACCAAGAATAATTTCTACCATCAAAAAAAAAAAAAAAAAGAGTTTTTCAAAATATTACTCAGTTAAAAGTGAGAGTAGGAGGTCAACATTTTACTTAAATGAAAGTTATAAAGTATGTTTAAATGTACTTTAACATGTTTAAAAGTCAACATGTGTTCTAAGTCCGAAGTCTTAGACTTAAAAAGTCAGGGTGAATTTTTTTTTTTTCCCCAATATGGTTGTAAATTCAATTTTGTAAACATGACCAAATATGATTTTTGTATATTGTACGAAAAGTTATGACGGTTAAAGTTGTGGGATAAGTTTTCATACATTTTCCTTCATTTGTAGAACAAAATTCAACATCACCTGTAATTAAATCCATCCTAATTGTCCACCAGATTATTTTTTCCCCATTAATATAACTTTTTTATTATATAAAGTGTAAATGAAACTAGTAGGCAATCTTTGCTCAGTGATAATTAGTTCATAATGGCATGCATTGAAATTAGTATGGATTTGATTGGATGTTTTAAATATAGTTAATAAAATACTTAAATTAACTAAAAAAAAAAGTGCAAAGAAATGTAACTGTTTTCCTAAATAGAAAAGAGATTAAAATCTGAGTCTGGATTTTTGATCTTTGTAAAGCATACTTGAAAGATATAAATGAAAATGTACATTTTTTTTCAATGGAAATTTAATTGAGTAAGAGCACAAGTATAATTATTTAATTACACTCCGATAAAGAGCAAATTTCCTAAATGTATGAGAAACATCACTCCATGTTAATAATTTTATGAAAGGTGGAGACTACAAGAGAAGTTAAGGGAAAATAAACATATGCCATTTTAACAATAGTCTTTGTCACAGTGCAGATTTGGAAATTTGGAGATAGATTTAGATCTCTAAGAGTAAGCCAGAGGTGACAGTGGCAAGTACAAACTTCCTGAAACAGCATGAGGATAAACCTTGACACTGTATATTGCAATTATAAATCATTACAGTATACAGGTGTAGAAGATTATAGCCAGTATTGAATATATTGAAAGGATGTTCCGTATGAGCATGGAACGAGCAAAGGATAATCTTTCTGCATGCATATGTGAGTGATCGATGAATCACTGAGTGACCAGTATAACACACGGAGGTTTTAGAAGGTTAAGACTCATCAGCCTGGCTTTTCTCTCTCCGTAGGTGACAACATGGTGCCAGTAAACATGAACGTGCCACAGCAGAGCCGTTTCCCCGACTTCCTAGACTCCATGCCCGGCACTAACGTGGACCTGGGCACCCTGGACGGCACAGACCTCATGCCCATCCTGAACGACGTGGAGTCTGTCCTGAACAAGAATGAGCCTTTTCTCACCTGGCTCTAAAGAGGTGCTGAGGCTCCAAGGGGAAGGCTAAAGACTTTTAGCAGCAGTGCTACCTTTCTGAATTTTAACTCAATCAGTCTCTCCGCTCTCTCATTTGTAATGTGCCTATATTGCTCCCTTTAAAAAAAAAAATTTATCCTGGTTACTGTACATTTTCTGAGTGAAGAACGCAACAAAAACCAAAGTGTTCAGCCTAAGAACAAAGAACAAGCAAATGTCAATCAAATTTGTTCAGGTGTGGTGGAAAAGTCATACGTCTTTTTGTATATACTTTTGTAGTATAGAGTAGGTTTTTACTGTCACTGAGTGTAGCTTGATCAAAAATGTCATTCCTCTGGCTTTGGGCAGGACTGAACAGCTATTGGTTGCTGTTGGTCTCCATAAATAATTGTTGATGTAGGGACACTTGGTAGGCACCAGCAGAGGGAGCCACTGCCTCCACTATGGCGTGCTGGCTTCAATGACGTATGCATATTAAGCCCGTTAGCCAGTTCAAGGTTATCTGCACTAGAGAGGAGCCTTACTGATCAATTAACATTCAAGCGGCCTTATGAACAAACTTTCCTTTTCTTCACAGATATCAAATATGTTTCCTGCTGTATTCAGCACAATAGCTTTGTGATAACTCGACTTGCAGTTTAGTTTCTAAAGAAACAATATTTCATTCGCATTTAGAGGTTTATACTCAAGCTGTTCCCAATTTAGCTATTGTATCAAGTAAGCTCATGCCTTTGAAATATGGCAGTTTGCATCTGTAGACCTACATTTTATACCGTGTACTTTTTGTGTACTGCTTCAGTATTCCTTTTTTTTTTTTTTTTTTTTTTTTTTTTTTAAACTGTTAAATTCTCTAGATGTGTCCCTTGACATCTGGTGCATTTTATGAGTTTTGATATAGAGTTTGCCTTTTAGTATTTATCAAGAGCTATGATTTTTTTTTAAAAAAAAAAGTTTTAAAATAGTTTTAGTTGTTTTTTTATGAAATTGAAATTTCAAAGCACTACAAATCAGCACGGGGTTAAGTTGGATCTTATAAGTAAATGTTGAAGGTTCATGTGACGGTTCCTGCTCTGTGTTTCTTCACTGTACTGTGAGGTTCTTTAATCCATTTAATCCGAAGCAGACTACGTGTTGGACTCTTCTGCATAGTAGGACTGCCTTTAACTCAGTGGTGAACAGGTTTCATAATAATCTGCAGGGAATATGCAAAACAAAAGTATTTTCTAGCAACCAGAAATGATCGTCTCTGAATTTTGGGGGATTGAATAACGAACACTCGGAACTGGATGAACGTGGGAGATCACATGATCTTGCTTTATTTCTTTAGCTAAGCTGAAATCCAGTGACCTTTTTTTTATGTCTGTAATATTTTTGTATTGGATGTTAAATGACTTGTTAGCTATTCCTAGCAATGGTGGTGTATAAATCCACCTTATATTGACTACACAGCATATTGTTATATTGTATACTGGCAACAGTTCAGGGGCAAAGGATAGATGGATAAACTGATGGGCTTTGTCAGTGGGTGGGTAGGGGTAGGGGTGGTGATGATGCACTATCATTAATTCTGGGTTAAACTGAACTCATGACATCCTTTAGACAGGATTGATTGGTTAAGTACTGAATCTTTCAAGCAAGTGCATGCTGGAACCCAGCTGACCGCTTTCTAAATGTGTAAGATGGAAATGAGACAAAAAGTGGAAAAGAGGAAAGGCCCTGTGGTTCCTGAGTGGCTTCCTGTTATTTTGTTCTCTACATAAAGTGATTATTCCAGGGCTAGAGCATGGTGCAGGTTATTGTTAATAAGCACAGTGTTTGCATCTGATCATCTATGCATGTTAGAGCAATATATTTACACAAAGCAATATGTTGGACAGAAAGAAGGAGGTGTTTTTACTAGTTTACTGAGTGGTGTAAAAAAGAAAAGTGATTCTCTGTAGCATTATCTAAAAGCATGGTTGTGTAGCACACACACACACACACACACTACCTAGTCACAATAACACGGGGAGCTTGTGTTTGTTAGACTCCAGGGATGTTGGAGAAAGGCTTGGACAACACGCATATACACACTGAAACACAATGACCGCTTACTGTATTTGTGGGATGTATGGAGGCGATTGTAAGAACTATAACCTCACAAAGAAATCTCTGAAACTGAAGTGTAACTTGTTGAGCAACCAAAAAAAAAATTAATAAAATTGTGTACCACAAATTGTATGTGTGAATTTTTTTTGGCAGATTTCAGTGCATAAATTGTTAATGGAGTGTTAACTTGAATGTGTCATTGAATTGGTTATATTGTTGCTAGATTTGGTGACTTTGGGTGACTTGGTGACCATTTTAGCAATTTTTTTAGCAACAAATCTAATGATCTTTTGAGCAGGCCTTAGTGACAAAGGCTTTCCAGCTCATATCAACGGAACAACTGTGTATATACACCGATCAGCCATAACATTAAAACTACCTGTCCAATATTGTGTAGGTCTGCCAAAACATTGCTGACCCATCGATGCATGGACTCCACAAGATCTCTGAAGGTGTGCTGTGGTATCTGACACCAAGACATTAGCAGCAGATCCTTGAAGTCCTGTAATTTGCGATGTGGGGTCTTCATGGAGCGGACTTGTTTGTCCAGCACATCCCCTAGATCCTCGTTCTGATTGAGATCTGGTGAATTTGGAGGCCAAGTCAACACCTTGAGCTCTTTGTCATGTTTCTCAACCTGTTCCTGAAAATTTTGGCACTGTGGCAGGGTGCAATCTCCTGCTGAAAGAAGCCACTGCCATTAGGGAATACTGTTGCCATGAAGGGGTGTACTTGGTCTGCAACAATGTTAAGGTAGGTGGTACATGTCAAAGTAGCATCCACGTGAATGCCAAGACCCAAGGTTTCCCTGCAGGTCATGACCAGAGCATCTCACTGCCTACATCAGCTTTCTGGTACCATCTCTCCCCAGGTAAGCAACCCATGCACTTGGCCATCCAGGGGTCAGCATGGGCACTCTGACTGGTCTGCGGCTATGCAGCCCCATACGCAGCAAGCTGCAATGCACTGTGTGTTCTGACACCATTCTATCATAACCAGCATTAACTTTTTTTCAGCAGTTTGTGCTACAGTAGCTCTTCTATAGGATTGGAGCAGACAGGCAAGCCTTCACTCCCCACGCACATCAGTGAGCCTTGGGCGCCCATGACCCTGTCGCCAGTTCACCAGTTGTCCTTCCTTGGACCACTTTTGGTAGGTACTAACTCCTGCACACCATGAACACCCCACAAGACCTGCCGTTTTGGAGATACTCTGACCCAGTCGTTTAGCCGTCACTATTTGGCCCTTGTCAAAGTCAGTCAGATCCTTACGCTTGCCCATTTTTTTTGTTTCCAACACATCAACTTTGAGAACTAACTGGTAATTTGCTGCCTAATATATCCCACCTCTTGACAGGTGCCACTGTAATGAGATAATCAATGTTATTCACTTCACCTGTCAGTAGTTTTAATGTTATGGCTGATCTGTGTGTTTGTGTGTTTATTTGTGTGTGTGTGTGTGTGTCACTTACAGGATGCACTATGAGAATAAGGCAAGCCAGCGGAGGCAGTGTGATGCTCTGGGCAGTGTTTTGCTGGGAAACCTTGGGTCCTGTCATTCATGTGTATGTTTCTTTGACACATATCACCTACCTAAACATTGGTGCAGACCAAATCCAAGTGTGTGTGTGTGTGTGTGTGTGTGTGTGTGTGTGTGTGTGTGTGTGTGTGTGTGTGTGCGCGCACATCTTTTTATTGCACATGTACCACCCATGGATACCCACATTATCCTCATCTTTTTCAAGGTATGATCCAGACTCTTATTTTGTTCTTCTGCTGTCCACCAGAGGTCATACTTTCCTGAGTGTTTATGATGTGCCTATCAAATCCCCAGAGTGTACTAAATTATGAGCACTAGTTTTACAGCCTATAAAATGAGACAAATCAAATTTTGTAAGACCTTGTATTATCAAGATGTTATTTTAATGACTCAAATAATCACCAGGATTTTGCAGCATGTAATTCCAACATACATAAAATCTTTCTCAGTTTAGAGCCTGAATGTGAAACGAACTACACAGAGTTCACAGAATTATACATTTAGTGCTTTGTCGATCAACTACTTGATCAAATCACAAACATTTTCACAGCAAAGAAATGATTGTTCCAAATGCCTACATGAGAAGCACACACGTTTGTTGCTGTGTTTTCCCACAGGTTGTCTCTAAGGTGCTGTAATATCTGCGCTCTTTCTGTCATAAAGCGGAACATCATTGCACCAATAAATTGACTGATACAACAGCAGTACAAAGGCTGTACAGTGAGGTAAAATAACCTATAAATGTTTGCTTAGTGCCAGCCTAAACCAGGGTAACAAGGTCCTTAATGATATGAATAGCATTATAAAAATGAAATAAAATAAAAAGATAAAATATGTATTTTACAGTAGTGTTAGTATTGCTTTTTAATAGTATTTTGATGCATCTGTATTCTACATACAAGAGTCTAAAGGTATATGGTATGACTTTATACAGTAAAGAGAAGTATTAACATTATACTACTTATAAGTCTTGTTTTTCTTTTTCTTATTTATCTGGTGTTCCTGATGGAAAAATAGCTCAAAACTACATAATCCAGTGGGTAAAATATGCGACTTTTGAAATATTTTTGGCCTCCTGAAAACAAATCAAATGGGTTAAAAAGAACAAAATAATACTTGGGTTTCTGAGAAACAACTATAGGTTCAGTACATTTTTAGAATATGCATTTAGAATAACATTTGGCTTAGCTTTTAAAGTCTTTTAAAAGACTTTAAAAGAGCCATCTCTTTAGTGTCAGCTTTCCAAAAGCTGAATATCTTGTTAAAATTTGAAATTTAACACTGTTGTTGAGTTTATATATGGTTGGTTGTCTGAAGAAACCATGAAATGGTCTGTGTAGAACCCTACAACAGTTTTTGTCTATCAGGTTAGGTTAGGAAAACCAGGTAGGAAAAATAAACACACCCTATAATTCAGTAACATGTAGAAGCATCTTTGGCAACAGTGACTTGAAGTGAACATTTTCTGTAGCTGTTTATCAGCGTCGTTGGGCATTCGTTTATTCGACAGCTCTCTTAAGATCCCACCACAGCATCACAATGAGGTCTGGACTTTGACCTTGTCATTCCAACACTTTGATTTCTTTCTTCTTTAACCATTCAGATGATTTGCTGGTGTGCTTGGGATCATTCTCCTGTTCCATGACCCAATTTCGATTCAGCTTAAGCTGCTGGACAGATGGCCTCACATTTGTCTCAAGAATATTCTGGCATAAAGTGGAGTTCATCTTTATCTCAATGACTGCATGTTCTCCAGGTCCTGTGGCTGCAAAACAAGCCCAAATCACCACCCCTCCACCACCATCATGTAGGTCACATGATGTAGCTCTTGGAGTTTTCTTTATATGTATGAGCATTAAATAGCCTGACTTTGGACTGAATTTGCTAGGACATCCACTCCTGGGAAGATTGGCAACTGTCATGGCTCACAATTTCACACTGTGTTTGGGAATGGCCTTATAACTCTTCCCACACTGATGAGCAGTAACAAGTGCTTCTCTGAGGTCATGGCTGATGTCCTTTGTTCTTGGCATGATGTAGACTCACACCTGAGTGCATCCCTTTTTCCTTCACTTGATGTGCTGTAAGGCAACTTGTATGTATCTTGTTGGAGTATCCAGTCACTAGGCATCAAATAAAGGTTGAGAGTTGGGATCAGGGGGTCCACAAGTAAGTCAGTATTAGACTCACCATTCAGCTTACCATTCACTCTGGTGATGCATCCCCAGTTCATAATCCCATTCCACCTGAATACACATCTCCTTGAACTCTTAACTCCTCAGATTGACTTGTCCATCACGTCTATGGAGAAGAAACCTGGATTCATCGTTAAAGATCACCTTCTTCCATTTAGCCAGTAACAAGTAATTGTGTTCTCTGGCAATATCATTGAATGGTAGATGTTGACTCACTCACTAGTACTGACCAAAATCCTCTCTTGTAGTGGTCTTTCTCTTTCACCAATAGCTGGAATTTCAGACCTAATTTTGGACTCTGTATTGAACACACCTGCACTGAATCATCATTACATAATCATTTTATGGCTATTGAGCATAGAGTGTATCCATACTATGCAACCTAAACAAAGACCCTGACAACCAGTCAACACTCAGCGAACAAAGAAATAAAGTGGTCTCAATTATTGTGGGTTTCTTACTTTAAGTGAAGAGAGAGGATAGATCCACTCACATAAAACAATTAGCTGCTGAATAGTTGAACATTAAAAGCATTTTATCCTTTATTAACATTTTGATAAAAATATGTTCTTGGTTAAAGTTATTAAATGTTGTACCCAAATGTACCAAAAGTTTAACTTTTTTTTTAACCATATATCTGACAAATGAAAATTAAATGTGTTACAAAAAAGGCTCCCATGCCTTTTAAAATATAGTATAATATTTTAAAAACAACATTTTAGCCATCTTTTTAGCCTAGAACCTAGAAAACCCTGCTAAAAATAAACTCTACTAAAGTCTGCATAAGCCCCTTGCATGTCTAGTTTAAATTTAAAATTTCCACTGTTAATGCAGTGACATATGCCAAGGTTTTATATGTTAGAGAATCCTTCTTTGGTTGTCCAGCTTAGAGCCCTGCAACATTTATGGTATTTGGAAGCCACCTTTATCCAGAGCAAGTGACAGTTATCCAACTGAGCAGTTGAAGGTTAAGGGCCTTGCTCAAGGGCCCAGCAGTGGCAGCTTGGCAGTGCTGGGATTTGAACTCATGACCTTCCAACCAGTGGGCTTAGCCACTGAGCTTCCACTGGGCTTCTGCTCCCTACAACAGTATTTATCTTTCAGAAAAGCTTCCAAGCAGACCCTAATAGAAAGCTAGAATTGTTAACCATCCAAAGAACCTGTTAAAAACTCTTTTTTTTCTAAGAGTGTATATGATGTGAAGTTGTAAACATACTACAACATAATGCACAAAAGCATGTTGTGTATATATTGTGCAGGATTGTTTCGATGCTGTTGCATTGAAAAGAAGACTAGGACGTCTGTGTTTAACATTGATCATTTTATTATTTAAGAATATATTTGGTATCAAGTTTTCCAACATATATATACAGTATATATATATTTTTTCACATTCTGTAGTACAATCTTGTGTCACTAATGACGGTAAAAGTTTTGGTGCCTAAAAAGTGATTCCTGAAATTATTTGTTGTCCAGATTTTGCTAAAACAAAAAGCAACTTTTTTTTTTAAAACACACTTTGTGTTAAAATGTGAGTGATAATGCTCTTTAAACATTTCATATAAATATTTCATTACTCTTTTGCCTTCATAAGCAGTGCCATCAAGCAAAAGAGGCATAGTGTACATTGTAAACCTGTACAAAATGTCTGAGTGGCATAAATAAAAAAACAAACAAACAAACAAACAAACAAAAAAGCCAAAAAAAAAAGAAAAAAAAAAAGATCTGGAATATGTAGGCAAAAAACCCTTCAACATTACTGATATCTTCATGGTATGTTCAATCTCTTTTCTGGAGTCTTATTCAGTTCAAGAACCCTATTGGAGAAAAGAAAGCAGTGGAAAGAAGTTACATTTTGTGATCAACTTCAGTGCAGAAAACAGAGACATCACTTCAGTGGCCTTGATTGGGCTTCTGAGTTAATTTAACACTAGTGTAGTTAATACACCACTTGCTGATTTGATTAAAGGTTAATTATAAACTTACGCTAATCTAATAATTCAATATCTTTACACTTTTGCTGTAGCATCTGTAGAGAACTTCACCTTAGTGTAAATAAATTCTTAGCTAGTGCTATTCATAAGTTTGAGGGTGAGGGTGGAGTGGAGGGTTTGCAAAGATAGATTAGTTTGTAAGTGTTTCATCGTACCCCGCAACATCCGCAGCAGTCTCCACAGATGGTGCCGATCAGGCCGTTGATAGCCTGAAATGCGCACAGGACCATTTGAACCAGGCCCATAATCAACAGCATGGAGAAGAGCGTAAGGTGCCAGGACACGATGCCTGAAGGCCCTGTGCACATCGTCCACATTGATTTGTCGGACAGGTAGTTACTTAGGATAGAAAACACAGAAAGTGTTAAAATGAGGACAACGACTACTCCGAAATAGTCAGAATTATATAGTACACTGGTAGTATATATAGATATATGTAAATTACCAATGTATGTAAAGTGTATATGATTCCTGTACTTGAAGAATGATTTTTGAACTAGGAATGCATGGGATTTTATGTGAATTAAATCAACCAATCAGCTTCATTTCTATCTACGGAACACTACTTATATCAATTGAGCAAGCTGTACATTTTGGACTTATTTATGAACATTTGATGCCCTTAACTTAGAAGTTAAAATACCTACCCCTCACTGAATGGGTATGTATAGGTGCCATTTGTTAAACATTTAGGCCCCCGATTGATGGCAACCGCAGACACGATGAAAGAATAGCCAGCTCCCAGAACGCCAACTCCAGCAAATATAATGGAGAAAAACATCTGGATAGAGATTAAAATAGGACATCAATTAAAATCCAGTGCTTGATGGTATGCAAAGTATTTGACTGTATATGGAACATATTTTAATAAAGAAGAAACAAGAAATTTTTGCTTTTGGAGAACATTTTTTTTAAAAAGGTGTCACAACAAACACCATAAAATGAGAAAATAAAAATTATACCTTTTACAATAGCGACACATAAAAATGTTTTGTTGTTTTTCTTTGATGGAGGTTGGAGTGTATGTGTGTTTGTGTGTGTGTGTGTGTGTGTGTGTGTGTGTGTGTCTGAAATCAGTGTGTCTAGGACAGTAAGAGTGGAACATGAAGAATAGAGTGAATCCTCACCGCACATCTTTTCCCACAGCTCTCATTGCCACAGCAGCCGCAGCAGTCGTTGGTTTTCAGTCCCAAGAAGACCAGCGCTGGGAAAATCATCTTTAAAAACATGACCATGGACAAACATAAACTCATGCACCTTATTTCTTTCGACACAAACCCCATTTACATCTGCAGAATATCTACATTCTAGTAGCAGGTAAGATTTCTTTTATGGAAATATCCTTGTCTGAAATTGTTTATTGATCACCAGCTCTCTTTGAGCTCACTTTGAGGAACTTCCATCCTATATATTATGTAGATAATTAATACTTGAAATAGAGTGTCATTTCACATTATTAAATGCACTCACAAAAAAATTGGGTCACTCACCAATATTCCAGAGCCTATAATTCCTCCGAAGTACCAGGCCTCATCTGTAATGTCGTCATTGTTGTTAGCAATTGTACCTCCGGGGAAGAGCAGCAGAATGTTGCAGAGGAAGCAAAGAATAGCTAAAGGAATGAGGGTGATGCCTAAACACTTTGCAAAATTCCCAGAACACATGTTTCAGTCTTTTTTTTTTCGCGCGTGTTTCAAAAAGTAGAAAAGTGCCAGTCCAAGAGGTCCAAAACCTTTGTCTTAATTCTCCTCTATTCCAGCTTCCCTTCCCACCTTGTGGTCCCCGTTGATCTGAGAGGAGACGTACGTTTGTGCATATATATACCTCTGCAATATGATGTCACCACTTTACAACATTTGTTGCACTTACAACAACCTGTCTGTTAATGTTCTACCACTACATGCCCCTGCCCTCAGACTTGATCACGCTGCTTTCCTTGAGTTTAGCAGTGAAACTTCCAGCGCTGAGATTGTTTTACACTCCTCTGGAACCTCTCAAAATAACTTTAAGGGTGAGAGATTTAAATCCAGCAGAGTATGACATCCTTAGTTACCTTTTTTCAGCAGAGCTTGTTTAAACTGACATGTCTTTAGGATATTTTAACTGGACGAAAATGTTCTAACCAATATGGCTAACATAGTTTGATAGATATCTGTACTGTGTTAGCATTGACATTATTATTATAGCTTATTATTACTCTGATGTTCACCTTTAAGCAGTCAGTATAATCCTAACCTCAATATATTAGGTACAAATTAATCTGTGTCTTTTATTTAAAAAAAAAAAACATGTAAAAATACCAGGAAGCGAAGCATGGCACTGTACTGTAACAGTGCTATTATTACACATTATAGACTTTGTACTTTACAGAAAATAAAGTGAGAACAATGTAAGCAGAATGGAGCAGAATGAACAGGCCATTTAAAAAATCTTATGCATAGTCCCCAATACTGTCATATTATACATCATGTCAAATTAAAAGCTTATTTGTGAAAGATCATGTGTATCAGGTATCGCCAGTGTTGCCAGTTTTATTCAGGGAAAAGTAGCTAATATATGGCTGAAAAGGTTGCTAGAATTCACCAAGATAATTTGCGTATTTATTGAATTTTTCTATTCATTTATTGAATCATCAATTGCAGAAGGAAGATTTTCTGAAGATACCCAATAGAATAGAATAGAATAGAGTTCTGTCATATTAGAAATGATTGCTGCATGGTATTATAGGAAAATACATCTGTGAGACAAGTTAGTTCCTATTACCATTTACATTATAGCACTTATGAGCAGCTGTTCCTTCACCTCTCAATAGAAATAAAAATAGAAATAGAATAGATAGATAGACATAGAAATTAAACCAACACCTTCTGACCAGAATTGAGAATTTATAAAACCACACAGATCAGACAGTAGGTTCAGCTGTAACATGAACACAGGTTAATATTAATGTGCTCATTCTAATACATTATTGTTTCTATAGTAACAGCTCATACACACGGACTTGTACGGTAGATAATCCACATAATCTAAGACTAATAATAAACAGATTTAAAAAAATCTGTTGTTGTTTAACAAAGAAAAATGAACAGTATAATCGTTGATGTGGTGATGATTTTGTTAGCACTTTGTAACAGTCATGATGCTTTGCACAGTTTCCAGCACAGGAATGTCATCAGGACAGAGGAGTTTATGCTTTCTGTTTATTACAATCTGCATTTGTTTTATTATAGAAAGAGAACGAGAGAAAGCGAAGGAGATGCTGGTGAGGGAACAACTGTTTATAGCTGCTTTAATGTATGTGATAGGTACCAACTTGTCATGTGGAAGTTCCACAACATTAAATAACTAACTACAAACCTTTAAAATGTGCAAAGTGCCATTTTTTTTTAAACAAATGTAACTTTGTATTGTTGGCAATACACTGTGGTATAAGCAGAATAACACACCCTAGACAGGGGGGATGGCACCACACTGGCATGGCCTATTTTCATATAACTGCCCTCATGGTCTGTTGTGTGTTATTCCTTATATAACTTACTTCATACAGACAGAAGTAGTCTTGGACATGGTATCACAAACTAATCATTTGTGTAATTACAAAATAGGGTCATACCATCTATTTACATATATTAGCAAAAGACTATAATTTCTAACATATTATAAAAAGAAGCTATATATATATATATATACACACACACAAAAGAAGCAGTGGTCCTTATTAGTTGGGAAATAGACACAAAGGAAATGGATACGGGTGGAATAATT
>CM074955.1:16547542-16558275 GCA_037577455.1 Pangasius macronema
ATAATTAAAAGAAATAAAACTCTTTTATGAGCAGGCGTGTCCAAACTTTTACCTAGAAGTGTACACTCACAGTTTCAGAATTATGATAAAAAAATTAGGGGTTTGTAAATAATAAAAGGTTAATATGAGGGCCTGTTATCAGCAAATATAAAAAATGAAGGCTTTTCTTATGTAATACAATAAGAATAATATCTGGATGGTATTCACACCTATTCGTACTAGTGTGAGGCTACAGGATGTTTTTGATGGAGAGATAAAGTACCTGTAAGTCGCTCTGAGTCGCTCTAGCTAAATGCTGTAAATATTGTAAATACAAAGAAATACAAGAAAACATTAAAGCACTGCAAAGTAATGAAATACCATGTTCAAGTAAATAAATTGTCAATGAACATGTGTTGGTTGTTGCCATTTGTAATTATAATTAGACTTTAAAAATCACACAGAGTTTTCACAAAACACGTGAAACATATACACACACATACAAATCCCACTCACAGTGTATATATATATATATATATATATATATATATATATATATATATATATGTATAAAAATCCATTATCCAGTAGTACAGTAATATCTAAGCCTGCTTTCTGGTCTGAGGTCCTAGATTTGGACCTAAATAATACAGACATGTTCTGACATTTGTACGTCAATGAAATTAAAATGAAAATCAATTAAAATTGAAGTAAAACTCTGTGCCTAATTTATTTTTTAAAAAATCGTGATGTCAGTGCTATGAGAGCAGTTTCAGGCTGTAAGTGAATGCCACTTAGAATGGAAAAAAAAAAGATGAGTTGTCAGTCCATCATAGTTGGGCAGCTGGACAACTTGATTGCAGGATGAAAAGGTTCAGTGACTTATATGACTATCAACAGTTTAAAGATAAGATAATAAGAATATTCCATCTGCAGGTATTGCTCAATATGTTAGAGTTTGGCATGAATCCTCAGCGTGCACTTGACGCCCCACGTGTGTTCGTGCAGTATGACCAGGCTGGTAAGTTTCTCACTTGAGGTTGAAATTCTCAGGCTTTCAGCTGTGAGACTTTAGCGCATTGTTTTGACAGATGCTTCTAATCCGCATCTTATGTGGAAGATTTAAATAAATTGACAAATTTCAAATACTTGCTCAGTTCGTTTTCAGATTTATTCGATTTTTAGCCCTTTAATGTGCCTAAAATTTAATATTAGTTGGGTTAATGGAAAGATATATCTGACAGTTTTTACCTTGTGGGGACATTTGGCTGGCGAGAAAAACTGCAGCTTTTATTAAAAAAATAATAAAAGAGATAAAAGGTTTCCTTTTGGTTACTGAAGTTAAGGTTAGGGTTAGGGTTAGGGTTAGGCATTGCACTGGCATTGATTAGCTGCGTTAATAATGATGGCAATGGAGCACCTTATAAGCATAATAAGACACACACACACATGTATGTATGTATGTATGTATGTATGTATATATATACGTGTGTGTGTGTGTGTGTGTGTGTGTGTGTGTGTGTGCGTGTGTGTGTGTGTGTGTTCTGCTTGAGCTACAGTTATAGTACTGACACTCAGAACTGGGATAATACACAAACTCTCAGTATTACAGTTAAAGCACACTTAGTGCCCTGACAAGACAAAAAAAATATACAAAACATAAAAAGTATCCCACCATAGACATAAATCATTGTATTTAAGAACTAGGAAGCTCTCAGATCCTAATGAGAAATGAGTGCTTTATTAAAGTCAGATGCACTTGGGAGGTAAAGCAGTAAAACTATAAGACTTATAAACAGGGATATTATCAATTGTAAAAAAGAAGCGATTAATATATAGTCGTTTTTACAGTTTAAGGACATTTGTTTTAACTGGATTACAGACATTTAAAAAGTAAACATTACCATTTCTGTACATTCAACTGTATATTTATTATTATTTATAAGTCAATCTCATGAGAAATGTGTCTACAAAATTGACTGATGTGAGCCTGATGTGGCTGGATTAAGTGGATTCTTTAGTAGATTTGTACTAAATGATCTATAATCCTTGCGTAATCCCTGCTCCTAACCCTAAGCTTAAACATAATATCTTTTTATACAAATTTTTATAAGGTACACCTGTAACTAGCAACTCAGTGTACGTTATTATGGAGTACTAAACATATAAGGGTGCATGTATCATCATTTATTACATAAGCATAAATGTATAGTTCATCTGTTCATCTCTTTGTGCAGCCCAGCTGTGGCAGCTCCATCTGGAGGCGGGCATGGACCGAGGTGTGGCTGATGAGCTCAGAGGGCGGGGCCATGTGGTGAACTGGCCAGTAGAAGGGCATGAACGGGACCGGTTTGGACGCGGGCAAATTATCAGCATAGGAAAGTGGTGGGACTTAACTGATGAAAAGCGAGATGGAGGAGAGAGGGTGCTGTGGGCTGGATCTGATCCTAGGGCAGATGGATGTGCTGTGGGATATTAGCTAGAAAACTGAATTGAGAAACATGTCATGTTAGGGTTAATTGATTTTCATTTAAGAGAGAGAGAGAGAGAGAGAGAGAACCCAAAGAGTACCTATAATTGCATGAACAGTGAAGTGCCTTTAAGACAATGCCCAGGTCCATTTGCCTTCACTTCTTTATTACTAAACATGCCGAAAAGCTTCACAGATAAGTATTTTTAATGTTTTTTAAATGTTTTTAAGTGCTTCAAATAGATCACAGGAATCAGTTTAGCTTTTTGAAATGTTTGAAAATATATGAAATTGAAATCTATCTGAATTTCCTGTTTGCAAAATATTTTGCAATGAAAAAAAAAGGCTTGGAGGATATAGATGTGCGGCAGGCTGGAAAAACCTGTCGGATGTCACTGTAGCTGAATTCTGGCAAACATACTGGCCAATAACACACCTTAACACCTCAACTTAAATATATTACCAAACCATAAATATATTTCACCAAAGCAGTGTAGAAAGGGTTTTGTTTTTGTACTTGTTAATCTCGCCTAGGCTTCCTGCAAGTATTAAGGAGTCAGTTTAACAAGCACAGCTGTAAACACTGTTATTTCCTTACACACTAAACGTCAGCTTTTGCTTTTGTTGTATAGCTATGTGCCCATAGCAGCATGGACACAAGCCTAATCAATACAGGGTTTTTTTCAGCCAGAGAGAAGCTGTCAGATCGTCTGTGATGTTCTTGCGCCACAGTTGGAATCAATCTTTAGATGCAATTTTCTCTCTTCACTTTTTCACCTTTGATTGATAGAGATACATGCAGACAATAAACTTATTTCATATGAAGCCTGTAGTTTTCAGCGCTATATACAATAGAAAATGTCAGATTTCATTTTGTGATGGTTTTTGCCAAGCCTGCCACACATTTGTAATATTACAAGCCTAATCTCGATTTTAAGTAGTGAGAAAAGCACAAGCGCTAAAGCCACCCCTAACCCTAACCTTAACCCTAACCTTAACCCTAACCCTAACCTTAACCCTAACCTTAACCCTAACCTTAACCCTAACCCTAACCCTAACCTTAACCTTAACCCTAACCTTAACCCTAACCCTAACCTTAACCCTAACCTTAACCTTAACCCTAACCTTAACCCTAACCCTAACCTTAACCCTAACCCTAACCCTAACCTTAACCTTAACCTTAACCTTCACCTTAACCCTAACCCTAACCTTAACCTTAACCTTAACCCTAACCTTAACCCTAACCCTAACCTTAACCTTAACCCTAACCTTAACCTTAACCCTAACCCTAACCTTAACCCTAACCTTAACCTTAACCCTAACCCTAACCCTAACCTTAACCTTAACCCTAACCCTAACCCTAACCCTAACCTTAACCCTAACCTTAACCTTAACCTTAACCTTAACCTTAACCCTAACCCTAACCCTAACCTTAACCCTAACCCTAACCCTAACTCTAACTCTAACCCTAACCCTAACCCTAACCTTAACTCTAACCCTAACCCTAACCCTAACCCTAACCTTCTTGGAGTTTCATACAACTTCAGTCATATGAATTATTATGACTCAGCAAACATGAATAATATTGAAAGTGCTTCAGGTAGATAGAGTGTAGTGGTCAGGGTCAAGGCTACATTATATATTATATATCTAGCATATCCTCAGCATATAATATAACTTGTATACATATAAGTATGGCTTTAAAGTACAGCTTTACACTGACTTTATGGCAGTATATTACTTTGTATTTCTGAAGATCAATTCAATTCAATTCATTTTTATTTGTATAGCACTTTTTTTTTTTTTTTAAAAGGTCATTGTCTCAAAGCAGCTTTACACAAACAAAAGTAAAGTGAAGTGTGTGTGTGTGTGTGTGTCACACATTCTAGTCACAACCCTATTAGGTGTCAAGTCGTCGCTCGGATAGAGTTCTGTGTTATTCGAATCGTGTGTCTTTTTCTCATGCTTTCCAGAAATAAAAGCAGCTATTTATACCAAACACAGACATAATAATGTGTAAGATACAGTATTGATTAATAGTCATGTGAGATTTGTGAGAAATGAGAGTAGTAGAGATAAAGTTGCCACTGATTTGCACAGGAATTGCGCTACATACAGGTGTGAAGTACAGTAACTCCAGTGGTTAAGGAAGAACAGCCTATCTGATTGTAATTTGCACGATTATTTCATTTTAAGTATTTCTGGAACACATTAAACAGTTTTCCTCAACAGAATGTTTCCTTTGTTTAATTTTCAGTGCTATTTAAACATTTAGACTCCCCATTTTTTGTTGTAAACAATACATTCAGTGGTTCATAAAAAACAGAAGATGGCTGATAAGGCAGATGGATTCAGATTCAGATGAATTGATTTAACTAGAGATGGAAAAATGGGACTTTCCTTATGTTTAGTATTTGGTACCCAGGCAACTGTAGTGGACCTTCTGCAGATGTGTGAAGTGTTATGGAAGAATTACATTAGTACTTGTTTACATGTTAAATTTTTTTTTTTTTAAATATTCAACACATACACACCACAGTGAGGCGAACGTATGAATTACTGGTTTTTCTACAGTCCTTGACAGGTTAACCTAATTATACTTTGAACAAGATGAAGCCGTTAAGGACTCATCAACCATACATCCATGACGTGAATTCCTGCTTTGAGTTAATCCACCATTTTAGGATATCATTCTAAAACACAACTTGCAGAAATTACATTAAAAAGCAACGTTAAATTGTCCTACAACAACTGTTAAGATTTACATGATATGTAGCATGTGTATTTGTCCTCACTAGTTACATTATAGTTGCATTTTACTACACACTTACTATTTCAGAAATAAAACACTAGGGCATGTGTTATATTGTGCTGCTATAGGATAGTACTCAAAGACAGAGTGGTGCAATGAGGCCCGACATGAAAAGGAGTTACCGTTCAACCCCAAAGTTCATTTAAAAGGTTATTGTCGTGTAGGTTCCGGTAAACAGTTACTAATGTTACAAATTACATAATTAATTGTTACGCAGTAGCTTTTTATCTGTTTATAGTTACACTTAATATTGCGGAACATCCACAAGACAAGTTAGTTACTTAAGTTATAGCAGCTATAAACAGTTCTTCCTCACCAGCCTCCCTTTTTTTCAAAAACAAGAAACAAAGACAAATAAATAAATAAATAAATAAATAAATAAATAAATAAAAACCTCAGTTGTCATGTTGTCTCCAAAGTACTGACACTGGAGACTCCTTCTATAAATGTAAAGAAATATCACCTTACAGAAATTCACACAGTATCAGTGATTATATGTTTTATTTGTTAAATAACAGCATGTTTTTCAATCAATAACGTATTAGAACGAGTGCATTGATATAAACCTGTGGTGTGAATTACAGCCGACACTGTACTGCTGTTTTAGGAAATTAATCAACACCTTCAGACCAGTCAGAATTAATATACAATATAAGACACAATATTAATCGGAACATCATAGTTTATTGGTACAGCTGATGAAAGTGAACAAGCCAAATACAATGAGAGATGTAATTTAAGGCTAAAAAGTGCTTCCTCCGAGACGCATGAAGCCAGAGAAAGAGTATCTAATCCCTCCGTCTAAGAGAGCATGGCCAGTTTTGCTCTTTTGGACTCCTGGCATTGGATGGCTCTATCGATGCCAAGGTCTGAACTCGTAACCTCTGGAGGATAGAATAACCAACAATAAAAACTACGCCAACACTAAAAGAGTCTGGAGATTTTATTTTCAGCATTTTATTGATCCCTCCACACAGAATTTTTTTTTGGTGATATTTCTAGGTTTGTGCTTGTACATCTGTCTGCATTGTACACCAGAGATTCTGGGATTGAGTTGCCTCTTGTGTGTTTAAAACTGTGGTCTTTTTGGAAGGATCGCCTCAGTTAAATTTCCACATATTCCTGGAATGCGCGGGTTTGGTAGCCATCTGATTATCACTTCAAATTCACCTTCAATTCGTCACTGAGAATGTATTTGATTACAAAACAAAACAAAATAATGAAGGAGAACGGCGTTGGTCTACGCCAATCCAACCGCTTCTTTCAATTTCCTAGTGAAGTAAGAGAAAGTCTTAACACTAAGCTCTCTCCTAACCCTAACCCTTGCATCTATTCCTATGAGTTACGTGGTGTGTGAGCATGTTGCCTGCCACTTTTTCATTTAACATGTGCACAGTTGAATCTAAAGGCTTAGGTCTATTATGAACAAATATTTTTATTTCCTCATGTACAAAAATCTCATTTAAAAAAAATTCATTTGCAGCTCTTTCAGAAAGCTTTATATTAAATTGAAACATTAAATGTATCAGATGGTAGCACATACACCTTTCTGACTGCACAGTCTTCATAACTGTCATCTCAGAATTATAATTACAACTATAATTTAATACATTTTTCCTACATGAAGTTGTTTTGTTGTGACTGAGGCTATGTAACTTTCTCTCTCTCTCTCTCACTCTCTCTCTCTCTCTCTCTCTCTCTCTCTCTCTCTCTCTCTTATCACCTAACTGTAGAGGATGTGCACATTTATGTCCTGTTGCTCACAAGCTTGCACTTGTTTAAGTAGATAGTGTTTAGTGTTTAATCATTTACTTAAACAAGACTGTAACAATATCCAGGGTGAAGAAAATACACTCCACTCTCAATCACCTGTCATCCTCTAAATACATCTATAGATTCAATTTATTATATTATATTATATTACATATATTTTTTTCCCTAATAGTTTTCCCCATTGTAACCTATTTCAAAAGAATTTTACACTTGTCCTATTTAATCACTAAAGGACAAAACAGGTACAGGAAGTTTACAGCGTGATGCCATCAGATACAGATTTGCTTAGCTACGCCACTACAGGCGTCGTTTTTTATTCTTAAGAAGCATCAAGATAAATGTCAGACTTTGAAAAACTACTTCCGAAATTCGGGGCGGGTGAACCGTACAAGTACAGCTGTCATATTCTCGTAAACCTTGTTAAAATGTCAATTTATATTATTATTTTAAATATATATTTGTTTAGGAATGAGTACATCAGAGGGACAGCTCATGTTGGACGTTTGGGGGACAAAGTTAGGGAGGCCAGATTAAGATGNAGATAGGGATAGGTGGAGAGTGATGATTCGCTGTGGTGACCCCTGAAGGGAAAAGCCGAAAGAAGAAGAAGAAGATTTTAAATATGTATTTGTGAATTTTCTGTAAGCAGAAAAGAGTTTCTAAGTGATCTACATTCAAGAAATGTTCATTCCTAGGGCTGGGCACTATGACAATATAATATCAATATCATGATAAATTATGTTACTTTTCTCAGATATTGTAGATATCATGACATCTTTCTTTTTATTAAATTTTTAAACTTTTTTTTAAAAAAATGTACAAACTGACTGGAAGCAGCTGATGTGATGTAATATTTTGTTAATGTTTTTTTTTTAATTTTTAAAAAACTTTTCTTCTTTTCAGTGTTAAATTTTCAAACTTATTATTATTATTATTATTATTATTATTATTATTATTATTATTATAATAATATATTTTTATTATTATTATTATTTTTACAAACAAAATGTTATTTTTAAAAAATTCCACTTTCTAGTTCGAAACGGTTCCTACAGCAGTGTTAGCGACATCATCAGTGGACATGGCAAACAATAATTTTCAGGAATATTTGGAATATTCAGGAATATTAGGAATAAACTTTTGACTTAAAATATGAAATCTCATCAAATAAAGATGAAAAGGAAGAAGGGATGTAAATTTTATAAGAAGCACCTTTAATGGGAATGTACAATGTAAATGTGCGCTAGTTAGCGCCGGCATGCTATAAAGTGAGTGCAGCTTCCTCTGGATCTATTTCCGTTAGCGGAGCAAAAATAAATATATTCAGTATAATCACACTCGTGCTTGTGCAGTATTGCTTAATTGTAGAAATGCCTTTAAGAATTGTGATATATATTTTCTGTCATATTGCTCACCTCTATATCATTCCCATCCATACTTAGAAGTATATTACAGAGGAATTTCCCAGAATGTCCATAATTGTTGGATTTATGTTAGATTTTATATAAAAATTAACAAAAATTATAATAACAGTATGCTCTGATGTTTTTCCCAATAAAGAAATAATTTTCCAACAAAATCCTTTTGAAAAAGTTCCGATACAAAATATATCAGCAATCTAGTGAAGATTCACTGTTCACCTGTAGTGTAGAATTGATCACAAATTGAGTTTAACTTGGTTTTATGTTGTAATCATATTGATATTTACAGTATATATTCGAAGGGAAAAAATTCATAAGAGTATTAACTTTTCTGTTATTTGTAAATGAGTAAAGGTTCTGATCTGATTGTATCGTTAAACTTTGAAATATTGGAACTGTATATAGACTACTTACAATATATACATATATGTGTGTGTGTGTGTGTGTGTATCTATATATAGTGTGTGCACAGATATATAACAGATTATTGAAAGTGTAATAAATAAAATGTGTAAAAGCAAGTGTTAAAAGTGTATAGTATATCCATTATATATTATCCATCCATACTACAGTAAATGTAAAGTTTATCCATTTAAACAACCAGCATTTGAAAATGTCTCCTATGTGTCTTCTCACTTTTAGTGAATGTATGACATTTTCTTCCAATGTGTAATGAATCTATTCCATTGTCATTGCCTGCTACTGTCTGTATCAGCACTTTTGCTGACTTTTGATATTTGCTTCCCGTTTTTAAGCATGGAAATCAGGGGTAGAGGGCTCGCTGTGTGTGCGTGTTGGTGTGTGTAAAGGGGGGCGGTGGGCTGTGGCCTCCTGATAACTCAGTTGTCCTCTGTTCGTATTGTGACTCTGGGAAATACCATTCCTCGAGTGAATTATAACACTGGAAAGTCATTTCATGGCCAGGCTTTCAAGGGGAGTCTGTGCTGCTGTACATGAGTACTTCTTCATTATCCTGATTGATTTCGTTTCATAGACATATTTCCCCACAAGGAAGCAACAGATTAGAGAACTAGAACATTGAAACTGTCTGTTATATAGTTTTATTTTCAGCTATAGGGTCATGCCTTGTCAACAGCACAAACCACAAAGCAGATACAAATTATAGTTCAGTTTTGTTTTGTGGGAAAACTTAGGTTTTTTTGCATTTAAATAAGTATTACATTCTAGATTATTTGCTTTCAGCAACTTTTGTTTTAATGATCATGCTATCTGATAATTGAGAGGGCAGAACGTTTGTACACCCCATGTGGTAAGTTTTGTTTTTATATTTACATTAGAAACATTTCCAAGCCAGAAGCTTGGTTATGTTCCATAACCCTGTAAACTCTTTGTTTATTATTTATTCCTTTAAATTAAACCATATTATTCAGTATTTACAGTGAAACTAACTAAACGGATGTGTAGTAACAGAAGCGAGTGACGTTGGACCCACCAATGGGTCCTGGGAGTTCAAGGAGTAAAGTGTGTTTTAGATCCACTAGTTAGCAAATATGCCAGTTTTCACTAGCAATCATTCCCAGATCACACAAATCTTGATAAAACCTGTACATGCAGGTATCCCACTAACTTGGGCGAGAATCTGGTGCCATCTACTGTATAGTCACCATTACGAACCGTCTCAGGAAATCAGGGTGCATCAAGCATTTGTAATTTTGCGCAACTCATTTTGTATGAAAAGTTACTTTGTTTAAGATTAGGATTAGGGATGGGGTTAGCGTGGTTCATGATTTAGCAAAATTCAACCATGTTGCCATAGTTTGTTTCAATTTGTACAAAATTCCAATGAGGTCTGTTTTTTACACTCTTAGAAGAAAAGGTTTTTCAAAGGTTCCTTGGATGGTTAATGGTTCAAGCTTTTAAAATAATAAGTAGTTGGTTTCTACATGGAATTTTTAAGGGGTCCTCTAGAGGAGCAATATACAGAGTTTTAGAATTTTAGAACTTTTTTAAAGAGTGTACAATCTTAGGAGTTTAAATGGGTGGATGGCAATGGATCGAAGTGTAGACTTTCAGCTTTATTTTAAGAGGCTCCACAATAATGTGGCTTTTACCATTTAGGAATTACAGCCAATTTCAACAAAGTACCTCCATTTCCAGGGCCTCAAAGGTATTTGGACAAAGTGACATAATTGTAAATATAACCATAATTTTAATACTTGGATAAAAATCCATGTCAGTCAATGACTGCCTGAAGTCTGGAGCCCATGTTCTCAAAACTCAAATTCTGAGTTTCCTCCCTGAAGATGCTTTGCCAGGC
>CM074955.1:16558303-16589377 GCA_037577455.1 Pangasius macronema
ACTGTGAAGTGGCGTCCTATCAGTTTTGTAGCATTTGGCTGAATGTGAGCAGAGTATAGCCCTATACACCTCAGAATACTCTGGAGATGGAAGGCGTATCATTGTCATTCTACGTTCAAGAGACGCCTTCATGAATGCAAATAAAGAGGGTTTAAAACAAGGTGCAAACCACTGGTAACATTCAAGAACAGGAAAGCCAGATTAAACATCTAAAAAAGCCTCTAATGTTCTGGAATAAGATTCTTTGGACTGATGAAACCAAGATTAACTTGTACCAGTATAGCTGGTATAAAGTATACCACATCATGTGTCAAACATGGTGGAGGAACTGTTATGGCATGAGCATGGATAGCTGACAAGTAGCAAGGTGAATTCTGAGGTGTACAGGGCTATACTCTCTGCTCACATTCAGCCAAATGCTACAAAACTGATAGNAGAAATGGAATATTCTTCAATGGCCAAGTCAGTCGCCTGATCTCAACCCAATAGAGCTGCTTTTCACTTACTGAAGAAAAGACTGAAGACAGAAAAACCCACAAACAAGCAGCAACTGAAGGTGGCTGCAGTGAAGACCTGGCACAGCATCTCCAGGGAGGAAACTCAGACAAACTCACAATCCATTGTGGTGGTGTATAAAGGCAAAATCACAAAAATGGTGTTGTTTATTTCAAACAGTGTGAAATAACCTTTGTGAAGATTCTTCCAGTCTTATCTGAGAGAGGATGCAGTTGCTTGGAGGGAAAAGAGAAGTTCAGTTTGCTTCCCAGAATGGATGACATTGCATCATGGGGGGTGGGGGGGTCTCTTAAAAAGCTTACTTTCCTCTTCTCCCTCCTTCAGTTTCCTACCTGATTATAGTTAATTTGCCACTTCTTGCTTGTGCCTGGAATTTACTGGTTACTCTCTTTCCTCTTAGAATGACGTGCTCTTTGGGTTTTGCCAAATCTTCAGGTTTTGCCCTAATCTCACTGGCCATCTGCAGCATTGTGGCCACCATTCTGCTAATTTTCCCTGATGGAGTGGCAGATTTAGCAAAGAATGACTATTTGAGCAAGTACACGTCTTTCTTCATGGGAATAGGAGGTGGCGGTATCGCAGTGAGTAATATTCCTGTGTCTTTTTACTTTGTTGATGTGTAGGAGGTGACACTGAAGTGATGATGGATATATGGAGAACTTACCTTTATCTTGCTGTTTTACTTTCTTTCTGGGAAAAAAAGGTTAAATCTATCACCCTAAAGGGTTCTTTGCTTGGTACCTCTGCGGAAAGCTAAAATACACCAGAGGATTTTTCCTTAACAATTTATTCCAGGTAGCTAGAACATTTAAGTAAAGAACCTTTCAGGAATCCTTATTTTTAAGAATGTATGTATACCTTCTTTAAGATTTGTGGTTGTGATAAGGGTTGAGTTAGAAAATATAAATATCTGTTTAAAAAAATGCGAGCCCAATACCTTTTTTGTCAAAATACTTAAAGGTGTTAAAAAGAGCTTTAAATGCAGATGATGAATGGTATCAGAAAGCTAAAAATAAATGTTGGTCTTGTCTAGTGATAAAGAGCAAAAGAAAACATCCTTGCATTAAGCATCCTGTCTGACGACTTTGTAAAAAAAACATGACAGATATAACATTATTTACCGATTTACTCTGATTGCAGATATTCATATCTGCTTTGGCTTTTTTGAGCATGGTAAAGTGTGCTGACTCCTGTGGAAACGAGAAATATGCTGTGAGTACTACATACTCCACTACCTATTCTGGAACCACTGAATCTACCATTGAATCGATTAGGCTTCAGAGACATCCTGGTATGTCTGCATTATAAAAAATGACCTGGTAATTGTACAGAAACTTACTGGAAGCAGAGTTGCCAGGTAGTTACTGTAATGAATATTTCTGTGGTGGCCTGGGAAAACCCTTCACTTGGTGAAATTTTGATAGTTTGTCCTATATATAATTCTTGAAACTGCAGGCTTTGCTGAACTGAAATATTCTTAGCTTTCACATAAAGAGATGTTCTGGCATTTTACATTTAGTTACACCCAAACGTCAAAAAAGGAGAACAACCTTTAAAAATTCTAGCTCAACCCCTCTCCCAGATATTTTAATGTTGAGTATCTGATTATAAACTGAATTGAATATGCTCATGTCTGGATAGCTATCCAAAAACGTGATCAAATTGTGACAATCACTGTGTGAGAAAAAGACATTTAGCTAGTAAGTATTTACCACATTGTTAAAATGGCTCCTTACACAAATTGAAGTGTTTAGATATGTTAGAGGCAGAAAAATGCAATTTTAGCCAAAACCTTGATTGAGTGATTGATTGACTGATTGATGTTTGCCAGAATTCAGCCACAGTGACATGCAATAAGTTTTCCCAGACCACCACACATTTACAGCACTTTCACTGTAATATTCGTTTACTGTTATGCACTGAATTTAAAAATGGAGTAAGTACAACTCACTTAGAGGACTACACATTGGTTAACAGTATATTGCTGTGAAAACAATTTTACAGTTATATTTGGTGCTTTAACTCTTTTATTGTATTGTCAAATATACATTTGAAATCATTTTGAATATTAAACACACTAACTAAAGAATCTGATAAAAACGCATGTATTAAAGCAACCATTTTTCACTTCAGTTTCTGTTCACAAAATCATGATCAGATCAAATGACACAATGAAAATGTTAAAATGAACAGTGAAAAATGCAGCGACAGAATCAGTGGGTTACACTCCTAAAAAGCATGAGGAAAGTATGCTAAAATTGAAATATATTCTAGATAGCAACAGTAACTTAGGAAGATGGGAAAATTAGCCAGATGATGTTCCTTTGCTACTTCTGGAAAATACTTTTGGTGCCTAGTTTTACATTAAAGTTAGTATACAGTAAAGTGTTTTGATAGTGAGTACTATAAATATTTTCCTAGAATACCAAACTATGGTGTCAAACTTTAAATCATGTTAGATATAATATTGGTTTGAAGAGAGTATTTTATTATAGAAATGGCAGATATTCCTTACAGAGTGTGGATGATGCTCCAGGAAGTTCTAACCAGAGAGAGACATTGATGGTGGTGGCTTTGTGCATCCATTTTGTTTCTCTTGTTTGTTTGTGCATTTTGTTTGTCCAGATGTATGGCTCTATGCTAGCAGCTCTCATTGGACTGACCAGCTCTGGCTATGGCTTTGTCATCTCAGCCATGCCCATCCTAGAGCTCCATTGCTTGATTAATTCGAATTGGGCAAAGTATGAAAACACTATAGGTCCTTATTCCTTAAATGTAATATTGGATTCAATACAGTTGCTAAACACTTTCCTTTATCTTTTTTACCTCTCATTCTCAGATACCTGTTTGCCCGTGAATCCTGGTCTAATTGTAAACAGCCTGCTCACAATGTTGAGTGGAATGTGACGTTGCTGTCCACCCAGCTAGGCCTCAGCCTGATCGAGTTCCTCATTTGCTCTGTGCAATTGGTCAGAACAATCCGCAAACCTTGCAGCACTCCGAGTGTTTGAAGACACAATGGACAACCATCCCATCCCACTGACATTCAAATGATAGGTTGCTATTAAAAAAAAAAATAATTCTGAAACTACCTGTCAGACTAAACCAGTATATATCTGGGAATTGGGTCAGTGTAGCATGACAACCTGTTCTAGCTTTACCAAAAACAGCTCTTATCAGTCTTATACTATTCTAATACAATCACGCCCAATATAGAACCACTGTCTGATACTCAGACCTGCGGCTGAAACCTAGAACTATAAAAGGAAACGGATAAGTTACACAATTTTCTGTCCATAGACATTAATAGAGTAACTTATTATATACACCTCTTAGAATTAATTACTGACACAATATGATCAAGACAATGTTGCTTTTATAAAAGGACAAATTATTTCAATTGTGTTTTATAAGTTCTGATTATACACTGATTACACACTGTTTAGATTCATTGCTCATTTTGTTAAATGTATTTCTTGTGTTTTCTGTATGTTTCATTTTAAGAAAATTATAAATTACTTTCCTGAGCTGTTGTACAAAGGACTTATATCACAATCACAATGATCACAAATTTGCTTAAATTTAAATAGTGCCTGGGTAATATTTAATAATACTCAAAATAATAAACATTTCCTTTCTTTGTTGGAGATTTTTCAAAATGTTCTGTTTATTTCCAGTTTTAAATAAAAAAAATTTCAGTGTGGTCTCAGACTTTTGGACCTCAATTTGCCTCAATTTAATCTAAATGCTTAGATGAGCCATTTGCTCAAATTGCTTAAATGCACATAATTGAGTTAGTAATATATAGAATATTCTACGTTAAATGATGACTTTGTTGGGTTTCATCACGATATAAGTCTCTCAGCTCAATGCAAGATTGTGACCAATGTTATCAGTAGCTATATTGATTTTGTTAGAGTGCAGTAAGCAGACGTGAGCTGATTTCTCCCCCTTGCGTAATTCACTCAGGCTGGAAATTTCACATTTGTGCAACACTGGAAGAAAACACAAATACAAACATATATGAAGATCTTAAAGACGAGAATAAAGTGATGAATCTGTAACAGCTCGCTAAAGCCAATTGTTTTGAGATTTGTTTTAATAATGTGGAGATTTTTTTAATTATCCAATCACATCACTATAATGGCTGTGATCTGTGCTGTCAGTATTGGAGATTTACTGATGTTCAGTACATCAACTGAAAATTTTCTTCCATATGCATGGCAGTGTGAGTCTTGTTACAGTGGTTGCATTAAACCCCTCAAGCTGAATACATATTACAAAACACGAAAGAACTTCCCATCAGGAGTTTATCAAATCTAGTGTTTCAGTTGAGATGGGCAAATCTATTAGTCAAACATTCTGATACCCTTGAACGTCCCACTGCTATTGGTTGGCAGGCATCTCTCTATTACCTTTAAAAGGAATGAAGCAATCTCAGAGAGCCTGACAGCCAAATCACAGAAGAACAGCATGGGGAGGTTGCACTGGATCCTGATTGGGGTTTTGTGCTGTGTTGGAACTGTATCCTGTATAATAAGGGAATATTTCATAGGTATTAAAGAGATTGAGTGGGATTATGCACCTACTGGGAAGAACCAGATTCAAAACAAAACAATAGAGGAAGACGAGTGAGTATATAATTTTACTATAAATATACTATAACTATGACAAAAGGTAAAAAACAGTTGCTAACTTTGGAAGTTTATAAAAGCATTTTATAAAAAAATTAACATTTACATCCAAAAAACACTCATTTGTTGTAATTTGTTGTAAATTGTTGACAGGGTTTTCCTTCTGGGGAAAGCCTTAAAGATTCTCTATAAATGCCTAATACAGTCAGTTTGCCTTTGAAAATAGATTCCAACTAGAAACTCTTTAGAAAGCTAGTTTAAAAAGAACCCTTGAGGAATTATTTCAAAGAGTCTGTTGTTATACATCTATATCATAACAGTATGTATGTGTAAACTTGGCTACAAACTGCTAAAGACACACATTAGGAAAACTCCACCAGTGTTAATTTCCAAACGTCTACTATATTTCAGACATGCAAGGACATTTTTGGAAAATGGTGACCTTAGGATTGGCCATGTGTATAAGAAGGCAGTGTACCTCCAGTACACAGACCTTAGCTTCAGGCAGGAGATAGAGAAGCCCAAATGGTTGGGCTATCTCGGGCCTATCATCAGTGCCGAAGAGGATGACATTGTGGTTGTGCATTTAAAGAACATGGCCTCTCGTTCATACACCATTCATCCCCACGGAATTACTTACAATAAATCTCATGAAGGTATAGACACTGGATATGGCATATATCCAATGCATAGTGCATATTAAGACCAATCACCCCAGTGATATGCTTTTATTACAGTAGTCTCTTATCCCGATTAAATTCAATTGCACCACATATGTGCTACTTACTTTCAGGGGCATGGTACCCTGACATGACAGGTAAAGAGGAGACCCTTGATGATGGTGTGGCTCCTGGGAAGATGTATAACTATATGTGGACGCTGTCTCCCTCTCATGCTCCTGGAAAAGATGACACAAACTGCCTGACCCGAATATACCACTCTCATGTCAATGCCCCAAAAGACACTGCCTCAGGACTCATTGGGCCACTTATTATCTGTAAAAAAGGTTTGTTGGCCTGTGTGTATACTATAAAAATATTACCTTGTAAATTTACAGTAACCCCATGACAGAGGAGTTAATATTTACAGCACTCTTACTGTAATGGTTGTTTACAGTAATATCACATTGTACTATTTTTTTTTATATAAAAACATTTTTACAAGACTACACAGTCTATTAGCAGCATATTGCTGTACAAACTACCATTGGAAAGTTTAACAAACTAATCTGTTATATGTGTTTATTAAAGTAATCATTTCATTTCAGTTCACAAAAAGCCTAATTATCAAGTCACGTTCTAAGAAACTGCTACAGTGAAATAGCATGCTAGCAAATGTAAGAAACCTACCTAGCCAAGCTAACTTTAGCTTGCCTTTTTTGTTCTTTCACCTGGAAAAGTGTTGTTTTTGTTAACCTATTGTTACTTGGATGCCCAACACTAAACTCAACTAAACTAGATATATATATTTTTTAAACATTTAGTGTAATAGCCTGTATGCTTCTAGTAAAGTGCTTATGTGTGCATTATCTGATGTGTTATTTTTTCAGGTACTCTGGACATACATGGTGACAAATCAAACGACTACTTATACACCCTCATGTTCACTGTTTCTGATGAAAACCTCAGCTGGTACCTGGATGACAACATCAAGAAGTACTGCAAAACACCAACCAAAGTCGACAAGGATGATGAGGACTTTCAGGAGAGCAATAAAATGCACTGTGAGCAAAACTTTGTAAAGAGTTACCACATTTCCCTTAAGAAATGAGTTTCATGAGAAATGGTGAGTCTTGCATTTCACCACTTACAATTCACCATTGTTTTGCAGCTATTAATGGTTACGTCTTTGGCAACTTGCCAGACCTGAGCATGTGCATGGGCAATAAGATTCAATGGCACCTGTTTGGGATTGGCAATGAGGTGGACATCCACTCTGCATTCTTCCATGGTCAGATCATAAAGAACAGACAGCACCGCACAGACACCATTAGCCTCTTCCCAGCTACATTTGTCAGTGCAGAAATGGAGGCGGACAACCCTGGACAGTGGCTATTGAGCTGTCAGGTTAATGATCACCTGGAGGGTATGATATGAATGCACTTCGCCTCTAAATGTGTATTATTCAGAATTATGGAAGTACTATTACATATACAAGCACCTAATGCATTATTGCTGATATAGACTAAGCATTTTTTGATATGCTGATTGACATGTTGTGATTAGTATTCTTACAACTAATAGAAAAACACTTCTTAGCTAACAGTATGCTGTAAATTAGCATATAGTTTGATGTAATTTTTGCTTGCTTTAGCGGGTATGCAGGCAATGTTTGAGATCAAGAAATGTTTTCCGGCCGTGCATAAGCCCAGACCATTTGGAGAAGTCAGACAGTACTACATTGCTGCCGAGGAGATTATCTGGGACTATGGACCTACACAATTGAACCACTACACTGGCATTAAATTACAGGATGACAGGTAAAGATAACTAATACTAAATCCTCTCAACTCTCAAACAAAAGATTAGTACAGTCCTTCAGGCTAAGACAAAATTTTTCACACTTTTCACAGTATGGCTGGCATATTCTTTAGTAACCGAAATGATCGCATTGGAGGGAAGTACAAGAAGGTCCAGTACGTGGAATACACAGATGACACCTTTACCAAGCGCAAAGAGAGAGCACGTGAAGAGGAATACCTGGGCATTCTGGGTATTCCCTAACTACTATATACACTAAACTGTGCATGGTACAACAGGAAGTGTAAATAGGTTGGGCAAAAAATTAAATGTGCACACTTTGGTGTCTGCATATCTAACTAATTCATTACCTGTTAGCATACTTTCCATTACATTTAGCAGTGTTACATTACTTGTTAGCATAGACCTGCACTACTTGTTAGCATAGATTTATAAGTGCTTGTTAGCATAGTCTTTTATTACTTGTTCAGCATACACTAACAGGAATTGTAAATAGTTTAGCCAAAGAAATTAAATTGTCACAGGTTTCTCCTTACCTTAAAAGCAACTGTTTAACTAAGAGATGAGTCTGGAGTCTACTTCTTTAGCTTTAGTGTCTTCCACGATTACCATGACATGTTAGCAAAGACTTTCATTACTTGTTAGTATAGATTTGCATTACTATTTTAAGCACAGACTTTCATTACTTGTTAGCATAGAGTTCCATGACTTGTTAGCATAGACTTTCATTAGTTCATAGTACTTCACATCTGAAAAATCGGTTCCTGTGATTAAAAAAAGAAAACTCATTCTCTGTGTAATGGCTTAAGGCTTAATTTGTGACCAACATTACAGAGTATTTGGGAAACATTTAAAGCTTTGTGATTTCTCCCACAGGTCCAGTCATCAGGGCAGAGGAGGAGGACACCATTAAGGTCACTTTTAAGAATAAAGCAAGCCGACCTTACAGCATTCAGCCTCATGGAGTACAGTACAGCATTGAAATGGATGGCACACTTTACCACAATGTTCTAGAAGGTTCTGGAAAAATGACTAATCAAAACCGTCCTTATTGTGCTTATTAAGTTAAATCAAACCATTTTCGCTATAACTGTGCACTACTTTCTGTTTTACTTTTGCAGAATCATATACTGCAAAAAAGCTTAGGGAACTCAAGAAAGAAGCAAGTAAGTACATAGTAGAAGGAACTGAAAAAACAAAACTTGATGAGTTTTAAGATTTGGCATTAAGGCGAGGCTCCATTTCACAGAACTTTACAAACTTGCAATTAAAGTAACTACTATCCTAAGAAAATTTTTGCAATTAGCCACAAAAGTGTCAGTGGGTGTGGAAATATCTTACTGTGAAAATACTGCATTTTACAAAATAGGGGAAATATTAACTTATCTGAGCAAATGATGCATAGGCCTACATTTTTGACCATCAGAGTTTTATCAAATAGACATATTTCAGATAACTTTATTCTTCATGCCAATGGATTACTAAACTCCCCTAGGCCCCCAGCCCAGGCCTGGGACAGCTTCCCTGGTTGTCCCCCCTTTGACCCTAAGGCTGAGAACAAGTCTTGCTTTGATCACATGATCCAAAAGTGGTGTTATGTGTAAAGAGTCCAAAACAGTACAAAACATTTGTACTCACACCATCCACTTTATTAGGAACACCTGTACACCTTTGATCATGGCATGGTGGTTGGTAGCAGAAGGGCTGGTTTGTGTATTTCATAAACTGCTGATCTCCTGGGAATTACATACACAACAGTCTCTAGTGTTTACACAGAATGGTGTGACAAATACACTGAGTGAGCCATAGTTCTCTGGGTGGAAACACCTTGTTGTGATAAGAGACATCAGAGAAAAATGGCCCATTTGGTTCAAGTTGCTAGAAAGAATATAGTAACTCAAATAATCACTCTTTACAACCGTGGTGAGCACCTCATGGGCACAGACTCATTGAAATCACCTAGTCTTTTTTCCAGTCTTCAGCTGTCCAGTTTCTATGAGTCTGTGCCCACGATAGCCTCAGATTCTTGTTCTTGGCTGACAGGAATGTACCCCAATGTGGTCTTCTGCTGTTGTAGCCCATCCACCTCAAGACTTGATGTGTTGTGCATTCTGAGATGCTTTTCTGCTCACCATGGTTGTAAAAAATGCTTATTTGATTTACTATAGACTTCCTGTTAGCTCAAACCGGTCTGGCCATTCTCCTCTGATCTCTCTCATTAGGCGTTTCCACCCTGCAGAACTGTCACTCACTCAGTGTTTTTTTGTTTTTTGCACCATTCTGTGTAAACTCTAGAGACTGTGGTGTATGTAATTCCCAGGAGATCAGCAGCTTATTAAATACTCAGACCAGCCCATCTGGTACCAACATCCATGCGTCTATTAAAGTTAAAAAGATTACACTTTTTCTTCATTCTGATGTTTGATGTGAACATTAACTGAAGTTCTTGACTGGTAGCTGCATAATTGTTTTGGACAGTGAATGATTATCTGCATTGAACACAAGCCTTTTCTTTTTGACAATTTAGGAATTGTTGAACCACTTCCTGCTGCCCTGGTACGCCCTGGCGCTATCTATAAATATG
The DNA here is from genome assembly GCA_037577455.1 of Pangasius macronema. Taxonomy (NCBI): domain Eukaryota; kingdom Metazoa; phylum Chordata; class Actinopteri; order Siluriformes; family Pangasiidae; genus Pangasius; species Pangasius macronema. The sequence continues at coordinate 16,568,518 of CM074955.1, forward strand.
AGTGGGTGGTGCCTAAGGATGGAGGTCCGACTGAAAACGATCCTGACTGTATCACCTACTTGTACTACTCTGCCGTAGACCAGATCAAAGACACCAACTCTGGCCTGGTTGGACCTCTCCTAATCTGTAAACCAAAAACCCTCAAAGCAGGCAAACAAGTAAGTACAAAGTTCTTGTTGTCTGATCAAAAGAGCTGCATGATGTGCTTGCTTACATTTGGACTTTTAACTGTTTCTCACTGGTCACATTGCAGAAAAATATAAACAAAGAAATCCAGCTGCTTGCTACAGTTTTTGATGAGAACCTGAGTTGGTATTTAGACGAGAACATTAACAGATTTGCAAAACAACCTAATTCTGTGAAGAAAGATGATGAAGATTTTCAGTTGTCTAATAAGATGCACTGTAAGTCCTTAAAAATGTTGAATTTTCACACGGGTTACATGGGAATTTCTTACATTTCTTTGGGTTGCCAAAAAGGTCAAAATCTTCTACAGTATATTTATTGTATCTGCAGCAATCAATGGCTACATGTATGGAAATCTCCAAGGCCTGAAAATGTGCAAAGGAGACAAGATTTCTTGGCATCTGTCGGGTTTGGGATCAGAGGGAGACATTCATGGACTTTACTTCCATGGCAACAGGTTCCTCTACAGAGGAACAAGGAGAGACACCATCACCGTATTCCCTCATGTCTCACATACAGTCATCATGGAGCCAGACAGCGCGGGTGCTCACTCTCTTTCATTCTGCTTTCCTTAAATAGAGCATCAGTTTGTCTGATGGAGCCATTAAATGTTATTATACCACAGCACTGTTCAATTCTCGAATCTGATTAGTCAGTTTAATTTTCTATAACATTATTCTGATAATACTGCTGGTGGCTATACAAACCACAACTTTATATTAATGCGCTAATTCGAATACCTTATTAGTGCTACAGTAACAGCTCATTGACAGGGACTTGTATGGCAGATGCTCAAAATAATCTAAGCTTAATAATAAATGGTTTAAAAAACGTGTAGCCATTTAACAAAGATAAGAGTATAATCTTTGGTTTGGAGACGTTATCAGTAAAAAAGTTTTTAATATTTATGGAAGGAGTCTCCAGTGTCAGCACTTAGTAATGGTCAGTAAATTTTCTGCAGTTTCCCTGACAAGCTTCGTTTTATTAACTTCCAGACAGAGGAAAAAATTGAGGCTGGTGAAGGAACAACTGTTTATAGCTGCTATAACATCAAAACGAATTTGTCTTTGGACATTACACAACTTTCAATATAACTATAAAATGATAAAAAGCATGAAATGTCATTCATTAATACATTTAAAATTGTATTTGTTGGCTGTGGTATATGAGGAACAAAACCGTTTGGAATAGGCTATTATTGGAAAATAATTATGACGGTAAAGGGCATTACATTACCTTGTTTTTGATTATTTTCCGATAACAGCATGCCCCTGTCATGCCATATTCTTCAGATATCACTATCAATGATAATATTTTTATTCTGTTGTTTATCCTTAGTTCCCCATTGCTGAAATCTAATAGTAAGCATTTTTCTGTCTTGGTATCTCTGGTCACTACAGGAGAATTTGAGCTGACATGCCTGAGCGCTGATGACAACCATGCAGGTATGAGAGTGAACTACATAGTGGAGAAGTGCAGTATCTTTAGCAGGCAGACAGAGATCATGCTCCATCAGAAGAAATATTACATCGCTGCTGTAGAGGTGGACTGGGATTATTCTCCCAGCCGCACCTGGGAGGAGAAAATGTTTCACAACCTTAAAGATAGGTAATATCTTACAGTAAATTTTGAGTATTTGATTAAACACACAGATAGTTAAATGTTCCTGTTTGAGAACATGCTTGGGATCAGGTTTACAACTAAAGACAGATGCCCAGGTAACAAGTGTAAAAACTTAAAGATAAATTGTGACTAGCTGAGATTGTTCATCAATTTTTTAGGAGCCAGTTCTTGCATGATTGCATGAAACCTGAGGGATTTATGTCGTCTATGCTGAAAAATCCAGCTTAGTTTGACCAGCTACCAAATCACAGGCTGAGCTGATTAAGCTAGTAGACCATTTTTGGCAGCTGGTTTCTGAATCACCACTACTAATTTAACATAGTAGATGCAACAATAAGGTCATTAGAAAACCTCAATCGTATTGATCAGGATTCTGGAAAATAACTTAAGCTGGCAAAGGTCTACCAGCTGCCCTGTGTTTTGGCAGCTGGAGTTTTCAACAGTGGTAACTCAGACTAAAATCAGCTGGTTTATGGTTTGAGAAAAAGTGTGAGAAAGATCTAGATATACTTTTCCATGAACAGCATGGCAATTACACGTCCCAATATCACCCACATACTAGACGTGGCATAGACTAGACAACCAATACTTTCACTAGTCACCATCGTGGGGAGCTATTGTTAACTAGTCAGGGCAGTGGAAAAAACAGGAAGATGGTAAGAAAATTCAGGCAGACAGTAAAGAAAGCACTATAGATGAACTTTGTTAGTCTGAAAAGATTTCATACCTGAGGAAGCCATTTCTACAGTCAACTGCACAAGTCTTTGATATCATGAAGTGGAGAGTGGAGGTCAGATCAGTGGGGCATGCCATCGTATAACATCACATCCTCTATCCATCACAAGGAGCTTCTGGGCTGCGTGCACTCAGTTTCAGCGTGGATTTCAGTCGAGTGCATTTGAAGAATTGTTACGTCCTTAAGTAGTGTAATATGATACATAGATTTATCATTTTGCACATTTATTGATCCAGATTATTTACTTTTATCATTATCGATGCAGCCTAAAAACACTGCCATTGGAAATTTGATTTATTGCCTGTGTATGGACGTTAACTGAAATCAGTTTGTTTATATTGTTCATATTCCAGCCCAGGTAACACGTTCCTTAATAAAGGGGGCAAATTTATTGGCTCCAAGTATAAGAAGGTCGTGTACAGAGAGTACACTGACGACAAATTCACTAAGCCAAAGGACAGGCCTGCTGATACGGAACACTTAGGAATTTTGGGTAAACATTTAGTGCTACAGTGAAACAACTTATAATTGTGGTGTTATAATGAGATGAGAAAATAGTCATATACTTTGTGTATAAATTGAACCTCACAGGTCCTATGATTCATGGAAATGTGGGAGAGAAAGTAAAGGTGGTTTTCAAGAACATGGCCAAGAGGCCATACTCTATACATGCACATGGTGTAAAGACAGACAGTCCTCAAGTCACTCCAACTCAACCAGGTATGGAGATGTTCTGCTGGGTTTTGCAAAGTGGTATGGTTTAAAATATAGGATTGCATAATTACATATTTTATTTAATGACATTTGTTACTTGTTTGGGAAACTTTGGGTCCTGTAATGTGCAATGCATATTTTGGGCCTGGATATAAAAGCCTAAAATATATACCATTTTGTCAAGGTGAAACTCAGACATATACCTGGTATATTACTAAGACTGCTGGCCCAACGTCTCAACAGGAGGAATGCAATGTTGGAGCTTACTATTCAACTGTAGATGTTAACAAGGTAGGTCTTTGATATCAGAATTTGCACCGCCAATTTAAAATGAATCAAGCGCATATACTAATTATGGCTTTGAACTAAAATAAGACACAAAGCGATGTTCTCCTTATACTGGAATGTGTAAGTCTACAAGATTTTCTTACAGGATTTGTACAGCGGACTGATTGGGCCGCTGGTAATCTGTCAGAAGAGTCTGCTGAGGACATTGGGGCTAAAGAAAGAGATTGAAGAGTTTGCATTGCTGTTCATGGTATTTGATGAGAATAAGTCCTGGTATCTGGAAGACAACATAAAAACGCATGTGAAAAATCCTCCCAGTAATTTACAGGAGGATGACGAGTTTATTGAAAGCAACAAAATGCATAGTGAGTATAGAACAACCTCACTTCTGATATAAAAATTCCAGAGGACCAGAGAATATAATGTTGCGTATACCACAATGCTGTTAAAGTCTCAAATCTGATTGGTTGGAAGGTGTTGATAGAAAGTGCACAGGTTTACATTATATTTGTAACTGTGGTAAAGCTGTTCGGAGGTAAAGCTTTTCTTTACTAACCCAAGTTTTTCAACAATAAACGGACTGATATTTTAAAAAAATACTGTATATATGTATATTGATTTTAGTGAATAGCAAACAAGAATGTTACAATTACTAGTTATAAAAACTTTAATAACAATAGTGGTAAAATAATGACCAGCTACTGCTTATGCATTGTAGGTATAAACGGCCTGGTCTTTGGCAACCTTCATGGGCTGAATATGAATGTGGGAGATAAGGTGTACTGGTACCTGATGGGAATGGGAAATGAAATAGACATACACACAGCACATTTCCATGGCCACAGCTTTGAGTACAAGGTAGAGAACTTCCATGCACAAAATTCATTTGCTGAATATTCAAACCCACTGCATACTTGTAACACCTTCTATCTGTAAAATTATTCGAACCAGCTTGAGTTTATCTCATGGCCTGTATAATGAGTGCCTTGTTCTAACCCAAGGTGAGTGGCGTCCATCGCGATGATGTGTTCGATTTATTCCCTGGCACGTTCCAGACAGTCAAAATGCGTCCTCAGTACCCAGGCACCTGGCTCCTGCACTGTCACGTCGCTGACCATGTGTTGTCTGGCATGGAGACCACATACACAGTGAAAGGTATGGCCTAGGGAGTATCATGGTGTAGACAAAGCATGACATAAATGTACAGATTTTTTTTTTTTTACTAAAAGACTGATTTTGCCAATAAAAAGTTTAACTGCATCTACTAGAATCTGATTGTTATCATGTATTTTATCTCTTAATACAATCTTAACATCTTAAATAATACAAAACTAATATTTTATTTGCAGAATCCAAGGGTTAGAGCTGATGAACTTCAACATACCACCATTTAAAGATTTAATACCTACTCCAACGCCAAACCCTTTCACACATTATGAATAAAGCTTATTGGTAATTAAGTGTATATTGTGTGTATAATGTTCATTTAGAAAACTACAGCACCTGTCCTTTCCAACTCATTGTTTCAAAGTGCATTTATACGGCACAATGATGTATAAAAAGGTATTTAAAAAAACAGAAACAGAAGTTAGACATGACTATTTACAGTCAGGTCCACACGTATTTGGAGAGTGACACAATGTTCATAACTTTGCCTCTGTACACCACCACAGTGGATTTGAAATGAAGCAATCAAGAAGTGTAAAGTTTCAGCTTTAATTCTAGGCGTTTAACAAAACATTGCATTAACTGTTTAGGAATCAGAGCCATTTTTGCAACGTCCCTCTAGTTCCACAGGCTCAAAAGTAATTGGACAAACTAAAATAATCAAAATATTAGGATTATTTTTTAATACTTGGATGCAGATCCTTTGCAATCAATGACTGAAATCTAGGACCCATGGACATCACCAAATGCTGAGTGTCCCGCCGTGAGATGCTTTGCCAGACTTTTACTGCAGCTTTCTTTAGATGCTTGTTTGTGGGTCTTTCTGCTTTAGTTTTGTCTTCAGTAACTGAAAAGCATGCTCAGTTGGGTTGAGGTCATCAGACATTTAAGAATATTTCATTTCTTTGCCTTAAGAAGCCCCTGGGTTGCTTTGATGGTATGTTTTGGGTCATTATCCATCTGCATTTGACTGAATTTGAGCAGAAAGTACAGCTCTATATGCTTCAGAATCCATCCTGCTACTTCTATCAGCAGTCATCAATAAACACCAGTGACCCAGACTTTTTTTTTTAAGAGTTTCTTTTTTCTTATTAGCAAAGTCTAATCTGGCTTTTCTGTTTTTGAGTGTAACCAGTAGTTTGCATCTTGAAAACCGTCTGTATTTACGTTCATGAAAGTGCCTCTTGATTGCAGACTTTGCTAGATGTTGTGAAGGGGTTTTTCTTCAACAAGGAAAGAATTCTGTGATCATCCACGTTAGTCTTCCAGGCCTTTTAGTGTTGCTGAGCTGGCGCATTCCTTCGTTTTAAGAATGTACCAAAATGTTGATTTGGCTACTCCTAAGGTTTCTGCTATCACTCTGATAAGGCTGTTTTGTTTTTTCAGCCTAATGATGGCCTCCTTCACTTGCCTTCACTTCATATTGAGAGTTTCCATGAACAGTTACTAAGTGAAAATTCAACAATTGGAAACAACTCCAGGCCTTTTATCTCCTTAATGTGTCATGAAATAAGGAGGAAGCAGGCCACACCCGGCCATTAAACTACATATCAGTCAACTGTACAATTACTTTCGGCCTGTGAAAATGGAGGGACTCTAAAAAATGGCTGTAATTCCTAAACAATTAATGCAAAATTTTTGTTAAACTCCTTGAATTAAAGCTGAAAATCTACTCTTCAAATCACATTTTGGTTGCTTCATTTCAAATACATTGTGGTGGTGTACAGAGATAAATTAACGAAAATTGTGTCTCTGTCCAAATACTTATGGACCTGACTGTATTTAAAGCTCTGGCTATATCTGCAATGGCTTACTGCAGACTGAACTATATAATACACATGACACTTTGAGACATTTTGCATAATTTACAGCAAAAGTAACAGCATAAAAAAGAGACAAATATCACAAATTTTAAATTTTTAAAATGCATTTTAAATATTATCACACAACAGATAAAATACAGATAAGTGCTAAAGGTGCAAATGCTTACATCCATGTGTCATAAGATGACTGGTAATAGCATGTAGTAGCCACCAAGGCAACCAACCAAGGCATGTATTGCTCATCACTTCTTGCTTTAGCCTATACAACTAAAAGACTCCAGTGCTATAGCTGAGGAATCCAGGAATTAGTACCTGCATAGATTAAGAAAGTATAAAAACAAAACACACTAAAGCACTGGTTCTCTGTGTAAGTGATCTCAATTACAATCTTGCTCCTGCTTGAGCTCACATGATTGTAATGTTGAACTGATTATCAAATCACTCATGAGTTGAGGCATGTGTGTTAAAACTCAACTCATACAAATTTACAAAAAAAAAAAAATTATAATTTTTTTAAGTGGTAAATTTAGACGTTTATGACATTTTAGAATATTGGCCCAAATACTGAATTTTAGATCTATATTTCGACAGTTAATCTGTTATGACCCAGGTGATTCAGGTATGACGGCAGAAATGCGACAGTTACGTTTCCCACCTTCTACATGATCATCACTTTCCTTGTATGTCTGAATGTAAATATGGGTCCATATATCCTTTTCAAAAGGCTAAAGTATATGACTAGGCCAACATGAAACACCTGAGTGTACAATATTAATCAAATCGAGCTAAATGTAAAAAACCTGAAATAGTTACTACATCTGGAAGATTCGGATTATTTTCTGTTATCATGTCATCTTTAAAATTGAGGCCTTGTAAAGGATATGTAGTTACTTTCAGAAATATGGAGAAACCAAAGACGAACTGTGAAAAAAAAAAAAAAAAAAAAAAAAAAAAAAAAAAAAAAAAAAATATATAAATTAATTATATAAAAAAAAAAAAAATATAAAAAAAAATTATTTTAATATTTTTAATTAAATAAAATAAAATTTAATAAATAAATTTAAAAAANCCTTTATATTTTTATTTATTTTCCTTAACAATTATCTATAAACAAAACACTAACTCTTAAAAAAAAAAAAAAAAAAAAAAAAAAAAAATATATATATATATATATATATATAAATCTAAAAATCACTGTTTAAGCCATTATTCTAAAAATGTCATATTCAGAGTATGTACTGTAGATTATCTGCTAATGTAGAAAACATACTGTTTTTAAAATGTCGAAACTGTATTGGACTGACCTAAGATACACAGATTTGCAGTTATGGCACCTTAGCAATATATTCCAGCCAGGAACGAAATGGGAAAATGGGAACTAAATTGACACACTTATGAGGCATAACATATAGCTGCACAAATATATTACATATTTATTATAGCACTTATAATGGAGTATAGTCCAGAAATTCAATACAGTTCTCTTGTTCATGTCCAGTTAAAACCAGCTTATAACATCCAGTTTAATTACCTGCTGAACTTGATTTATTAACACCAGCAGGTTTGTGCAAAACCCATAACACAGCCAGGTTGTGTTGGTCCTGAAATCATATCCTACACAGAAGACTATAATAAACATGATCTTTAGTGTTCTGCTGTTAGGGCTGTAACATATACCTATATGACAGTATACTGTGATAAAGAACTATAAAATAATTACTTGGTTAATATTATGGTATATAATTAGACACAGATTTTAAGATCCGCACAGTCTTATTCCCATGTGTTAGCTTATATGAAGATATACCGTTCCACTCCTAGTTTGTACATTGTCCAGCAATTCATGTTAGGAGATGCTTCTGGCTGCATTTCAGAAGATGAGGCAGGAAGAAGTGTGCAGTACCATCGTCTGGATTGTTCAGGTTTTTGAGATGACCCAAGTCGAGGTACCGGTGGTGACGGTCTCAGAGACAATGTTTGTGTAGTAGTTCAAAGAAACGTCACATGTGCTTGATATGATTAATAAAGGAAAAGTGCTAGCCACCTGCATCAGTACATGAATGGCTAACTGAATCAATAGGGTGAGCTCAGTAGGGCCAGATACTGTCCAAACCTGCAGAACAAAAATCACCAGAGCCAGCCTGGGCAGCAGGGCGGAGCCCTCCCTCTCCTATCCATGTAAACAAGGATACATTTTTGGCATCTGCATGATCAGATTTTCTGTTAACAAATGGTGGATTATTTCTAACTTTTGTGGAAACAAGAACAACAGCACCAACAACTGTCATAAGTAAAAATTACAATGACAAATAATTCTTTCCCCCAACTCAGAAGCCCACTTTTTTGCTCTTTATAGTACAAGCCTATTCGATTAGTTCACAAATACAGACGACCAGACGACAAAGACAGAAGATGTTTGATGAAGAAATTAAAACACAGATATGCCTTGTCCTTTCCAAAAAGTTAACAGAATCCTGAAACCAACTGTATCAACAACCATATGAGTGCCGTATCAGGCTGTTTCCATATTCATTTTCACTACTTTACATACATATTATTTTACATATTAGACCAGATCTGTATTTTTTTACCTAGTGAGAATGTTGTTAGCTAGCTTTCCTTCATCAGCGATGGTGATTAAGTATTATCATATTATTATCTCATTATCATGCACATCATATGCTCATTTTGCTTTGTGACAATGCCCACTGTTAAAAGCGCTATACAAATAAAATTGAATTGAACTTGAATTGAATTTTCTGCTTCTCTAAAATTCTTTTATTAGGGAAGAAGCAAAGATGATGGCCAGGCTGACTACTTTTCAACTTGGATGTGGATAAGAATGTGGCAGATTCTCAGACTTGAGCTTGCTTGCTGCACTGCTTGCTGCTCCACTCACATCACTTTAGCTGTGTGCCTCTTACTGAAAATAAATGTGGGCAAGCAACTGTTGCCTCCCATGTGAAAATCCCCGAATATAAAAATTTTCCAATTTTATCATCTTTTAAACCCCAATCAAAGAGCCAGTAAAAATGTACTCAAGGGCCGGATCTGGCCCATGTGCTGCTAGCTGAATAGTCCTGTTCTAGTATATTCATAAGATATATAGGAAATGGCTACCTTTGAGAGCGTTGATTAGAACACCGTTATCTCCTGAAGAAAGCCGTGTCCTCTCACAGAGCTCAGGAAACAGTTTCTGCCACCACAAAGCCTGCACAAGGCAAGATAAGATAAGATAAGGACAAAGGCATATTGCTTTAGATTAAAAATACACCTTACAAGATCCCACAGCAAATAAAATACTATGTGTATGAGCAAGCATCATTGCTGTGTACCATTTTGTCGCTATATAACTCATGGTTGGCGTAGGAGATGATGGCTTGAGGGCATCGGTCCAGTAGCTTCTCGATGGCTTTCTCATGCTGACCCAGTTTGGTGGCACAGAGCACGTGCACGCTAAGGCCGGTGTCATCCGCATCAGGTAGCTGTTCTAGCAGAGGTACAATGGAGGACACGTCCAGTGTTGGGCCACACAGCAGAGACTACAGCATGTAATATAGGAAAACCACAATGAGTTCAGTTTATTCACACTAGCACTGATTCCCCAATGTGCCTTTAATGTGACTTTAGCAGAGATACCAACCTAGCTAACATGAAAATCCTAGCAGGAAGAAAGAAAAAATAAATGTGTCCATGCTAACAGCACTTATGCTAAACAACTACTAGTTATGTGTCATGAATGAGTCAGTTTTTTGGATGAATGTTGAGAGCCAACTCACATATAGTATTTTTTTTTTCATAGAAGTTTACAACTGTAATTTACAGAATATTATTCTTACAGTATAATTCAATCAAAGTGTTTCTATGGAAACACCTTTAGAGTGAATGTTTTTACCTTCCAAAAAGCAGATTAGTGTCTCATTAGATTCACCTCCAGCCATGTACATGTTAGATATAGCACTGGAACGTATGGCTTACTTCCACTACACCATTGTTTGTTCAAAAAACTAGAGTCGCAAGCTTTGCAAACTTGGCGATTTAGCCAAATAATCTCTCACTGAAAAGAGCCAGAATTTCCAACACTAGATTCTATGCTGCGCTATAACCCTGGTGTCTAGTGTCCGGTTTTTAGTTATATCCGATTTCTAGTCATATTTTAGTTACGTTTCATAATATGGTCCCGTTAATGATTCTTTCACATTCTGCGTCTTTTCTGCTTGGTTGAACTGGCTTTTCCGCTATGTAAATTATAGCTGTTTTAGCTGAGGATAAAGAGAAGCGTAGTTTTCAGGTGTTTTGTGCATCACCGTAGCAAGCAGTTAAAAATTGTACATGCTATCGTCAAACCGTAGATGACATGTGAGCTTCAAGTGAATGTACTCTACAGCAAGTACATGCAGGGCACACTACTCATCAAATGTTACCCTTTCACAAGCGTGCTGAGTTACAGACCTGGAGTTTCTGAAGGTCTTCTTGGTGGTCATGTGTGATGTTGAATTGAGCAGGAGTCAGGATGCTCAGCCACGGGAACAGTGGTCCATAGTGAGAGCAGGAGTTAATCTGGAAAGGAAGGAAAAGTTCAGGAGTCACTCTTCAAGGATAAACCAAACAAGGCTACAGCTATAACCAAATATATTTTTTGATTATCAGTGGAGATTAGAATTACAAATGGTTCCTGCCAACCCCGACGAGGAATACCACGTAGTCCCTCTGAGGGTGTGTGTGTTTGACACTTAAAAACTAAAGTGTGCATATATACAGGGCTTTACGGTAACCAGCAGGCACTTGGGCCATAAGATGTCTTAGTTAAAAAGTTTACATGCACACTTTCTTTCTTCGTATTCGAGGAAAATCATGTTATGTACAATGATTAATGAGAAATTTCTTTAGTGAAATGTTTTAATCACTTAGATGTACAGTAATGGTAATTGTAATAAACATCACAATCGAGACTGTGAAGTGACATCTGGATAAATTAGAAAAAAATCCCCTTTCAGCCAAAACAAATGCCTCTTTCTTTTGATGCTAACTGCTGTAATGTTAGCTAAGTCAAGCATACAGTGAGAGATTTGATTTTACATTAATGAACTTTAAAATATTCTCCATTTAGAAAGTGAAAGCGCCGGCGGAAAGATTACTGACCAGTCTACGTCCCTTCCCCTGTCCAGTGATAAGGTCCCCCAGTCAATGATAGTCTCTTAAGTCTTGTGGATGCGTTGTGTCAGTCATTCCAGATTTATATGCTGATTGGCTCATCTGCCTCTTTTATTTTTGGCTTATTGTTTAGTGATAACTTATAGCAGCCTAATCCTATATTAAAACATGGAGTTCCTATACAAAGTGCATAAAGGTTGGCAGGGCTTCTGTTGGGTATATATGCGTTGCACAAGTTAGTCCATGTGAATTTAGGATCTGAACTCACCAAGTCCTCAGCTGTTTTAAGTGCTTTAATGCCTGAGCGCTCTTTGCACATGATGCGCTCGAGGTATACAGAGGTGAGGTGGAACAAAAGCTCCTGGATGATCGATTCCTGAGATGATGCCACCAGCAGAGCCTCCCAGAAATCCACCAGCAGCTGAGGAATGCTCTGAGGCTCTGTGCTGTCCTTACACAACTCCTGATTCAGAGAAAGATACATAAAAAAAAAAAAACGAGAAAGCATTATCAATGCGCAGTGTGATTTTGAAGAAGACACTGCTTCATGTTCAACTGACTGTACCTGAAAGAAGAGTTCAGCCTCCTCCAGTTTGACCTTGCTGTTCTCATGAAGGGCCACAATGGCAGCCACCAGCAGTCCGTCTTGCGTGTCCTGCAGGTGCCGTGCCAGCTGAGTGGGCACCACGGCCTTCCCTCTGCGATGCACAAGAAGCTTGGGCTCCTCTATGAAGCCGTACACCTGCAGCATCTGGCCAAGACAACGAAGCAGAGAAAGACTGTAAACTTTTAACTTTTGCATAGGTTAATCGCCAATTTCCAAAAGTCCTAAACATTATTGCAGAGGTGCCTGAATTTCTGACTGCTGCTATGGATAAAAAAAAAGGAGAAAAGCAAAACTTTCAAGTGTCTCACATTTAACAAAAATGAAAGTATACAGTACATGTTGGTACCTCTTTAATTGGACACATGACTGAATCTAACCTCAGCATGCCGATCCATCTGCTGTTGGTAGTAGTGCAGGTCTCCTAAGCGCAGTGCCTGAGCAGCCTTACACAGCGTGACTGTGACAGATGGGGCCCCACTGAGCTCCAGCTGCTCCAGGTGTGCACGTGCACAGGCAGGATTGGCGTTCTTCATGAATGAGCTGCTCACTACATATGGGAGCTGGCCTGGCTCGGCCTTACTGAAGATCTCCAACACGATGTTAGCAGTTTCCTGGAGATATAAACTTTTCATTTCATAATGCCTTTCCTAATCCTGTTGCGTGCTGCATGGTTGTTTGTAAAACAGCTAAGGATGCATCGATACCCTTTTCTTCCGGCCGAGTACAAGGTACATGTTTTTTTGGTACTCGTCAATATTCATAACGATAATAACACTGAAATGAAGAACCTACTCAGTATTAAGCAACCAGTGGCCTCATGGAACATTTCATTTAGCACTGTTTATGTTTCCTTGGTTTAAACAGTGGCAATTAAAAGTGCACATGTGCATGTTCAGGCTCATTCTTTATAACATGATTTAAAATGAAGTGCATTAGCTAGATACATTAGTTACCTTGGATTGGTTAGGGTTGTAATGGAAAACAGCGGCTTGCATTTCACTTCAGAATCAGAATAAACTTTACTGGCTTTCATACGGACTCGTATGTTCGTTATACAACGGTCAAATATCAAATACTAGGATGTCACGTGTGAATGTGTGTTCGTCTACACTGCAGGTGTTGTTCCTCTTTAGGCCGCTCCTGTTAGAGGTTGCCACAGCGGATCATTGATCTGCATATTTGATTTGGCACAGTTTTTATGCCGGATGCCCTTCCGGACAAAACCCTCCCCAATTTTTAACCGGGGTTGGGACAGACACTGAGAGCTCACTGTTGCACACAACCGCAGTGGATGAGGTAGGTTCCCTGGCTGGGAATCATTGGGTCCGACGTCTCGACTCTCGCGACACCGGATTGGTGATCAGGAGGTCCCTGGTTCACGTGAAGTGATGTCACGTGGACATAAACAAGACATAGAGTAATATAAAAACCTAATGGCAGCTACCACATGACAGTTTTCACTGCAAACATAACACAATCTTAATGATCACTCACACAGACCACAGTGTAAACATAAGACATTCTTAAAAGCTACTCACACAAAGCAGTTAACACAAAGCACTATTCTTGTTTTCAAGGACCTAGGGATGTCTGCGTTTGATGCAGTGTTGGTTGCTGCTGCGTGCTGCTAGTGATGAACTCTCATTCAGCCTCATGAGTATAATGTTTAAGATGTTTTATCAAGTTACATGTATTGTAGGAATATGCTGTAGCACCTCCTCTCGATCCTTTCGCAGAGCACAGTTCGCAGTCTGCTTTGATTCAAATGCCAACATGAATTGGCATGCAAGCCTGGTGTATCATGTGCTATCAGATGTTGGTATTGGAGGACTTTTTACAAGTACAAACACGAGTAAATAAGCACAGTATCAGACTGACACCCGATACCAGTATCGATGCATCCTTAATTACATCATTAAAAAAACGAATATGTTAGTTTAAAAATAAAATGTTGTAAGATATATAATAAACATCTTTACTTATCATTATCATGTCTTAATAATGGGTATGTCTACCGCATTAATATCAGTTACCATTGTATTTGAATAAAATATACAGTGTACAAAATGGAGCAAATAGTATATATTCAGTTATCCTTTAATGTCATACGAGTACTTCCCAAACAGTGAAGGATATACAGATATTATTTCAAAGGTCGTTGTTTAATCACCTGATTCTCAAAGCCTAAGACGAAATACACGTGGGTCACATATTATGCATATAAATAAAAAAAATTTTAGATTATAGAATTGAATATATTGTATATTATACCAATTATTACAATGACTACTGGAGTAGTTTTTAAGTAGTTTTCTTACTTCACTGAGCTCTTCCATGGTTTCCTCATAGAGAGACTGCTTAAGGAAGAAGATGAAGCCTTTCCCATAATCTGGAACAGGACCTCTGTGTATGGCAATGTTTCTCTGGATTATTTCCGTCACCGACAGGCCAGACATCTTGTAGTACGGAAGAGCCAAGTGACAATCCCGATTATCCAGCCTAGAAAGCAAACAGAAACGCAGTCATCCAGAAGCTGTTGTTCCTCTATTCGGCTGCTCCCGTTAGGGGTCGCCACAGCGGACCACTGGTCCATGTATTTGATTTGGTACAGTTTTACGCCGGATGCCCTTCCTGATGCAACTGTTCCCAATTTTATCCAGGAAAACCATCAAACTGTGTTCAAAAAGGACCATGATACAATAAATACTGGTGTATTACTGGTTATATGGAATATTGGTACAGCATGCCATATGCATGTCATAACTACATCTCGATCAGGGATCGTAAAATGGGGAACCGCAGTTTGGATGCGGACCATGCAAAGTATTTCAGTAAACTGAACCAAGCACTGGGGAAAGAAAATGTAGCAGGAGCAATTAACTGCCAATGGCCGTAGTATGGCGGGTCAGTTATTTTTTTAAACATGAAACATTGTGGCTTTTTGCAGCAGATTCTGTGTTGTGGCTGAAAACATGCACCCATGTAAAAATATTGACATGACAGCTCAATGAGTTTTCAGAGAGTTTCAAAAATATAACCTTTCCATTATCCACTGGGCAGAGAAGCATGCTTATTCTCTCCTTCAACACAAGTTCATGACAGATGTGTTCAGAGTCTGTGGTGCTAGTCCAAAGTGGTAATATAAAATTCCAGATTGAAACGAAATATAACCACTTCAACCATAGTTCAACCACAAACTAATCTTTAATGGTTATGTGTTAAAAAGTGTAGCTGCTCTCGCTATTCAGTCATGTTAGTTACTTATCCTGACCCTTTGTACGTAAGGAATTTAAAGAAGCTAGATCTTTAAAATTTTAGGTGAACACCCTGCTCTGGATGATAGTGCTGTGTAGCAGTTAAAGAGCATTTTTTTCTCTGATCCACCTGCTGAAGCAGTCTCCCAGCTGGGCACAGCTCTCCAGGAAGGCTTCCTCGATCTTGGCTCGGTCTGAGGTCGGACAGAGCAGACTGGCTCGGAGCAGCAGGTGAGCTTCACTCAGCAGATGAACACAGTTCTGGGACAGCGGGCTGTTCTGCTCATATCGTTTACTGTACTCCACCTACCGGAGGAAAACAAACAATGTGTAGGGATGTACAAATCCATTACTGAGTATCATTATCAGAGCCAACACTGACCTGAAACGATGTACTAGTAGCAGATCAGATTTGACCATTTTTTTCTGATCCTATACTGTATATTATGTTGACTGACATGATATTTTGCTTATGAAGTCAGGAATTGACCTCTGCAATGCCTCTGTAGTTTTGAATAATGTTGCAACAGAAGATCATAGGATCTGTTCTCTTACTAAGACGATGTCAGTATTGGATCAGTCCCTGTATCTAACAATCAGTAGGATAGGTAAATCAATGAATTCTCAGAAATGTGAGAGATGACCTGTCAATTAGGCTGCTTTCACAAGGCTATTTTGGCATCCATCAGAAAACATCATTATAAATGGCTAGAATGTTTTAAGCAGAAATCAGTGCTTTTTTAAAATGTTTGTAAATGATTCAAACATGGATGCTCAAAAGCAGAAACTGCTCTTCTTCTTCCACAAAGCTGTACGTATAGATTTATGTGATGACCGAAAACAGAACATTCTTTATAAGTTGATCAAACATGACGTGAAATATCCAGAAATAAAACTAGTTTATTCCCTTATCATATTTAATCCTTTGGTTTCAAATTATTGGTGCAGACAAAAACGACCTGAAAAAGAACTATTAAGATGCTTATGGGCCAGTCTACTAAGATTTATCTAAAACTAAATGGATGAGTTAATTCTAAGTTGAGAATAAGAGATAACAGGGTGTGCTCTTCCATCCATTCATTCATTTTCTGTACGGCTTATCCTACACAGGGTTGCAGGGGAACCTGAAGCCTTATCCCAGGGGACACGGGGCACAAGGCAGGGGACACCCTGGACGGGGTGCCAACCCATTGCAGGGCACAATCGCACACACGCTCACACACTACGGACAATTTAGAGATGCCAATCAGCCTATAATGCATGTCTTTGGACTGGGGGAGGAAACCAGAGTACCCAGAGGAAACCCCCGAAGCACGAGGAGAACATGCAAACTCCATGCACACAGGGTGGAGGCGGGAATCGAACCTCCAACCCTGGAGGTGCGAGGCAAACATGCTAACCACTAAATGATGCTTGTATGCGATGGTGCCTGATGTCTATCATTGCATAAATAAACATGCAGTGGCTATTAAGTAGAATCAGCACAATCAGATCAGGGTTAAACTGTACCATCTCTCTGTAGAGCTGCAGTGTGGGCACGGTGCTTATCACGTACAGGTTCCAGCCATGGCCAGTCTCGCTGGGCTCCTTTTGCTTCGATACTGAGGTCTTCCTGGGTCTGGTACCAAAATAATAAATACGATACCAATGAGATATCAGGACACCTCTATGAAAGCACTTCATGCTGGATTCAGTATAATCTGGCACTATTATAACCCTAGCTTTACACCATATCCTACACTGCAAGGGTTTGAAGCCACACTTTCACATTTCTATTGGTGAACCTAATTGGTCCAAAGGTGCTTCATTCAGTCCTTTTTTTTTTAATTTTTTTTTATTAAATCTATTTATTTTACATGTTTTGATTAAAAACTGCACAAATGCTGCTTTAGCTGTACTCTCTCATTTTAGGCCACTTGAGGTCCAGATATAATGAAATCAGATGATCTGAACAAACAACGCCTTCTTACTGATGATGATCACATTCCTTATGCCTTAAAAAGCAAAATGATGAACCTAGATTAGCACAGTGACTTTAATAAGCTTTCCCAACTGCATACCACATATCACTTGCTTCTAGTATTTACATTATTGAGTTATGGGGATAATATTGTACAACAGTATATTCATCAAGAGAAATAATCTGCTACGCATGACTGAACGAAGCTGCTTCAGTTATTAGAGGAGTATGGACAGGACTACTGAGAAACTCAGTGTTCTTTAATGTTTTTCTTTAAGCAAACAACACCTACTAACCCATTTTTTTTTAAAGCAAATAACACTTTGACTGACCCACATACCAACCCCTGAATTAAATCAACATGCTGCATCAGGGTAAACGCAAAACTGCTGATACATGTACTTTTTCAATAATATTAACCTCCTGCTGCTATTCTGTTTCTGAATAAAATGCTCTTTCTGGAAACCTCATCATCCAACTGCAGTACATAATCCATCATAATTTAAACATCTGTGCAAGAACAGTTTGCATTTCTTCTGGACAAATTAAAAAAAAAAATACATCAAAAAAATACAAAAAAGGAAATCCAAATGGATGTTAGATTAGGTGGGTTCACAGAGGATTAGCACATGAACAGGGGTACGTTAGCGTTCTTTCAGGGGAAGTGTTTACGTTCGGTATGTGATTAGAGGGAACACACATGGATGACTTACAGGAAGGACCTGGACAGGAAGCTCTCCAGAGCTGGGCTGGCGGTCGGATCTATACCTACCGCTAGGAAAATCCCTGCCAGTGATTTCTGCTCTTTTGATTTGCTACAATACAGAGCATTCGCTGAGCGTCAATGCACGTGAAGCATGAAAAAAGAGATTATTGACATAATCAAACAACGTATGATCTGCATGAATTGTGGAGAAAATTGGCATTATGTCAGGAAAGCTGAGACATATAATACCAAAAGCACTACAAGGCATTGCTTGTATACAAATTCAAGCTAGATTCAGCCAAAAAAGTAGTTTTTTTAAATGTATACAAATGGTCTCAATTTTTTTTTGTCCCAGTTTCATGGCTTATTTTTTAATGAACACAGCATTCAGGATCCTCTCGTGCAGTTGGTAAATATCAGTGGTATAAATCATAGAATAAATATATGAATCAAACTGCTTACATATATTTGTTGCTCATTAGTTGTTCATTATTTAATATTTATCATTATTTGATTGAAAAATTACTTAAAAACCCGCAGCCAAGCCAAGCAAAATTAAATAAAGCTAAAAGCCAGCAAGAATCAAAATGGCAAAACCAAGCTAAGAGCGAGACGTTGCAGCTTTGCTGATCTTTTTTTTTCTAAATAAACTATACAAGAAAGCTTTGTTCTGGAGAAACATTTATATGTCAGTGACCTACACAGATCTTCTAGTCGTTCGCTCGGTCTCAACGTCAACAGCTGTGAGCAGCACAAGGTGATTCCCGTCATGACACAGAGCCTTCAGTCCGATGAACAGCTGAATACGGAGGGCGGAAACTTCCATAGTGAAAGGAGGACAGGCCTGGACAGGCAGACAGAAAACACAGAAGGATGTGGAGTGGAATAAAAGCTGATATTCACAAACACTGGCTGGAGCTTGAGAGAGATGCCTAAGTATAAGATTCGAATCGGTGCACCAGTCTCAATGTTCACAAAAAGCTACACAGATTTTTTAAAAATATTTTGAGCAGGCAATCAATGCAGGAGTCTCTAAAGCATTTTACCACATGCACAATTCTTTATTAGTAGTATATTGATATTTAGGAACATTATGAAAAATAATCTCCATTTGTACTGTGTTTTTCCCCCGTCCCCCGTCCTCCATGCTGCTGCCGTGTGACTGCCACGTTTAAGGTGTGTGCACTATTAATGTATTACCTGATGCTAATTCAGGGTTAACACCATGTTTCATAAATGTATATCCATTACACCTTGTGACTGGTGAAAATCTTTAAAAGCATTTCATCAACAGTTCACATTAAAGTGACGCCGTAGTGAGCAAGGCCGTCTCATTTGGCAAATAATGTTTGAGGTTGATTCCTCATGTCCTTAATTCCTTCCTTCACATTGGGTTGGGGCAGTCGTGGCCTAATGGTCCGAGAGTCGGACTTGCAACCTGAAGGTGAACCTGAAGGTCGTGGGTTTGAGTCTCAGGACCGGCAGGGATTGTAGATGGGGGGAGTGAATGACCAGCGCTCTCTGCCACCCTCAATACCACGACTGAGGTGAGACCNCACTACTGTGTGTGTGCACTTGGACGGGTTAAATGCAGAGCACAAATTCCGAGTATGGGTCACCACACTTGGCCACACTTCACATCAGGGGGTGGGGCTAAGAAGTGTGAAACAGAGTGTGAACAGGGAGTGTGAACAGAACAGAAAACAAGGAAGCAGAAC
This sequence comes from Pangasius macronema, assembly GCA_037577455.1. Classification (NCBI taxonomy): domain Eukaryota; kingdom Metazoa; phylum Chordata; class Actinopteri; order Siluriformes; family Pangasiidae; genus Pangasius; species Pangasius macronema. Next base: position 16,588,454 of record CM074955.1, read on the forward strand.
AAAAAGAGAAGAATCCCCTTTCTCATACTCTCAGTATGTATACTACCGGTTGCTGAATGTTTGTTTTTACTCTCTGTTATTGAATATCTTACTGTTTCCATGTTAAAAGTCGCTATAATGTAGATCGCTACGATAAAGCACTGACTTGTTTGTTACAGATGCACAACCCTACTGGATAGTAATTGGATAACCCTTAATGACCTGTTAATAGCCTGTTGGAACAAAATTAAAAAAAACTGTATATATGCCTGGCTTGATTTCCTAATGACCATGAAAAGCTTTATTCTCCAGATATTATGCTGAGGTCATATTGTTAAAAATGACTTTTAAATAAATACAGTATAGAGATGTCTTGGGTCAAAGGGACAGCCTTTGCTAATTTCAGTTCAGAGAGTTAACAGGACATGGCCACATTCTAATCCTGTTTACCTTCATGGTGGTGTCAATGTAGGGATCCTCGACTCGAGCAGCCACGGCACTGCATCTCACAGAGAAACACTGCAGAGCATTTCTACAAAAAAGAGCAGCAAGAAACTTCAGATCTTTACTTTAAAAATAAAACACTTAACTTGCATAAATGGGGGAAATTGACATAATAACATACATATACCCAAGACAGTACATCAGCTAACATACAAATCTGATTAAAGGTGGAACCATAATCACTTTCATACCACAATGCTGTTTCAGTTCTCCATTCTATTTTCTCTATATGCAGGTTTATATTAACGTGCTAGTTGTAATAGGTCATCTTTTCATTCAGCAGGCCCTGAATGGTAGATGATCCATGTAATCTAAACCTAATAACAAACACATATTTAAAGTTTGCTCTTATTTAAAAAATCTCCTTCTTCTTCTTTCGGCTTTTCCCTTCAGGAGTCGCCACAGCGAATCATCACTCTCCACCTATCCCTATCTTCTGCA
>CM074955.1:16589477-16613329 GCA_037577455.1 Pangasius macronema
TCCCCTTGATTCTTGCTGATATTTTTCCATCACACAGAACTCCCGACACCTTTCTCCACCCATTCCAACCTGCCTGCCCTCGCTTCTTTACCTCTTTCCCACACTCACCATTACTCTGGACTGTTGACCCCAAGTACTTAAACTCCTGTACCTTATTTAAAAAATAAAAACATATAATCACTGATGTGGTGAAATTTCTATAAGGATATGTTTATTGAGCATTTAAGTGTCAGTGATGTAAACTGTCAGATGTAAAGCTTCAAGAAAACTTTATGTTTTCTGCCACAGGAAAGTGTTCAGGACAGAAAATTGTTTGCACTTTCTGGTTTCTATGCAACATGACAAGCTCCAATTTATTGTCTTATGAGGGAGAGAGAGAAAGGAGACTAAATGACAGTTATACTAGCTGTTATAATGTGCTGTAAGTGATAACTAACTTGTTTTGCTATAAACGGTATGATTAGATAATTATTAAATAAAATACATCAGAATGTGCTGTTATGGGAAAAATATCTATATAATTCTGCTCCCTGTTGAGCTGCATAACACCATCCCATCATTGATTATTTTTCTATAACAACATGCCCAGGCATGTTTCAGTCCTTAGTCTCCATTCACAATATTGTCTTACCGTGTGATGACATATAGAAACTGGTTGCACAGCAAAGCCTGATGGGCCTTTTCTGGGTACTGGTAGGTGGATACGAGCTCTACTGTGTTCTTCAGGCTGTACATGTAACCAGCATTTGGCAGAGAAAAAAAACAGAACATACAGGCAGGAGCACTCTTTTCAGCGTCACTGCTTACATCCGGATTACCTGCGCAAAGTGAGAGTGAGAAAGAGTTCAGAGAACTTTATGGTGCATGAAATGAATATGATGTCTACTGAGCATAACCTGGAAAATGATTACCAGTGTGCATGGGGTGAAGCTGCAGGGAGTGTAAGTGTGTCTCCTCCACACTGCAGCCCTGGAAGAAATCTGGGGCAAACCTCCTAAAAGCACAGGAGTCAAGAGTCAAGAGAGTCAAGAGTCGTTCATCTGTCATTTGCACAGTGTACTGGGTACATTGGTCATTGAAATGTTACGAGGCTCAGATTTAGACATTGATGGTACAAACACTTATTAGACATGAAAAAACACATATCTGGACATGAGTGGTTGAGACGATGCAGTAATGGAATAAGGTAAATGGGATCAAAGGAACAGTGTTGTACAATGTACAAACGAAAGACAACAATGCTTTCTGCTTTCCCATAACATACACAAAGTACACATATTGAGCAACAGACCCTTGCCCATTGGTGTTTTTTGCACCTGTACAAGATGTAGGTAACTCCCATGTTGTCTCTTGCCTCTGTCTCCATCCCAGTCCACTCTAAAGACAAAGACACCCCACAATCCTTTGCCTTATCTCCCAGCATCTCCAGATGCTTCGGGAACACAAAGAAGTCATCAGACTCAATGGGGCTTTGTGGTTCCTTTTTAACATCTAGATAAAAATGAAACGAAACCTGTAAATAGGCAAGATACGTATTCCTGGCAGGACGAATCAAGAAAGTACAACTGTAAGTCACAACCAGATACAGCAATACTCTCTATAATTCTTAAAAGCATTACATTACTCTTCAAACTTTAGCATCACATTTTATCATTTGGATTATTTAATAGACAGCTTCAATTGTACCTTAGTTGTACTGCAAGATATACGGCAGGACAACAAATCACTCAGCAGCTTTCTTGAGTAAACTGCATTATTCTTTTTTTTTTGAAAGTGTGCAAGAATTACATCAATAAAAAAAATGTTTAAAAAGCAAAGACTACTAATATCTAATAATACCACTGTCAGTATCACCAGCTGCAGCCATATCATCACCAGTCGTATGCTCTTCATCAGATGCACAGCTCTTGTCCAGGCTCTCCAGCTTCACCACCAACACCTCCAGCTCTGTCTGCAAGGCTACATACCCATCACAGAGTGCCACCTGCAATGGGCTCCAACCAGAAACGTACAGGATAAGGAGCCTCTCAAAGTCAAGGGCGTCCATTTGATCGCTAAGCGACTGCCGCTTCAGACCAAACAGCACCAGGCTGTTTGCGCAGGCCACCAGCAGTTCACCTGTTACAGAGCAGCAGGCAGTGCACAGCGGTGTTTCAGACAGTGGTATTTCTACGATCTCCATCTGCTCCTTGGGGGTGCCTTGGAGAACTGGACCGCGCATGAGGTGCCCGAGCAAGCGAACACCTACACGCTTCTTCTCAGCTGCTTGGTAGCGCCAGTTGGTGTAGGCCCTCAGGTAAGTGGCACCATTCTTCTCCTCAATGGTGACCAGATAATCTCCTGTAAAGGGAACAGAGTGGAAGAAAACCTGATACTGACAGCAGTATGATTCCAAAAGTATAGCCATGAAGGACAAATGAACTCTATGCAACAAAGATATGAAGAAGACAAAAGCCTCTGCTTGATACTACATAATACCACCATATTAATATCTGGGAAATAAAAGTGGCACATTACTAACATAACATACAGGTATTTAACATAACATGCATGTTCTCTGTGTCTGTGTGCGTTTCCTCTGGGTTCTCTGGTTTCCTCTGACCTCCCAGAAATATGTCATTAGGTGGACTCCAAATTCCTCCCTAGGTGTGAATGTGTGTGTGTGTGTGTGTGTGTGTGTGTGTGTGTGTGTGTGAATCCCCCCTGCAATGTACTGGCGTCCCATCCATGATGTATTGTCACCCTATGCCCAGTTTTCCTTGGATAGGCTTAGGATTCACCACAAGAATGTAGCAGTTACTAATGAATGAATGAAGGATATTAATATAGGTATCCATTCCTGGGTGAGGAAAGAAAACCAAATCATGTTCATTCAGTAGCAGAAATCTGGGACCATGATTAAGTATAGAGTTTTAATAAGAGGCAGGGGCTGACTTAACACTAAGCAAAGATAGGCAACCGTCTTTGGCCCACAGAAAGCAAGGGCCCACTAAAAATGCAAATTATATACATGATTAATTATTAATGCTAAATAAGGTGTGCTGAAATTTTAAATATTGACGTTAAAACACTGAAATGAGGGCCCCATTCCTATATTTTGCAGAGGGCCCCTAAATCTCCACATCCGCCCCCGATTTCTTAAGAGACAGTCATTACCTCAACATAAAGCTTATATTTAGATTTATGGTTGTTACATTTCGGATGATTGATCCTCTGGATATTTTGACGTGGAAAGGGTTGACTCACCGATCTGACTGTAGACAATACTGTGCACTATGCCCATGGGGGAAAAGCGGCAGATGAGAGGACATTCCTCCTGCTGCACGTCATACGCCTCGATCTTACATCCTCCAGCGGAGACGACGAACAGCGCGCCCCCGCCGCAGCACACCAGCGCCGGCTCCTGCGCCGCCGGCACGATCCGCTGAGACGCGAACGGGTGGCAGTTGTACACGTGGACCATTTCAGCAGCATTAAATGTTTACGCTTTGAATCGCCGTTAAAACACGTTTCCACCCGGTTTTCCTCTAATCATCCTTTAAACCCAGTGCAGCACTCTGCCCAAGTATCACATGCTTCACCGTCTTGTGATGATCCAGCAAAACACACCTTAGTTTACACGGACTGTCAGTTCCGCTTCCTGCTTGTCTTTTGTTGCAGAAGAAAAGAAGTAAGAATAAAAGAAGCTGGACTTTCTCGTGTATCTCCGGAGGTCACGAATTAGAAAGTAAATTAACTAAACATCATTTCGCTCTACCGTTTACTTCCGTCAGGGACAAGGCGGGGCCAACATGTACAGTCTACTCACTTATTGGCTACTTACCCTGACAACAAAGCAAGCTGCAATCTGATTGGTTAATATTTCTCCTCGCATAGTCAGGAAGAATTTGTTTGCTAGATTTCTGTTGAAGGTACTTACTAGTACATAGGCTACTATTTTGACAGTTTGGCTTGGTAACCAATTTATTTATTTATTTTTGGCAGTTTACAACAAAAACAAGAATTTTATTCCCCATAATGAACCTTTTAGTTTTCTGAATGGAAGTACTAGAACACCAAATTCAATTAATTCAATTTTATTATAGCACTTTTAACAATGGACATAAATCACAAATCAGCTTTACAGAAATCCGGGTATAGATTTAGATCCCAAATGAGCAAGACAGATGCAACAATGGCAAGGAAAACCCCCCTTAGATGACATGAGGAAGAAACCTTGAGAGGAACCAGACTCAAAAGGGAACCCAACATAATCTCACCAGATTAAGAGTGTGATTATGAGTCATTACTCTTCCGCAACTGTACGCTAGAATGTCAAACAGTACTGACTGTGTTAAAGGAACTTCAGGGCCTTTTTTGATTTTAACTTTAAATCCATAGTATCCAAGTGATGTTATCCACTGAAGAATGGATAAGTGCAGTTTTTAGGCTATCCAAGTGAGACCATCTACTGCAATCTTTAGGGTATGCGTGTGGGCCCATCCACTGCAAGCTCATGGCAATATTTAGGCTAACCATAAAGGGGGCATCCTGAACAGCAGCAAGGAACAGCAGCAGCACGAACAGCATCAAAACATCCCAGTGTACCACTATACACGCATAACTACGCATACTGTACTGCCCCAAAAATATACGTACTGTTTTCTATTTGAGTCTTTTGACAATTGCAATCCATTGATGCTAATCATTGGCTGAGCAATTGGCAGCAGTGAGTAGAAGGCTCTTGAAGGAGTTGGGTTGGATGCAGTATTAGTCCAGAACATGCACCAGTCTTGATCATGCACAAATCCAGAACATACACTTGTCTAGAATGTATACCAGTCCATACAATACACCAGTCTAGGACGTACACCTGTCCAGAACATAGATCAATCCAGAAAATACACCAGTTCAGAATGTTCACCTGTCTATAACATACATCTGCCCAGTACATGCACCAGTCTAGAACTTGCACCAGTCCAGAACATGCACCAGGCTGGAACATACAACAGTCCAAAAGATTCACTAGTCTAGAACATGCACCAGTCCATAATATGAAGGTCAGTATTCAGTTAGACTATATGTGTCTGTTGAAAAAATGGACATAATTTATGTGTCATTGTATGACGACAGAGAGGGAGGACAGGACAAAGACATAATGATAATGAAAAAAGTCAGTCATTCTTTCTTTTAACCTTTAAAATCTCCTTTACATTTAAATATGTAAAAATAAAAAGGTCAGCAATCTTTGTGCTTGTTCCAGCACAAACGCAGAGCAGGAGGAGGTGGTGAAATACACAAACACATTATACACAACATTTCTATTGGGGGTCAACCCATTAAACCCGAGAATTGCCCTTGGGCTCCCGAGTGGTGCAACAGAACAGAGTTTGCCCTGTCATATGGAAATTGTGAACTTGAATCCAGGTGACCATCTGTGGTCTTAAGTCCAAGAGAGTATAATTGGCCATGCACTGTGGGTGGGAGGCAAGGCATTCTCTCTCCCCTGGCAAGCACAGCAACACTAGTATTTTGGAGGTTTCTGTGAGGTCATGTATGCAGATAATTGTGTGTGTGTGTGTGTGTGTGTGTGTGTGTGTGTGTGTGTGTGTGTTTGGGGGGGGGGGTGTTCACCCTTGATTTACATAATATTCAGCACCATCAAATCATTCAGTGAGCCCTCATACCCTGTGGATGGAGGTGGGCTAATCTTGAAATAAACCACTCCCATCAGAATAGAAACATTTTATCATAGGATAAACCTTGCATTGATTTGTCACCTGTCAATCATTTCTGTACCTATATTTTTGAAAAACATGGTGAATAGTTTCTTCTGTTGTTTGACTGGACAATTTAAGTAACTGTGTGTTTAAAACACACACAATACATTGAACAGCTGACTGCAGTGGACAAGTACCAGGGTGGCTCATTTTCATTTAGTGTGCCATTCATTCTGGAGGAAACTGTAATTTTTAATTTCTGTTAGTTTTTTTTAAAAATAATCATAATGTAAGTTGAGATTTTTGGGTAAAATTTAATTTGAACAGAAGTAATCAGCATAAAATGCAATTTTCTCACATGTAACTGAATATGTTCTATTCTTTCTGCCACCCATGTTAGTACTTTTGATCAAGGACCATTTTGTGTACTGTATGTATATAAAATGTACGCAAAAATGATTGACACTTCTAAGGAATCATGAATACGTTGACCTACTGTTTGTATCAAGTCCTACACAGATTTATTGTTTCACACATTTGTTTCACCAATTCATTTACTTTTGTCATTAACTGTGTGACATAAAAAAGCATTGAAGCTGGAAATTTAATTTGTAGCCTGTGTACGGCTGTTAATTGAAGTGCTGTTTGATGTCCCAGAACAGTTTTTTTTCTTTAACTATGAAAAACATGACTGGTCAACTACTGTTTGTATTAATGTTTGACTAGAAAAACTATTTAATAGTTGTGCAAGCCCTAGTATGCAGCACCACTATTATATAGCAAACCTTGAACTTTCACCTGCATCTACAACTTTAATACACACATGGCAACTCACTACATTAAAAGCCCGGTTGGGGTTAGGGTTAGCTTGGTTATTAGCAATAACTTGGTGTAAAAAACTTGGTGATGTAAACTTTTGAACAGGGCGATTCAGTGTGTTGCCTTCTTGAGCATCAGTGAATGTTTGCACCTTGTGTAATAGTTGTGTACGAGTCCCTCAGTTGTCCTCAGTGTGAAAAGACAGATCTAAACATCATATAGCCGCTGTTGGAAAGGTGTCAAATCTGCAGAACATGCTGGAAAAGCAAATAATGTGCAGGACCTGGAGGATTTTTCTGAAGAACAGTGAGCAGTTTAGCTGCTCAGGACAAACAAGGGACTCATGTACAGTTATCACAAAACATAAAAACAGTCGTTGATCATCCAGGTAACAGCTCACAGTATTAAGACTCAAGTATGTAAACTTTTGAACTGTAAATTCAGTTATTATTGTGTCTTGTGGACTATATGTAAACACCTGTTATGTGAAATAGCTTATTCAGGGCAGGACTAAATAAAAACAAAATGCAATTTTTATGATTTATTTTTTTAATATTATTAACATTTTGCAGATTCTGCAAGGCGTATGTAAACTTATGACCCCAACTGCATTAGCTGAAAAGTTCTTGTTCTTCCTTCCGCAGGCCACATAACAAACATAAATGCATGTTTACAAAGTAAGGGAATTTTGATTTTCTCTATATGGCACTAATAACTAATAACTATATGGCACTAATAATTTCTCTATATGGCACTAATAAAAATAAATCTCTAAGGCAGGGTTTCCTAAACTAGGCACTGTGACCCCAAGGTATGAGAGCACTTCTGATCTACCTTAATGTGCACAAACAATCTGCTCTGGTCTACTGGGTCTGATCTGAAACCAGAGATATTAAAATTCACACGATTAAATAAACACAGTCTCTGTCGTGGGGACTAAAAATGATTGATTGAAACATAATGAGTGGGGCTGGTGTCATATGAAAGCTACTGAAGCTTGAGTAATATACACAATATGTAGCTTGACTTTGTATAAATCTTTATAAAGTTATAACATATAAATATTTTTATCAAGTCTTATTCCAAGCATTATAAGGGTATTACATAAACTATGTGAACACAGGATTAGTTTTTATGCACGCTTCAACTCATTTTAAATTGACACAACATAATAATAATAATAATAATAATAATAATAATAATAATAAATCTACAATACAATATAATATAGTGAAGAAACACAAGGCAACACACTTTTACAAATTGTTTTATTGCAGGCATTTCCTGTTTACAGCTGAATAAAAGACCAATTTTTATTTATTTATTTATTTATTTTTATTATTTTTTGCTAGGGACACGAGCTCCATTCAGTTCTAAGGGATATGACTTTATTTGGTCATCTATTAAGTAGCCTATTTCTATGGTGATGCTCAAATCATCTTTGGCTGTATCTATTTACCTCAGATTCGTGGATGTGGATATGCAAAATTGCTGTGCCGGTTATTATTTTCTTTTCCAGAACATATAGTGCTCTATGGCAGTAGTGGAACATTTTATAGTGCGGAGTGACGTTTGGTACATGATATTTCATTCATAGTTTCAGTGACTTTAGTCCAAGGTTGTGGCTCCTTTTTCCAGGACAGTTAGGAGCAGCAGCAGGTATTCTGGGGGGCACTGGGATCGGTGGAGGGGGCAGAACCAGCACAGACCCAGACAGAGTTTGGTTGGTTGGAGGGTTTTTGGTTGTCCTGTGGCTGTTCCCTGGTTCATTATCGAGCTGCATGACACCAAAAACACACAGTTACTCCATCACTCTCCCTATAAAGCTAGAATTAAATCTTATTACACCAGAGTGTTTTTGAATTCCCAAAATCTGTTTGGTCAGAAGGCACTGATTAATTAATTATTTAATTAATTTATTAAATTAATTAATTTAAATAATAATTAAATTCATTAAAACAACACAGCTCTGAAAATATTTCTGCCTGTAATTCAAATAGCAGGTTTATATTAATGTGTTCATTCTAATCCATTATTGCTTCTCATTCAGAGACTTGTATGACACAAAATTGTGTTGTTATATAAAGAAAAATGTCTGCTTGGTGAAGTTATGTTTTAGAGAAGGGCTTTGTAACAGTCAGTAAGTTTTCCATCGCTGGAACATCTTCAGGACAGAAGACTTGGTTTCTTGGTAACATAAGCTTTGCTTTTTTTTTTTTTTGTCTTATTAACTTAAAGAGTGAGGAAAAAACAGAAGCAGGTAAGAGAATCACTGTTTTATAACTGCTATAACTTGAGACATAACAGGAACTAACTTGTGTCATGGAAGATACACAACATTAAACAACTATAAATCATTAAAAATCATGATGTGTCATACATGTGGGGGCAGTCGTGGCCTAATGGTCTGAGAGTCGGACTTGCAACCTGAAGGTGAACCCGAAGGTCGTGGGTTCGAGTCTCGGGTCCAGCAGGGATTGTAGGTGGGGGAGTGAATGACCNCTCCCCGGGCGCTGCAGCTAAAATGGCTGCCCACTGCTCCGGGTGTGTGTTCACAGTGTGTGTGTGTGTGTGTGTGTTCACTACTGTGCGTGTGCACTTGGATGGGTTAAACGCAGAGCACAAATTCCGAGGATGGGTCACCACACTTGGCCACACTTCACTTCACTTCACATTAATAAATCATACAAACTGTAATCACTGGCAAATGGTATAAGTGGAATGAAACCCTTTGGGATGTTCTGTTATAGGAAAATAATCAACTTTACATCGGGCCACATTACACCACCCTGTCATGGATTATTTTCCTATAACAGCACTCCCCGTGGTGTATTATTCCTCACATTAATCACTCACACCCGATGAACACCTACCATTTCTTGATAAAGTGAACAGCTGACTTTGGTGGAAAGTTTTTTCTTAGCTTCTTCAATAGTAGTGTGTGTTCCACTGATCCAGCTGGCCTCTTTGGAAATTTTCACTTCAGAGTCATCATCAAAAGTAATGTGTGACCCAGTACAGAAGCCCTTCATCTTTAAAAAAAAAATAAAAAATGAAGTGAACATGTATCATTTATAGGCACTCAGAGTGCATATTAATTTTTAACTGTGTTACTTACATTTGTCCCATTCTTTGGCTGGCATTGAGTCCAGTCTACATCAGTCAATGTTTTGGCACAGTCTGTTTCCTGTATGGTGAACTCCACAAAGTAGGATGGACCAACAACCCACTATTGAAGAAGTCATCATGACATCAGTTGAGGAGAATCAAACTTTTGATGCTTAAATCTGACAGAAGGTGAATAAAACATACCTGCATTCTCGCCCCTGTTATATTCAGAAGAATAAAATAATTAGACATGGTTGTCTCTTTGTTAAATTTTTCAAGAGAAAGATTTGCTGTCTCGGCTACGATTGGATCATTCAGGCTCTCTGTTGTTGGACAATCTGGACATATGTCAACGATGGCAGCAGCAGGAACTGGAAATGAGTGCAATTGTTTTTGTTTAGTAAAAATAACGTTTTACGTTAAAATATAGTTACAGTAACTGAAACCTAACTTACCTTGCTGGATAGTGCAACTAAAGTTATGTAAAGTAATGTTGGTCTGAATGAAGACAGATACATCACACTTTCCGAAGACCTAAAGCATTTGTAAGTTGACATGTATCATTTTCAGATTACATGTTATTTGATAAGGTCCTGTGCATGGCTATTCCATGGTATAGAACAGATCAATGTATTGATACATACTATATAAAAATTAATATATACGACGTGCGAGGACTTACTGGAACATCTGCGATATCCTTGATTTCACATGACTTCCATTTTCTTTTGCTGATCACATGACACTTTGTCTCCAGCACATCTATTGTCAGTCGTAAAAAGTTCTCACTTTCCTCCTTTGAACAAAAAATCATTAGTTAATAATAAGTTACCAACATATGATCTTGTTTTATACCCCAGTGCTGTTGGATTCTGGATTCTGATTGGTCAGAAAGTGTTAATTATTTTTGTATAATAGCACAGCTCTGATAGTAGAGCTGGCTGAATTTCAAATGATAACAGCTCATTCCTGGTGGAAGTGCTACATAATCTATGACTACTAAATGGATTAAAACATAGTTATTTTAAAAAGAAAATTGTGTAATCATTGATTATGCTGAAGCTTTTTGTACGGAGATATTTATTTAACATTTAAGGAGGTTCCAGTGTCAGCGCTTTGTAACTGTTAGCAAGTTTTCTGCCACGGGTGAGTCTTCAGTGTTACAGCTGCTATAACATAAGTGCAAACAGCAATTAATTACTGTAACTGTTGCCAAATTGCAGTGGTATTAGAGGAACCAAACACTTTGGGACATGCTTTGTGTCGAGCCACATGACACCACCCCGATATTGATAAGTTTCCTATAGCAGCATGCCGTGTCATGTTTTATTCCTTAAAATATCACTTGACTAAAAGAATAAAAGGAAATTAAGCAGTAGTTACTCACCTTTGCCTCTTGCAGGACGTCGTACACTCTGTTCAGAGAGAAGACGTACCCTTCCTTTCTGGCTGCATTAATCTGGTCCAGTGCCACCTCCGCTGCGTTCACTACACTTGGGTCGAGGCATCCTGTTGGTCCAAGAGATGTAGTAGCACTATGAAAGTATAAACTTATCAGTGACAGGGAGATGAACTGTAATTTTTCCATTTTCTCCAGTATAATTGCTTCAGCTAAACCTGAGCAGGGAGAGAAAGAGAGAGAGAGAGAGAGAGAGAGAAGACAGAGATGTGTGTTCAACTCCCCTGTCACACAACAAACCCTGAACTTTCATCTGCAACCCATCAGCAAACAGCAGCATTATCTGCTGTTGACCCCTGCCGTTGTACACATACAGTATAGATCCTGGTTTCAAACATGCTCTGCTTTTACTTCACTGATCAGCCATATCATATTCACAGGCAAACTGCAGCTACTATTTCTTCTTGGCTTAGCCGATTCATGTTTTGTTTTGCACAGCAATGCAGCCTTCCTTGCTGTCACCACATCTTTAGGAATGAGGCAATTCTTCACCATGAAGCAAAATGACAAATTAAAGCATTATAATATACTTTGATAAGAACATTGTATACACTAATGTTGTAATGCACTATAACACAGGCTCTGGTATAACATCTGTACCACAAGTTCTAATGCATTAAACCTCTTTTAGTTTTTTAAATTGTGAAATTTTAATGCATAATACCTTACAAAGCACTATGCATACATATACATACTGTATCTATACTTATCTAAAGCCCTGCAATCTCACAACATTACTGTGCACAGTGTTCTTATGAATACATGCATGTTATAATGTGATACAATGCTTAATAAAGTAACCTACTTTTAATAATTAATAAGGCTTTTAAGGGATTTATAGAAACTATATAACAAATTATAAATGTTTTCTAATAAAATATGAATACAGGATTTGAATACTTTGTTATTAAACTTGTTTTAAATGAACACAACCACTTTTTGTACTTCGTGAGACCTGTGTTTGGCACTGTTGTATGCCTGCCTATAGATAGAATTAAGTATTTTAATATTTTAATGAAAACAAACAAACAAACAAACAAGCTTAGATTTGTGTTAGAAGAGCTTCATCCAGTTCTTTATTAACCAGTGAGATCAGAATTGGGCAGTCGGAGCACACTGAAATAATTTTCGTGGCAGAGGCTTTTAAACAGTAGTCTGGTACAGAACTTCTCACGTACTGTATGTTCAGGTAACTGATGACTTATATAGAACATGAGAATTAAATTTTCCCAGAAGGGCAGATGGGTCTTTATAGTTCCAAGTTGTCTGTTCATTTTGAAACTACACTAGAGTTTCTCACCTGAATCCTTTTAAACATTTATTTCTAACTATAGCTATATTCATAACTGTACTCTACATTACATTTACTGCTAATAGGAGCATTAACATTTTTAGAGAGTAAAATATTTTGACTTCTACCATTAACCCAACTCTCTAGGATTCAAGGAACCCCTAGACTCCTCTATTAATCAGATTTAGCTTTAGGAATTTAGAATAAATTTAATTTTTTTTTAAAAATAATAATAATAATAATAAATAATATATTATGGCATGGTGTTGTTATTTTTAAAAGTATATTTTCCCCATTATTTTTATTATTATTTATCCATTTATTTGAAAATAGCAAATTACGCAAATCTATTATGAACCATCACTTTCTAAAAAATTATTATTATTATTATTATTATTATTATTATTATTATTATTATTGTTATTATTATTATTATTACACACTAATTCAAAGTGAAAATTGTGAAATTATTTCTTATTTAGTTTATAATGTTATTAAATGTATTATATTTGGTTTGTGTTTATAGAAGCATACCAAATAATCATTATCTATAACCAGTCGATGGTTTTAAGACATGCTTTATTGCACTGAGCACATGACTCTTCGTATGAGCTACACAGCATTAACATCAAAAGTCTATTCTGAAGATTTTCATGCAGCTGGCTTGACTTTGAAGACCGGATCCTCAGCAAAGGCATCCTCGATCAGCTTGTTGTCGGTCTTGAACTCCGCTGGGCAGTTGGGGGATACAGTTTTGGGGAATTTGCCAATGACAGGCTCCATCTGTCCTGGTATCTGAGGGTCAGGGCGCATGGGAAGACCAACGGGTGTGTCAGGTTTCTCAAGCAGATCAGGAAAGGAAGGAAGGGTCATGGGTCTATCCAGCGATGGGAGGACTTGGACTGTTCCCTCAGGCTTCCTCACAGTGGTTTCATGTTGGTGCTGGTGGTGGTGGTGATGGTGCTCATGCTCATGGAGGTGTCCATGCTTGTGTTCATGGTCCAGTGCTAGCTCGTGATCATGATCGTGTGTCTCACCTTCGGCGTGCCCATAGTTGTGGTGGGCGGGGTGAATACCCTGGTCTTGTGTGTGGTTGTGGGCTTGGCCGTGGTGTTCATGGACATGGTCATGATCGTGGCTGTGCTCGTGAGAGTGTGCATGGCCATGGGCTTTACCATGTCCCTCATCGTGCTCATGGGTGTGATGGTGCCCATGATCTTTATCATGATCGTGGGCGTGCTCACCCTCGTGCTTGTGATCATGTTTGTGGTCAGCAGTGTGATCATGGTCGTGTGTAGTTGGATGGGAATGGGGGAGGGTGTGATCGTGAGTGTGGTCATGTGAATGGGATGCACTACCAATGTTCTCATGATGATGGTCTGTCTCTCCACCATGCAAATGGTTCATCTTTTCCTCCTCTGCGGCCTTAAGAATAAGTTAAGGCAACAGTTATATCAAAACAAGTATAATTCCTTACTACAAAATACTGGTAGTTCAAAGAATTTTGTCTTTTACCTGAGGTTCATAGATTTCACACTTAGATTCAATGAATTCTTCACCATGTGAGAGTGTGTGTGTGGCTCTGCAGAATCCTTTGTGCTGAGAACAAAAAACATGACTTTACTGCAACACTCTTTGTTGCTTTTTAAATTTAGTATAATATACCAAATTGATCATTTTATTTTGATCATTGTATTGCATATTATTGAAAATACGGTCATGCAGTTTTTTTTTTTATTTCAACAACTGAATGAATAAAAAGCATCTTTTAGGACTTCACACTTACTGCAAACTCGCAGGTCATTAGGTCACATTTTGAAGCCTCAGATATATCAGTTTTATTGGAGCAAACTGTCTCCTGAATGGTGAACTCCACATTGTACATAGTGATCAAACCAAGCTAAAAAAAAAACATCAGAGGAAATGTATTGTTTCATTCTTTCCATCTTTCTTACTTTATTTTTGAAAATGTTCTTTCCTATTTTTGGACAGGTTCTTACCTGTGAGATTGCTCTTGTAATATTAAGAGGAGCAAAGTAATTTGGGAGTGTGCTCTCCTTATTAAACTTCTCCAAACCCATCTTCATCGTCTTCTCCACTTCTTTGTTATCCAATGAGATCAAAATTGGGCAGTCAGGACATACTGCAATTATTTTGGAGGCAGCGACTGCAAAATAAAACAGGTATTTCTTTATTTCTTTATAATCTGCTAGTTGGTACATTAATATAGAAGGATCTGTGCAATAGTATATTTTATGGTCTAAGAGAAAGACTTGATCATTACCTGGTCTGATGCTACAGCTGTATTTGTAAAGGCGAGAGACTCTTTGAGGTTTGTTTACATAGATCACAGCCTTACACTGACCATACACCTGGTTAAAACAACATTAAAAACCTTTTAGGTCAAAATTATGACCTTCTGTAATTAAATTACATTTAAATGGAAACTTGAATGGGGTAAAGGGAGCAGTCATACCGGGTTTCCACCAATGTTCCTAGCCTCACACTCCTTATAACTCTTCTTACTGAGGACATGGCATTTGGTCTCGAGGATATCAATTGTTAGATAAAACACCACCCCAGTTTCACCCTGTAAATGAAAAATGATTTCTGACAACAAATCTTGAGAATACACAATACAGCTCATGCTGGGTATGAAGTGAGCACCTGTATTTACTAGCATATTCTATAACTTCAAACGCAAGCAAGCAAACTCACATGGCGTGTCTGATGGACGTTGCTGACACGTTCCAGGCTGAAGACATAACCCGTGGTGCGGTCCTGGTTGATTTTGTCTATAGCCTCTCCAGCAACAAAGGCAGTGGTTGCATCCTTGCAAGAACTCGGTGGCTTGACCCCTGCAGGAGCACCATGGACACATGCACACACCAGCAACAACAGCACACACTGCTTCATGGTCGAGCGTCTGTCTCCTACACACTGCTGATCAATGAGGAAAGAGCATTAAACTTTTATAGTCCCCTACGACCACCCCAGCAGCAGTAGCCTTTGTCTCTGTGACCTCTCAGTTGGTCAACAAAGTTCCTTTTCTTCTTCACTGAAAGGCCTTGTGATCAAATACAGCACTAATCAATCAAGCAGCCGCAATCCACTCATTGTCTCAGCTATTTCAATTCGCTGAGCAAAGAGTATGTTTAAACTATTGATTAGTAAGGGGATACTGGTGGCTGTTCGCAACTTTCCATTGACTCAGAACATGACTCAGAACTTTTTATTTAATTTTCTTTTTTTTTCTTTTTTAGTTTTTATATTAGGAGCCTAGAAAAACAGTGTTTTGACACCCCACTCAATTTTATTATAATTACATGCTACTGTGGCTCCATTTTATCCTTCATAGAATGTAAACAGAGTTTGGTGAAGTTTTATATAGTGAAGATATTATTTATATGAAAACAAAAGAGTACACAAATGCTCGCACTGCTTGCAGTTCAAAAGTAAAGCATATTTCATTAAAACAGTACAGTAAACTGATTTAGTAATCAGGCTAGACTAATTGGTTTTGAAGCATTTACACTTGTCAAAAGCTGTGCTGCAAAGAAAAAAAAATACTGTCAGTACATGGATGTTGATTTTTTTTTTTCTTCAGAATATTATTTTATTTGAAAAACTTTTAAGCATATTTTCCCCAGGTTGCTGCTACCAAAAACAATTTTTGAATTTTTGGTTCATTAGTTATCCTAAAACACTGAATGAATTAATGCTTATTATTTAGAATTTCTGTTCTCCTAATCCTGTTCAACATTCCTTGGCTGACAGGACTGGAACCCAATGTGGTCTTCTGCTGTTGTAGCCATTTCGCCTCAAGGTTCAGTGTGTTGTGCATTCTGAGTTGCTGTAGCCTTCCTGTCAGCTTGAACCAGTCTGGTCATTCTCCTTTGACATCTCTTATCATCTTAAATGTTTCCACCTGTAAGATGGATTTTTTTTTTTCATTTTACAAAACAACTGTTGTTTGTAAAAACCCAGGAGATCAGCAGTTAATCTAAAATACTCAAACCAGCCTGTCTGTCACCAAAAACCATGTGATCATTGTCACTGAGATCACATTTTCCCCCATTCTGATGTTTGATGTGAACATTAGCTGAAGATCTTGACCTGTATCTGCATGATTTTATGCAGATGATTTTGTGCTGCTGACTGATTGGATAATTGCATGAATGTGTATGGTGTTCCTAATAAATTGGACAGTAAGTGTATATATTTAATTCCAACTGCAATGCATTGCTCTTCATGCATTGTCTTATCATCCTTATCATGCTGTTTTCAGTAAATAAAAACACTTACCTATATTAGTGATTTGACTTGCTTTGAATAGACTAAGACAACATTTGATCTGTTTTTGTGCTGTATTTATTAATAATGAATGACTGAGGCAGAATCAGATTAGATGGTAATATAGGAGGTTTATTGCATATGCCATTTCAGTTGTTTAACAAAACCACTTGAAGCATAGTGTAAACCAGAAGCTTCATTTTATTAAATTTAAGTTTTGTTTAACATTTCTACTTCAGATGGTATGAAAGAAAATCTCTGGCAAAGTTCAGTTTTTAATGATGACCCCTCTTGTAGAATGAAGGAGGGAATGGGCAGATAGGATGGATGGAGGGTGGTATTTTCACAGCACCATGGCAATGTGGGAAAGAGAAATCTAGGCTTTCCTCAGATCCTGGAGGGGTAGGCTGACCATTGGACACCCCTTGCTGTGGTGGTCGAGTGTGCTTAGGGTGAGGTTTCTTATGGTCATCGTCTCCATGATGAGGAGGACCCCCCTGATGAGGAGGGCCTCCATGATGAGGTCGACCTCCATGAGGAGGACGGCCTCCATGATGATGAGGACCTCCATGACGAGGTGGACCTCTATGGAAAGGACCTCTAGCTGTACGAGTAAAACAGAATGGATGAGCTCCTGGACCGATGGGGGCTTGCTCTGGAAGTTCAGGCTGACCAGGATGTATGGGAAGTCCTGGACGGGTTTCATGTTCTCCTCGCTCATGGTGCCCCGGACGTCTTTCATGTTCTCCTCGCTCATGGTGCCCTGGACGTTTTTCATGCTGTCCTCGCTCATGGTGCCCTGGACGTCTTTCATGTTCTCCTCGCTCATGGTGCCCTGGATGGTGTCGGTGTCCACAGTGCTTTCCCCAGTGGAATGGAGGATGTGGGTGATGTGTTGTGTTCTGTTAGAGAGCATAATAAAATTAAATTGTATATTATAGCTAGAAAAAATACCTTAAACCTAATATAAAAGTTTAAAAAATGAGATAATACATACCTGAATGTCATAAATCTCACAGTCTACAGCCACGTCACCATTTGCATGTTTCCTGGATTTACAGAATCCATGATGCTTTAAGGATGAGAGGAAATACATTAATGCTATATACTCATTCACATTAAAAGGCAGAAAAAACAATTTCTGATAACATGGTACTATTTAATTTATGGTTATGTATAAAAAGAAAATAACTTTACGGGAATGAGTGTTCTTACAGTTTCATTCGAGCATTTGGCCTTGCAAGCAGGTTTTTCTTCGCTTTTCACATTGTCTGGACACTCAGTCTCTACTATAGCGAACTCAGCAGAGTAGGCCATTCCCAATCCCATGATATACTGGAAAGGCAAACAATGAAAAGCACTGTACAAACTGTAGAATGGGGTAGATACTTCAGCTCACCCTCTAAGAAAACTGAATCAAAAATTGATACATGCTGTGTTTAACATAAATACATATTGTATCATGCTTGGCTTTCATCAGATACATTGTCCCTACATAGATCTTCATCCTGCCAACTTCCAATAGTTTAAAGTAGGAGGTCTGGTTGGACTCCTTGTTGAACTTCTCAATGGCAGCGTTTACACTCTCCAAGCCCTTAGGATCATGCAAAGGCAGAAGAGTCGGGCAATCAGGGCAGAGGCGTAGTAGTTCTTGATTTGAAGCTGGGTAAACACCATAAAATATATCACCGGTCAGCTGATTTAAGGCCAGAATTATAATATTTCTGCTTTAATTAGTAAATTAAATTGTGGTGTTGAAACAAAAACTAAATATATGATACAAGTAGCTGATATACCTGGCTCAGTATCACAGACTAAATGTGCAATGCCTGGTTTTTCTCCACCATCACACAAAGAGACATTGCATTTTGCTGTTACTGGCTTCAAGGCAAAGAAGTAAATTTAGTGGAAGGACATGTAATGCTACTGCAATGAAGTAACAAATAGGATATAAATTAAGCTTACCGTCTCATGTCTCTCCCTGACCTCACATTCATCAAAAGGCTTGGGGTTCACGATATGGCATTTGGTCTCACTTAACGTTAAGGTCAATTGAGTTAGACATAAAGGCTGTTTTGGAAAACTCTGCAAAGGGTCATAGGTCATTTAAAAGTATGTAAACTTTTATGATGCACAAATACAGGCACATAGGATGTTTTAAAAACTCTTTTTTGTTCACTGTCTTCAGTCATTCTCACCTCGTCCAGTGTGAAGCTGTCCAATTTGAACTTGTATCCATGATGGTGTAGTTTGTTAATGAGGTAGACGGCTTCATCAGCAGCGGTCTGGTCTGCATAAGACGTGCAGGCTGGGGAGTCGGTGGCAAACAGCCCCTGACACAGCACTGCTAGAATCAAAAGTTCTCTCATGGCACAATGTAGAGCTCAGAGTCAAGCCACAATCATGAGGCTGAGACTACGAGGTTAATGTCTCTGTGCTTTATAGAATAGAGAGCCTAGAGTCAACAATTTTATGTGGGCTGCCAAATCAATCAAAGGCAAAAACAAATAGTGTTTGGAGAGGGCATAGAGGATGGACCATTGGACCACATAATGGTGGGGTTACTATATAGTCTCGATGGAATATTATTACAATTATTTTAATACTGAGCCAAAAATCAGTGTAGGCTAAGACTCGGATCTAGATTTGTGAGCAAGTCTCAAAAGGCCACAGTTAATCTAAAGAAATTACCTCCTTAGACTAACGTACCACTTCAGCATCATCAGACAATACACTGAACCGCTGTTAATGTGGACAATCCACTCAAAGGAGTTGGTGTAAATTATTAACTTGTATGTCGTTGGACATGGGGATGGGAGAAAGGTTAAAAAAACAGCCCAAAGGTACATTAGTTTACAGATTTCTTCACATGGTTGATAGATAAGGCAGTGTCACATGGAACAATTGCATGTTTGCTAAGATTTAGCAAACAAAGCACATCTTTAACTAGTGCAATGCTCTTCTGAGTTGTGCTGATAGAGAAAAGATTGTCTTGTTCGTAGAAAAGTGTGTCATATAAACACAACACCGGCTCTTATCTTTGTATATGTTCAATCTCAAAAAGGCATGCAGTATTTTTTTTTTTTTTTACTAATAAAATATGTATTTTAAATGTTTTATCTTTATGATGCAATATACTGCATA
Source organism: Pangasius macronema (assembly GCA_037577455.1). Lineage (NCBI taxonomy): Eukaryota > Metazoa > Chordata > Actinopteri > Siluriformes > Pangasiidae > Pangasius > Pangasius macronema. Next base: position 16,609,291 of record CM074955.1, read on the forward strand.
GTCATGACAAAAAGGTTTTTAAGTTTTTAAGAAATAAAAGAACATTAAAAATAAAAGACATTAAATATGTATTAGAAAAGGATAGTGAATATTTCATATAGTGAAAAACAAAAATGTCTTTGATTTTGAAATGAAATGAAATGTATTTTAAATTTAAATGCTACATAAAAGCCATGCAGAAAAGTCACAAGAACCTTTCTTTTCTTTCGGTTTCACATATTTGTCAGATGGACTGTACATGTTTTTATTTTCGCATTATACACACATATACATTAAAAAGATATTAATAAGAAGAAATTTATTCATCAGAGCAGAACTGAATTACTGAATCGGTGATTAGTTCCTCACTGTTGTTAGTGTGAATTTTATTTTTTATAATTGGCAATAATATAGTTTTTCCAGATGTAAATTTGATTATAAATGTAGAGGTGTGTGGGGCGTTTTCAGTGGATTTGGAATGAAGTCTTTACTTCTGATTGAGATTGACATGTAAAAGAGAAACATATTTCAGTTTAGGAAAGCCTGTAGTTTTCAGAATATAGTAGAAAATATCGTTTGAAGGGCCACCACAATTTCTACTCCCACACATCTGAATTTAAAATAAATAAGGTGAGATTTTAACAACTGGCCAAATGCAAATAGATGTTGAAAGAAGAGTCAAAAGATTATTTGCTCTGCAGTGTAAATGACCGTCTGTTTTCTGGCCTTGCTATCTGCATTGTGAAGGTGGAGGTAACGAACTGCTGCTGTGGTCAGCGTAGCAGTAAATACACAGATTATATTGAAGAATTCCTATTAACTATTAATATTCAAATAGTAGCAATAATTAATAATATTAAGAATTATAAGCATATTTGGTAGTGCCACACATGCCCCAGTTAAAAAAAAAAAACCCACAACAAAACATTTCTTATATCACATTAATCATTTAGCTGCATTGCATTGTGGAACTTGGAGTCCAACATTTGCTGTCTTCACTTCTTCTACATTTGATTTCTCATTAATATGATGTTGAACACTGCATAAATGTTGAGTGAGAAAAGACATTCTTGCTCTTTTGTTAGGAGCTAATAGCAAAATGTGACTGTGTAGCTTCCCTGAATATTGAGTTTTAGAGTCTATAATGACCATTTCACCATTCTCACCATTTTTGTCAAATCTGTCACGGCTAAGAACCTGACCAAAATCCTTAACCTGACCAAAATCCTCTGCCCCAGGAGCACGGTATCTCTAACCCCAGCTTCCTAACATGCTGTAAAGAAAGGAATTTCACTGTACTGTACTTGTATGTGTGACTGTAATGGCTTTTTCCTCTCTGTTGAAAATTGAACAATAAATTAACATTTTGGTACAAGCTGATACAAGTCTTGTCACTTAAAATTGTGTGGAATTGTTAACACATCTAGATCTACATCTAGATTTGTGAAAATGTGTTAAAACATCTAGATCTCCATCTAGATTTCTGTGACGCTGCTTTGTGGCAAGGTCTTATTATTAATAGCACAATACAGATAATTGAACTGAATTGAACATATTGAACGATATTTGGAGCTGTCTCTTAAATATATTTTTATTTTTTAAACAAAAAACATTGTGATAAGACAAGACAACAATTGTCAGTACAAAGTCTTTAGACTTTCATGCTTTCAAAGTAAAATCAAGTGCTTTGCAGAACCAGAATGGAAAATGTAGAAATGGGTGTGGGAATAGAGTACGGCTGCTTCGTTACACAGGTTCACCAAGGATTTTGCTTTTGTTTATGGCAATATAAGTATATACTGTATATTGGTACCATCACAGCATGAATATCACTTTAGCATGAAGATTCTTTATTATACAGTGGTATAGCGAGATGCTCCAGGGCAGGAACGGAAAGGAGATGGTATGCTGGGGAACACAGCCAGAAAAGTGGGACTGACAGTTGCCGCAGATGCCTCTCTCCTCTTGCGTGAAGGCACATAGCGGAAATTCAGCGGAGGCCTGGCGATTCGAACCGAACCAGCAATCTCCTCTGATGAAGACTCGCTGGATTCACTGGATGATTGATAAGGATTAGGGCTGTGTGGAAGAAGTTGCTGAACAGGGTCTAGTAGTCCGCCTGGACTGGTGTTATGAAATGTGGGGACAGGGACATCAAGAACTGGAGGACGGGCTTGCACTTCCGGTCGAGGGCTGGGCTTTTCCGCCTGCTCTGTGCCGGCATCACTGCCAACAGAATTCCATGAGTGCTACAGAATGAGGGAACAAAATCCATCATTCCATTATTTGCACCAGCACCTTATTGCACATCAAAATCTTCTACACTGGAGTCATTCATTCACCAGCTGTTATGTTGCATATCCGCACCCTAGCACAGTTACAGTACCTAGATTATATTGATTTGGTCCCTGCTGAGCTGTGTGGTTAATGTGTACTGGGTAGTACCCATACTGCCTTGTGTATCTGGGGTATTCCTCTAATGCGGTGCCTTTCTGGTCCCCATTTTCTAAAAAAGATTCTAGCTAAAACAATTAACAAGGTACATTATTACATGTTGCTGCACTTCAGTTCAAGTTAAACATAATACAGTTTAGCTTAAAAATTTTACATTTTACACTTTCGATTTTTATCAAACACTACAGGTTTTCCCATGACCCTGGCAGTATTTGTCCTATTTCTATGTATATTAGATTCCAGACTTCTTCCTTCTACAACCTAACTTTCCATAAAAAATCTATATTTACCTTAAACAATGGTAACGAGTGTTTTGCATGTTAGTCTACACCCAGTTATGTCTGAATGTACAAAAAAAATTTGTTCTCCACTGACACCTTACCCTGGAATTGATATAATTTTTTCAACGGGATAATTCTAAAAGCTGGGTGAGTAGCCCTACATTTTAATGTCTACTTTTTGTGTCTTGGTAGTCTGATGTAGTCAACCATTACATATCCACCTTGTGATGGAAAATACAAGAAAATTCAGTTAGATTTTCTCATTGTAAAATCATCATATTAAAAGACATTAAATTCCTTAACTTATTTCAGTTTTATGCTAGCTTGGCCCTGCTCCCATGCTGTGTAATGACCAACTTTATAACAGAATGTCAACCCCGTCAACTTACAAGACTGAACAGAGTGGACGTTCTGTTAAATTAAGTTTTTTGGCCATGATTTAATAAGGTCATCAACACCTTATTAATAGTGCCAGTATTGTATGCAAGTTTACATTAAAAGATGCATATGTTCATAAAACGGTGGACAGTTCGAACAATTCTTTTCACTATGGCTGTACTTGGTACATATGAGCTTAAACAACAAGACCCAAATTTTCAATTAAAAAGCAGAGAATCACATAAATTATCCATTTATTGAATCTACTAAAGGTTTGTAAACTATTCACGCCTTACATTTTTTATCCTATTTCCATTTACCCTGTAGAACTGCATATTGTCTCGAATGTTGCTTGCAGTTATGAATACTGAAGACTCTGACTTACAAATGGAGAAAGATGCTAAAGAGGGACGAACAAAAATAAAGATAGATGAAGTGTGGGGTGAGTGGGGGCAAAAAGAGGTCTCAGGGAGTTTCTGTGTTAGTTTTGGCTCCCTCATTTCACCCTCCGATGCTGCTGACTCACAGGAGACTCCTTCGGGGTGTTGTTTTGCTGTCATCGGCTCCATCTGGATCTTATTCGCTATTGCTTCCAAGCTGGAAAGTTTTCTCATCCAAGAAAATAAACTTTTATAGAGCATGAGCTGGGGCACAAGGCTGACAAACAAAGGGGATATTTATGGTACCTGAGGGTGGAATATTTCACAGGACACCTTAACGTTGGTTGGGGTAGCTTCAGCGCCAAAAACCGCCCCGCCACAGAAACCAATGGGCTGAAACAAAAACAAATAGCAACTTGGGAAAATGCGTAATGAGATACCCAAAGTGATGTTGGCGTCTGGAAAAAACAATGAATTTAAAGTTTCTATGGACTTATAAATGTGAATCTTTTCACATGTTTATAATAGTAGCCATATTCCAAACTATACAAAATGCTGTAACAAATG
>CM074955.1:16613429-16660143 GCA_037577455.1 Pangasius macronema
GCTTCATCCACTGGTGGCACAGAGCACTCCTGCACAGTGTACTCAACAAAACTGGCTGCAACTGGAGAGACCTAATCAATAAGAGAACAGAACTCAGTTAGCCCTAGACAGTTTAGCACAACAATAATTTGACCAGCAAAGACTGTATTCCTGTATTACTGTATTTCTGCAACCTATGAAGAAAGGATAGATACTGTGTATAAATTTAGGCAACATGCACTACTTTTCACATACTCTAAAACTATTCTCCTTAAACTGTATCCTGGGGACTGTCTAGAGACTGCGATCATACTTCTTATTAAACTGATTCATGGTTAGTGTTATAAGTTGAATAAATCAACAACATGCCTGGATTACATTGTAAAAATGATTATTCCACAAAGCAGCTGAATTCTTGTATCTGACTGGTCAAAAGTGTTGAATAAATTTCTATATCAGCAGCTCTGAAAGTAGTGCTGGCTGCAAGACAAACCATAGGTTTATATTAACCCATTCACTAATATCTTTTCATTTCTATAGTAACAACTAATTTACAGGGATTTACATGGCATAATCTAAGCCTAATAATCAACAGATGTAATGTGTTGTTATTTACAAATGGGTAAATGCTGATATGGTGAAACTTTTTGTAATGACACATTTATTTCTCTTGACTTTTTGGCACTAACTGAGACCTGGATCTCTCCACACAACTCAGCTACACCGGCTGCCTTATCCTATGCTCATGCTTTCTCACACACTCCATGGGAAGCTGGCAGGGGTGGTGGTACAGGTTTGCTGTTGTCTTGGAGATGGCGCTTCACTTCGTTCTTCCTGTCTCATCTCAACATCTCATCCTTTGAATTCCATGTAGTTACAGTTACCTCTCTAGTCAACCTCCTGGTCCCATAGGGGCTTTCCTTGAAAAAAATGGACATGCTCCTCAATCTTTTCCTTACTCACACCCCTCTTACTGTCCTCGGAGACTTCAAGCTCCAGTCCTCTTGCCTTCTCCCTCTTCTGCATTCCTTTTTCTTAACTTTCAACAGCTGTCCTCCTACACATAAAAGAAGAAACACCCTGGACCTTGTCTTCAGCTGCCCCTTTCCTACTACAGACATCAGTGCTACCCCTCTCCACATCTCTGACCATCTCTTGGCATCCTTCACCATCACCCTCCCTCTCCTGCCTAAAACCACCAGCCATCTATACTTCTATCCCACTCATAAAAACCTCCACTCTATCTCCCCTTCCTCCTTAGCTTTCTGCACCCTAACATCTCTTCCTGTTCCTGACTCCTTTTCCTCCCTACCATTGGAGCTAGTCACTGACACTTTCCTCTCCTCACTTTCCTCATCCATGGATCTCCTCTGTCCTCTATCCTCTAAACCCAGGAAGATTTTCAGCCCTGCTCCTTGGCTATCAGATGTGTTACAATCTTAATTGGAGATAATTGGCTGAGAGGAAGTGGAAGAAATCGCAACTCGACACAGATCTTGTCTCCACCATGCTCTCCTGTCCAAATTTTCATCTGAAGTGACTTCTACATTCCTACCACCTTCCCATTCGATCCAATCCCTTCCACAATGCTCCAGACCATCTCTCAAGAACTCCTCCCCTTCATCACCACTATCATTAATGGTTCCATAACATCTGGACATGCACCAACCTCATTCAAGAGAGCAAGGGTTATTTCCATTCTGAAGAAACCCACTCTAGATCCCTCCCACATCAACAACTACCAATCACTTCTCTCTTTTCTTTCTAAAACCATTGAATGAACTGTCTATTATCAGCTGTCTTGCTATCTCTCACAGAACAACCTCCAAGATCACAATCAGTCTGGCTTCAAACCAGCACACTCCACAGAGACTGCCCTTTTGGCCGTCACTGAGAAACTACATGCTGCTAGATCAGCCAAACTGTCTTCAGTCCTCATCCTCCTCGACCTTTCAGCAGTGTTTGACACAGTGAACCACAAGACTCTCTTGTCCACCATCATGAGCCTAGGAATTTGTGGTGCAGCATGGCAATGGTTTGCTTCCTACCTGGAAGGTCGGTCATATCAGGTGACATGGAGGGGATCCAGATCTGCTCCCTGCAGACTCTCCACTGGTGTTCCAGTGGCTCAGTACTTGGTCCTCTCCTGTTCTCCCTCTATACTCAATCTGTTGGTGCGGTCATATCCTCACATGGGTTTTCATACCACTACTATGCAGATGATGTTCAACTCATACTCTCCTTCTCCCTCAGACACTCATGTTTCTGCTTGGATATCAGCATGTCTGGCAGACATCTCATCATGGATGACAGTTCATCAGCTGAAACTTAATCATACCAAAACTGAACTGCTGTTCATCCCAGGTGATTCATCACCATCTCAGGATCTTACAATCTCCCTGGACAATTCTCTGATCTCACATACGGTTACTGCACGCAACCTTGGGGTAACCATGGACAATCAACTGTCCTTCTCCTCTCCTTGCTAATCTGACACTCTCATGTCGATTTCCCCTTTATAACATCAGACGAATTCATCCATTTCTTTCCACACTACTGCAACGCACTCCTGGCAGGTCTGCCGCTGAACGTCATTTGTCCTCTGCAACTGATCCAACATGCAGCTGCACGATTGGTTTTCAGCCTTTTCAGGTGGTGGAATGAACTTCCCCTAGATGTCCAAACAGCTGAGTCACTGGCAGTCTTCAAACGATGTCTAAAGACTTATCTCTTCATAAAGTACTTAAGTTAGCACAAAAATAAGGCGTCTGGCAAATGCCATAAATGTAAATGTAAATTTAACATTTTTGGAAGGAGTCTCTACTGTCAGCACTTTGTAACAGTAAAAGATAAAAGCTTTTCGTTTTAAGTTTTCCACCAAGATTTTGTGCTTTGCTGGCACAGGCTGCAATTTCCTTTTGTCTTAGTAATGTCAACAGAAAGAAGAAAGAGTCTGATGAAGGAACAACTATTTATAGCTGCTAAAACGTAAATGATTACAGGAACTAACTTGTTACACGGATGTTCCACAACATTAACTGTAACTATAAGCAGATAGTATGACATTCTTTATTAATAAAAAACTGTAACTGTTGGCTCTGGTTTAAAAGGAATAAAATACTGCTATGGAAACAAGTAGCCAACTCATTGTGTTTTATTCCTTACGTTTTTTTTTCTAATAACATGCTCTTTTCCTGAAACTCAAACAAGTTCACCTAAAGATTACAGATGTGAAATGTGTCATGAGGCCTGTACAATATATGTGAAGGTGAAAACAGAAGTATAGATCACGTTAGTATGTGAGTATATTGGGTGGCAGGATTATTATTATTATTATTATTATTATTATTGTTCATGTTCATGTTCTTGTTCGTGTTGTTATTGGTGCTAGTTTATGGGTATCTCACGACAGGAAATTGTCATAAAAACCTATTGATCTTTTCAAAATGCATTAAAAGACACACAAAAAAATCAAGAAATCACAGTCACAGTTTGATGATTAATACAGAAACAAAGTATGAATACTTCTTTCATGAACTGATTCCTAATTGAACTCCCTGTTTTTAATATTTAACTGTTATTAATATATTTAGTTTTTAGGATATATACTTAGCATTTGAAAGAAATAAAACTCACTCCAGTTTGAATATAAACCCACACTTGCCTCAAACAGTCTCCAAACCAAAATGTCCAAAAGGTCAGACCAACCTGCCTGCCATGTTTAAAAAGCAGTGTGTGGGATAATGGGATAATGCAGTACCTGGTGGGAGGCTCTGGTTATAGCTGCCACTGTGAGCTGTACAGGCAGAGTGCTCTGACCGTTGTAGCTGCGCAGAGTGATCTTAGCACTGGACACGGCTCTGTCACTATCCACGGGCAACAGTAGGGGGCAGTCTGGACATGTCTTCTGTAGCTTTTCAGGGGGGTCTGAAAAACAGAGAGGGAGACTAATTAGCTCCATTATAATGCCATAACTGTTCAAATTAAAAAAAATTCAAATGTAGTCCATGAGTGAATTCTTTGGATTCTTGATTTGAAGACCTGGTACAAGGGTGCAGTCATAGCTGTAGAGGTAGGAGAGGCCGTCTGGCCTTTGTAGAATGGTAGTGTTGCAGTTCCCAGAAATGTGCTAAAAAACAGTTTTAAAAAAAATCTGTTATAAATTTTAACAAAGGTCACACACAAACAATGCTAATAAAATTTGTTTTTCCTGTCTGTCCCATTTTTCTCTCTCCAGGCACCAGTATTACAAAATGTGTAGTTTGTGATGAGCTTTTATAGGTTCTTCAGCAGTTCCTGGCTGTATTACACTGCTGTTAGCATTAGTTTAAAACATTTGGTCTGGTTCATTGGTCTGATTTGGACTAGTCTGTTGCTACCAGCAAAAAACCACAACCTTGTTTCCATTTAAGCAATAATGAACTCGTTACAGAAGTGATGAGAAATAGGCTGCATTTGCGTCAGCTCTGTTTAGGCAAATAAACATGCAATGCTCCAGAGAATGGTTCACATCTGTGAAAATACTTTTGCTACTGGAAGTAAGGATGGAGTACATGAGCAAGTTAATATCTAGCAAATTGTTTGGTTTTTAACTTTTCATTTAAGCAAAAGCCCCGTTTCTAATTGTCAGTAGCAAAGGTAAAATAGCAAGTATCCTGATGCTGAAAATAGACATGCATTGTGAGAGATTCTCATACATATGCACTGAGTTCTAGTTTATTAGGTACCTGTCTACATCCACTAGCCAATTTATGCGTAGTATATGTATGTACGCAGTATATGTACATGCACACATAGATGCACTTTATATATATACAATTACTGACAGTAGCCCATCTGTACACAATTAGTCCCATACCGTGTCCTTCAATGGAAAAGAACCAGTGCCAGTTCATCCACTTTGAACTTGTCCATATTTTGTAATGTTAAAACCTGGTACTAAAATTGACTCAACTGAGATTATATGTCATGAATCTACACAAACTAGCCCATAATATTGAAGTGTGTGTGTGTGTGTGTGTGTGTGTGTGCGGGCAGGGGGGTTGTGGGGGGGCTATATAATTTTCTAATTTAATAAAAAAAATAATAATTTAAAGGTCATGATTGCCTAAGCATTCACCAGCACAGAGTTTGTTAGAGACTGGCCTTTTGTTTTCAAATGGCCATTCAGAACTTATTACAGAACTGTTATTTATTTGGTGGAAAGCAATAATGATGGTGAAATTTACAGTACATTAATTCTGTTTTCATCAAACAGCTATGAATATTTAATTGTGTTCCAGGTTGGGGGGGGGGGGGGGGTTTGGGGGTCAGAAGAGGTGAGTGGTTAGCATTGCAGAATCACAAATAATAAATACTCCATTGTCAAAATAAATATCACTGATCAACCATGACCTGGCCAATTTTTGCTCAGATCTGGGATTTGTTTCAGTCCCTGTGTTGAAAAGCAGACTTACTGTTTCCATAAAAGGCCTTATATCACAGCGCTTCCAGGATTTTCGGCTGAGGACATGACATTTGGTCTCCAGGACATCCAAATCTAGATAGTAAACCTTTCCAGCTGGACCCTGAAACAAATCAGCAAGGCACAGTCCTTTATATACCTTAAATCATTTTCTAAATGTTCATCTACGTAGGTAAAAAAAAAAAAAAAATGTTTTTCAGATACTCTAAAGAACTCATTATACAGCACAAAATTCTAAATAAATGGCCTTGTTCAAAAGCGAATAATGTCATACTAAACCGCAGTACTAAACTCTTTTGCTACCTCTGCTGCCACTCCTAAGCACAATCATTATGCTTATACACAAAAGCTATCATGGCATTGCTGACCAGAACTAAATAAAACAAAAGTCTTTTTGGCTAATCAGCTCTGCACACTGCCGTACTAGAATTCTGGGGCTTTTTCTCGCAGCCACACTCACATTCAGCTTATAACCACAACGTGATAAATACTGACAGTGTTGCATTTTTTTTCTGCACATACTCAAAAATCTCTTTCTCAGAAAGGAGAACCATTATCATTTTGTTTCCTTTTGGTTTTTCTTATATAAACACAAAGATGTGTATGCAGAGACTTTTCCACAAGGGTGAGTCAAATGAAAAAAACACTGTAGTTGATTGCAAAAAGGCACTGCAAAAGTGTATCATTTTCTACATAGTCTCCATTTCATTCAATACAAATGTTGCATAATTCTTTATATAATTATACCATGATACTATAAATCCAGGATAGTTTAGACTAGGTTATCATACCCTGAAAAGTTCAAGTCAACTCTACTTAGTTCAATCTTCTGCTTAAAACCACACACACACACACACACACACACACACACACACACACACAAGCGTACTAAATAGTATAGTATAATAGTAGGTATAATATAATGTACAATATTAGAATATAATGTATAATAGTATAAATAGTGTAACAGTATGTGAATGCATGCACGTTAACTGACTATACTCTACTATATAACAGGATATGATCCTTTTGTCAAACGTAACCAGTGTTTAAACATTTTAGAATTGTAGATTAATTTTATACTTTATGGGAAGATAACCAACCTGAGGATGAACATGCACGTTGAAAACTCTGTTGAGAGCAAATTTGTATCCTTCTTGTCTGTCCTCGTTGATGTAATTTACTGCAAGTCGGGCGAGTTTTATCACACTTCTCTCATCACAGGGAACAGGCGACAGATGTGTAGCCAGAACAGTCCCCAAACACCCCACTGCAAATAACCAAATTATTCCTTTCATTTCCTTCCTTTCTTCCTTCCTTCCTTTCTTTTTTTTTTTTTTTTTTACATAAATAAATATATATTTAAGTCTTATGCCACCATGTATTAGCTGTTCGCTACTTGTTTATGCTTGGAAATTGACAGAGACTTGGACTTTGGTAGGCTAGAGGAGAATCGTAGTGTTGACATGATGCCAAGTTCTTGCTAGCTGGCTAGCGCTCAAAATAGCCTAATACTCCTATATATATACTTTAACCTTTCGTTCTGTCAAAACAAAAAGACAAGAAACTTTACTGTAGTGGAGCCAAACAGACTCTCTGAATTCCTTTAAATAGACCAATTGTTCATTAACCTTTGGGGTATTTCAAGGGAAGGATAGCTTGTCGTGTGTAGTGTGCTAATTTACCACATGAGAGCGCTAGATCTCTCCTGTACAAAGCTGGCTGCTACCATGGGTTTCTATTAAACATGTAGCGCACTACAAAGGGTGTAAAATCTATTTTCTTCGTAGGTTATGAAGCATATGTACTTTATATATATGTATTTATGGACACACACACACACACACACACACACACACACACACACACACACACACGTATATATATACATGTATATACATTACACATGTATGTATAAAATGTTACCTTAATCATATATGATTGTAAAATTCAAGTTTATACAGGTATGGTTCAGTTGAATCAAATCTAATCAAAACCTACGCATTCCAGTACTATCATGTAATAGCGTGCGGGACCCTTCTTTCTCTATGATGAGTTCTGTCATGTAACATGACCACGATGTTGCCTCTAGAAATGTAAAATTTTTTAATCACTTTTTATTGATAGTGAAGGTGCCAAAATTCAAATGTTCAGTATGTTCTATAACCTCAGCAGGAATTTCAAAACCAAGAGCTATTTTAGCTTCATCACTTTAGATTAAATCTTTCTTGAGCTCACTATAGGGACAGGTGAAAACAGCAAGGACATGGACACACACACACACACACACACACACACGCACGCACGCACGCACGCACACACACCACCACCACCAAGGACCTTTTGATGCAGATGAATAAAGACTTTAGAGAGCCATACATTCAGTACCTCAGGCAAATGATGATTAAATAATAATCAGTGCACAATTTGAGGATTTATGACAAAGGTATTTTGCTCTGTTGCATAAAGCCAGACCTATTTACTATGTTACTTTGCCCTTTATGTGGATTTAAATCCTTTAGAGAAGCATGTCATTTGTTCAGCTGGCTTTGGATAAAATACCGCATGTCTGTGATCAGTAGAATATCTTCTATGCTTGTTCCCAGGAGACATGTAGCACAAGGTCATTATCATTGTACTCTCGACCTGGTAACTAAATAACTCCACATTTATACGCTTTACACATGATTGCACATATTTTGTGCTAAATCAGTTCAATGCCATATTCATTCCCTAGAGAAATGAATGGAAGTGTGCTCTCCCGACTTTTACGTTACTCAATCCTTTATGCTTCACCTACAAAATTACTGGCAAATGTGAAGGAATTATCATTTTCATATCTCTTGTGCAACGCAGTAATTCAAGCATGGATTAGCCAGATGTTTTAGCTGTTTTACTCCAGATGGTCATTCCTGTGTCCAGATAGCCAATGATGAAACAAAAAAATCTGAATAGGTCAGACTGAAGCTCTAACAACATGAAGCTTGTGTTAGTATTTAGTAAAAATAAGAATGATTCTCAAAAAAACAAAAAACAAAAAACAATAATCCAAATTGCTGTCATGACTTAGTCTGAGATTGTTGTGCTCACATGAATGACTGTAAGGGAAAAAATAAGCTAAACTGTGCAGTTGCTTCTTAGTAAGGTGACACTTCCTGGGGTATGCATTCTGTACCTTTATTTTAAAAACTAATATAAGGTAGCCTATGTAATTATGTTCTTATTCATTCTTTAGCTTGTCCCTCCAGAGATGGTTCTATGTAAAACCCAATAACAAAGTGTTTCTTTTTAGAAATGCAAAGTAAAACCCATTTAAGAAGAGAAGAACACTTAAGTATTTAGAGAACCTTTGAGGAAACCTTGTTGTTGTTGTTGTTGTTGTTGTTGTTGTTGTTGTAGTAAAGGGGTTCTATTTGAAACCATTCCTGAAAGGGAAACTCTGTTGTAGGGCTCTATAGGAAACATTTAAGGATCATCTAAAAAGATAAAACTAAGAACGATTTGCAGTGCTAGATAGAACTAAAGGTAAAAAAAAAGGCATTCTCTTCACTCTCAGAAAAAAATAGTACTAAACTTGTTGCTGGTGTGGGAACCTCAAGCATATGTGTTTTTGTATCTTTTATATGTGTCTTTCACCCTCAAACATTGATATTGTGAACTTATACAAGGGATTTAAGCTACATAAAGCTTACCCTTTACTTAAAGCTTACCCTTTACTTAAAGCTTACCCTTTACAGTAAAACTTTAAAGGTACACTCCATGCACATTTCTAGCTTAAGGATCCAGAGTAAAAATACAAAAAGTGTATACGTGAGCGTACCACCCCAGCGACAAGGAAAGGTACAGCTTTGTACCCTCGGGGCAAGCTATGGTACATCCCCTCTTCCTGAGTCCTGAGAGTGATCCTATTTTAGCATATACTGTCAAAGGGGATTGGGACTTTTATTTTTATTTAGTGACTGGCAACTGGTCAGTTGATGACTTAATGACTTAACTGATTCAAATGATAGGATCTAATTAAGCAGTAGTTAAGCACATTCCTGCTTCACAGCTTCAGGCTCCCCAGTTTGATCCTGAGCTCAGGTTACTGTCACAGAGCAAACCTGTGTGGAGATCCTGTGCATGTTCTCCCTGTGGGCATGTGGGTATTGTCTGGGTTCTTCAGTTTCCTCCCACCTTCCAAAATCATTCTGTACTATATGGCCAAAGGTTTGTAGACACCTGACCACCACAAACATATGTTCTTTTTCTGAACATCCCATTCCAGATTTATTCCTTTGCTGTTATAATAACCTCCACTCTTCCAGGAAGGCTTTTCACTAGATTTTGGAGCATGGTTGTGGGGCATTGTGCTCATTCAACCACAAGAGCATTAGTGAGATCAGGCACTGATGTTGGGTGAGGAGGTCTGGGATACAGTCAGTGTTCCAATTCAACCCGAAGGTGTTCGGTGGGGTTGAGGTCAGGGCTCTGTGCAGGCCACTCGAGTTCCTCCACACCAGCTTTGGCAAACCATGTCTTCGTGGACCATGCTTTGTGCACAGGGGAATTGTCATGCTGGAACAGCTTTGGGCCTCTTAGTTCCAGTGAAGGGAAATCTTAAAGCAACAGCATTACAGTTTAGACAATTGTGTGTTTCCAACTTTGTGACAACCGTTTGAGGGAGGCCTGAATATAGGTGTGATGGTCGGGTGTCCACAAACTTTTGGCCATATACTGTAGTAGGTATCTAAGATAAAGTGGCTAAGATAAATTGCCCCTGTGAAAGAGTGAATGAATGATGTGAATGAGTGTGTGAATGGTGCCCTGTGATACAGACCCATCCAGGGTGTGTGCCTGCCTCACACCCAGTGTTTCAGGATAGGCTCCGGATCCACAGCCACCTTGACCAGCATAAAACCATAACTGAAAGTAAGTAAGGATTTACCACGTAATTATTTTATCTACTTTTAAAAAAAAAAATATATATAGTAAAGTCTAAAACTTGAAGTTTAGATTTTAATTCTTGACAGAGAGAAATCATTCAGTCATTTTTTTGGGTCAGAAGCTTTTGGCAAGTGACGAAGTGCCACACGTTCAAACATATGGCAGCGTGTGTGTGTGTGTGTGTGTGTGTGTGTGCAGGGGGGAGTGTCTATCTAAAGGCGACTCTGCACTTCAGTTCTGACGGCGCGCGCGCACAGCACACTCTCCGAGCGCGTCAATTTCAAGTGGGATTTACGCTGATATATATTTCTTTATACGCAAATCTACTCGAGACATTGGAAGTGCATGTGACATCGAAAGGAAAAGTGACAGCAGGACCATGTTTGTCTCCGGGGTTGTGCCGGTGTTGCTGTGCTGCGTTGTGCAGTTGAGCGTCGCGCGCAGGAGCGGTGCTGAAGACGGAGAGACTGTGGAGAAGATTAACAGCGCGCGCTGCACCTCGCGCTGCCTCACTCTGCACATCACTCAGCTCACCTCCGCCTTCAGACACCTTCAGGTCAGACCTTTACCTGTACTTACACCATTAGAAACGTCTACAAACCATGCTATATGAGGTTTTACTATCAAAACAGTAAAGCCTTACTGTAATACTGAACAAAAAATCAATTTGTTTAACCAGGAAAAGGAGTGAAACATTTGATTTCTGCATTCAGTCATGGAGTAACAATGGAGTTATAAAGCACAGGCGTTTGACCATATCACTACACTCTGAAAAAAATATATAGTATAGTTAATATATTATATATAGTAAAAATATCATATAGTCATATTACCCAGCCATACACTGAAAAATCATGGCTACAAACTATGGCATGATATGACAAAAATATTATTACACAATGTTTGAAGACTTATGACATGTAACACAATGTTTATTTTTAAATCCTAATTATATATATATATATATTTTTAAAGTGTTCAAGCAAGAAAAGGCGTGAAACCTTAAAGACAAAAAAAATTGATTTTAAAGTTCGGTCAGTGAGTAACAGTTGAGTTTTAAAAACTCTGCGATTTGACCGTATGACTATACTTTGAAAAGTGTAGGCTATATGTTATATTGTCATATTGCCTAGCCTTGCTACAATTTATAGTCGACATAACAGTCCATTGAAGTGTGTGTTCAGTTTGGTGGGTGGGGAAGTCATTAAGTGCTGTTTAAAGTGTGGTTGAAGGAGCTGTGTTTTGCTCTTCTGGCTGTTTTTCCTTTTGCCCACCTGGGTACACGTTAATAGAAGGGGCCCCCAAACTCAAAGCAAATGGTGTGTAGCCTAATTTTCTTGAAGTGCATGGTGCTGTGCTCTTTTAAGTCTGTTTTCTGTTATTTTTTCTAGTGGTGCCAAATTTTAGGTCCTGTGAACGCCTTTTCCCTCAGAGACAAGCTGAAAACTAGACTAAATATGTGCCAATGAAATAGCAGCATTGCTACGTGAAGTCAGCAACTAAACGAATTTATGCTTGTTCTGTCTTAGTACCATCTCTCAGGAATTGAAGTCATCTTTTTTTTTTTTTTTGCAGCAATTCAAGCTAATTAATTGACCTTGTGGCTTGAAAGCACCCTAATTAGATCCACATTGAGAAGAAGGTCCACATTGCTTAAACAGCAAGGAGTTCTTGGCCACGTTTTTCTCTCAGCTCTGGCAAATGCAGTGTGACCTTCAAATGGTTCCAGTTCACACCTCATGGTTCATGAAAAGCTCAGGGTCACAAGTGTGTGTCTCTCATGTATGTCTCCTCTGTGGGTGGTGGCAATCAGTTCAGAGGTTGAACAACTGCAGCACCCAAAGCAGAGCCTGTTCCTAGATCTGATTTTGTCTTCCACTTCCTTCTTGTTGCGCTCTGCTCTGTGATTAACAGAAGGAACAAACTAGATAGAGACATATTTCATCAGATTGATGGAAAGGTAAGCATTGGTGTGGTGTAGCACAGACGAAAAATAACGAAAACCTCTGTGGGCTTTTTTTTTTTTTTTTGGAAAAATACGTTTTTCAACCTAATCTATATTTACTACTGTATGTGTGGTCATCATGGACATAAATTTTGTCACATTTTCCTAAACCAAAAAAACCCCCAAAACGCTATTTACTTTACTATTTTATTCAAAATGGTAGTCTAGGGGCAGTTGTTGAGAGGCAAATGTCAGTAAACATTTAAAATGTCACATCATTGCCCAAATTTAAACCTACAGCCTTACACTGTGACAATAAAGGACTCAGGATGAGACATGAGGGAACGTCTTACTAAAGCAGTTCTAAAAAAAATGAACCAGTAATATACAAAGCAGTTAAAGTTATTTACACTTTTCCTGAGGTTTCGTGGTCTCCGTGCACAAACAGGGCAAACCTGAAGTACTTCTGTGCTGATGTGTTTACGTGATATCACACAACCACAAAAAGTCATCTTTTTCCTGAAAGAACTTGCACATGTCTTTGGAAATTGAGGAATTAATGACCAATTAATGAAAGCATGCTGCAAAAATATGTGCTTCGCATAAACATGTATTACAGCTCTAAGACTTCCAGTCTAAGTGAGTTTCCAGTAAATGGGTTTTCCATTCTTTTCTCAGTTCAGGAAAAAGTGGCTAATCAGAATGATTGTACATGGTAATTATGCATACACTACGTTTGGTACATATATAAAGGATGCAGTATTTCTTTAATATCACTCATTATTTTGTGCTATAGATTGCCTCACTCATGCATAGGAATTATGCACAAAAACACAGTATTATGTACAGCAATAAGCAAATGTCTCTATAAAGCATGTTTTGCTTTTTATTTTACTTCCGCTCCGTTGACTCACTCATCATGACATTACTTTCGGTGGCGTTAAACATGCGTACGCAATCCAAGAATGACCTAAAAAGCAAATACTCTGTCATTTCTACACCTTCCTCAGTCGTTTATTGAAACTGAGGTAGACGTGTGCTTTGCTTGTGGGTGTACATTTAGTTTGTCATGTAAATAAGCACGGCATATCCAATGTCTGTAATGGATTTTGTTGAGGTCAAACTATAAGATGTCACACATACATCATTAAGCCTATTGGGAAGACAGTGACATGACACTGAATACCAACGTTTCTGTGGCAAATTTGATCTGTTATTATTTCTCGCTCAAGAGAAAGTTTGATAGATAGACAGACGGAGAGTCATTTAATAGCGTTCATTATCGGAGTCTCAGAAAAAGTTTTTTTTTTTTTTTTAGCTCATGTAGACATTGTGTTCTGTGAAACTGTGCCAAGTCTATTTGCTGACTTGGTATTATAGTTACATAATATATGGAATAAATTGCCCAGCTTTGTTCGCTCTGCAGATTTTCTTTCATGATGTTAAAACCGCCTGAAGACTCAGCGCTACAGAGTACTTGATTGTCTTTCTCTAACTGCTTGATGAGTGGTATAGCACTCAAGTCCTAACACTTGCAATTGTTTTTCTTTGCCATTCCAGCTAAAATGTTTGGATGGAATTCTGCTTCATTTGACAGTTTGGCAGAACTCTGCCAAAAAAAATTATTAAATGAGTAGTGGATTATCCATTGAACATGACAGAAAGATATCTAGAATATGCCCTATCTTATAGAACAACGTAAGACTTTTATTCATTTTTATCAAAAGTTCTATTTTGCATTAAAGGCCAGTAAAGCAGCTCTCTGATTCAACTTTCAAGCTTAGTCTCTCTGTTGTCTTTGTGTGGGGTAACGCTTTGACTCAAACACATAATTGCATTGTTTTCTACACAATATGCACCATATTTACACATTTGGAACCTACAGTAACTTTTTAAAGCGATTATTTTGTTGTGTTAAAATGTATGTGTGCTTAGTCACAGAGGTAATAAAAAAATCCACTGAAACCGCTGTGTTTGGGAATACTTGTTTACAGGATGAAGGCGACCAGAAAGAGCACTCTGAGACCCTGATTCTCTTTACCTCTTGCTGTGTCCTAACAACACTGCAACCAGAAGTGATTTAAATGATTTAAAAAAAAAAAAAAAAAAAGGCAGCTCGTAATTCTCGTTCGGGGAAATGTCGTCAGGTCTCTACTTGCTGCATCATAAGCGGGCCGATGCAAGGAGGCATGAAATGCTGTCGTGACTTGGGCCAGAGACAAAAGTGTGTAATTATGGCACTTGGAGTATGAAGTCGAGATGCATTGTGGGCTGAAGTAAATAAGCTTTGGTTTTAGTTTATGGTGTGATTCCCAGAATAGTTACGGACTGAAGGACTTCAAAGGAGGGACGGTGACTTAATTATTTTACAGCTTTGATTGTAGGGTCATTAAATTTTCAGCTATTATGTGAAATGTTGTATGCCTGTCTGCCTCTCTCTCTATATCTGTCTGTCTGTCTAGTAGGGATGTAACTGAATATGAATCGATTATTCAGAATGAACTTGTAATGGATTTTAAACAGATACAAATACAGATACGAATAGGAGGTGGACTATTCGTTTTTACTCTCATATGGACGTGAGTGACCAGTCAGCTATGAAGCTTGTGGGACAAAGAAATGCTCATGAATATGAACATGCACTGCTATGCAAAGCATTTACAGCATTCTTAGAAATGGATTGGTCAGTTGCTGGTCGTAGTGGTTTAAATTAGGCTAGAATTAGCTAAATATGTTAGAAAATATTTTGGGCAGGTGCAAACAAAAATAATAACTGCGCAAGCAGAATTAAAAAGAACAGTCCCTTGCAATTATGAACTCGGGTGATTTAAGTGAGGTTGAGGAACTGTCAACCAGAATTCACATGCCATACTGACAGTTCCTTTCTCTCTCTGGGTTTTTCCAGTGTTTCCAGGGATTCATTTTTAACCAAACAAAACAAAAAAACTTCCATTTTTGGCCATGTCCACTTCAGTTTTAAACCTGAATACACCTACATATTTGGAGCACTAAACAGATCCCAATAATGGCATTATCTGTTATCTTCTATATATATTTGCTATCTACTTCTGATTCTTCTTCTGATTCTATGGTACCTTCTGCCTGTTATGCCTTTCATTGCACCATGACCATCTTAATGGAGATGTACATGTTTTAAAATATGAATGTCAGTTAGTTTCTCCTCAACTTCTATCTGTAAATTATTTGAAAGCTAGCAGAAGTGTTGTGACTACATGGCTTAGAATTGCATGCAACTGTAATTTCAGCTGTAGTAAGGTCATTACACCCACCAGTTGGCCCTACATGCATGAAGCAGGGCTTCACAACTCGGTCTTTCTGATTCTCTCTTCTTGTGTCCAAATGAACTCTTCTTGTCCACATAAAAGACCGCAAACATTCAGCTGCCACAATCACTCATGACTCTCCCCGGTTGGAGCAGTCGAATGGGGCTGCTTGAATGTGGTTCCTTTTTAACATCATGCTTCATAAAGCAAAGATCAAGAGTCAGCTCTGTTTGGTATTTGGGATGAGAAATCCCCAGACAGAAACCATTACAATCAAACCATGTTGTTCAATGATCATCATAATGGCAGAATTAGGAAGTTAAATGTAAATGTTGAGTGCACAGACAGAGAGCTCCATCTCTCTGTCCCTGAGGGGTTAAACCCTGCAAAAATTTCATGCGACATTTTTGCTGTCAGTTGTCATAAAGTGTGTTTAGATATGTTGGTGTGTGTGTTTCGTGGTATGGAGTTTTTCTCTTTTGTGCTTGGAGCTGAAACAGCTGCACATGTGGTATAGGGGCTGAGAACAAAGGGGCGGCCGCCAGGCTGAGTGACGCAGCTTAACACAGCCTATCTGACAGCCCCTCTCTCTCTCTCTCTCTCTCTCTCTCTCTCTCTCTCCCTCTCTCTCTCTCTCTCTCTCTCTATTCTGCCCTTTTTTGTTTAGATGATATCTCTCTGATGACTTCCCTCTCCCTTCTCTGAGGGTTTCTCTCATGTAAGCCGAAGAGCCCAAAGTAAATTCCCATGAATGATGGCAGTTTGCATGTTGTGTGAAATAAGCCACCAAATGGGTACAAACAAACAGAACAAAAGCTTATGTGTTTGGGTGTTAAGGCCATGTGCTGGTCGTAGCTTTTGCAGCTGGCTATGTGGAATGCTAGAGGTCATGGATTGAATATGTACCATGTGTCATGTGTGTAGCATGTGCATACAGTTTGGTCAAACTTCATCAAAAGGCATAAATGCTGTGGATGTCAATGAAGTATACACACCATTCTATATGTTTCATATATTGTTTCATTCAAAAAAATAGATAATGAGGTAAGCACATGCGAGCCTATTCATCAAATAGCTATTCAAATATAAAAAGTGTATCTTGTACAGTTGCACAAATGCAAAAGACTCAGGAAGGATTTGCGTTTCCATCCATCAGAGCTCTGCTGTGAGTAGGAAGCACCTCTGATGACTCACAAAGATTACTGCTCTTAAGAGGCAACAAAGGCCTTACTCTGCCTTAGGCAAAGATTTAATCCTGTGTCTTAAATTTATTATAATCTGCATTCGAGTACATTTACCTCAATGGCCCCAATATTGAACCTAGACTGATACTGATGTCCTTTTCATTGTTTTTCACCTGTTTGGCATATGAACCTGTTACTGTTTCTGGCCTGTAGTTTCTAGGTGTGGGTTTTGGCTTTTCATATGGAATGATCATCAGTAAGGATTTAAAAGGGTGATGTAATCTCTTGGGATGATGTTGCGTTTCAACATTCCATTCGAGATCACTTTTTTGGACCTCAGGACAGTCTCTCAAACATAATGGGTTTTTCTTTTCTCCTTAAGAGCTTATTAAGACCTCACAAAGGCAGCGTGGGAGCTCGTAAGTGGCATGAGCTGTGTTTGCGGAGGATAAATGTTGGTTGCCCAGAGGCAGTGTTTAGAGAGAGGTAATTAACCCTGCTTAGAGGGACAGAATCTGTGCTGGTGCTCTGTGATTTGTTTTAGATAGCTGTTTATGACTGACGCTGCTTGTGTTTTCTGTTATTTTAGTGAGACTGTTACAATTTTCCTTTATGGAAGTGGCTGAATGTCATTTTGAATTGTCCAGGATGTTCCAGCTCGGACCAGAAAGAGAGCTCGAGTCAAAACACAGACACTTTTCACTATGATTAGCCTCGTTAGTCACATTTAATTCCCGGCTGCCCAGTTTTCCAGCAGTCTGTGTGGTTAGAGGTTGGCGTACACTAGAGGTCATGGCGTTGGCGTGTGGTACTCCCGTGTTTGTATCTAGTCTGATTCATCCGTGTCCAGTGCACTTCCTCACTCTGGAAACAATTCTGGTTTCAGCCTACAAATGATGACATAAGAACCAAATATAATGTAGTGATATTACAGTGAATCGGAAAACGCATCATATGAAAAGGTCATTCTGTGTTCTGTGGCTGCTAAAATGAAATTTTGAATAATTAATTATTTACCCCCTTTTTTTTACAGAGTGATGAGGTTCTGGGCTGGTGTGAAAACCATAGGAGATGTGCTCAGGTAAGCAAGCTGATGGCTGCTGCATTCACATTCTTTTCTCATCTTTCTGAAATCTTTTTCATATAATCTTTCACACCAGCTCTCTCTACATCATTCTGAAGAAGTGCCATTGTTTTAAGGTCATTGTTTTTATACGAACTATACTGTAAGCGCAGCTCAGCTCATGAGTCATAACTGAAAACCAAAAGAGGGTGAATTTAATGTGCTCAGGGATCCTGTCCTGAAGTCAAGGATTATGTTAAATACAATTTCCACTGTCGCAGTCTTGCAGATTATTCTAATTGCCCCAGCACCAGGGTTTTTTGGTATAATGAACGTATTTAATAGAGTGCTTTCATAGAGCTATGCTCCAAAATGGTTATGATACAGTGTCCGTGGTCAAGTCCTTTTTTATTGCCGATAACTTTTTGGCCAGTAATCAGTGTGTAAGCCCTCTCTGCTTGTGCTGTATGACATTTATATGTAATATATGAAAGCCTGTTATATATATGTCTCTGAAAGCAATAGCAATAAATTGAGGAGGTTGTAGGAAATTCATAGTGCTCTTCTTTGTCACTGCACACCACCAAAAGGTGTTAAAACACATAGTTGAACTGGACTCAAGCGAGCGAGACTGACTGCAGCTGTCTGAAGGAGGAAACTACCCTTTTCCTTGTTAAATGTCGGAATGTTTTACTTGGTCATTGGACCTCATTTCTTATTAAATGAGACATTTGTTCATTGCAATTTCTCCACAAAATCCCATGATATGCTTGATATGGTTCATTTTTCAATGAATGTAGAAAGGATATAATTAATATAATATATAATGTACTGTATAATACAGGCAACGGTTGAACGCTCCAACATTCAATTTTCAGAATGAAATGATATGCAGCACTAATTGTTCTGTAATAAGCCAGTAAACATGGTTAGGTCGTTAATAGTAATTGCCTAAGCCAGACGTCTTTGGCTGCCTTCTCCAGCGCTTGCCCTGAGGGAGCAAGGTTAAACGTGCCTGAAAAAGGTAGAGCTTTTCCCCCGTGAAGGCTGAATTTCTCACACCAAGCACTTGAGCTGTTCTAATTGCTTTCAGATGGAGGTGATTCTCCCACAGTCCTTCCAATAATAGGTAAAGTAAATGTTGTGCTTCTTGTGAAAATAATGAGAGCCATTTCACATCCTCCTGGGCTGAGCAGCCTCTCATAAAGGGCCTTCGACATTAGCCCATGTTTGTTCACTTAGAGCATGTGTCAGGGACACTTTTTAAAATGTAGGCCAGGTCCTTGCTTGTGCCATTTAAAAAAGGAAGCCATGTTTCCATACGTTTCTTCTTTTAATTACATTCTGCATTGATATAAAGACTAATCTGCTACTGAAAAAAATCAATTTAGCCAGGATTGAGTACAAAAACGGCTTTTGTAAGGAATCTGATATCATTCCCAGAGGCTCATCTATGTGACCAGAGCTAAGGAAAAAAAATGTGACGTCCAATATTCCTTTCAGTGTGGCTTTGCTTCACACGCACCTCTCTACAGTTCTAGACCTCGATTAACCTTGGTTTCTGAGAGCCTGCTGTTTTAATGGACAGCTTAGAGGAAGCTGGAGGCCTTGCGCATACCCCGCTTGCCTCTGTTAACCCGAGTCTGGATCCCTCCTTCCCATCCCCCCATTTGGCAGGTGAGCCGCAGGCCTGGTAGCTGACCCGACCCCCCGGCCTGGTCACTGAGCTGAATCATCGGGGGCAGTCGGTGGAGGGTCGCTCCCTGTGTGGCCACCTCTCTGGGGAAATCTCTCCAGCTGAGCGTGGTCTCAGTTCTCTTTTAGCCCTGTTGAGAGGGCATCTCCAGCCAATGTTGACCTAGCAATTTTCCATTTTTGTACTGAGAGCAGAGGAACTCTTTGTGTTTTTCTAGAACTTTTGCATTGCCCTTTGCGTCCTTTGAAAGCGCCATTGAGGAGTGTTAATTGATATTGGAAAATTGGAAAACTGCCTTAAACAAAAGATATTACGACTTTAAACTAGAATTTATTGATATTCCAGCTTCAACAGTTCATTTTGAGACTGCGGTGTTACTCATGTTCTACACGCATTTGTCATCGCCATGTAATTTTACTCATATTACAGCGCATTCAGGTAGTTCACACTGAGAGTTTTGGATTCATTTTCCAGATTGCTCTGATTAGTTGCTTCTCACAAGCTTCAAGCATGCTCTATTTATCAAGTCACAAACAACGTTTCAAAATATTTAAAATAGTAATTATTCAGACTAGAAAATAAAAATGTACTATTCTAAAAACTTTCCAAGTCTCAGTGTTTCTGGACTGAGCTACCTTTATCTCAGTGACTCAACCTTTAGCACTCAGTTGTGTGTGGCCTGGGGATACCTGATCTGAGTTAGATCAAACTCACACACACACACACACACACACACACACACACACACACACACACACACACACACACACACACACAGAGTTATGTCCTATGTAACCGTGAATATGTTGCAGATCTTTAGAACACCCAGGCTGTTCCCACAGTAGATCAGCATGAACTGTATTCATCTGCTAACCGCTGATTTTAAACTGCATTAAGCAACGGGTGTTTTCCACTTCAGTTGGTGCCCTGCATGACACCTTAACGTCCAGCTTGTGCCACATTCAGCTGCGAGCGGGCTTTTTAGCCATAAAGGTATTTACACAGCTCCACACGTATAATGGACGTTTGTGGAATTTTACAACGTTCCTTCTGTGAATGAAAGATGTTCTACATATGGTTTTTGTCATGGTAGGTTTGGAGCCCGAGACCGTTTAAATGTCAGTATACCAAACCAGAACCTTCAACCTTTCATGCTTTTCAGATAAAATGAAAATGTTTAAACCAAAAAGAAAAGAGGCCAAGAGCTGATCATTGGATTGCTTGCTTAAAAAATGAGGTCCAGGATGATTTATTTCCAAAGAAAATCAAATATTACTGTGTTCATTTCTTCCATATTGGCTGAGTCATGTGTCTTATTATTACTGATATGACTTTACGTTTTATTTCCTATGTCCTATTGGTGTTAATAACAAAGATAAAACTCAAGACTGTGTCTAATGAATATTTCCCCCATGTTGTTCATGTTTCAAAAAAGCTCTGGCTTTCAGAAAGATTAAAAAACTATGTTTCGGCACATTTAAATGAGTGCTAAATGGAGTTCAGGTGTTTTTACTTGAACCGTTTGTTATTAGTTCATTTTTGGCACATGCCTTCAGTCCAAGGTGATTTTCAAGGTCATTTACACTTTACACAATGTATTTTACTGTACATACATAGGATGTAGGTTACGCAAAATTGTACTTGGATGTGTATTTTGTAATTTAGACACAAAAATGAAAATATTAGGCTATATTAGAGCCATTTTTGTCATGGTGTTTGAATGAAAAAGCATCCATGCCCTGCAACTGAACCATAGTCTACTCATAAAATTGGAAAATACCTGGCAGAAATTTTATATATGTTATCTTCTGTGCAATGATCTGTTATATGATGTTTTTTTTTTTTTATTGTCTGACGCCACTTTAATATTTCTTGGCCTGATCACAACTGCGTGACATTGTTTTGCTAAACTAAATCACCATCTGCAAATGAGCCAATGTTATAGTGGTTTTCAACTGCTTACATTTTCATGCAGAGTTTCTTATGTCCTTTTTTGTGGCAGAGGTATAAATCCTAATCCAGAGTTTCAAACTAAATTCATATTGTTTGTATTTTCATGGCTTTCACTGTACAAAACACCAGCTCTCAGTTTAATATTCTGATTAATGGTCTCCAGTGGAATCTTTTTTTTTTTTATGGTCCCCATAACAAGTGGCCAGCAATCCCACATCCCCTGTCTCAATGTTTTAGGTGTTGCTACAAATTTCCCCTCGCTGTTGTTCTGAGGTCAGTGCTCTCTATTATACTAGTTAAAAGAATTTTTTTTTTCCAGAATGTTTTGAAGTGAATTATTGAAATATGTCTCCACAATACATTAACTTATTTTATCCTATAATGGGAGTCAACTTGGCCAATATTTGGGCCCATGTCTTAAAAATACAGTCACAAAGCTTCAGAAATCACCCCCTACATCTGCGGCACAAATATATTGAAAAAGCTGAGCAATTGGTGAATTTTCTCTTTAAGTTTGGACACACAAAGGGAAAATGACAGGAATGTCAGATCGTATACCATCTACTGCCTGTCAAAGAAGGACACTTTATAGTGACAGCTGGAAAAGCCTTTGTTTTTAGGATACAAAGGGTGTCAAGCACCAGCCCTGTTATGGCTTTTCTGTGCTGTGGTGGACATTTGGAAATATATAGGTTTCTGTTCGTAGTGCTTGTTTAAATGAACTTTTAGGCTTTGGCTTTGATTTAGGGATTTAAACAGCCATAAATGGATTTAGCTGGAAAAAATCCGTACGACATCCCCCCTCATTGGTACAGGACAGATTGTTAACAGAGCCTGTGGTTCTCCAACTGCTCGTTGAGTCTGCCCTAGCTGATCAAAAGACTGGATTAGAGCATTAGGAATGAGGATGTTTCCTCTCCACAATGTAAACAAAAAGCAAAGGGCAAATAAATAAACCAGGCTTAGCATTGCTGTTGGGGTTCACGGGCAGGCCAAGCTGTCATTTTCACCCACAGTAGTTCAGGACTAAACCTGTTCTACATTTGCTACTGATTTACAAATCAGCCACCCAAAAGTAATAGTCGATTTGTGAACAAGCAAGTCACAACTTCTTTAACAAATGTCAAATGTGTTTATGATCACAGTCAATCCAATAAAGTTGGCACATTAAAAAAAGAACAGTTCCTTGATGCCATTTGGAGGCTTAAAAATGACCTTAAGTATGTATGACTGGAACCGAGCAAACCACACACTCATCAAAACCATTGAGTGTTTATTATTAGTAGTAATTTCTTTTCAGTAATATAGTGCCAGGAGTGGCCTTTAACTTTTACAAAGAATTAGAAAAAATTAAATGGTTGTGAATTATTTGTTTATTTTATTTAAGTGCTATTGCTTTCTAAATGTGGATGGTACTGATGGTACTACACTTCAAGGTCAGTGTGTCTGTTTTTTTGCCTGGCCATGTGCATTAAAGCCAGTGTGTTAGAGGTGAAGACAGATGGAAGGTTCGGCCATTCTTGGCTGGTTTGTTCATCTGGTGAATGTCTTTTTTACTGAAGGACAGTTGGCTTTTATCTTTTTGAAGGGTTTTCCATATTGTCCTTAATGTGTTCCAGCCTACCCTTCCCTCACACATTTTTCCACTACGTGATAGGATCACATTCTTGCACCAGGTAATGAAAATAACCAATCAAAAGGCTTAAAAGGCAAGATTTATGACTTTGGCAAGTGGCACCATATAGATGTCTAAATATGTGATTGAAGTCCGTGAAGCTTACCATCCATCATCGACAATGTCTACTGTCCAGCAAGGTCGATTTTAAACAGTAACACATTTCTGGCCCTGACAAATCATGACGGCGTTTGTCTCTGGTGTACCTCACCAGTGTATCTGTATCACCAAAGTGAATGCAACATCATCATGCATGCTTGCATGATCTATAGCACCGGCTTCCTTACCCAGCGTCTTTGGTTTCACATATGGTTTGTGCACCTGGTTCACCTTAAAGTGCTGAAGTTAATACAGCGCATGGAATCACTCCCCCTAATTTATAGACTGGCACGTTAGTTAAGCATCTTGAACAAGCACTACAGCATTACAGCAGGCAGATGTAAGTTGGCACGTGGACAGAAGAGCACACTGGTGATGAGGCCACTGGGAGATTCACATGTATTGCCCACACGTCTTATGTACTGAGAAAAGACAAGAAGGATGGGATATTCTGGAATTTTTGGATAAAGACTTTATGGCTAGGCACAGAGACTTTGAAATTCCTGAGGAATCCCAAGTCAGGATCCTGAGTTTTTGGCCGGCCAGAGCAAAATGGAAAAACAGTGACTCTGTTATGCTGTGCATGGCATTTTACTGGCAGTGTTTGGGTCTACTTGTCCTCTTATAGCGCCTCTCCATTCAACAACACCTCTCACTGTGGCTCGGCTACAAAATTGAGAACCCAAGACTATCTGTATCCTGTCTGAGTGCATGTGTCACTTTCTCATCACATAACTTTTCGAAAGTAGGTGTTCCTCTGTTTGGGATTTGCGTCAACTAGAAGTTGGCAAATTTTACTTGGATGAAATGTAAGATCAACCTACATAGTGATTATAACACAATACTGTGGATAAATAAATAAAACCGAATAAGAAACATTACTGTTTAAAACAGCTTAAATGATATAAATTGCTGGCCTCTTAAATCCACCAGAAAAAAGGATTTTTGAAAAGAGGGAGAAACTTTGGCAGACATTACACTAGCCTACTACTGAAGGTTTTTGTGCCAGTAGAGAAACAATTCCAGTCAGAGACATTAATCAATACAATTCTGTGCAACTGTTTGATTAATTTATTGTCTGCACTATTTTTAGTTCTGCCAGTATATCCCAGCACGGTACACGAATTTGGTACAGTAAGAAGGGTGACCAAATTCAGCATGAGTACTTAAGTATGGCCCAGCTTGCATGATAATACTAGTGACCATGTGGAGGATTATGTGTAATTTGCCAAGCTGAAACATTTCTATCCTGATGGGAGTGGTCTCTTCCAGAAGGACCCTGCCCCCATTTACAGGGTATGGGGACTCACTGAATGCTTTCATGAGGATTAAAGTTATGTACATCATATGCTATGGCTTTCACAGTCTGTAGCTCTCAACTTGTGAGATTTTGGAGCCCTGTGATGGAGAGTGCTCTCTACCACCATCATCAAAACACCAACTGAGGGAAAATCTTTTGGAAGAATGGTGTTTATCCCTCCTGTACAGTTCCAGAGAGTTGTAGAATGGATGCCAAGGCACACTGAAGGTATCCTGGCAGCTCAAAACATTACTAAGACACTTTTTGTTGGTTTCCTTTAATTTGTCACCCATCTGTATTAGAAATAATATTATTTCCATGAATTATGGAATGGCTTTACTTTATGACTCTTTCTTTTTTCTGTAGCTGGAACAAGAAGCCTGAATTCAATTGTTCTCTTAATTGTTGCTTTATTGGAAAGTCTTATTAAACAAGAACATAAATGTGTTGGTGAAGTTTAAAGTTTTAATGTAGTCAATAAAATGTCTAGACTTCTAGAAAATGTTTTAGCATCTGAATTGTTGGCTTTGCAAAAGACACATAAGGTCACATGGTGCTTCACATAATTTTATCAGAAACTTCCTCTACTTAAATATCTGCATTTTCTCTCTTTCAATGAAGATTAAGTGGCTTTCACCAGGCACAAAGATCCCACTAGGCCAGTCTGTCAGTGGCTAGTCAATACAGCATGACAGCATGTCTAAGCGAGCGTGATGAAGACCAGCAGAGGAAGCAGTTTCCGTCCCTGTGGGATGCCATCATATAAACACTCAGGTTGAACTTGATGTTCAGTAATAATCCTCTGGGCCTTGTCATGGAAATGGAATGCCACTAACATCCCTGAGTGAACAGACATTGTTGTTTCAAAATGCAATTATGTTAAGTTTAAACATGCAGCGTACCATAGCATTGTTCACAAAAATAGTCACAAATGTATTTAATGCAAAAAAGCATATTAGACTAAAGCATATTAGACTGTGGTTAATCTCAGCTTCTTATACTTGCATTTCGACTTCCAGATGTAGCCTGTCATCCGTCCATCACCACATAATGGGACGCTGTCTGTTAAGTTGGTGCCCTACGCATTAGAGAAATTAGTCCCTGATAACCTGTGTCAGGCTCAGACTAAGCACCGCATACCTGTTTAGTTGTGATGAATATGGGAATTGTGCTGTGGAGGCAGCAGGAAGGAGAACAACTTTCCTATAATGGAGTCCAGCTCCCATGCGCAGGTCTTTATTGGCTCTGAGTTTACCTCTAACCCTCTTTCCACACCCTCACCGGAGAGTGTTGTCACATTGATGGCTTGCAGGCATTGTGTGTTTGGGAGTGCGGAGTATGTTTAGTTGAGAGGGGGTGGTGGGGTTTGGTTTTGAAGTGCTGGGTGTGAAGGTGACCCATGAAGGCTGTCAGCGGTTGTTAGATGGAGGCAGTGCATGCACTGGTCAATCTGGCCTTGGCTTTGCAACCAGATGCTTGTATACTACATATAAGTGTCTTTTTTATTAGATTACTTATCTACTTTCTTTCGTAAAGGGTTTTTCACTAATATGTATATTTCTGTAGCAAAATATTGCTACCCACATGCTTAACCATATACCTAACCTTAACCTTGGTGTTGTTTTTTTTTTTTTGTAAAAAAAAAAATGTCCTACACCATCTTTGATGTTTATTATCTGTGTGTTTATTACCCCCTCACCACCACCATTTGGTTTGTGTGAACATTTGGTCCTCAAAAACATAGGAAAAGAGTGCAATCATACACACATGTACACTTTCTTCCCATTAAACTGAGTTATATTAGAACTTATAATAGGTTGAATTCACAGTTCAGATAGACCTTTAAAATTTTTTTTCCCAATGTTATCAACAAAAATCAATATTTCTTATATTGAACAATATATTCTCTGTCGAAATTCCTACATGTTCACTTTTGCAACCCTTGTGGCAAGACCATGTTGATAGGACTCAGTGTGACTGACTGATAAATCAAATTTACACATTGGCTGTGATTATTTTTGCAGTAAAGTGACACCTTTGTCTGTTTTCCCGTAAGCACCCATCCACCCCCCCACCCCTTCGAGTGCACTCTGCAGGGTTTGGCCAAGTGAAAGCCGTCTTTTCTCCAGTGGAGAATAGATGGTGGCAGATGTTGAAATAATCCATCAGATAACACACAACAGATGTCTTAATATTGTCCAGCTTGTACTGGAGACGATATGAATGAGTAGGGCTGGCCCGGTGAGGCAGAGACAGAGGCTTGCCGGGAGCGCACATGTTTGATAGATTAGAGGGGACTGAAGTAAGCGGAGCGCAAAGAGGAAAGAACGTGAGGACTGAGACTAAACACACTACTGTACACACCCTTTCCTGTCAGTGTGACACTATAATCTATTATTTAAGCATTAGAGATGTGTAAGGTTAAACAGAATGTTTACTCTTTTATTAAATATTTATTTGACTTCATAACACGAAAGAACTCTTGACTTAAGATTTGTATCTAACTTCTTACATCATCTTCCAGGCTTTTACTCCCCTGGCTTTGCCCTGGCAATGAAGTGCATGAATTCAGTTGAAGGAATCGTCCAATGCTTGAAGCTACTTCATCAAAATAAACTATTTTGTTAAAAGAACAAACAGGACGGTGGGACCATGGCTTCTATGTTTTTCCAAATGAAAACACACTATAGTGGGGGTCAAAGACACCTGATGTAACTTCAATAAGTTACTAGGTTTAGTAGGACTCTTGCACTCCAGCACTAGAATCGCAGAACCCCGGATTAAAGCTAGTTAGTTTCTGTGTAGGAAATCTACTTATTGCCTACACAAGATGTTTACAAACCTAAGAAATTGACACTCCTATAACAAATTAAGAAATAAATCTGTGGTGCATACGCACGTTTCATCACTCTTGTATCATCAGCACGTAAATCTAATTACTCAGTGATGGTTGCATTTCTTTAGCTGGCAGCCAAAATGAATTTTGCACTGAATGGCCACCACACTAACAGTTAGCTTGCTAGCCTGTTGTCATGATTACACTCTTAGACAAAAAAAAAGGTTCCTGAAGAGTTCCTTAAGTATTGAGGGTTGTTTTCTAAAGAAACCCCCACTCTCTATATAAAAGTGAAAAAACAGAGAGCTCTATAGGGTACTAGAAAGATTTTTTTTTCTAAATGTGTACACTGACTGGAGATTAACCTTTACACACATATACTCTCTGGCCACTTTAACAGAAACACGTACACTAGACATCATCACCAAAGATGCTTTTCAGCTCACAGTGAAAGTAAAGAGTGGTCATCTGAGCCTTATTGTCAGCTAGAACCTGTCTGGCCTCCTCATCCTCCTTCTTCTCTGACCTCCCTCATCAACAAGGTGTTGGATGTGTTTGGTTTTTCGCAACGTTCTGTGTAAATACTAGAGACTGTTGTGTGTGAAAATCCCAGATGATCATCAGTTTCTGAAATACTTAAAACAGCCCATCTGGCTGGTCACTCAGATGACATTTTATCCCATTCTGATCTTTGATGTGAACATAAACTGAGATGCTTGACCTATATCTGCCACTTTATTAGCTAACTGGATAATTGCATGAATGAGCATGCGTACAAGTGGTTCTAATGGTAAGTGGTTCTAAATTGGTAAGCGTATTGCTCATATTTTCCCAGTTTGACATGATTCTAGTCTGCCGTGCCTAGTCTGGCCTGTGAATAACCAATATCTGTCCAACAGGGAGGCATGGCCTTTGCTTCAGGAAACTTTATTTTCACAGTCAACTGATTTCTGAATAGAACAATTGGCAATTACTAATATGGACGTCAAATTTCCACACTAGAGCAGGAAAACAGTTAACGTTTCTAGGGTGTTTAGTAGTACTTTAAAAAAAAAAGACAAAATTACAGAGGGTATTTATGAGGTAGATTGGTTTTATGATGTAAGGTCAAGGTTGTTTGGCATATTTGGCTGCACTGTTTACTATTTTTCTCCTTTACTCGATGGCTGGTTACATTCCATTCTCAGATCTGCTTTCTTTTTTTCTTTGTCTGCAGTGCCTACAGCCATGCAAGGAATTATGGGAAACCAGGAGAGTTCTTTCTCACAAGTTTTGTGAGGTAAGCCTTACCACGGAAAGTCTGTTTTAGAGAGCCAATGTGTTTGAGTGAATCAGTGCAACTAAAACCAGCAAAGGATGAACACTAAACAACAATGGGATATGAGATGCACATAAAGAACATAACAGTCGTTAACCTGCTAGGAGATGATGGATTAGCAGACAGAGCCAAGAGCTCAGGACATGATGTATGTGCATGTTTGGTAGAACGTCCTCCTGGGATTCAATTTCATCCATATCAAGGAGCTATATGAGGAAGATTGTGAGCCAACATATAAAGTTACTCTGTGATGCTCTGTGATTTAAAACATAACAAGCCTACATGTGCATGTGTGTATGTGTGTGTGGAATGGAAAATTGAATCACATTCATATTATCCACCTGGCCCCTAGGTTCAGATATGATTACACTCCTTTAATCCTCTTCTGCAGAGTGGTGAGGTATTAAGAAAAGAAATCAAACAGACAAAATGTAATAGTGCTCTCAGAAAGTATAATAACTGCTCAGATTGAGTCCTGAATTTTCAATATTCCTCTAACGCTGCTCAGGGTAAAAGTGCAGTACAGCGGCAGTATATTAAACCCATTGGATAATAAGTACTCTGGTGTAATTTTCAATCTGTCTGTATTAGAAACAAGCTGCATGCTTTGTTGTTTCCCCAACTGTGTGATTCACCCAATGGAAGAAACATGTGCCTTGCATCAACCCAGAGAAGCATTGAGTTAAGTAATTCTTGGAGATGTTTAGCAAATGAACAGTTCCAGAGTGCCTCGGTCAGGAACCTTGCAGCCAGATTTGTCCTCAGAAGCAGAGCTCTGTGTGCGTCAAGTCTGTTTCAGTCTTAAAGTTGTGTGGTGCCAGCGTTGGCAGCAGAGTGACATTGCGAGCACACGCCATGGCTCTGTCTCATACGGAACTGCTATGGCCAGGGAACGTGGGTGGGTGTCTGCTGCTAACCACTGTATCTCCTGCTCTGTCTCCGTCTCCCTCTCTTTGTCTCTTTATCCCTCATTTTCATAAAAAGAAGCACCACGAGTGTGTGACCAGTGCTGAGTTCTTGCAGTCACTGCAGATGCAGAAGCAGGGCGATTGTCCTTCTCCTCAAAGAGCGTCAGGCTTTGCAGCCGCCTGCGTGGAGAGCTGCAGTGCCGATCGTGAGTGCTCCGGCTCTAAAAAGTGCTGTTCCAACGGCTGTGGCCACACCTGCCAAGCACCAACCAGCCTTTATAAAGGTATGATATTCTGTCTGAAAGTACACTATATGAATTAATGGGCTTAAGTGCAACCAAATCTCCATGCCTTTGTTTATCAATTAAGATCAATTGTCAATCAGCAAGAGTTAAAGGTATAAAACCTAACCTAGCAGGCTCCAACAAACAAGAATATTCTGAAAGTTTGGAAAGGGCTGGTGATGGAAAGTTTAAGAATTCCCGAAAAAGAACTGACAAAATTGGATGAATATTCCTAAGATGTCCCAATAATAACAAATATCTACAGCACACCAAACCAGCGTTTTGGTTTCTTGGTGTTCGTTGGAGAGTGTGAGCTCTGTATGCTCTGTATGCTCTAATACTCTGAACATCAATGATCCATTTTTATGTTGCACAGTAACATCACGTCATTGATTTGATTTACAGTCACATTCTCTTTCCAACCATTTTAACACCCAGAACAAGTAGGACATTAAGTAGGTGCTTCCCAGCATGTGTCATCCTTGTGTCATAGGCGTCCCCCTGAAGCCA
Organism: Pangasius macronema; assembly: GCA_037577455.1. Classification (NCBI taxonomy): domain Eukaryota; kingdom Metazoa; phylum Chordata; class Actinopteri; order Siluriformes; family Pangasiidae; genus Pangasius; species Pangasius macronema. Next base: position 16,643,854 of record CM074955.1, read on the forward strand.
AGGAAAGACATGGCCTTTTTAGAGGACCAGCACGGACAGCTGGAGGTGACATGGATGTCTAAGTTCAATGTGTCTATTGAGCCAGTGCTATATATTCTGCAGAGGAGATGGAACCATGGCATTCATCCCAGCGAGGACGACGCCTCACCCTGGCACACTGTTATGATGGTAAGAGAACAGCAACACTACTCCGGGGCAAGTTTTCCACAAACGTACTTCACACTATCGTCATCTGTGCCTGGACCAGAATGACATTTCATTTCTCTGCGTGAGTGACAGTATTCTGGTTTTTTGGATCCTTTGAGACAGCATTCAAATACTCAAAGTTAATTTATATAGACATTTCAGAGTTTAGAGCTATGATAATGGAAATACTTGGACGAATTGCATACCTAAGTGGTCCATTAGCATGAACTCTATGATCTAAAATGTTGAACATTTAGTCCTGTAAAACCTCCAAAATGCCAAAAGGCATCTGTTATCCAAACTACATCACTGAAAGCTTTTCTCTTCTTGAAACCATCCTTTATACAGATCGTCTTTCATGATTGTCAACTTTTATTTGAATCTGAAAAGAAAAACTAGAAATGTAAAATCAGAAATGTATTATGTTTCAAATAAAAAAAAAACTACAGGCCACATGTACTGAAGCGAGCAATACTTTTTAAAGTAAAAAATATATACTTTACAGGTATGCAAATCTGTCAACAACCAGCACACAATGTTTGTTGGTAAGCAAATCTGTCAACAACACAGTGTTTTTTGATATTTAGTCAAGGTGTCCAATTTTTCACTGGCAATTGTTCAATCAATCGTCCAGTTTCAGTGAGCCTGTACCCACTGTAGTCTCAGATTTCTGTTCTTGGCTGACAGGAGTGGAACCTGAGATGGTCTTCTGCTGTTGTAGCCCATCCGCCTCAAGGTTTGATGTGCTGTGTGTTCTGAGATGCTTTTCTACTCACCATGGGTGTAAAGGGTGGTTATTTGAGTTACCATAGGCTTCCTGTCAGCTTGAACCAGTCTGGCCATTCTCCCCTGACTCGTTTCATCAACAGGGCATTTCTGCCTACTGGAACTGCCATTTACTGGATTTTTTTATTTTCACCACATCCTTTAAAAACTCTGGAGACTGTTGTGTGTGCAAATTTCAGATTAGCAGTTTCTAAAATACTCAAACCAGCCCATCTGGCACCATCTACCATGCCATGGTTGGATGAGACCATTAACTGAAGCCCTTGACCTGTGTATGCATTGGATAATTACAAGAATGTGCAGATGTATAGGTGTTCTGTAAGAGTGTATACTCTTTATACATTTCCATCTTTATGTATAGCAAGGAATTTCATTGCTAAACATTCCCCATAAAATGGTTATATTTGGTATGTAGTTGATTGTTGGCCGCTAAAATGCGTCAGCAGTCTCCAGTGAGAATTACCATGTTTTTTATTCTGTTTGGCATCTTTTCTCAACCTTCTTTCTAAATCTTTGTAAACCTTCTTAGATCATGCTGGATTATTCTCTTTTTTGATAGTCCACATTGGAAAGGGTTCGTGACCTTTAGTTTTGTGGTTTTTCATTTTGCTTTTTTTCTTGCTTTTAACTATTGTCACTTATTGAATTAGTGTGCTTATTTCAGCGTCACGATAGCCTGCTTTCCTGGCGTTAAAGCTTCCCTTGTCCTCATGTCTAGAATGAACTCTAGACTGTGTGTTATTTCTTTTGTGCATGAAATAATGATATGACAATGTAAGCAAACAGACCAATGTCAAACTGTAATAGACTGTATACAAAAAAAAATCTCTCTGTTTCATTCAACATGGACATGCCTTTGAATTAAAGCTGACATTTTGCGCTTTAACCTAATAGTTGTTGATTCCTTATGAAATCCAAATCCAATGTGCTGGAATATAGAGCCAAAACGACATTGTGTCACTGTCCAATTACTTACAGATTGTATTCTTTAGCGGATACTCTCTGAGAGGCTCTGAGCTCATCCAGGGACATGATTTCAACAACCCCTAATTGGGGCTTTAAATTTCAAACCATCAGATCAAGAGACCTTTGAAACAAATAGTCCATTGTCATCTCCGTTTTCTCCCAATAGGAACTGCAAGGTAATGGATAGGAACGTATAAATACTGCTTTTCAGCAGGTCTAAGAAGATCTTCTTGCAAACGATCAACTAGTCATTACAGCACTGATAGAGTCCTTTCGTCTGATTTGTCTTAATTAAATCTACTATGACCTTTCTCTCTGCCAGACCATGGAAGAGCGGGCCTTGCTGAAGGATGTCCGGCCCCACAGGTGGTACCAGTTTCGGGTGAGTGCAGTGAACAGCCAGGGCACACGTGGCTTCACCACTCCCAGCAAGCACTTCTTCTCAACACGAGGTAAACCACTACACTTTTTTCGACAAATTATATTTCAGTGAAGATTTACTGCATATACTGGCATTTTGATCAAGTCTGCACATTACATTTTTAGTCAGCCGCTCAGGAACGTGGGCAAAGCCTCAGTGTAGATTGCTGGGACACCGCTGAGTGAGAGGAGTTATGGGGAGTTACAAACGGACTTGCAAATCCTTCACAGCAGTTCAGCAACACTGCAGAGTCAGCCGTCTTTGTAAAACTGGCCTTCCTGAAACCAGAGCAGTCCACAGCCTGTACATCATCACAGCCCACTCCACTCAACTCTCTCACACTCCCACGTACACACACACACCCAAACACATACACCCCATCTCTCATGCTGAGAGTTTGGCAAGCTGACATTGTGTCAGATTTTAAACATGTTTTAGTGTATGAAGAGATGCTCTGGGATAGGCTTTTCCATAGATGCAGCAAACAAACACAGCGACGAAAATGAGAACGTGCTTAGTATGAGATTTTCTTATTGTGTCTGTTTTTGCTTTTTGTTTAGACTTATTTGTTTGATTACAATTTATGGTGCAGTCAAGTTTCTCAGGGACGTGCTTCACGTTGTCTCAGACCACAGGGGTGCTTGATTTGGCACATTCCAAAAGTGAGTCTATTGAAAGACCGAGTCCAAGCTATAATTACATGCAGACTGAAGCCATCATCAGTAATGACTCAAATCAATTCTTGTTTTATTTTTAAAGATTACCAGCACTTGGAACGATGTAGAGAATAAAAAAAATGAAAGTGCTGAAAGTCCTTTGTTGATGCTTATGCAGATGCTTTTGGCCTTTTTCATTGCTGAACATGACGTCTGTCGCTAATTCACGATTTGCCATTTTTTGTGGGGAGCACAGCTTTGGTCATATTCTGTTAAATTCTAAGAAACTGTTCTCTGTAGCCAATATTGCAAATCATTGTTAACATACATACTTAATAATACTTTGTAGGGCCTTTTTTTCACCATATGGCTCTCTTTCCCCCTTCCTTGGGGTCACAAAACATGCAACTTTCATCAAATTGCCATGGGACATCTGAGTGGCAGGGGTGCGGGGGTGCATGAAGAATGCTAAAGGTCGTAGGTCATGTGCGTTGCTGCCATTACTCAAGGATATCTGGAGATGAAAGGTTCCTCCTCCGAGGCTATATGACTCGGTGAGGAAAAATCCAAGTGACAGTTTTCCACTTGCGACCTTAAAGCAGGCAGCAGGGCCACGTGTGTTGATCGGGGGTTGCCTCACAGCACGAAATGGAGCCTTTGTTTTCGCAAGGATGCTGAGAGTTTGGAAGTCCACCCTAAAGGCCATCTGCAGTAACTGTTTAAGTGTTTACAGTAGATAACACTGCGCTCTCATGCCTGGTGGAAGTGAAATCAGATTGCTTGGTTTCAAAGCTAAAACGCGTTCCAGGTGAAACCCTAGTTGCCGAGGTTCTGTTGATAGCGAAAAGTTATGTTGATTTTCTGTCTGAATATTTCCTCATGTTTAGTGCTGGTTTAATGTTTTGTGTAGATTAAGTCAGTAACAATGGAACAATATGGTAGTTTGTGTACATTGGGTGTCTAGCAACTTTCCAAAATATTGTGATGAGGTAAAACTGCTATAAAATGTGGAGCAGATCTCTATATGTGACACCCCTGGTTGCGTTGTTGTGTGGAAGGCTTATCCACCCCACCCAGTGGCAAGAGACTGAGTCTCCATTCATCATATATCTGTTCCACTGAAGAGTCATCCACCATGAATACACACACACACACACACACACACGCACACAATGACACACATAGACTTACACATATGGCCTGCTGAGCTGTGGTGCAGGCTTGCGAAAACATTCCATATGCAGCCAAGAACCACGAAAGACCATGAAAGCAGAATAACAGAGACAAAAATGACAAGAAGACAATGACATCCAGTTCTGTTTCCAATGACATTTCATTGTAATTCTGGCATACAAACTCCAGTGCGTTTTCTTTAAATTATTAGCTGGTGCATTGAATAAACCCAATTTAATTGGGTGTTACATCCTACTGAGCTTCTTCCTCTGGCTACATAAAAAAGGAATAAAAAGTGAACACAACAGTCAACATTGTCAAACAGCTTTTTTCATTGACTTCAGTCTTCATCGACCTTGCAGTTTCCATGACTTCTTGATTTGCATCCTTCTCTGGCTTGCATGGACTTTCTCCACTCCCTCTGGCTATAGGCCACATCAAGGGAGCACAAATAAACGCGATCAGATTCAGCAATCTAAAATGCACATTCTCTTTTCTCCCCGCTACAGACCCGTTGCCCCCAGAGCGGCCGCAGAACATCAGCTCTGAGAATCAGACTGTGAGCGCTGACGGCAGGGTGATCGCGCTGCTTCGCTGGGACCCCCCCAGAGAGGGAGACCTGCAACTCCACCATTACAAAGTGACCTGGAGCGGCCCGAGTGGAAAGGAAAGCAGCAGGGTCGTAGACGGGGTAAGGCTTCCCCAGTGCAGCTCATATCTCATCTCCCTCAGAAGCCAAGCGGTGCTCTAACTCTGGCTTCGAACGCTGAACATATTTTTCTGTCTCACCTTCACTGCTAACCGGCAGGAGGTTTTTTGCATTGAATATATCTTTTGAGAGTGCGTTTTGGCGAAAAACGAGGGCGAGCAGTCATGCCAAAGCTCAATGAGGTCCTGTGAGGTTCTTTAGCTTTCCCCAGCTGTTGAGGTTTATGAATTATTTGTTTGTATCCTTCACTTAAGAAAGTCATCTGGCACCTGCAAAGATAGGGGACTGTTATCCTGTGAACCCTTCAGGCTGAGGAAGTCCTAAATCTAAATTGGATCTTAAGAATTTATCTTCATAGTTTCACCATAGCTGTTCAGGCTTGTAGTTTTAGCCAGCATTAGCTTGCAGGTGTTGAACTCATGTGCACCACCTGCATCCTAATAAAGCATTAGAAAGTGTATTTATTTCTCCGCAAAGCCTGTAGTACAAAGACGCCATCTGCTCTTGTGATCATCGTATTTTACTGTAACCTAAGCACTCTCCTTGAAGCCGCAACTCTCAAATGGTTTTGATTAGGTAATTTGTTTTTACAATGCAATAACTTCTGGGTCTGAGAAAGCCATCCATTGCACTGAACAGTAGCCTATAAAGAAGAGCTATTTCAGAGACACAGGGTTCAAAAAATAGTGATTTCCTTTAAGCAAAACCTATCCAACATGTTAAAAAAAATAATTTTTTGAATCGTCTGGAGTTGAGAAATATTTTCATCCATAAAACACAGTGGAGTTAAAACAAAATAGACCACAACCTTATATCTTTGTCAACCGAGCATGAAATGAGCTCAGAAGTATGCACCATTTAACACAATGACGATATTAGTCCAACATAAGTATCAAGCTCTTTTCTTGCTCGTTTGTCTGAATGGTTAGGTTAACAGAAGAAGACAGGTTGATGGTGGAATGCGATACAAGACCGGAGTCTGTATGAGCACAGCCAAATCCACACTGGCTTTAAATGGTTGACTGAAAGACCACTCGCACACCCTTAAAATCACATTATGTTTTTTTTTTTTTATTCCATCTCCATGGTAGAGATGATAGAGTTGGGTCTTCCACCACAAGATTGCTAGGAATTTTTACAAGGGCTTCCACTTCATTCCCACACTGAAGAGCAGCATCCAAGGCAATTCCAGCCACATTTTACTTCAATTATTGTGAATCAAGGCAAGATAGACACTAGTTGTGAAAGCCTACAATACAATGTTAGTCCTCTGTTGTACCCAGGAATCCAGGACTCATCTGCTTTAGTATGGGTTCTTCATTCTTGTATCTGTGCTGCATAACTTTCCCTGATCTGATCAGTAAGAGAAAAATTTTTTACCTAGAGCCAGGCAGGATTTACAGAATGTTAGACCACTTGTTATGAGCTGCACTATAAAAATGTTTGTGTTGGAGCCTGAAGCATTTACATGGAATATTCAGCATAGGGCTAGTTGAGATTTTTTTTTTTTTTTTGTACAGCATGTAAAAGGAAGCATTGAAAACAGAGCGAACGGGTTTAAACCGGACTCCTGATGAAGATTTATAACATTACTGCAAAGGGAATGAAAAGTCATGGTACCAGGGAGAAAGGAGTCTGAAATGGCAATGCAGCATCCATTTCCTGTTCCTTACCTTAATCACTGTTACAATACACACTAATCTAACTTCATATCAGCATAAAAGGGCTATTTCCACTAACAACGAGCTCTTCTTGCGTGGGTTTGGCCTGAGCAGAAACTCAAGTTCCCATTGGACCATGAGTTAAAACAGAGTTCAGATTCTGAAAGTCATAACATATGGCTCCGTGGTGACATGGGAGGGCTTCATGCAAGTTTCACTGGGCTCATTTATCTGCACACTTGTGAAACACATGTTTTGGCTATCTGGAGAAGCATGGACATATTAAAGCTCATTATTCACCACTACTGTCACAAATCCTGCATCTCAGTTACTTCAACTGGAGAATCAATGGCTCTCCTACTGGCTAGTCTGTTTGGTCTACAGCTGTAGGGACAGAAGACCTGTTTAGATTTCTGTTTAGATGTCCTGTTAAACATAGTAAGAAAAGCAAAATATATACTTACAAAATAGAATGAACACGTTATGCCTATTGTCAAATATACTGGAGTGTGTGATGTGATATGGTGATCTTGGTACACAGTTAACCTTTAATCAAGGTAAAGATAATACTAACAATACTCCCACCACCAACATTACTACTACAATTACTACTGTTACTACAAGTAGTATTAGTGTATTAGTATTTGTGTACTGTTACTATTTCTACTACCACTACTGCTACTACTGCTACTACTAGTATTGCTACAACTATTACTACTACTACAACTACTCCTGTTACTAGCAGTAATACTGCTATTACTATTACTATTGCTACTACAACTACTACTACTACTCCTGCTACTACTATTATTACTGTTACTAGCAGTATTGCTGCTACTGTTACTATTACTACTATTACTGCTACTACTAGTAGTATTATTAGTGCTACTATTACTATTACCACCACCACTACTACTACTAGTAGTACTACTACTAATAATAATAATAGTAATAATGAAGTATCAATGAAATAAATAATATTATATGTAATGTATTTAATTATTATTATTATTATTATTATTATTATTATTATTGCTACTTACCTGTCTGGACCTGTGTTTTTCCCATGTTCCACAGACTCTGACGGAGATGGAGCTGGGAGGACTCCAGCCAGACACACACTACATAGTGAACATTCAGGCAGTTTCTTTCTGGGGACAGAAGCGCTTGAAGAGTGGCCGTGCACAGCTCTCCTTCAAAACCACTGCTTCCGCCGGTAAGGGCTGGATCTAAACAAGTGCCATTCGTTTCTGTTTCTGCTTGCTTGCACATAATTTAGCTGAAGAGCTTTGGAGAGCTCGTGTAGTTTAATGAATTATTTTGCAGGTCTTAGCCCATACCATAAGCTCGAAGCCAAAAGCATAAATTAAACAGGATAGCTGTCAGATGTGAACATTTGCTGACTTTGTTCTCATCTCCCCTTAGGTATTAATCAGCATTGTCGTTGATGATCATGCAATGTCAGGGCCATTAAAAACACAGGAAACCTTTATTGGAGGATGACTCTCATGTTGGAACAGTGTCTCCTTACAGGGATTTACATTTTGGCACCTAAAACAAGGTCATTTTTCCTCAGATGAAAGGAGTTAACCTGTCGTACAAGTAGCAGTTTCCTGGCGTATATCAGCACTCTGGATCAGTTCTTATCTGTGTTCATTTGAATTGGGGGTCACTAAAGGGAGTCTTAACGGAGCTGCCCTGACTGAAACACCCCACCAGGGCTTTAGTTAACATCAAATCTGTAACTCACTACTGAAAAAAAACTGGCTTTCCATAGCAAAGAGGAGTTTCTCTTCTCATGTTGTTGTTTTCTGCTTTTAATTAAGCTTTATAAATCATGCACTAATTCTGCCAAAACTAATTCCAGACACGCGGCAAAAAAGCATGAAAATTTAGTGACTCCAGTCTGTGCTTTGGCTTTGTGTGTCCTGGCAGGTTAAATAATGTCAAGATTTATTCCATTTTTCAAAACTGCAATATGCATTTATATTTTCCTTTCACCTCAATTATTATTGCTCCCTTGTGCACATTTTTATATCTTTATTTTTGTTTTTCCTCCATTTCTATCAGCCTTCCGGGGTCCCTCAGGATATCTGTAAAACATTGCTTGGATTGTAAAGTAGATTCATCTATATCAATGTCAGCTAGCTATTACATGACAAAGAATTAATGAGGTGATGCAGCTGACAGATACGAAACTGAATGACTTCTGCATATAATGCGCATTAGCATCTCTTCATGAATGTGTCATATTCACCCTGTTTGTTCAACTGCACTGAATAATTATTTATGTGTGTTTTCACAATTGTTAGACTTTACATCTGCTTCCATTTTTAAAAACGTTCCATTGTGCACTCCTACAGAGAATCTGTGATCAGGCAACCAATCATGAAAGGCCCCGCAAGGGTCATGTGTTAAATGAATTCCACTTGGTGAACGTGAATCTCATGTTCTCATGGCAGGCTCCTCGCCAATCTCACGGGACTTTTCCAACGAGCTGCCTATCTCCCGCTCGTCTCCCAGAGTCCTCCGACTCGAGGCTGCGGCTCCCCACTACCACAGCAACCAGCTGCAGGTCAAGGTGTTTTGGAAGAGTCGACTCCCAGGCAAGTGGAACCAAAACAAAAGCTCTTGTATGACACTTGCTGTGTGTAGCTGTGTGAACTGAGTTTGTATGTTGAACTGACGTCCTGGCTGGATGTTATGCAATTCCACTGTACATCAGGCCAATAAAATTTCATTTGATGTGAGACACATTGGTGGAGAATGCATAAATCAGGAGCTCACGAGGAGTTTCCATCAGGCAATGACCATATCAAATTGAATTTTAAATTGCCTGCGTTGTCCTCACCCCAATTATACAGATCGTAACTGTGCTGGACAGCCGTTTCAATTTCACAGATGGTCTGCTTGTGTCCTTGAATCAGTCGGAGCCAAAGAAAAGCAGGGTAGTGACTAATGTTTTGTTGAAGAGCATTACAAAGACACAAGACTTATGGTGATTTTTATCCATCCTACATAAACAGACACTCATCGGGGTGTGCTCTCTGTACCTCCTCCAACACATTACTTTGAGTTTGCATTGTAAGCATGTTCAGAAATTACTCATTTGGCGATGTGATGCTCTACAAAGACAGGGGGGGGGAGTTCTGCTGAAACCACAGAGCATCATAAAGAAGGGGTGCTGATTTACCGCTATCTCTTGGAAAGAGGTGAATAGACATATGAAGACAGATTTAATAATATCAATATGGCAGTGAAATGAAAAGCAGATGGGGGACATGGCTCTCTGGGCCTCTGACAACCTGATGCACTGTGGGAGATGAGTTTGATGAAAGATGTAATGCTGCTTGGACACGGAACAGGAAGAGGACAGGAGGCGGCGTGTCCCTTAAAATATGTCCATGCAGCTCTGTGGCCACGGCCTTTGAAAGTTTAACCAGGGCACAGATCTAATATACTACATGTCCTTCTGTTTCTCTGTGTAGAAAACCAGAGGGGTTCCAATTCATACCTTTTAAGTTGGTTTCCAGAGGTATGTGCTAATAACATGACCAAGAGAGAAAGAACGGCTACTGTACAGGTATGTTAACTATTTTCTCTGCTCAGCTGTCAACACATATGTAGGAGTGATGAGAAATGTTTCTAGTAAGAAAAATCTTGTTTCACATGGTCTTCTGGCTCAGATATAAATGGAGAAAGTCACCGCATTATATTGCATTAGTCTGGAAGTACTTTTCATATATAACTCAGCAAGGTCATATAATAAGCTGGTGGATATGAGACACCCTGGATGACCTGCAGTCAGCTCGAATTTGGACCTACAAGCCAACAAGAGTGCAGGAGAAACTGTATATTGTTTAATAAACATAGGAATGCGCTGGGCATGGGCTGTTTGCTTTTCCAGCAGCAGGATCAGTTGGTCCTTGCCCAGTCACTTTTAGCTACAATGCACCACACCTACCGACAACCTCATTGTGATCTGCTTGGGCAACTTGAAGGTGTTTAATTTTAGCAGGAAGGAAAGGTTTTACTATTACAAATAATCTGGAATGTGTACCAGACGTACATGTTTGGACGGCGTAAAGGAATGTTCGGTAATGGAATATCAGTAGCGGCCACAATATACTAAGATTACTCAGTGCTATTGTGTTACCTTTCAGGGGCTAACTCTAAAGATATGAGGTCATTATCAAGACCTGCACATTGTCTATAAATATATGCTCATATAACAGTGTGGTTTAGTCACCGGGGTTTCTATGTTTCCATAAAGCCCTTGTTCAAACTCAGATATATGGCATTTAATGCTATAGCAGCCAAGAGTGTTATGTTTCCAGACGTAATCAGTCATGGGCTGGTAGCGAAGGTAATGAAAATGTGTGAAAACCACAGCCATTTTTTATATGACACAAATACAATGCGGATAAAGGGATCTGTATCTGATTTCCCATCAGAAGAGCTGGGTAAAATTCAGCCTCAGTGACTCAGTCATCATACATTGCATCAGTTTATTTCAGACTCTTTATCCTTGTTTTATGGTTGTATCCTCAAGGATATTTTTATTATATTTCATTTCCTCCACAGAGTATTGTTATGACTGGGCAGATTTGGTGTCACGATTTGTTACATCATGTTCCACTTTTCCTTTAGGGCACACACTTTGTCATCACAGGCCTTCTCTTTGCCTGTAAGTACAAAGTGACTGTGACACCACTCTCTGAGAATGGAGAGAAGGCCGGGGCTGTGACCTCCGTCACTACCCCACAGTGCTTGACGCTGAAAGGCCGTGGGAAGAAGCTACTGTCCTGTGCCCATGATGGTAAAGCAAGGTTTTTGCACCACACCATTTCTTGAGCTGTAGCGTAGCACAGCATATGTTTGATACAGAAATCTTTTTTAATTGAAACTCAATTACAGTAGAGATTATTTATCTTGGGCGGGAGCCAAGAGAGCAAAATTAGTTGTGCTGGCTACATGGGAGGGATGGCACATCGTATGTGGAAGAGGCCAGATAGTGCTTTCCTCTGAGTGTGTTACGCGGATCTGTGACACAGCATGACCCTACTGGTTCAAAAAGATATGAATGCTGGCGTCACGTGTCTCAGAGGAAGCACGTGTTTGGCCCACCCTCCTTGTTTTTCAGGACTGAAGTTAGTTGTAGAATTTCTCCTTTTCCATTTGCATTTTTAATGGATTAGCTGTATATACAATCACCTGACACTTAAAGCTACAATAGTCACCTAGCACTATCGGTGCATGTGAAAAAAGGTATAAAAAAAAAACACGTATCTTATAATGGTGTATTTTTTATTGACTATTAAACCTGGGTATATGAAAGTGGCAAAGCCAAAGACCTCTTAGGGTTAAACACAAATATAAAACTCAAACATAATAAAGGTCTTAGGATGAGACATGAGAGAAACACTTACCAAACCTGTTCTTATGTTGTTTTATTCAACTTTCCAACACTGGAGCAATACAATAAAAAGTTATTTTGGTTGCTTAATGCTTTTCCAAAGGTTTGGTGGTATCCATTTACCATCAAATCCACACACTGGTAAAGCACAACCACAAATTTTTTCCCTCTGAAAAAAGTAGTCCCATCTCTGAAAGGAAGCTTTGTACATACTTAGTGCTTAATTTACAAAAAATATTTGAAGCATTCATGAAATCTTTCTACAAAATACATGTTTCCCACACATATCTCGTCTAACCTAACTGCCCTTAGACTTCAATTAAAAGTTTTAACTAAGCAGGTTGTCAAAATTCTTCTCAGTGGTAAACAGATGTATGTTCACCATTCAGTGTATATCAATAAGTAACACGTTGACATTGCTGAGTCTGGAGAAACGTGTTTTGGATAGGTATTTGTGATCAAATGACTGAAATGCAGGTCTATCACACGTCTCTGATGATTGTCTTTATCCTAGAGCGCCATCTGCAGGCAAAGAAAGCACTCCAGCGCCCCGAGAAGTTGTTGGCAGTGTTTCAGACGGTGAACGGCTCCCTGGAAGGTGTGTTCAGCTGGCAGGTGTCTGAGACCACACCCGGCCAGACACCCATCACAGGATTTCAGTTCTCCTGGGTCAAAGTCTCCAGCAGCCATGCGAACAAATCTTCAGATTCACTCATCTCTCAAACGCTGAATCTGCCGCCTGTAAGTTTGAAGGCTTTTATAAGACACATTGTGTAATATTTGTCTCTAATTCAGCCATGGAGGATGATCATCCCTTCCGCTTAGCTCTGTTCCAGCTCATAAGCAACAGATAGGGACTAGAATTTGATAAATTGGGAGTTCTAAAAGACTGAAGCATGACACTTCGGTGCATCATCTGACTGATAAATTGATGATGGTGGTCATGATGAAAATGAGATATGCTCATGAAGTATCAGACAGACCTGGAAAAGAATTCTCCTTGGTAGCTGTTTGGTAGCTGGCTAGTAATTTTGAATTCTATATAAAAAAAACATACAGTCACAAAAATCATGATCCCTCCAAACTTCACCCATGCTCCATGATGCTATCCCAGCAAACACTGCACTGATAGACATTTTTATCCAAGCTTCAATTGTGCGCAATGCCAACCAAAATGGATGTTGTGTTAAACATCTGCTGCCATGAAATCTGTGATATGTCACATAACTTGGCAAAAGAAACTTGCCCAGCTCTGGTTTCATAATTATGAGCATCAGTATTAAATATCAGTATGATATGAATGATATCAGTATTGTGTCAAAATGAAAGACATGGGAGACATCAGTGGAGCCTTAATCGCGTTCACTTTTATGGCAGCAACTGCTTACAAGTTACACTTTAACAAAACACCAACCAGAATATATTTAAATACGTATAGAGCTTTTAGTGATAAGTATCATCACAAAGCAGCTCTTTACAGAAATCCATGCCTAGATCTAGATCATTAATGAAGAAAAACTCCCCGAATGGGTAAATATGTTAATAATTATCCAGGGTGAGCCTGTTGTGAATTGGAGTCTTGATATGATTGTAAGCAGGTTTAGGTGGAGCACAACAGCTTGAGATACACTATATGGCTGAAAAGTATGTACAACTGTACATCATGACCAGATGTGCTTGCTGAACGTCCCTTTCCAAAACCATGGGCCTTTACTGCTGTCAGAGCCTCTGCTCTTCTGGGTAGACTTTCCACTAGATTTTGGAGCATGGCTATGGGGATTTCCCCATTCTGCCACAAAAGCATTAGTTAGGTTAGGCACTAATGTTGGGCAAGGAGGTCTGGGATACAGTCAGTGTTCCAGTTCATCCTGAAGGTGTTCAGTGGGGTTGAGTTCAGGGCTCTGTGCAGGCCACTTGAGTTGTTCCACACCAACCTTTGCAAACCGTGTCTTCATGGAGCTCGCTTTGTGTACAGGGGCATTGTCATGGTGGAACAGGTTTGCGCTCAGCCCCTTAGTTCCAGTGAACGGAAATCTTAAAGTTACAGCATACAAAGACACTCTGTACAATTATGTGCTTCCAACTTTGTGGCAACAGTTTGGGGAAGGTCCATATATGAGTGTGATGGGCAGGTGCCCACATTCAGTGCTTTTGGTCACATAGCGTAGATTTACATTTCTCAAGAACGGTTTATACCCAAGATACCACCTGGATACTGAAGTTATGTACCGAGGAACTGCTGGTGTGATCATAAGGACTGTCCTGTACTCATCCCAGGACTCTTATTCACAATGTGCTTGCAACAAACTCAGTACTGTTTTACTCTTCTACACCAGTATAGTCGAATGATTTATAATCCCACTATCACTATCTGCTGTCACTCAGAAGGGCACGGGTTCACTTTTTCCTCTCAAGGTTTCTTCCTTTGTCATTTCATGGAGGAAAAGAAACGGTGTTTGTACAGACCTAATATCTACCTCTAGATGTAGGCCTAAAGACATGTTGATCAAACACTGTGTGCCTATTGTTACAAGCACTTGAACTACAACATCTTATCTGCAGAGGGAAAGTGAATCATAGGTGCAAATGGGTCTAGGACTGAATCTAAAAGACTGAGTCATGACACTCCGGTGAAGATCTGGTGAATCATGCCATTGATTCTTTTGTGTGTAGAACAATATATATACATACTGTATATGTATATAAGTTTCTAACCACATCTAATCTTACTTACAGGATCAGCACTCGGTCAGGGTGGGCCAGCTCCAGCCAAAGTGTGTGTACAAGGTGCAGGTGCAGGCGCTGTCTGAAGCAGGCAGTGGGCCCTCAGTGGCCAGAATGATAAACACTCCACAGCTTAACGGCACACTGCTATGAGGTACAGCACACACTAACAACCATCAGTCCTTACTGCAGAAGAGTCACAGGAGCAATTAAGCCTGTGCCTGATGACGGTTAATCGAGTTACTGCAGTAACAGGCCAGAAGTGATCCTATGGTCTTAAGAAGCTGAGTTTATGCGATGTAGCCTAGTTTATGTGATTTTTTTAAAACATGAAAAGCGTTAAAAGTAGAGAGAATTGCATACACGCAAAGGTTTTTGTTGCAAGTTAAATTAATTAAACTTAAAGATCCATGACCTAAAGTAAAACATGTTATGTTTATGTTATAAGTATTCTGATAAATTATTTTTTATAATTCCTTTACCAGTACAGGTCTAGGGTCATTACTATGCACTGATGTTTGTGTAACACAGAATTGTCACAAGTCCAAAAAATAGTTTCAGAGAATAGTCTGGATTTTAGTGCGAGAAGTTGCTGTCATATGGGTGTATATACAAGCGCCGCATATTTGAGCGTGTTGTCTGCTCCAACAAACACATGACATGAAAAGACTTGAAGGACTTGCTAATGAGCTGATAAGTGGAGTCATGTGTCCTGGGAGCAAGAAAAAAACACTAATGTGCTGTGTATCCCACAACTATTTCCATTCCAACACTTACACTGAAAAGGTAAAGCCTCGCCTTAGCGTTTGCTCAAGTGAAGATGCTAGTTTAATGAATAGCAAAACCGTAATCACTTCTGAGCAGACTTCTGAAACTAGCCCAAGGTCAACTCCAGACGACGGAAAAGCCATTAGTAGCCGCCAAAGTTCCACAAGATTTCTTTACAATAGCAAATGATGCCACTTTGATCTACACCAAAGCATTCTATTAACATGCAGACTGTAGAAACTGTGTGTGTGTGTGTGTGTGTGTGTGTGTGTGTGTGTGTAGATGGAAGTAAGGATTGAACAGTGGAACCAGCTGGAAAACAAACTCTATGATTGAACGTTCCTCAGAGCAGAGCGCAAAGCATGTGAATGTCATTAACATGATTAGGGTGAATAACCCAACTTCAAAGCCAGAGCTGAGCTGAAAGCAACAGAAGCTCACCTTCCAAAATCAGCACAGGGCTACAGTTCACTCTGAGCAGTTCTTCAGCAGATCTAGTATTAAAATTACACCACTAATTTCTGCTGTAATAATAATAATAATAATAATAATAATAATAATAATAATAATAATAATAATAATTTTTATTTATTTATTCATTTATTCATTTATTTATTTATTTATTTATTTATTTAACAATTTATGAAGTGCTTTCATCAAACTCGAGGTTGCTTTGAAGTGCAAGATTAAGCATGCAAAATGTCTTCTTTGACATGATTTACTGAAATTCACATCTAGCTTTTAGAGCAATTCAGTGTCTCATATCATTCAATACGCTGCTCTTGATTCTAGAGCATATGTGTATGGAAAAATACATTCAACAG
>CM074955.1:16660243-16682802 GCA_037577455.1 Pangasius macronema
CAATTCAGTGTCTCATATCATTCAATACGCTGCTCTTGATTCTAGAGCATATGTGTATGGAAAAATACATTCAACAGCTTGCGTAATAAAGTAGGCTATTGTTCATAAGATCCTGCTTACTGTATATTACTGGAAGTGTAATAAACATTTAAACATGATTAAATTCACATTCAGTAGCTTCCCCTTTATCCTGAATGAGGAAAGGCTGCGGGGATTTAAAAAAACACACTGCTCCTAAGCATGCTGTTAGGCAAGCGGCTAGCATACTAGAGTATTAGCTCAGGAAAACAGCAGTGCTTATGATCAGCTGCAAGAAGGAACTTGAAAGTTCCCCCAAATATTTACATTCTGTTTGTATGAAAGCACTTCAGTGTGTGCCAAATAAGAGAACCAAGTACCACACACATGTCTATGCATCTTCATCAACATCACCCTTCCATGTCAGCTGTTAGAACTAGACGAAAAAACATGAAGCAACAGTTCATGGCTGCAGATGTGTTACTCGGTGTTGGAGACGGATGATTTGCATGGGAATTCAAAATCACATCTTGGGCTATAGTGAGCAGTGTGAGTTTGACAGCACGACTGGCTAACAGCTGTACCGTGCTTTAGACACACTCCCTAGAGAGTCACACCAGTGGCCAGAGAGCTAATGCTTAATTAACCATGTTAATTTTGTCACATTATTTGTTTTGTTACATGCTGCTAAGAATCTGAATGGATCACTGTCATTATTAAGTTTCAATTATTGTACTTTTATAATGTATCCCATTTAGTATAAACCCCTACTGCACATATTCAGACAATGCCTGCTACACCCCTGATGCTTGCTAATATGAACTTCTTTTTTTCTAGGCTGTACAGTTCTGAAGTATCGTCATAAACATCTGATCTCTGCGGTTCCCTCCAGAAAAATGTATTTCCTCAGCCGGTATACTTGGAACCACGGTTACATTGCATGATGACAACATTTCAATTAAAGTCTAAAAAAAAAGATTCAGTAACAGTGAAAAAATTTTGTAAGTTAAATGTTCAGAGAGATTTGAAGCCTATATAATTTAAGTGTACTTTATCATGTAAAAATGTGTAGCACTGATGTATGTAGTGTGTAGTGAGAGCTGTGTACTGCTTTATGTGTTATCCTGTTAGTTCATGTATTACTTTTTTTTTCTTGTTTAGTACTAACACCTTTCTTTTTCTGAATCCAAAACATTTTTTTTTTGTGCTGTGCAAGTATAGTTCTAAATTATTTTTCAACTTATTTTTAAACATTTTACATTTTAAGGGTCCACTTACAGTCTACTGTAATCTTGAAGTATTTATTGTGATGTGCTAAAAAAAAGTGGAAGGTGTCCATGATTCTGACCTCTGCGCTGATATTTACCTAAAAATCCCTTTCATTACATATCTATATTCCACACCAGGTATCAAATTGTCTTAAAAAAGCACACAAAACCTGGTTGAAGTTATGATTATAAAATTGAAGGCATTGCTTGGATTAAAACAGAATGAACCCTTGTCAGGTTTATGGTTATTACACACATTAATAAAGCCTTACATCATCAGTGCCGAAAAAATGTGTTATGAACAGTGTACAGCATTTGGAATGGTATAACGACACAAACTTTTGCATCAATGTTGCTAATTCCATTTGTAATGAAATCATTTTATTCATTTTGTTCAGATGTTGTTTCCATTGTACAAAAATGTTATACTTTCTGTAAATATTGCACTTGTGTTGTTACAAATAAACATTTAAGTAAATTCATGATCAAGTGTAGTGGTTTATGGAGACCAAAACTGTGTGTTGATAAAGTCTCCAGTCGGACATAACCTAAAATGTATCTAATTGTTTGCATATTCACAAATATTTACTTATAGTTCCTTTAAAAAAACAACAACAACAATCAATGCTAATAAGAAGTTAACCTAAAAAATGACTTTGAGTCATCAGTACTTAATTATACTTGATGTGCAAGTTGTCTATACAAATTTAATTACGTTTCACCAACTAAAAATTAATACACTACTTTACTTGGAAATTTTGAGGCAATCGGTTTCCTCACTTTTTCTAAGTAAACTTATTACATTTTAGTGTTCAAGACTGAAGATTAAAAACTGTGATGTATGTTGTATGTAAGCAGTTGAATGGCAAAGCTCATAATTGGTCTTATAATTGGTCTCAACTGTAGATGTGTACGGGACTGTTTGTTTAATCCCACTCACGCAGATATTGTTTTTATTTGTACTTGCCTGCGATATTTTCCAACAGTGATTTGGTTCTGCTTCCCTGACCAGGCAGTTACTAAGGAGGATGTAAATGGATCATGCTAATGTTAATGTTAAACCTCCTTCTCCTCCTAATCACATCATGTATTCATATTCAATTATAGACATAAATTATAGACCTTACAGCAAGACAGCAAAGACAAGGACATAAACACTGGTAATATAACACGTTTGCTATGAACAGGAGTGGACACTGTATATATGACTATGTAAGTAAAAAAAAAAAAAAAAAAAAGAATACTGCACACAAATATATAGTGCATAGAAAATTTATTGCATCTTGAATACAAAATATGTTGTTTATTACCATGTTACTGTACAAGATGAAAGCATAAAGCACTCATAGAAGCTCTATAAAACATTCAAAAGCCAAAAACATAACTGAAACCTTTATTCTATTGTTTGGAAACATGAGTGTTTTACTTTATTTACAAGTGATGGGGGAAAAAATACCCGTAATAGTAAATACATGTAACAGGAAGAAACTGCCATGAAGACGACACTAATACAATGAAGAGGATATAAAGTGCCTGAAAACAAGAGAAGTTCTTCCTTTGCTGAAACACTTGAAGACCTCTTTCTGTTACTGTGATTTCAGCTCTACATTTACGGTGGATATCTATAACTGGCTGTCAGTGAATATTAATGATATTCTTCCCTTAGTTTTACAAGCTATCTTGTTTTTCAAGATTAATTTGAATCCCTTAATTTCTGACCTGGGGAACATGGCCATTTTGTTGGGTAAATATCACATTCACACATGTAAATGGAAGAAATGTAAACCTTCCTTCACTTTATTGCTTTGTGATTTTGTGAAAATATTTCAGTTTCAATTACTTTACAAAACAAAATGGAAAGACGGAATCCTTATGCTCCTCTATGTTGAAATATTTAATGTTTTAGTGCAGTCTGATTAACATTTTATGAGTCCAGCTCATCTCAGTCTTGCACCTTTTGTTAATTACTTTTATTAATTAAAAGGGCGGAGATACGTCCTGTTCACTAGAGGGAGACATTTCCAACGCTTTGATTACACTGCGTGACGTAATCATCCTGCGACAGAGTCGGTTTACTGCCGCGACGGAAAATCCCGTTATAAACATACAAATGTAACGATTTGAATACTACAGGCGCGAGTTCTCTTAGCAGTATTTTATATAGACACGTTTGCTCAGAAACACATGCACACATGTTTAAAAAACTGGTTAATGCTTGCATACTTATGTTGCAGTCATACTTGAAAACTCAGTAACGTTAGCAACCGTGTCCTCCATTTAGACACTTGAGCAGCTAGGCTAACTCGCAAGCAAGGTATGTTTTTGAATTCATTGTGTTCTACTGTTTTGCCTGCACACGGTCAGCTGAGTGATTTAATACGCACATGGCTAGTTCTGGCAGTCGTGTGGCAACGGGAGAGAATAAAAACTCTCCTCGCTAGCTACTTAGCTCGCTAAACTGTAAACATTGGTGCAGTAACATGGAAGCCTGCGGTGCGTTCAGTCATACGAGCCAGTTCTGTGGACGTGCTGCTCAGTGTACACTGTAGCGGGATTTGTTTAGTTCACGTAGCATTGTCTTTTAATGCTCCAGCTAACCAGGACCGTGGACAAACGTGTTGCTATTCGAGCTAGCTGTGCCATACCTGAAGATACGAAAAGTTTGTTCACAAGTTGATGAGCGCATTAGCAGTTAACAGTGGAGAAGGAAAAAAAAAACACAACAGCAAAGTGACACATGTCTTAATGGGCTCTTAACATTTTCATTGATATATATTTGTGATTAATGGATTTTACATCTCTGATAAAGAGACAAGACCTATTGTTTGAACTCCATTTGATAAGAAATCTATGGCTATTCATTGGTCATTAAGGATTGATCATGTGATCTGAGAAATCAGCTACTGTTTATCACCATTTCCTCCTTTGTCAGATTTTAGTAAGAGTTAAGCGAGAGATTAATAATGGGTTAATGACTGTAATGAAGTAAAATAAAGCTTTGTGGACAGGTGAGGATGCCTGAATCCTACTTTGAGGACCACAGAAGTATATTTCTCAGAGTGTTTCTTGCTTTGTTTTCTTTGCCGTGCAGTTCCAACCTAAAACCCACATTGGAGGAGCCTGATGGTGGAGAGCTGCTAAAGCAGGCAGGCAAAGGCCAGCAGGGAGGCCCTGGAGGAATGGACAAGGCTGGACATGAGAGTCCAAGTTCATAACAGCTCCGACCAGGCAAAGCCGGCACCAGCTGAGATGTCGGAGAATGGCCGCACGCGAAGGAAACGCGTGCCCAAGTTATGCGACTGCTGTGGGCCGAACACCAAACCTCACGCGCTGGGTCACGGGCCGGTCACGAAGAAACGCGGCCGCAGGAAGAAAGAGGTGGCGAACGAAGTGGAGGTGACGACTGACAACCATTTAAGTTCTGCATTTGTAGACCTATCAACACCAGACACCACAGACACCATGACTGTGTGTGACATGCAACAAGTAACACTTCCTGAACCAGGCCCACCACTGAGTGGGGAACAGGTTATTCCTCTGGTTCTGCACAACGGCACTGCGGCCAGTCCAGAACATGGTCCAAAAACTAACAGTGAATGCAATGATGCAGATTGCACTCCATTCAGTGACTCAAAAGAGCCCAGTTCTGTCACGCACAGTACAGCTCAAGCCAGTTTGGATGTACACTGTGATCCTACAACACCTCTGGACTGCATGCATGGCAGTCCGACCTCACACAGTGACTGTTCCGAAAAATTCATAGGTCCTGCTGCAGAGAGCAGCATCACTACGTCAGATCAGCTCACAGACACTGATGCCATGGAAATTGAACATGCTGTTTATGCAGTTTATCTAAACACAAAGGCTTTAAGGGACCACCGTTACTGCAAACGGCCTCACGTCGATGCAGAAGAAGAGCAAGCTAATATCTCGCAGCCACCTTCAGCTGAAATCCAGCAGGAAGACATTGTAGAACTCCTTCACGGTATGGCTTTGCTCATCTGCAGCTCTCAAGATGTGGCCTTGTGTCCGTTTTTGTTAACGTCATCATCTTTCCCCCCCAGAATACCTCGAGCTTTTCTATGGGAAGTATGGGAGCTTCATTCCACTGAGTGAGGAGGACATTCTTGAGTACCTGAACAAACACTTGAATGCTGACTTTAATGACAGGTAAGTTCATCTCTTTTATACACAGAGCAAAATTTGGTGATGGAAAAAAAGTGCTGATTTTCTCACTCCAGTGTATACATCCTCATACAGAAGGAAGATGATCAACAAAGAAGTGCTGAAGTACAAGGCCGGCTTGGCCTGCGCATCGATGCATTTCTTCAAAGTGACCTATAACAAGCACACTCTGGCACTCGAAGACCTTTCAACACTTGAAGACCAAAACTGGGTCAATGACCAGGTAGGTCATAGAAATGCACCATTATACCTTTATGCATAGAAACTAAATGATGTTAATACATATAGCTTTATCATCTGTGGGTGTTTTTTTTTTTAAACACAGGTCATAAACATGTATGGTGAATTGATCATGGATGCTACAAACCACAAGGTATAATGAATGCACAGATGGAGTTGGAAGCTTTTTGATTTACATCATTCAGTCTATTGGGACTGATTTGTTTAATGTTAATGAAAATGTATGATTTTTTTTTGTAGGTCCATTTCTTCAACAGTTTCTTTTACAAACAGCTTGTAGCAAAAGGCTATGAAGGAGTGAAGAGGTGGACGAAGAAGGTAAATGACCAGCACACAATGTTTCACTTGAAATTAAACAAGTACACTTTGATCAAGGTTGCCAGGTCTGTGTGACAAACTAGTCCAATTCCAAAATGTAGAATCTGGCCCTCCCAAATCCCGTTATATTAAACCCAGGTATTATGACTGATACTTTCAAATACACTCACCAGCCACTCAGCTGCTCTTCTGCTCATTCATGCCAATGCTGTGGCAGGAGTGCAGATACAGGTCAAGTGTTCATATCAAACATCCGAATGGGGGGGGGAAGTGATCTCCGTAACTTCGACTGTAGCATGCTGATCTCCTGGGATTTTCACGCACAACAGACTTTGAGAGAGAGGTCAGAGGAGAATGGCAAGACTGGTTCGAGTGGACAGGAATGCTGTAGTAACTCAAATAACCACTCTTTACAACCGTGGTGAGCAGAAAAGCACCTCAGAATGCACAGTGCATCAAACCTTGAGACAGCTGGACTAGAACAGCAGAAGACCACATCCGGTTCCACTCCTATAAAGGACTGGCTGGCCATTCTCCTCTCATCAGCAAGGCGAGTCGACTCAGGGCAGCAAAAGTGTAGTGTAGACCTGGCAACCCATTTTTATTACTGTCATTTTATTATTCATTTTCTCTATCCTGTGTTTGTAATCTTGTCTTTCTTGGTGGCTTATAGGTGGATGTGTTTTCTAAAAGACTGCTGCTGATTCCCCTCCACTTGGAGATCCACTGGTCCCTGATTACTGTGGACGTCCCCAAGCAAAACATAAACTTCTATGATTCCCAAGGAATATTGTTCAAGTTTGCTGTTGAAGTAAGGAATGAAATATGAAGGGCTGGGCTTTAAATGCTTGTTATTTTACCTAGAAAGCGCAAAGTCCTGATTTCCGTGGTGGGAAAGACTTAGTGACTGACAGCAGTAATGACGTTTTAATACATTTATTAAAGGGCTTGTGTGCCATACAAGTCCCAGTTGATATTATAGAAACTATAACATTTAGAACGAGTTCATTAATATAAATGTGATTTTTTTTAATTGCAGACAGCACTGCTGTATTAAAGGTGCTAACACTGGTACTGTATTAGTTTGACTGAAATGAAATGTATCCTGTTCAACAGAACATTTTGAAATACATCATAGCAGAGGCGAAAGAAAAGAAGCACGCTGCTCTCCTAAAAGGCTGGAAGATGACCGTCAACAAGGTCTGTGTCCGTGGGAGCAGCTTATTTCTTGAATTTTGCATTAATGGTTCTTATCAGAATTTGAACGGGGTTGATTTTTATTGTTTGTTCATTTGCTGGTAGACTTTTTTTTTCTTACAAAATAAATCTTGCATAAGAAGCACCTGTGTATCCTCGCTCCTAGATTCCCTATTTAAAAATTAAATAAATAAAAATGGATGCATCCTTAAAGATGAGCTGAAGGATGGAGAATCCAGCGGTCAAGCTGAATTTGTCTTTGAATTATATCACATTCCAACATGGAGATGTACACTGAGATGCCGTGCTGTGCTCGTTAATATGGTCTGACACTAAACAATTGTTCACTGTGTGTTTTTTTTCAGGGTATTCCACAACAGAAGAATGATAATGACTGTGGAGCTTTTGTTCTGGAGGTAAGATGTATGTTTAAACTCAAAGGTGGCAGCACGTATGTTCCAATCGTAGCATTTATGATTTTTGAACCCTTGCTACGACGATAATGGAGACACCCGAAAAACCCTGCGTTTCTGCTTTGTGGTCAAATAAAATTTGGCAGATGGGAGGTGAAAGACGCACTTTTGCGTCTGGTAGCGGTACTTTCACATTGCGCCAGCTTTATCTAGATCAGGGGTGTCCAAGCTTATCCGGAAAGGGCTGGATAAGATTAGAAATCCCTGATCTACATGAAGTTTGATGTGTGAGGATTTGCTGTCATACTGAGCTTTTGTGTCACTGTTGTCTTACTTCGTGCACATCTTTAAAAAAAAAAAAAAGAAAAACAATTGCTGTCTCATCTATCAGAGTCCACAATGTTCCTTTTTTTGTCGTAAAATTGTGTTTTTTTTTTTCCTGATGCAACATTGGCACCTCTGTATTAACCTCATATCCATAATATCCTTTCAGGAAATACAAGAAATTGTTTTCCCTATGAACTTATGTACTTCCTGTTAACTTTCTTTTTTCTTCTGCAGTACTGCAAGTGCCTGGCATTTAAAGAACCATTGCAGTTCACACAAGAGGACATGCCTAAAGTGCGCAAACGAATATACAAGGAACTCTGTGACTGCAAGCTCACTGACTTACAAAAACAGGTCTAAGTTTAATGTTTAAACGCTCATGTGCTGGTCAATGTATTTTTTTTTTTTGGGGTCACGACGGAAGAGGACCTGCACCTCATGGTCATAAGTCAGGAGAGAATTCATCATTGGTTGTTCTGGACAGAGAAACTGACTCGAGATGCCAAACTGTCAACCTTCCGCACATGGTCAGTTTTCCATCATCCCCAGATGACCGTAACTGCTGGCAATCGAAAGGCTACGTCTAACAATCATGTGTGGCAGCCTCAGAAAAACAAAGGAGTCTTCGTTTTGTACATTTCTTTGTCCTAAGCCTTTGCAGCTTGTTCAACCTTCTACCCATATCCCAAACTATGTGGTTCTATCAGATTCCTTTTAAACAAATATGCAGTGTGTGATACACGCCGTGTACCTTGAAGGATCTGCATTTTATATTCTTGACCGCGTTCTGAATTTGAACAAAAGGCAAGCTTTTAAATGAATGTACTGTTAAAATGAAGAATTACTTTTTTTTTTTTAATTCCCCACAGAACTTGACATGTAAAGAGCAGTTTCTCAGCAACAAATCTCAGACTGACCATGCTTTCCTAACGGGCCATATTCTTTTTATCTTTCATACTCTTTGTTAGAAGCACTCTAGACACTTTCTTTAATGCTTTAATGTTTTTTAAAAGCAATGTCACCTGACAGTTCCTGTAGCATGTAGTTCCGTTTCCAATTCCATAAGGTGTTTTACATTCATGGTAACCATGGTTTTGAAAGAATTACGGACCAGACTGGGTCAAGTTCAGCTGTGGTTTGACTACTAAGCAAGTTCAAACCATGTATGTACTTCAACCAGACAGAACAGCTTGTATTCACGAAGGCTGGTGTATATTCACAGAACAGTGACAGGAACTCTATTAATGATAGCCTTCAATTCAAAAAAACAAAGCTTTACTACGTGCGTAGCTGGCACAGTGTGGTAAAGCTGTATTTCCAGCACAGTCCTTGTCCATTAACGACAGCCAGAATGACCAACAGTTAGGAGTCAATAGGGTTAGACATCAATTTGTGGGATACTGTATTTTTAGTTACTTGAAGTGTAACTACAAAATTTGACCTCAGTGAAATGCTTCTGTTTCCTTCTGTTTGACTACTATTTGTCATTATTTAAACAACCATATAAAAACATTATTGTTAACATTCTATGAGTCTTATCTCGTTTCAATTAAGTGCAGGGTGATTATTCCAGTCAGTAGCAGACTACCATTCCCTAATTTCATACTGAGTAAAATATAATCGTTCTGTATCCTGGTGTATCCTGGGGGACCTGGAGCCTATCCTGGGAATACTTGGTATTTAAGAAATGTGCCAAACATCATTCAAGACCCATACGTTAATAATTATAAAGGTCTGACACGACAGGACGCTGCCCAGATTCAACACTTCCTCCAATTATAGAATTATCCACAGACAATAAAGGAAAGGTAAAAGACCTTATTGTTTATTACAAAAATGAAAGGCAACCCCAATATACCACATCAGCCTGTTTCACCAAATTGTAGAGATGGTCATTTCCTCTGAATGTGTTAGTTTGTATGTACATTACCATTAAGAAAAAAAAAAAAATCCTCCACTTCGTTTTCAAATGTCCCTTGTAATTAAGAATGACTAAAATTTCTGATGTCCGTCGGGGCCCCTTTGAAGCTGAGCTAATTTGCCGTATCCACCTCGCGCAGGGTCATAATCCTGTCTATATTCATCTCGCACCTGAAGAGACAAAAACACACCAAGCTGAAAGCACTGCGAAAAACTCAGGTCTTCAAACTGACACTTACATTTGTAACAAACTAGTAATGGCAACATACAAGTCAGAAAGGAAAGGTAAAATATACACTCGCTGTCCACCTTATTAGGAACATCTGCTCATTTCATGCAGTTTTCAGCAGCACAATGCACTGAATCATGCAGATACAGGTCACGAGCTTCAGTTAATGTTCAAATCAAACATCAGAATGTGGAAGAATGTGATCTTAGGGACACTAACCACGGCATGGACGTTGGTGCCAGATGGGCTGGTTTAAGCATTTCAGAAATTGCTGATCTGGGATTTTTACACACAACAGTCTCCAGAGTTTTTACACAGAATGGTATAAAAAAGAAAACACATTGACTGAGTGGCAGTGCAACAGGCTCACTGGTCTTTTTTCAGTCTCCAGCTGTCCAGTTCTGTGCCCACTGCAGCTCTTCACCTGCAGCGTCATGATTTTACGCACTGCGTTGCTGCCACATGATTGGCTACTTTAATAACTGCATGAATGAGCAGGTTTTCCCAATAAAGTGGTCATTTTAAAGTGGTCGCTCAAGTGAGTGAGCATTTATCATATCCTTACCTGACCACCTGATTTGCCTCGACCGTACTGCCGCCCCTCTTTAAAACCAGCATCCCAGTCTGTTCTGATGATTCTATCGTCCAGTCTGGTTCCATTAATGAATCTCATCGCGTGTTCAGCGTCGACTCGTGTGTAGTACCTCACAGGTGTGTTAAGGATTATAATGCAATTCAACTTTATCATCATCATCATCATCATCATTAGTATTATTCCCAGATGTAAACTGTAATGGAATGCCTTTTGGCCAGCCCAGGTGTGGACTGAGGAATACAAGAGGTTATACAGTGGAAATGGAATTGTATAGCAAAAACTGCAGTATTTAGACCATGTGTCTTTTAGAAGCAAGCCATATGTTTATTATTGTTCAAGGAATATTAAATCTTAAATATACTGATCTAAATATAGCACTTATCTCACAAGCTGTCCTGCAGTTGTGATTAATGTTTTAAATACAATTAAGTGGTAGATACCAAGCTAAAAAAAAAAGGTCTGATGCGAATAAAACAATGCACAGAATAACTGCTAATGACACTCAGGCTTTCACGGCCGCACTCTGCTTACCTTCCTCGGCCATCTCTAAGCCATTAACTAGGACTTAGTCACTGCGAATCAAAACACTTCCCCTTTATGAAGCTCTAGCTCAGTTGTGATATTAGATGTGACGGTTAAAATCTAAAGTCTACAGATAGCTTAACAATAAAAGCACGAGTTCAGCAATGCATTATACCACGAGGTGTCAGATGGTATAATATGATGCATTTTTGTTAGTCCATGTCTACCAGCTCAGATCAAGACCAACCTGTAGTCTTTAGAGCTGTTCTTTTCCCAAACAGCTTCATTTATCTAGTAAAACCAAACAGCCTTGTTTGATCCAGAAAGGATACTCCACGAAACAAAACCCACACGCAGTCTTCTTGATCTTGTCGAGGCCGATGACTATTCTTTTCACGTCGCCACTTTTGGAGAAAAGTTCATACACCTGCTCCTCTGTTGTGTAGAAAGAAAGGTTCCCAACATAAAGAGTACTGCTTTGTTTCAACAGCTTTTCCTGCTCATGCCGATTACCCTGGAAGGAAGAAGCGACAAAAGTTATGAGGCTTTATTATTTACGAGTACAAAGTTAAAGTTATCAGTGTGTAAATTCAACAGTGAAAGCACAGTTTTATGAATTACAAATAGTCAGGTTCATAAAATCAAAACATTTGCTACAAGTCATCTAGTTAGGGCAGTGTTGCTCTTGTTGCTCTAGATTTAGCAATTTTTTTGAGCAGACATAAGCAAAATGTGTCACTAGTTCCTGGTGCCATGACGATTCACTGAATTACAACATGACGTCATTTGGCGACTTCTAGCGACCTTTTAAGCGTTAAGCGTGGCCGCTTTAAATCCCAGGAAATATCGCGATATTATTCGGTATCGCTGCTTGAACAAGACATGAAATATCGCGATATCACAAGGTATCGCTGCCTGATCGCTGTATTTTTTTATTATTGTCAAATACCAGAATGTTGCAATTCTTTATTTCAAATAATTAAATTAAACAGTAATTAGCATATGAATATATATGAATTACCAACCCACTGAAGGAAGTATCTCAGAAACACAACAATTTTGAACTTCAGACCAAACTGCAAGGAAAGGAAGGCAGCTGGCAAACAGTTTCTATACTTTTAAACTAACCGTCTGGAAATAAGTTTAGTTTTTTTTTTTTTAGCGAGAGTAATCATTTCTTTGTATAGAAACACGTTAAATACATCTGATACTGCGCCATATAATCATTTGGCTATCTTTATTTACAACAAACACTGCATATAACGTTAGCTGCTACACAAGCAAGCTGCAGCGGTCCACTAAAGATGCTTCATTTCGAGATAAAACGCTTTTCTGCTGCTTACCTTGAAGTGCTGGTCTCTGTACTGACTTATATCAACGTATGAGTCGCTATAAAGGGCGTTTAATTTATAAGACATGCTGAATGAAAGCCAAATTACACAATCCACACACACAAAACAACAGCTAGCCAACAGAAATCATGAAGCCGACGGAAATGGCCACCTTTCCCCTTTTGAACCGGAAGTGAAGTTATCGGGCGCCGCCTCAATGTATACAGACGGACTTTTATTTTGAATATTTTATATATACTATAAAATAACTATAAATAACGCGCTAGTTTATTTCAAACATATTTCGGTTCGTACTTAAATAGTTCTGGTGTAATAAAGCAGGCGTATACAGATAAAACGCATTTTATAAATGAGGTTTTACAACAAAAAAAAAAAGAAAAAGAAAAAATGGCACTTCCGGGGTTTTCTTCATACTTCACAATAAGAGTAACTGTCAAATTGTTATTTGGCCTATTGCAAAACATCTTCACAGCAGGTGTCAAGAACTGGGAAAAGCCGCTATGTTAGCTTTTGGTTGGACAATTGGGTATTAATCTGATGCTGGGTATTTGCTTTGAGAGCCTGAAAAAAAGATGACAGTATTTTGTTTAAGGGAGGTGATGCTTGATTGGACTGCCTTCATTCCTTGCACTCCTGGCCGTGTGCGTTTAGAGGATTATCAGCAATGAAGTAACAGGTTAAACATATTTGCTTTACAAAGAGACCAGAATTTGTATTTTCTTCCCAAGAGCTGTAGTTTCTTGGGGCAGTGCTCGGATGATCAGAGCAGACAGGATAAATAACTGAAGATGCGGAGCCGAAGTAATTCAGGAGTGCGACTGGATGCCTTCTCTAGACTCGTCCACGAGACCATCCTGTGCTACCAGGCAAGTTGACTTTAATCCTGTTTATAACAAGCCAAGTCTAACTCTTCTGAACTTTAATCTTTTAAGCTTTAAACAGCTAGTGCACGTGGAATGATTTCTGTAACTGCATGGACACGTGCATCTTTTAAACGCAGCGTTATTATTCATTATTATTAATATTATATGATGATGATAGTCAGCTGGAGCCATGATCCAAAAATAAACAGCGCCTGGACAAAGGTCACCTTCTGATGAGGGACTGAGGAGCAGATTTACATGACCTCAGCCACAGAAATTCCTTTACAGAGCAGAGCTGAGCTGTTTGTCTTCCGCAGTGAAGCTGTTTCAGACTATATTTGATCCAAAGTATTCATTTTTCATTCCTACATCTAATACCTTCAGTTAAAAGCTCTATTTGTTTTGTTTGTTTGTTTGTTTGTTTGTTTACTTGCAAGCAAACTATCTGCTATGTTTCTACGTAAAACCAAGCAAAACTTCACCCTGAAACATTAAATACATTTAAATTGCTATTGCAATATTTGTGATGGTTTTTATCGACTGTGGTTCTAGTTTGTTATTATCTGTTTTTCCATGAGGAGTTGTGTGTTGCACTGGATGAAAAAAATATGAAACAGTTTCCCACATAAAGAATACCAGTCAGGTTTTACTTTAAAAAAAAAAGAGCAAGAATTTCTATTCTTAGTCACCATTTTCCACCATCCCATGTCATATGAATGAGAAATCCAATGCAGACGTTGTAGACACAGCAAGCACTGGACTCAGATTTCCAGACTACAGTGCAGCTATACTTGCCTGGGCTAGTTAATGGTCTACAAGATGACAGACATCAAGTCAAGTGAGGTTTTTCCCGTTATTCCTCTATATGGTTTGTATACATTGGAACGAAATGCCATTTCTCCAGGACTATGGTGCCACACAGAACAGTACGAAGACTACATAAAGTGCAAATACACGACATTGTCACGAGTGCGAGACAATAAATACACAGAATATAGGCTGTCAACTGTAAACTATTGTGTGATGTAGCAGCAATAAGTATAGCAGCAAAAACAAGTTCCATAATATAAAAGTGTCTGATGCAGCTTTGTAAAGTGCATGTGTGCAATGTTTTCGAGTCATACTGGCTTAGGTGTTCGACTAGCCCAGGTGAGCATTGGGAGGCAGCACGGTGTTGAGTAATCTGACTGCCTCAGGGAAGAAACTGTCACGGAGTCTGCTGGTGGTGGCACGGATGCTCCTGTACCTTCTGCCAGATGGCAGGAGGGTGAACACGAAGACATTGATGGTGGTGTTAGCATGAAAGTTGAAGCTTTGGATCTTGATTTGCTTTATCAGTGTGAATGTACAGATGAGGAGGTGAGAGAGCTAGATGGACTAAAGGACTAAAGCGCTGCTGCATCGGTCTCTTCAGGTAGAGGAGAAGCAAAAGCGAAATCCCACTGGCACCAGCAGCAGGTAGTCAAACCTGGGTTTGTGGGTATGTAGGACAATGTTAAGTAAAGTAAAAATAGACCAACATGTCAATGAAAGAAGTTTAAACTAAAAAAAAAAGTCAACTCATTACAAAGCAGAAGATCACATGTTAATTATAAAGATTAATATACAAATTGTTCAGGGTGGACTTTTCCTTTAAGGGTCCCCCAGATGGACAAACTTACTCTGAGGCCTCCATTTAAAAAGAAACTGATGAAAACATATTTCATTTGTGCTGCTTTGTGCCATAAATTGTTTATATGGCACAATAATAATAATAATTTTTACACACAAGTCAGCACAAATGTTAATGGTTTTATTTAATTTCTTTTTTTAAGCTGGGATAACATCACATGCCTTAAACAACTACAGACAGGCACAGCTTTATAGTCAAGTCAAGTCAAGTTGAGCTTTATTGTCATTCTGCTACATGTGTGGACGTGTAGTGGAACGAAATGTCGTGTCTCGCAGGACCACGCTGCTACATACAAGTTAAACATAAATTAGAACATAAAGGTATAAGAGAAACAATTTAGTTGACTATACAAAAATTTACTGTAAAAAACTTTACAAAAAACTTTACATACATACTGTAAGTGTAAATGTGCAAATGAGATATTTGTATATGAAGTTGTGCAAAAGAGATATTTTGAGGGAAGCAGCGCATAGTGCAAGATGATTTTGTAGTGTAAACGTATATTATTAAAACTGAGTCTTTGTGTGAGAGAGTGTCTATAAAACGTGTTCAGTGTACATTCAGAGAAGAAGAGTGTGTTACTACAGGTGGTTTGTATAGCCCACTCACCTGTGTGTAGCACACTCAGAATTGCACTTAAACGGATTGTCAGTTTTTCATGGGTTGGGGGAGGGGCTGAGGTGTACATGGTTTCAGGAGGTAGAGTTGTAGATGAAGTCTCAGAGGGGGACAGGGAGATTGGAGTTGAGGTCTCTCACAGCCTGGGGGGAAAAAGCTGTTGAGCAATCTGACTGAGCGAGCTTTCATACTCTGGTACCTTCTACCTGATGGCAGGAGCTGGAAGAGACAGTGGAAGGGATGGGTAGGGTCCTTCACGATGCTGGAAGCAGTCCTGCAGTGCTGAGGTAGCATCGTCTGGCCATACTGTGATCTGCTTTTGAACCGGTTCGGCAAGTTTGAGTATGTGTTTTTCTCTGTAGTATACACAAAGTCCAGTGTGTTGTTTCCCCTTGTTGCAAAGTTCACATGTTGGTAGAACTTCGGCAAAACTGTCTTTAGGTTTGCATGGTTGAAGTCACCAGCTATAATGAAAAAGCCGTCAGGGTTGTTTGTTTGTTGCTCGCTGATAGCGCTGTATAAGTACCATATAAGTTTTTGCATTGTTCTTGGTGCATCCTTCAAGCCGCCTTTATTTCAGAGTTATCCTGCGAAACATCTTCAGAAGTATCCCTGATATTGCGTTGCACAGTATATAATTTATAAGTAATCATTTGTTCCTGAGATACTGACTTTTGTGACACAGACTCATAGAAGACTACAAAATGCAAATGAGCCCTAATACACTGTTTTATAGTGGGCTTTGCACATCCTGTTTCAGTCAAGTGTTCTTGTTGGTGAGTTGATAAATCCATGAATTCACATCAACCAACAAAGGGAAATCATTTTTTAGCAAAATAATGCAAGTCAGTTATTAGCCATGCCACATCTGGTCACACATGGGGTTTCTGTTCATTCCTATTAAACAACTTGCCCATTTTAAATTTTCTATTTCCTACTTGTTGCATCTTGGTGAGTCCGGAGGAACATGTGTGTGTGTGTGTGTGTGTGTGTGTGTGTGTTGTGTAGAATCCAGTGACAGGCTTGCTCCCAGCCAGTGCACAGCAGAAAGATGCCTGGGTCAGGGACAATGTTTACAGCATCCTGGCAGTGTGGGGTCTGGGGATGGCCTATCGCAAGAATGCGGACCGTGACGAGGATAAGGCCAAGGCCTACGAGCTCGAACAGGTGAGTGAATCTTAACATATGATGTTTCATTATTAAGATGCGTTTCTGATAAGACTGGGCAGTATGATGATATGATATCAATATTGTGTCACAGTAAATGTTCTGAGATATCGTGGGTATTGTCAGTGTTTTTAAAACAATTACAAACTGCGATTGAAACTGCGATTGCGATTGATTGTAAAATATAAATTGTCAAATTTTGTAAAAAATGTTTATTTACCACTTTTTTAGTGTTAAATAATATTACTAATATTGTAATAATGTTGCAATAGCAATGCACATATTCTAATATTGTATATTGTAATATTGTATATTGTAATATTGTATATTGTAATATTGTATATTGTAACACATATCAAGAATTGTAGAAATTTCTTCTAGTATTGTGGTATGATAAAGTTTGATATATTGCCCACCCCTAACTTTCACTGCATGGTCCAGGGTTATGTAATATAATTTAAGAGTACAAACCTTTGTTCTCATCTGACTATTTTTTTTAATTTAAGCCTTTTGTTTACATTTTTTCTGGGCCAGAAATTAGCCCCGCACCTCAGCTCTGCTCTTTTTCCTCAAAAGGCAACTCACAAGAAATATGTGTTATATCGAGGGTGTTAGGCTGATTGGGGGAGACAGGAAGCCTTTTCAGTGTATTTACTGCAACTGCACTTTGCCTCTCGGGGCTCTAAAGATAAGAAACTGCTCCTTTAACCATGTTTGTTATTTCCACAGACTGTGGTCAAGCTGATGCGAGGACTTCTGCAGTGCATGATGAGACAGGTAAGGTTGAGAAGGCCCACTAGTTCTATGGTGATTACTCTCATATATAAGAACATAACATGGTCATGTGGGCATGGCAGATGGAAAAGGTGGAGAAGTTTAAACACACACAGAGCACCAAGGACTGCCTGCATGCCAAGTACGACACGTCCACTTGTGCAACGGTGGTTGGGGACGACCAGTGGGGGCACTTGCAGGTAGATGCTACGTCACTGTATCTGCTGATGCTGGCACAGATGACGGCTTCCGGTGAGCACAAATCTACATTCCACAAGCTTTTTATAGCCAGAAGAGAATGAATTAATTTTATCTATTTAATTTAGATATGTATTTAAAGTCGAGTGCAAAAGTTTGTATAGTCGTAGGACAAATGAAGAAGAGAAAGTCATTTAATTTATATGAAGAATGCACATATTTCCTCAACAGTAGAATGAATGTAGAACCATGAATATATAATATTCACATTTTAAACATCAAGAAAGTGCAAGAAGGGGATTGTCTACAGTGCTAATATACACCAGTGGTGGTACTTTAATACCAAGCTTGGCAGCAAATGCTTTCTGTAACTGGCTGTACAGTCTGTACAATGAGAAAGGTAGGATTCAAGTGCAGGGTTTAATTTAAAATTTCAACATTTAAAGGCAGGCAAAAGGGTCAAAACCAAATGGACAGTCAAAACAAGAGGGATAGGCAAAGGTTCTAAACAATCTAGAAGTATCAGAAACAAAAACAGAAGAAAAAAAACAAAGACATTATAAAGGCTCAGAAATGCTATCAGAAAAAAGGCAAGACTTCGCAATGAGCAAATGAAAAATGGGGAAGTAATGAGTATCAAGTAAGAGTTAAGATGACCTGGAAGAGGCCTAGTATACTGATGATGGGGAGTCTTTCTGTTTGAAGATACAACGGATATATGCCTCCTATGTGTTATGACATCAAGCAGCTATTACTATATTATGGCATGAAACTATTCATACTTAACAGCGAATGGTCGCACTGTATCAGTGGTCAGTGTGCACAAATATGTTGGTAATCAACAATGGACCTGGTCGGGAAATCATTGTAATTTATATCTTAAATTATAACAAAAAAAAGCTCAGTAATCAGAGCTAGCAGTTTTGTGACCTAAAATCCATTTCCAAGGAGATAAATGTTAAAAATTATTGTAAAACATACCTTGTTAGTCTGAAAACCCCAAAACCCACACAACCATTTACATAGATACCTACTGTACTCTAATGTATTAACATAATTATTATGACATAACATAATTAAAAATGAAGTCCCTAAGATATACCTCACATTTACCATTCTAATAAACTCTGACATATTTTTAAGACAGTTAACAGATTTGGTTGTAGTATTTAATTTTCTGAAGGTTATCAGTACTAGAGATATTAAGTGTTATGATATAATAATAGCAGTGTAAAAGGGATGGAAAAGGTTGGTTTGTTTTTAAAATGGAGATTGTGTCCTCTTCCATCTCCTCTCAGACTGAGCCGTGGGTAGAGTAGGGGACAGCCGGCACAACTGTAACATCTGGTTTGAGTAAAATGACTTAACAGTGGTCCTGCTGATCACATAACATCTTGTACATGTTTAATTCTTTTACTATGTGCAAGTTTCCCCATATTGTCAGAAAATACTGTAGGATTTCACAGAAACCAAAAAGATCATCAAGAGTGTCATTGCGTGGATCAACTGTAACACCACTTAAAAAAAAGTGCTATATAATTGCGGAGCTTGTAAACGTGTTATCCTTTGTATATCCTGTTTTCATTGGTTTTGTTTTTTTTTTAAATTTTTTTGGAAGAATTCTATGATTTTAAAAAGCATAACGTCTTTATGTGCTCTGAGTCGATTGCAGTTCATTCTTAAATGGGCGAAAATCAGTGTGTGTGTCTTTTGTGCTGCAGTGCTGACACCTTTTGCTGCTCTTAACAGTCTGAGAGCCTCTGAAAAGAGATTCTGTATAAATATAACAGGTGATACAGTTATACCGCAGGTAGCCTCAGTGCTTTCTCACAACCCTGCAAACAGAAGTAGCTTGCACAAGCTCGGAAAACAGTTAGGAGAGAGAAAAGTATGCTGCACAACTGCGCATATTTCCTGTTTTTTTTTTTTTTGCAGACGGAGAAGGAGAAGTGAGATATATGCATGTAATGAAGTCACGTTTGCAAGCACGTTATAATCACGCCATTTGTCTCCTGTATCATAAAAGGCTTGGGTTAAACCAGTAACTGTTATCAAACATGCTATAAGTAGAAGATCAATAGACCATTTGTTTCTTGTCATATATCTTATTAATTATAATATTAAAATACAAAATACATTAAAATTTTTGATGACTTTGACTAAATTTGCTAACTAAACTAAAACAGAAATCAGTTTTCAGTTTTTAAATTGCATTTTTGGTGATTCAGATTCAAGTTGCAGGCTGTACGCTCCCGGTCCCTGACCTTTAAAAGTTTAAAACCGTCTGACCAAACATTTAAGCAAACTGAAGACTTACAGGCTCGTTACTGATCTTTAAGCAAGTTTTAATTGAATCCTTACTTCTTGGCTCGTGTTGCTTCTGTGAGGTCTTTTCTCCTATTAGTACACACTAATCAATGATTTTATCTCTGTTCCAGGTCTGCGTATCATATCGAACCTGGATGAGGTCGCTTTTATACAGAACTTGGTGTTCTACATTGAAGCTGCTTATAAAGTCGCTGTAAGTGGGACTCTTAAAGACGTTATGCTTTTCAGTCACTCGGGTGGATAACAGCATTGTTTGTGTGTGTGTAGGATTATGGCATGTGGGAGAGAGGAGACAAGACCAACCAGGGGATTGCTGAATTAAATGGGAGCTCTATTGGAATGGCGAAGGTAGGAAGGGTGAAGCGAGGGTCTGCTGAGGTGTGTGTGTGTGATTATCTTCACAATACCGAGCAGTTCATTAGTGTGAAACACTATGTTTGTGGTTTTGACTCTGCATTCCAGCACATTGGTTTTAAATGTCAGCTTCAATCCCAGTTTATTGCCGTCTGTGCTGAATAAAGCAAGTATGTTGTCTACCAGTCCTTTGTTTCTTTAAGTAACTGAATGAATGAACATGAACCTAAATAACAACAAATTGCCCTACAAAGAACCTGGATGTTGGGTCACTTTACATTTACTATGTGCAGCTCCAGAAATAGTACTCGGATATTGTATCATATTTTAGTGTATGTTTGTATATAATTATGCCCCAGCATTGTTGAATTCTCAAATCTGATTGGTCAGAAAGATTGGTCAAATCACAGGTTTGTATTAATGCACGCCTTCTAATATTGTATCCATAGTAATACATTACACATGGTAGATGCTTCACATGAATGGATTAATTGTAGTGTACAATTGAAGTTTTCTGTAAAGAGACATTTATTTAGCATTTTTGGAAGGAGTCTCCAGTGTCAGTGCTTTGTAACAGAGGGAAAGCTGTAACGTTCTGACATAGTAAAGTCTTCAGAGCTTTTTGGTTCTCGAAAACATTACAAGAAGCATGTTTTTATCTAATTAAAAGAGGCTGCTGAGGGAACAATTGTTTATAGCAGTTTAGCAGACCTTCCACAACATTAAATGCAATTGTAAACTCGTATATGTATTGGTACGATGTTTTTAATTTAATAAAATAGCTAGGGCTGGCAAATTGCTGTAGTATAAGATCATTAAAACACTATGGCATATACTTCTATTGGAAAATAATCCACTTCAGGGTGGTTACAATAACTGCACTCTGTGTTGAGTCACTTCACAGCACCCCATCATTAATTATTGTCCTAGAACTGCACACTATGTCTTGTTTTATTTCTTACATGATACATACCGATGTGGCAAAAATGTAATAGCACGATACACCGTATACAGTATATTCCAATATTTAGCTTCTGCCCACCAGCCATATAGTAGAGCTGCATTATAAAACAAGTAGAACTCGATGCTAATGCCACCCCCTAGTGTTGGAAGCATAGAAACTATTGGTGTCATTGGTGTCAATAATGTTGTCAATATTTTACAAAAATAAATTATAACAGAAAAAAGGGAAATGATATGTATTGGCATCTCTTGCACTGGGATTTATTTAATCATAATGTCAGACTTTTCAGGTTTTTTTTTTTTTTTTTTTTTTATTTAACGTGTTTTTAGGCTGCTCTGGAGGCTATTGATGAACTTGACCTGTTTGGAGCTCATGGAGGCCCCAGATCCGTGATCCACGTTCTACCAGATGAAGTGGAGCACTGCCAGGTAATGCACTGAACTTTTGGATCATTTTGGAATTTATGTCCAAATAAAAAAGAATTCTCTGTCATTTGTCGCTCTGAAGTTATAGTAGGAACTTGCTCAATGAATGAACTATTATATGAAAGAGAAGGTTTTGTTTTCACTTGGCACTGTTATATCATTCATATATGATCATATGATTCCAGTCAATCCTGTGCTCCATGCTGCCACGAGCCTCAACATCTAAGGAGATCGATGCTGGTCTGCTCTCGGTTATCTCCTTCCCTGCGTTTGCAGTTGAGGATGCTGACCTGGTCAACATAACTAAGAGCGAGATCATCTCCAAGCTGCAGGTACGCTTCCTTTGTGTTTTATCTCCATACAATACAACAGATGTACTAGAATAAAACAAGTAACATCAGGATCTGAAAATTGGGTAGATGAGACCTCACAAAATCTCAAACTTGTAAATATCTGAAAAGATATTTGATGAGGTTATGAATTTTTACACTGGAGCTCCACAAATAAGACAAACTTATCATATATATCGTATATAATATTGAGGTTCTCTTTGGGAGTGACGAGGTTGGACAGGATTAGGAACGAGTACATCAGAGGGACAGCTCATGTTGG
>CM074955.1:16682902-16693354 GCA_037577455.1 Pangasius macronema
AAGAAGAAGAAGAAGAAGAAGATATTGTATATAATCGAAATACATCTTATCATATATGATTTATATACAGATCCCTAATATATTTTAATTCTGCATGAGTTGAAGATTGAGTTAACAACATTTTCTCTTGTAAAACATTTGGATTTTAATATTTGGATTCTGACTAGCTAAAGGTGTAACCTGTCCTTAGTGTTAGACAAGCTAAGTGTAAAGAATTAGCTAAATGTGCTTGAATCTAACACAATTGAATTTGCGATTCAACAAATTGTAGGGACGTTACGGGTGCTGTCGGTTTATTAGAGATGGCTACAAGACCCCAAAAGAGGTAAGCATAAGTATTTAGAGTTTATATATCTTACTCGTTGTATAACTGTGGTAAGGTTAAGAGTCAGAGACATGCCAATCAGCATATACAGTAGACATAGCATATAGCAGCATATATACATGTAAATATAATCTTTTCCATGGGTCAGTCAGGAAAGTGTTTCTCTTGTTTTTGTTTCTGTGTAAAAATCTAATGTTGGTTATATAATGTTGATGCCATGTTTTCATACTGTGGTGACAGGATCCTTCTCGGCTTCATTATGACCCAGCAGAACTGAAGCTGTTTGAGAATATTGAATGTGAATGGCCAGTCTTTTGGACTTATCTCATACTGGATGGTGTTTTCAATGGCGATCGTGTGCAGGTATACACATCATCCTTTGCCCACATTTATGTGCTTTCACTGGGGTGGCAGAAGTATAAAGGAGATATCATGAGCAAAAATGCATTTTTGTACAAGTTCACTTTGTATCTATTTATGTCTACTTTCACATCTATGTTATTGTATCTACCAGCCGAAAAAACATCTGAAACATGGCCATTATTATGGTTTGCTTTTCGTGGAATTATGTTTTTTTTGGCTGTGCAACCCCTAAATTAGTTCTGGGGCAACCCGTTGCCATCAGCAGTCACCTAATGTAGTTGAATAGAGTCGATCTGTGTGAAAAACGTGCAATCTGTGTGCAAAAGGTGTCACATGAAGACGCCTGTTAGAGAACATACCCTAACAAACAGTCCACAGAGCTGTCAAAACAAGTCTGGGCCAAAGTTCTAGAAAAGTATCAGTCAGAGTATAGTTATAAAAATGATCCTGCAAAGCCCTGTTATTAAAAAAAGGAAAGACTGTAACACAATAGTGACTATGCCTATGGATGAGTTAATGTTAGGGTAATGTTTGTTCATGTCCATAAAGGGGGGGGGGTATGTGATTATTATTATTATTAGTATTAACAGTATTATAACTGGTCAGGTGCAGGAATACAGAGAGGCTCTGGAGGGTGTCTTGATCCAAGCTAAACACGGCATCCGGCTGATGCCTGAGCTTTACGCTGTACCTGCTGACAAGGTGAGAGTGTGCGACTCGAATTCAGTTCAGATCATTTCCTAACTGACTTTTATGCATATAAGCGCATGCATAGGAAATCTCTCTCTATTCTCTCTCTCTCTCTCTCTCTCTCTCTCTCTCTCTCTCTCTCTCTCTCTCTCTCTCTCTATGTACGTATTTGTGTGCATGCTATGTACTTGACTGACAGCTCAATGTATCCTACAAACTGGAAATCCCAGTCCTGAAACATGGTAGAATGAACAGTATGGGCTTTTTAAAATTATTATTATTGCAAAAGAGGTGTGTTTATGTTGTTTTAGATTGAAGATGAGTACAGGAATCCTCAC
Source organism: Pangasius macronema (assembly GCA_037577455.1). NCBI lineage: Eukaryota > Metazoa > Chordata > Actinopteri > Siluriformes > Pangasiidae > Pangasius > Pangasius macronema. The sequence continues at coordinate 16,684,619 of CM074955.1, forward strand.
AGTGTGGACCGTGTAGCCACAGGCCAGCTGCCTCACTTATGGGGACAGTCTCTGTACATTCTGAGCAGCCTGCTAGAAGAGGTACAGCAGCTCACATGCTTTATATTTATTATATTTATATATATATATATATATATATATATATATATATATTGCCTTACATCTGTGTAGTCCTGTCCTGAATGATATGTAGATTTTTTTAAATGCATCACTATCATTCTTTGTAAAAAAAAAAAGAAAAAAAAAGTGTGTTTGTTTATTTCTCCAACCAGGGTTTTCTCGCTCCTGGAGAGATAGACCCTCTAAACAGAAGGTTCTCTACTGACTTCAAACCAGATATTGTTGTCCAGGGTAAACAAATACTTGTGGTGATTCATACAAAATGTTTGATGATTTGATAATACTCTGCAAGTGGGATTTGGCAGGTTCTCCACATCGGTGTTTTCTTTTTAGTCAGTGTAGTAGCAGAGACGGAGGAGATCAAGGCACTGCTGAAGTGTCATGGAATTGAGGTGCAGACTGTGTCTGAAGTCCAGCCCATCCGAATCATGCCGGCTCGCATTCTGAGCCACATCTACGTCAAGCTGGGTAAAGATTCAGCACGCTTGTATTTTACCATGAATGTCATTAATACCCGCTGTCTCCAAAATGCTGCATGCATACGCACAATATCTTGTGTGTGTGTGTATGTGTGTGTATGTGTGTGTGTGTGTGTGTGTGGGAAATGACACTCCCTTTTTTCCGAGACCCATTTTGTGCATACTACAGCATTTACAGTATGTATGAGGCTCCTGGACTGCAAATGTACATTACGCACAACACTCCTAACTCTTCACTCAAGCGAAGTTTATATGCACAGGAAACTGTAGGAAGCTGAACTTGACTGGACGGCCGTATCGACACATTGGTGTTCTAGGGACTTCCAAGTTCTATGAGATCAGGAATCGTACCTACACTTTTACCCCACAGGTAAAGAGAAGTTTTTGATGCTCTCAATCTAAGTATCATTTTTGAAATATGTCTAGTATAATGGGTATATTTTATTTTCATCCACTGTCGGGCTTCTCAATCATGGATAAATTGATACAAAAAATCTTCAGGATTATTATTTAATTCACAATTATTTATTATAATTATTTGGCCAGTATTATCAACTAAATAATTTTAGCACACGTTTGATCAATATAAAATAACAAAAAGCAGTCTTTTCTATCATAATGTATATGTAAATGTAGAAGCTTGTTCTTTAATGTATGACAATGAAAATAAAGCAGATATTTAATGTTGACTCATAATATCACAGGTGACTGATTAAATAATAATGATCAAATAATTTAATGATTTGATCCAAAATGATTAAACTACCATAAATTACGCAGACATAATTCGTGTTAGTTTCACATACTAACACTGGTTATAGCTGAAAGTGGAACGAAAAAATAAATAAATAAATAAATACTGATTTGATCTTTTCTCTTCTCTTTAGTTCATTGACCAGCATCATTTCTACCTGGCTCTGGATAATCAGATGATAGTGGAGATGCTGAGGACCGAGTTGGCCTACCTCTCTTCCTGTTGGCGGATGACCGGGAGACCCACACTCACTTTCCCGATTACAAAAAGCATGCTGGGTAATAGTGAGATAAGATTATAGTCAAGATACATGCACACTTATGCAGATTTTAATGTAGATTTGGACTCAAATCCACCTGAAATGAGAACGTAAGATTTCTCTTTTTTCTGTTGTTATAGTGGAGGACGGTGAAAGCATCGACCCTTGCATCCTGTCCACTTTGAGAAAGCTTCATGGTGGCTATTTTGCAGGCGTGAGGTTAGAAAATCGTGCTATAGTGGACGTACATGCTTATTTCCGTTCTATATTTCCATGGTCCACAACATCACAGTACTTCACATTGTTTCTCTGGCCTGTAGAGTTCAGATGGCAAACCTCTCCACATTCCTCACTACCTCCTTCCACACCAAGCTCAGCTTCATGGACGCTGACTCACAGGAGAACCGTGAAGATGAAGAGGATGACTACAATGAAGATGAAGACGACCGAGGTAAAGATCTTAGTTTTTCCAGCAGTGGTATTTCAATTCCCGTTTTATTTCTTATGTCTGGCACAAAACTGGTTGCAAAAAGAAAGGAGGAGGAAACGGAGCGTTGCTATATACAGTATATAGTTATTTAATATATGTCATTATATTTCTTTATTTTCTGGGTTCCATCATGTCACCCCACTTTTCCAGCAAAAAGAAGACATCTTTGGTTGCAAGCAATAAGGAGAGATGAACAATGGCTTTCTCTCCAGTGTCCATTTTAACGTAACGCAGTGCCACTATCTGTATCTGTATCAGTTTAATGCTCCAGATATTCATATCCTGTATGTGTTAGTAAATATGAAGCCTAGCACTCTGCCACAGAAACACTAGAAAACTTTGGGGAAAAAAAGTGGTAGAAATACAATCAGCATCAGCATGATCTGTGAATTCTGGCTCTGACAGTTCCTCATAGCACCTGAGAGTGTTCCTCATGTTACTCAGGACTTTTCTTATCCTGCTTGTTCCGTTATTATGTTTCTTTGCACCTGAACATGATCATTTTTAACAAATTTATTTGCTTCTTTTTCCAACATATAAACAAACTACTAACCTAATTTAAACCACTGTGACCCACCCCAGGCAGTTATTAAGGATCGCTGCACATTCATGCTAATAAACGTGGTCTCTATTTGAGCTTCGTGTTTGAAAACTCACCCGCGCCTGCATCAAAGTAACAACCTCGCACTGTAGCATGTTCTTTTGTTGTGTGGACTCCCGATACACATCTCTAGTCTCAATCGGATGCTTTGTGAGGCAAAAAGAAAGCATCTGTATCTGATTGTCTCTGTCTAGAACATATTGTCTGTTCAATATATTTATTCATATCCGTTTACATCCTTACTAGATCGCCATCAGTTATATTAATATGAGATAGATCAAGCAACAGGAAGTTATGGGCTTTGAAGTTTGGAGCTGTGGTACAGTACATCATATACAGGATATTCCCACAAAAAATATACTTACAATCAAGTGGCTCTCACATGTACTTGGGATGTCGGTCGGGTATTTGTATCTGTCCAGCCATTGCAGACTTGGCTTGAATGGTTTTTTAATTAATCTGTGAGAGTTCTCATTGATGTGAAAAAATATCTTCAATTCAGAATGAGAGATATGAAGAGCTCATCACTAGAAAGTGTTATTTTGGACTACCAGGTTCCACATCTCTTGCTTATAAACATGACAAAGTGTCTATTAACACCAGTGATGCTTTTCCCCTACTCACTCTCCAGAGGAGTCATTTTATTATTGCATTTCCTTTTTAGGAGGTTACAAAGATGTTCTGGACCAGTACTTCGCCCACCTCCTGGAGAGCACAGGCACAAAGTCGCAACTTCCTCCCATCCAGAAGGGGCAGCACCATGTTTTCAGTGCTGAGCACACCACCAGGGACATCCTGACCCTCATGGCTCAGGTTCAGGGCCACAACATGCCTAGTAAGCCTTAATTGTTGCCTACCAAAACCATTATCCCTCCCTTGTTTATCTATGAGATCCATTGTAGCATATTAAAATGGATTTTAAATATGAGATTTATATTCTCTCGCTCGAGTGGTTGGATTTTCATATCCTATAATTGAGAAGTATTCTCAGTGGGATTCTCTGTTTAATTAAAAAAAGAGCAGAGTGAATATAACAAGACAGAACATGCTGTATGCTCTTCTGCGAAGGGTTCATTTCAAGGACAGCTCTCTTCCCAATGCCCCTGCCCCTTTTCAGAGGCATCTATGTATTTAGGACACCAAGGGTAGTACTTGTTTGTGTCCTTCAGAGATTTGGACGACCTTGAGGGTGTAGGAGTTGTGGTGTGAGGTCAACAACACCACAAGGCAAGTCGAAATACATGAAATCAGAATTCTGAGGTCAACAATATACAAACTAAAGCCTTGTTCAATTTGAGCTAGTTTTAATTGCGATTCCCTCCTGTCAGTGCCTTTTTTTTTCTCAGAAAGATTACTCCATACAGTATTACACCTTATATAAAATGACCAGTAGATAAACCTAGCTAATATACTGTATATTCTATCTGAATTGGCTTATTGGTAAAGATTCCATGAATGGAACAGCCTGGAAAATGTATCCCCTCCGAATAGTACTTCAGGCTTAAATAAACATCCAGTCTCACTGAGAGTTGTGTCACTAGTTCACTTTTGGATGTGTTTGACTAGGCTCCTGCTCTAGACCTTCACCTGCCCCATGATGCTCAAGGCAACACAGACTTTGCTGCTCTCGTGAATCACCTGAAGGAATGCCCCACATTACAGGACCAGGCTGATATCCTTTATATTCTCTGTGCTATGAAGTAGGCATTCATACATGTTTATATAATCAACTCTAATTATAGAATGATTAGCATCCTAATCAGTGTTGCTCTATGCTAATTAAATGAATCTCTGATTTTCTGATGGCCTGGTTGCGGGGGTGGTCAGAGGTGCGGAGTGGATGGTGAATATACCTGGGCAGAAGGGAGCCACAGTGCGTACTCTGCTTGAGGAGCTCTACGTCAAGGCTGGAGCATGTAAAGAGTGGGGACTTATTAGGTACATCTCGGGCATCTTAAAGAAGAAGGTGGAGGTCTTGGCTGAGGTATGAAATTTAGTTGTGAGCAATTCTTACCTGATAACTGAGTCTCCTCTATTACATGATAATTGCCTAGACATGTTAAAACTAACCTATGTTTCATCCTTAGGCCTGTACTGATCTGATCTCGCATCAGAAGCAGCTGACAGTGGGTCTTCCTCCAGAGCCAAGGGAGAAAGTCATCACAGTGTGAGTTTGCACTTCTTCACACTACCTTGCCATTGAAAGATCATTACGGATACTTAGCTTTAATGTTTTTCTTTTCTTATTCTACCACTTAATTTAGCTATTTTTATGCTTTCTTTTAGTCCTCTCCCACCCGAAGAACTGAATAATTTGATCTATGAGGCCAGCGGTCAGGATATAAGCATTGCAGTACTCACCCAGGTAAAGCTAAGACCTACAGAAACATAAATGTATATAATTTGCGACTTACATTAAATGTACTGATAAGACAAGACGTGTTTGATGTCTGACATTTTGGGTGAGCTAGATTTAGCTGATGATTAGCTAAATTAGCCTCTTAGTGCTAGTGCACAACTAAAGAAACCAACACTGGACATGTCTTGGCTGATTAGCTACATTTGGGCTAAGTGAAAATTTGTCCAAATTGGAATTTTCTCAAAATTCCACTTTAATATGTTGCTAAATGTAATATACTTGCATGCACAATACCAGAAACAAAATCTCTGTTTTAGATTTCATATTCTCAGTTTAAAACCCATTTGCTCTATACAATAGAAAATCAATAGTGGCCATAAAAAAGAAGTTATGGCCCTTTATATTCTATCTCTTGTTTCTGTACTCCATTATTGGAGACCATAAAATAGGAAAATGAATCTTGAGGGTATGATTCTTGTTCTTGTACTCAGTACTAAAGATCATAAAAATAGATTAAGCTCTTAACTTTTGATCCATTTTTGTTCCTGTAGTCAATACAGAAGACAGTCAAAAATAGAGGCAAGAGTATTTAGCTTGTGAATCATCTTTCCCATGCTTCATACAGGAAATCATGGTGTACCTCGCCATGTATGTGCGCTCCCAGCCGAATCTGTTCGGAGACATGCTGCGTCTGAGGATAGGCCTCATCATGCAGGTGATGGCCACCGAGCTTGCTCGTAGTCTCCAGTGCTCAGGTAATGATGCCTATCAGCGATAAAGACTAGACTGTGCTAGTGACTGAAAGGTCGTGAGTTCAAATCCAGGGCTGTTAGGAGTCACAGTTGGGCCCTTAATTACTTCCTGCTAGGCGAGGAGGCATCTGAAGGTTTGATGAACCTCAGTCCATCAGACATGAAAAATCTGCTCCATCACATCTTGAGCGGTAAAGAGTTTGGAGTGGAGAGGAGCGGTGAGTCTGATTGCTGCTGATCTGTATAAAAATGATAGTGTCTCTCCAAATTGAGCCTAAGTGGAAAGTAAATATGGTCTCCTGTTTGTATATTATTGTTATTATTCTCTGTTTGTTCTGGGTAAGTGCATCCCGCTGAGTCCAGGACCACCAGTCCAGCCATATCCATCCATGAGCTCGGACACACAGGAGCCACCAAAACAGAACGCACAGGCATCAGGAAGCTGAAGTGTGAAATCAAACAGGTGAGAAGGAGGCAACCTGTTAAGCTGATTATATACACCCAATGGTAAATATGTAAAACATGTTGTGCTTCTTCAATTTTAAATGACATTGGCGTTATTTGTTTGCAGCTGGATGACTCCAGACCAGTCAGGCACCCAACTCAAACATTTTCACAAAGTAAGACCCGTACGAATAAGTCTGAGGTCTCAAACGATGGATGGTAAGAATATTACATGAGCATTCTTTATTGTGACCATCTAAGATTGGAGTTTGAAAACTTTGTATACACCAGTGGTTCTCAATGTGGGGTCCAGGGTTTGTGAAGCATAGGCAGGGGGTCTGTTACCACCATTATCAGAGTTTTTATATATATTATTGATTTATTTATTTTATTTTTTTTTACAGATTTTTGTTTGGTCATTTGAATTAAATTTTTAATCAATAACCCCAAAACAATTAATCCTATAAATTATGTCAACTTGGACCTAATGCGTTCTGTTGGAAGAAATTCAGGGATAAAAAATTGATGGCACTAATACATTGCTATAATATTATTGTATACATTTAAATAATGAGTATTTGAATAATTCATAAAAGGATTATTCATGGGGTATATGGTGTATATTTTACAGATAAAGGGGTCCCTGGCTGAAAATTTAGAGAACCCCTGGTATAGACCATGCTTTATCTATCTCTCTATCTCTCTATCTATCTATCTATCTATCTATCTATCTATTAGACCTTTACAGTTCATGATCATGATTTGCTTGGTCCCAGCTTGCTCACTGTCTTCTTTATCCCGAATGTTTGAATTGTATTGTGTCATCTAATCCACATATCTGTTTTTTTTTTTTTTGTTTTTTGTTTTTACCACTTTGTCTTACAGTTTTCAGACATGATAAGTTGATATGTGAAAAGTAAAGTTGAGTGCTTTGCAGATAGATGTTGGATGTTGAACGACCTTTCACATTACAACATTCATGAGTTCCAGTAAGGTAACCGTTTGTAAGACGAAAACAGACTATCTAGAAATGACCGCCAATAAGTTGTCCGTCATTACAGTGTACCCCCCGCTCCACGGTAATCATTTTTGTCACGCCTCATTCTTATTATCGTACATTAGCGACATGAAAAGCAAACTGCTACGGTTTGTTACTGCTTATGATATGCACGAGCTTTGTCTGATTTCACGTTTTGCTTAAGTGCCATGAAATATACAGAGAATAGTGCTTGTTGCTTATGTTGTGGGGTGACATATTAATGAAACTCCAGGCAACAAGGATGTCTGTAAGGTCCCCACGCTTGAATGATCACAAATCAACTTTACTTTACTCATTGCATTGAGATGCAACGCACTGGCATTTATTCACTTCAGTATATGGCCCACTTTTCATCTGGTGTCACCATTACTCTGACCTTCGTACTGAATTGTTTGTCCTACATAAGCACTAATTTGTATGTGTGTGTGTGTGTGTGTGTGTGTGTGTGTGTGTGTGTGTGTGTGTGTGTGTGTTTCCACATATATGTGACGCAGAGGTGTAGCAGTCCTTCGACCCCCAGTGGTGTCATGTCACCCACAGGTACAGGAGACCCACGTCTTCAGTGGGAGGAGCGCCAGGGGCAGTGGCTGAGGAGACGCCGTCTGGATGGCGCTATTAATCGAGTGCCCATGGGCTTCTACCAGAAAGTGTGGAAGATCCTGCAGAAATGCCACGGCCTCTCATTCGCAGGATATGTACTGCCCTCGTCTACCACCCGTGAGGTACAGGAAACCTTACACACACTTCATGAAACACTGGGATTTTAGTATATGTTATACTGCATCCATATTGTTTATATTGTTATTAATTGGCATGAAGAGAAATTTGTTAGATGAGGCTTAAGTTTACAAGCCCATGCGTACATGTGTTTTAGATGACAGAGGGAGAGATCAAGTTTGCTGTGCATGTGGAGTCTGTGCTGAACCACGTTCCTCAGCCCGAGTACCGGCAGCTGCTGGTGGAGGCCATCATGGTGCTCACCCTGGTGGCTGATATGGAGATCCCCAGCATCGGTGGAATTATTCACATCGACCGGATTGTTCAGATGGCAAACGAATTCTTCTTGCAGGACCAGGTACAGTGCAGAAATGTTCCACTTACAGGCCTTTTTAAGATATACAGTGCAAAAGTTTGCATACCCTTTCAGTGATGTCATGAAACCAAGACGACATTTTTTTTTTCTAAATTGGTGTTTTCGTGTTTAACTATTCTCTATATACCATTCTGTAATTATAACTTTTTTAGATTTAAATATTTCTGATTTTTTGTTTTGCTACAACTTTTTAAAATAAGGTAAATTGGGAAGGTGTATGAGACAGTGGTGAGAGCGGCCATGCTGTATGGTTTAGAGACAGTGTCACTGGAAGAGACAGGAGGCAGAGCTAGAGGTAGCAGAGCTGAAGATGTTGAGGTTCTCTTTGGGAGTGACGAGGTTGGAC
>CM074955.1:16696415-16717390 GCA_037577455.1 Pangasius macronema
ATATATATATATATATATATATATATATATATATATATATATATATATATATATATATATATATATATGTATATATAATTTAAATTGATTTTATACAACTTATAACATTATCTTAATGCATATCGCATTTTTCTTCAACACCGTGTAGCCCGTATTTCTATTTTCACTATTTTATTTGTAATTAATTTTCATATTCTTTCATCAATGTGAATTTGCACCATTGTGTTGTCACGTGATACATAACATAAATGAAAATAAAAATGTTCATTAAAATGCATTTTAACAATTCAAAACAAATACCATTGATCACTATTTCATATTTACTGTATTTGACATATTTGACTTTTTTTTTTTGTCCTTGATATTATTGATGGGACAAGCCTCGTAGCTGTGAGCTAATTTGGTGAACTAATGGTAGGTACACAGATGGCTTCCCCATACTGTGCATTTCCAACACAATCATGGAGCTCCCAAGAGCAGCAGCATGATGGAGATGATAATAGCTCATCCACAACAGCTCCATGTAAACTCTGGCATAGAGCCGTGCTGGAACACTGGCTCATTGTAGACACAGGGAACTATTATAGCTATAACTGCGTGTACGCTTAACTGTAGATACACACAACATAACCCTTTTTGGCCCTTTTTGGTGTGGAAATGTTGAGATTTGAATGATTCACCTTGGTCAAGTAGCCTACAGAATCAGCATCAGCATCTCATTATTAGGAGATAACATCTCATTATTACGAGTAAAGCATCATGTTATTATTATCTCACTATTTTTCCAGCTTTTTATCATCTTGTTTTCTAGCTTCAGTAAATATACTGACTAAATTGATCAATACATGTATGAATTTTTTAAAAGTACTTTACTGTCGTGTTATTTTCTTGCCTATAATGTTGTTTTTGAATCAATATTTCAGTAACTCTTTCCATCTAATGTACATTAAATGCTGTAGTGCTATAGGATACAATTTTACATGTATTTAGCAATATCCATCCATCCTACCCCGCGCAGGGTCATGGGGTAATCTGGAGTCTATCCCAGGCGACTTGGGGCACAAGGTGGGGGACACCCTGGACAGGGTGCCAACCCATCGCAGGGCACAATTGCACACACACTCACACACCCGTTCACACACTACAGACAATTTAGAAATGCCAGTCAGCCTACATGTCTTTGGACTCGGGGGAGGAAACCAGACTCCATAAACACAGAGTGGAGGCAGGAATCAAACCCCCAACCCTGTAGATGTGAGGCAAACGTGCTAAGCAGTATTAAGCAATATATTAGTTCAAAATCAGGAAAAATGAAGGTATTCTGATTATTCATAATAATATATATTATGTAAATTTGTTTTTCTTTAACAATGTATTTACATTTAAATTATTTTTCATTGATCTGCATACACATTCAATACGCTCTTTCAGTGTTTAATAATCCAGCTCCAATCCAGTAAATCCATTCCTCCATGTTTTCTATCTAAGATGCATGGAGCCTCCTGTCTCCCTGAAGGCAGGTATCTCTTCTGTGATTTGTTTCCCAGCATCTGACTCACGGCACCGGCTCTAAGAGCCGCTCAAAGTCCTCCTGAACATCATTTACATGTGGACGCACATGATGAATAATTAACATCACTAGTCCCACTGTCCGCTGCTTTTTCATTGTAGCCTCTTCTAGGATTTACTCTTCTAGGATCAGCTGCTTTCTTTTGCTTGAGAGGTGTTTGACAGGCTGGGAGTGGCTGCCTGCTGCGCTGTGTGAGAGGAGGAGAGACAGCCCTGTAGTGCAGCAGGAGAAGAGAGGAGAGGAGAGGAGAGGAAAGGAACGAAGAGGAGAGGAGAGGTGTGTGAGGCTGCCCTGAGATGCTCTGCTGGCTGGAGGAGGAAGAGATGTCTGTGCAGGAGTTCCTGGAGCGCGTGGGCTGCGTTATCACCCATGTTGGTGAGTTCTCGCTTTAGATTTGCAGTAGGAGTGATGAAGGGGTGTGGTGGTTGGGTAACGGGATAAGCATCATTACATCATAACATCCTCGGTTGCAGATTATATGCGTTGGATTCCTGCATGCTTGCTTGAGGTAAATATCATGCAGTTTAAATTGCATGCAGTAGTGCATCAGCTTGATTTTGAGGAGTTTCAAATATATGTAAGCAGATTTATTTGGATTTGCATAAAATGAGATCTTTAATTTGTGATATAGTGCTGAAGGTTTAAGATATGTTCCAATTTCTTAAATAATTAGATTTCTCTGTCACTTATGGGTTACAATCTGTTTAAAAAACAAATTTCCCCTTTTCTGTAGTGAATGAACAATATACCATAACACACAGATAGGGAAGTAGGTTATTGTGCCATGCTTCTGTTGAGAGCCTTCTCCTCCTCCTATTCCTGCTCATACGAGACACGCTGGTGCTGAGGCAGGCCTCATGGGACAGGCTACACGTTGCCATAGAAACTGAGCCAGGCCTGCACAGCTATCCTCATTGATTCATGGCACCGTATAACCTCTAAAACGCCTCCACCTTCCTCCTCACTGCACACAAGGGGATCCCAATTACTGCTCCAGCTGAGCTTTAAGATGGACACCGGTTTCTAAACGACCGTTAAACTTAAACAATATACCCACTAATCTGTGTTTAATGATTATCTCTGAGCAGCTTAAATGGCTTCCACTGCATTATGACTGTATTTTGACCTTGGCCTGCAAATATGACGTAATTCATAACTGGAAGTCTCCTTACGTGATCTTTGGCATTGTAATAGTACAATAAGATTAAATTTTATCATAAATTTAAATTTATCTCAGTGGAAATGGGGAACAGTTATCAGTGTTTTTATGTGTCACCCTGATACACCGGGCCATTGTTGCAATGCAGTGGGCCACGCTGGGCCATTGTTTTCATATTAAAAGATCCAGAGTGGGAAAAGGCATCAGAGTCAGAGGTGTTACCGTTCATTGCTGTAACTGAATGACACACGGGGAGAGAATTAATCCTGGGCCAATCAGCTTCCGGCTTCGTCCCTGATGACATCACCTCACTGTGAATCACTAATAATTACTAAGAATTATTGCGTAATGTATGGCTCATATCTATGAGCTCATAAATATTTCCTGTTAGTGAAAAAAGAACATGACGCAGCATATATATATATATATATATATATATATATATATATATATACATACATATTGTAGGACATGAAAATAGTGCACCACTAGCTGTTACTTTATATGGTGGGGTAGCCTTTGGCTGTGATATTGGATACTGTATGACCCTGTATGTCATGGGCCAATGAGTTTTTTAAAAATAAATGTCTTCTGTGATGTTCACTGGGAAGGGTGTAAAAATAGTTACATATCTCACAGTTCCTCAGTGTTGCTATACCTACTTATAGTCTAAAACACATTAAAACAGAAACAGTTCATTTTCAAAGTATTGGCCATTTAATGTCATTTCAGAGAATTTAGGTGCCAGTAAAAAAAAGTGAAAAAAGATATTTGATCACAGTCACAGGCCCCTCATAACTTTTAGTCTGTAAAATAATGGAAAATATGGCTGTTTAGCCGTGCCTGCTTAAGGAAAACTAACACAGCCAAGATATTTAGAAAGTCTCATGGAAAATTGCAAAGGGCTCTGCTAAGGAGAATGTAGTTAATGACTGGGCATGGCAGTCCCACAAGCTGACAGATGTGACATTCATTTAAACACAGAAAAAAGGCAGTTTATACACAGTACCTTTAAAAACACCATTCTTTTATTTATGAAGCCACAAAACCTAGGCCCTCATTTATCAGCAGTATGTTTACACATGGACCTTTGTGTATATTGGGCACGCGAACATTCCAGTGCAAAGTGTAGGATTTATCAAACAAAAGCCATGCAGCATGGCCTTTCTCACACTGTCGGACATAGAGTGTTTTCAGGAACCAGACTGAATTATTTTTATTTATTATTTTGCTGAACTCTCTGATTTATCAGTGGATAGAATCTCATAAAACTAATACTGATAAGTTTGTGCCAGTCAGCTGGGACTTAATTTAGAGACAAGGCACACAAATGCCATAGTGCTACCTGTGCATGTCCAAGTCCTTTATTAAGGTACCCGTTGAAACCATATCTACCATATATGGTTAATTGTGGGCGTGTCTATATTTAAATGAGCAGTGATATCTATGTGTAGGACAGCTACAGACAACTTATTATCCACAAGTGTACACAACGAAGCTTAGTAAATAAGTTATGTACACTTGTGAGTATGCATACACACTTTTTGATGAATTTTACAGGAATTCTACATTTAATGTGTAAGAAGCTATTTACACCATTCTTTTCATCTTATTTTTGTTGATTTTGTGGTTTGATATTTTGTCATTAAATTGAGCTGTATTTCTATTCTTTAACACTCAGAAGCTATGGCAGATACAATTGTTTGCACACAACTGTATGAATGAATCCCCGTATGATTGTATGAAATGTTCACAGCTGTTATCAACATTTCAACATTCTCCCAGCATTACTTTCATCCAATAGTTCAGCTTCTTGGGAAAGGATGTTTTCACCACTGAAAATGAGTTGCTTTGTCCAGGACTACTGTATGATGGAACAATAGCTGTTATAAACTCAGGAACCTGTCTATGGGCGTTGTGTGGACTGATCCTAAATGTGATTCCACATCCAAACTCACACAATCAAGCTGAGTGCTTAGCTGAGACATAGGTTACAAAAAAAAAAAGAAAAAAAAAACCCCGGTTCCAGTGCAAATGTAAAAAGGTGAACAATAGGAAGGTCGCTGGACTTCCTTCCCTCATCCTCCGTGTGTTGGAAGCCCATCACCAATATTATGTCAAAACTTCCTTCCTTACTTCTTGTCAGCTGATATCCTATCAGTACTGTATTTATCTTGAAACAAAAACTCAAATACAGCACTGACGCTCAATGGGATCTATGGCCTTTAATCATCGTCTTTGTTTTTCCATTTCCAACTGGTGGTAAACTGGAAAACCTTATTTTGTATTGTATTGTTATTGTGCAGGCTGCTGCTTATGGTAGCATTTTTCATGTTGAGGCAGGCTGCACTACTGCACCTGTGGGACAGCATTCCTCATCTCACGCTTCATGTTATAACGTCAACATTTTATACTGTTTCCTATTTGTGAAGTTCCTGCTTAAGTCAGTAGGCCACACTGTGTTCGAGTGCATATTCATTCAAGACAGCTGGGGAAAAAAGAAACCGATGTCTTTGTAAAACTCAGTTAGAACTTCTGAGTACATTTGGCAGCTGTGACCTTTACCTCCCATATAGTGACCACAGTGCTGTTGAGTGCTTTTAAATAAATAATGTGTGTGTTGCATTACTTTGCTTGCAGAGTCTGCTCTGTTGTTGGTGTTATGTTTGTGTTGGTGTTATGTGATAGCGAGCAAATAGCTGTTTTGAAACGTCAAAACAATGTGAGTGACTGCTGTTTGTACACAGAATTTAGCAACGAATTCATGGTTTAGGAAGCTGGAAGAATGGGTGGGTATATTCCTCTGAAGATTGTTTTGAAGGGGAAGAAGCTGAGGAAGTACACACTCTAGACATGACAGTGTTGCTTTTATTATGCTCCTCCTTCCTGTTATGTGGCTCTATGGTAAAAGCGATGATTCGGGGTCTGCCCCCCCACCCAATGGTTTAAAGGTGGAAACTATTTTATAATACATTTTTTAGCTTTTGTAGTTGCTTTGTTCTGGTCAGAGTCAGGGTGGATACGGAGCCTATGGGCGTGAGGTGGGAATAAATCCCGAAAGCAATGCTACCACAGGCCAGCATGCACCCACATTCACACACGCATTCCTACCTACGGGCCCTTTAGGGTCTCCAGTCCACTAAGGTGCAACCTGAGCTCCGGATCGAACTGGGGACCCTGCAGGTATGAGAGTAGGCTTAATTTTTTGTAGTAAAATTTACAACTGAAAGAATCAAATAGCTGTTCAAAGGTTACAGCACTGGTTCAAAGTAGTTATAATAAAGACAAAAAAAGGTTTTTTTTTGTTTATCACAATCAGAAAAGGAAATGCAACTTTTTAGCTGATATTATTTTTTCCCTGTTATTAATATCCTATAATCTACTATTTGAGCATTTGTGTTACTCCTGATAATGTAGGAATAGCTATGAGACTCAACAAACTAAATGTTTTGTTGCAGTAAGTTATATTTAGTTTTCGCCTTCATTTGCTCTAAGGGTGTGCAAACTTTTGCACTCCATTGTGTAATGTCAGTTGTTATTTTGAATGTTCTGCATCAAGCATATTATTTTACATATTTCACAATCATACAAATGAATTTGTGACGATTGCTTACATTTAGAAGACTCATTCACCACTGACTGTCCATTTTCTTAAAAGATCCCATTAGACGGTTTCCAGCGGATGATAGGCAGACGGATACATCTCACCATGTATCTCCATATATGGCATATAATCCTATTTCGAGTAAATAAAATTCCTTATTTCTATCCACTACAGACGTGCCTTTCATTAAATTTGCATTGTGGCATTGGTTTCTGCTTTTAATAAGTTGGGTGTTTTGTATTGCATGTTTCCATGCATGCATGCAGTATAACTATATGATATCCTCATTAAAAAGAGTAAGTTTAGCTTTGGCCTTTAAGTTAATTACAACAGGCTGGACTTTTTTTGTTTAAAGTTCATTAAAAGATTAAAACAGTGTGCTGAGGCATCCTTGGAATTCTCACTGTGTGTGGTCTGGGTCTATTAAACAGACTCAGACATAACTCTATTATCCTTTATCAGGCTCCATATCTGATTTGTCTATAAGAAACGGAAAGTTTCGAATTAGCTAAGGAAAGTGTGTTGCATATTTACACAGAAAGTGGAAATGACTACTACTACAGGTTATGCCACAGGTTCTGGTTAACAGACCATAATTAATTATTAAATAATTAAATAATTATTTATTACATCCAACCAAGTGTCTATATTTATCTCACTTTACATGTATAGTGAGGTAAATATAGACTGTAATGTAGTGGACTTTCCAGAGAGGCTATGAACATTGAAGACTTTTCCTCTTAGAGCACTGTTAGAACCGTGATTTTCTTCACAGACAGCGGGGCGAAAGAAAACAGCACCAGCTTTTATGGAGTGCAAGGTTTCCATGCAGAGGAATGCTCGTGTTGGCTTAACAGGGAAATGTGAACTTGTGAAGCTCTAATCTTGTCTCACACCTTGAAGATACTGTTATGCTGTTTTGCAATTCCAAAATGTATTACTTTCATTAAAAATCTAAAAATCTGTCCACTTGAAAAGTCACTAAAGTGTTTGTCGGACACTGGAAGCAGATTTTTTACGTTTCGGATGAACAGTGCTCTGTGCCACAGTGTGCTTGGGGAAAAGAGAGGATTCCTAGTGGTGTAAATCGTTGTGGTGTGTGTGTGTGTNGTGTGTGTGTGTGTATGCCATAGAGATAATGTGTGTGATTTGGAGAGCGGAAAGGAGCAGCCCCTGTTTGTGTGAAGCTCCCTCTGATGGTCTATAACCAGAAACGCCCCTCACTATGATGAATGTCTCATAGGGTGGGAGAGGAAGGGGGACGCCCCCAAGGCTTCTGGCATTGTTGAGGATTTTTGTGAGAAGCATGCCAGTTTGTTCCACATCTTCAGAAAGAAACGCACAACATCTTGGCGTCTCATTGGAAACACAGATAGCGAGACAAGGAGAGGGCGGTCGAGTGCCTCACGGCCCGGATCATTCTTCATGATGGGCTCCATAATGTGTAAGTCTGGGTCATTACACTTTTATCAGGCTCTACATTCTCTCTATATATGACACACACACTGTATGGCCTGTGCAGACATCAGAGTGGGTGGCATGTCTGGGGAGCCAGCCAGATTGCCCTGAGCTGTATTATGGATGCAGTGGGTCAGTGTTGGGTGGATTTTCCAGGTGATGCTGGGGATAAAGAGCTCTGTATGCTTAACCCTCAATACACAGAGTAACTTGGCCTGAAACAGATGCCAGGAATTATGGTGTCAGGACTGTCTCAAAGTTCAGAGTGTCTAGGGATATAAATAACGCAGTATGTTTATTGTGCTAACAAGGATTGGGATTTTGGAGCATTTTATATTAATTATTTCAGGATGGATGAGTAACTCCGGTTAAGTAGGAAATACAACTTCCAGCAGATCTGGGTTTTGTTTAAACAGTTCTTTTTTTTTTTTCACGATACAGGGAAACATGTCTGTGGAAATGACACATATGATACAGATGTGCTAGATAGGAAATGAGTATCAAAACAGTGGAGTGCCGCTTTAAAGATTGCTCAGCATTATTTGAATCAAAATGAATGAAGAGAATGTCTCATCTGAAGCATCTGAAATTGATCATGATGCTTATTTATATAACTACCATCCGCATTGTGCTATCACTTAATGAAAATATGAACAGTATTAATCTACACCACATCAGTGTTGAATTTCGGAATCAGAGTGGTTGTAATCCACATGGAACACACTCACTTAATTTAAATCTAATAATAAACAGAAAGAGGAAAATCATGTTATTTAGGAAAGAAAAATGTATAATTGTTGATATGATGAAGCTTTCTGTAAGGAGCTATTTAATTAGCATTTGTGTAAGGAGTCTGCATTATCAGCACATACACAGCTGTCAGAGTTAAAGCTGGTGCTTTAAGTTTTCCACCACAGGAAAGTCTTCAGGATGGAGGACTTCGCTGTTTCTCTGTAACACAAAAGTGACTGTTTATAGACACTATATCATAAGTGAGAACAGGAAATAACTTGTTTTGCAGATGTTCCACTATGTATAGACTTTTAAACGTAACTCAAAGGTTTGCTGTTACAGCACACCACATTGTAATTTTTTACATAACACACTCAGCTCACTAAGCAAGTATAGCATTATTCTTCTGCATAGAACATGAATCAGTGCAGCAGTAAGGAGAATCAAGGACAGNGTGTGTGTGTGTGTGTGTGTGTGTGTGTGTGTGTGTGTGTGTGTGTGCTGGATGCTGGATTCTGGGTAGTGAAAGAGAGCACTCTCAGGTAGAGGAGAGTGCAGTAAACGAAGCCTGTGCAGGAGGGAAACAGCAGGAATTAACAGCTTAAGCCTGTGTGAGTGACCTCTCGGCTCTGATCCGTGTGCTCTGAGCTGACCTTGCTTAAACCGGCCACTGCTTACACAGACTGCCTCACACGCACACAGAGAGGAAGGATAGTTTTTGCAGTATGGACACCACTCTGCACTACCAGACCATCCCAGCTAGGTGCTCAGCATGCGGGAGACACACACGCTGGGCATCGTACTCAGTAGTGCGCATCTCGGCTGGGGAGATGGAGTCCTATCACCGCTTTCTGACCATGTGCAAGGAGACTGAGTCTGCCACCAGGAAAAGTATGCCTTCCTCACCTTCCTAGCTTTTCTTCTGTCTTCGCTATCGGTGTAGGGTATTTCTTTTAAGTCTTTTCTGTTAGCCTGCAGCCCAGGTATTACTGGCTGTTGATGTGTTGTCATCAGGGGTTTGTCTCAGTGGTGGTGTGTGCTGGGTTGCTGATGTGTGTTGACAGCTTGCTTTACATGGGGAGGATCAGATGTTTAGGTGAAATAGAGATGGCTGCTTATTTAGTGTGAAGATGGAGAGCCAAGAAGTGGAAGAAATATAAATTGTATGGTAAATTGGTAAAAAGATTAGTAAGGTAGAATGTTACAGCAGGAAATCTGTAGTAAACTGTGAATTCTCTTTAAAGCGCGTGTTAAAGGCACATTAAGCTTTTAAAACGTTTGCTTTTGGGAACGTGGCATGTGTGTGTGATTTTTACTGTCAGACTTTTTGTTGAATTCGTAATTACCAGTTGGAAACATTTTCGTTTTCTGATAGCATCAACGTCTCAAACACGGCTGTATTTTTTATTTATTTTTTATTTTTTGGTTTGGAAATATCTAGCTTCAGCTGACTCTCTGTTAAATCACTGACTATAACTTTAAGTCCTTTTGGGGAAATTCATGATGGGGAAATGACATTTTTATCTTGGAACTTCCACATGAAACAATTCATTATTTATCACAGAAAAAAATCAATGGCTCGCCTGACTTAACCTTGAATTGCCAGACACAGAAATGACAGTGCATAGTAGGCTATTTCTGGCTTGTCTTTCAGAGAATAACTCAGCCAGAAGTAATGCCACTTCAAGGCCGTGTATGATGATGTGAAATAACTATCCTCAGAAAACTAAATTACAGATCCTTTTTTGAACTTCTGCAATTTTTTTTGTGCTATCTCTTGTCTTTGCGATGCTAGAAACACTGCAGAGTGTATATGTGAGGAATGTTATATGTGAGGAATGTTACTGAGTGCAAAGCAATAGATCAACCTGCATTTTTTAAGTGTATTTGAAAGTGATGTGTGTTTCTGTTGCAACACAGACTCTTAAGATACACTCTAACTAGTAGCGCGTAAAGTCGGTGTAGATCAAAATTTGAACAGTTATCAAAAGGCACCAAATACATCCTACCTAAAGAAATCATTATAATCCTGACGAAATCAAAAAGAAAATAAAATGCATGTAAGAGTCAGCAAACTTTCACTTTTGACTCTGTGCACGATGCACCTTGAATGCACAGAATTCAAAGTTGGAGAAGTTTTGTTTACAGCAGATATTGAACCTACTAGGTGGTTTTAAGTTATAACCTAAGGCTAGAACTACTACTAGAACTAGGGATGCATCAAAGTACAAGTATGAGTACATGTTTTTTGGTACTTGTCAATTCCGATACTGATACCAAAATGAGTAACGTATTTAGTATTAAGCAATCATGGACGTCGTGGAACATTTTATTTAGCTCTGTTTGTGTTAGTTGTTGCCCTGTGATGCCAGCAATGAACTGCTTGTGCTGAATTTTGTGTTTAAAATGTTATGGTGTTTAAACAGTATCTTTAATAGAGATTACGAGGCCTGTCGACCTGAGCGAACAGAGCAGTATCGGTGAGAGTGGTCATGAATGAGTGCAAGGTGGCATGAATTGCACCTTGACTTGAGAGCAAAGGGGAAACCAAGCAAGCATGTCCCAATGCTAAGTGCTAGCAGAACTGAAGTACTCTCACACATTTCTTCCTTGCTTCTTTACCTCCTCTTGATCTTTTTGCAGGGCACAATTTACAGTCTACGTTCCTTTGCTATGCACAGATTGCTAATCGTGAATTACGTCATTACATCGTTGTCATTTCTTGTCAACATCAGCACAACAACATACACTTGGCATACATCACATAGTGACATGTGACCGGATGTTGGTATCGAAGCATTTTTATGATTACGAGTATCTTCCTGATACTAATACATCACTAGTTAAAACTGTAATGTATATATGAAAAATAAAGGCTTCTGCCTCTTCTTCTTCAACTGTGCTTCTTGGTGAGATTTAAATTCAAACATAGTGGCTATTTATCTCAAAATTAGTTAATAGAGCTTACATTTTACTCCTGCAACCAGTTGCAGGCAGTCTATTCTAGGCCACATGTGTACACGGTTTGTTTTGAAAGTGTGACGTCGGAAAGAAAACTAAAGGGTGGGTTCAGCTAACTCCCATCAGTTTCACTGATTCTACCTTTACCCATTGAGCTACCATGGTTTTGTGGCATGTTTCTGTAATCAACTAATGATTTTTTTTTTTTTTTGCACCATCCTCATTGTGTGTGATGTCTGGACTACACATGTTGTCAGTTCATAGAAACATAGAAACAGCCCAATATAATCAAACCCACCTGGCTGAACTGGGTCAGGCATGCTACAAACAACACTGTTCATAACGACACATATGGCTGTTCTTTGATGGACTGCTCACTTGGTCACAAATGTTTCCCAAATGGACTGTATAACCATGTAACTTGTTTATGTCTAAATAGACTTTGTGTGTAAATCTACCTCTTGCTTCCTGTGATATGCCCTACACTTTACATTTCATGCTTGTTCCAGATGACTGGGTCCTGCGACCTTGTAGAATATAATTTATTTCCCTAGAGGAAGACTGCTCTGGTGAGATTGTTGTCCACCCCCCCAAAAAAAAAAAAATCCTTTGACTGAATGGGATTGGGCGATCAAACTGATTTGAATAAGATCTATGTCTGAATATCACGCTAGTCAATGATTAATCAATGATTAGTCAATAGATAATATATAAACGTATATAAACGTTTTTGCTTTTTACGTTCTTTGTTTTAGGAAATTGATTTTTGTATAGGTAGTTAATATACATGTATTAGATTTATTGTGCAATTACACTATTGCTCCTTTCTTGGTGGGGGAAGGGCTTGAAAAGATGCTTGGCCTTCCTCTAAACTGCTGGTGTGTTCCCCCTTAAGCTTACATTGTTGAGTCATACTATGCTCATGACCACCCCAAATGTGATTAATATCACAAGGCCGGTGGTTTTTCAGTTTTTCAGTATTTAAGAATTTGTCCTTTGTACATCTGGACTTGTCCTTTGACACACCAGCTCAAATTAAGACAAATGGCAAGCGCAAATAGGGCTTTGTTGTATGCTACTGAAATTTTTATGACTAACCCGAGTGCAATAGCTATTTATTCAATTCTGTTTTAATGTTTTTTTGGTCTAGTTAATGGTTTTGGTGTGGTCCTGAGTCTTAAAGTCTGCACTGCTGATGCATCCAAAATAGTCTTGTTAAAACATGAATCAGTCCCTGGAAAATAGAAACACATACAGTTATGCAGTTGATGTGTTATTTAGCAGAATACTTTAAATCTCGTGTGGCCCATCATCATCAGTTTCAGTGCATAACACAACAGCACATGGTGTTTTGGTGATATGAAGTGATTTGCAATTGTGGTGTTTCGCTGTTTCTGTCAGAATGGTGAATGGTTTAGATTGCTCATTGGGAAGGTACTTCCATAAAAATAGCTATTTTTTTTTTTAGCTCAGCTGTAGTGAAAGTTTCATGAAAGAGATCAATGTTGAGATGTGACCTGTGGTACATCGGGCAACTTGCTGATTAGTTTAAGGCTCTGTGAATAAGACGCAATCATGCTGGGTATGATTGATGGATGGATCCTGGGTTCTTTTTTCCAGCCCATTGTCCTGGCTGGGCGTTATGTAAGAACCTAAAACAAACGTGCATTGTCACTTGGGAAGTCTGATATTGGGGTGAAGGCTGAGGAAAGTGAAGCAGGCTGATCCTACTGTTTGGGTCACTGGTTGGTTGGCCAAGTGTTTAATACAGCCAGCTAATTAACAAGCCATCCCATCTCAAATGGAGTGAGTCACACTGCTTTCTCTTCAGTTCCTGACAATGTTCAGTTTTGTGATTGTATAAGAGAGAAATGAGAAATATATAGACAGATAAACATATTGTCTTGAGGTCCTTATCTAAACATTATGGCAAATATGAATATAAACGGCACAATTAAAACACTCATCAAATTCCTTATCACGTTTCGTTAAGAAACATATCTATATATCATTCTTCCAGGCTTTCTAATCCATTGTGTGGCTATGTCAACATGACAAGCAATTCAATATTTGTTTGGATCTCACTGTTAAATAAACCCACTGTACATAGGAAGGAAGGTGCCTCAGTCCTCACACAATGTCTCACCCGAAGAGACCGGTGCTTGGGGGAAATACTTCCCCCAGGATGATAAACAGCCTCGTTCTCTAAGGCAGCTGCTAGAACTCATGCTGCAAAGAGAGTGGGGGTGTGTGTGTAGCATGTGATTTTGATTTGGAACACTGCCAAGCCCAGGAGAACTTGTACTTTGTACTTTCCATCTTGTTGGGAAAAAATACCTTTCCTTCCACCACCCCCCCCTTCCCCAGTTTTGCACATATGCTGGACTCACTGAAACCATGCTGTTGTTTTGAACCTCCCCCCCAACCATCTCTTCCAGTGGGAGACAAGCTGGTGCTCTGCCCGTTTTTCCCTCCTAAACTGCTGATAGGTCATCTTTGGCAGTCTTGCGCCACAGCCTCTGGAGATATTCTGCCTTATTCTGCTTTCTGAGTTGCTGCAGGAGGAAAACATGCCGGAGCTGGAAAAAGTGACCAGAGTCGCTCAGACGCTTCCCACAAATATGCATCTCCTGCCAGGACTCCAGCGCAGCTGCCGGCTCTCCTAGAAATCTTGAGACACGGAGACGGATGAATATGGTAGAAGCCTAACTGCTTTGGTAAACATTACCATTGTCTGGACAGTAGTATTTGTTATTCTTCTGTTGGACCTGAGTGGCTTTGCTGTCTGGTCATCATGATCAAGTGCACTAAACCAGTCATAGGTAAGACTATTGATTTGTTGACATCCTGAACTCTATCAGTCTTTTCAGTCATATTCCCCAGTAGAGGATTTTGTTGATTCAGAGTCAGACATCAGTAGCTGGGTTTTCTTAGGAGAGCTCACAGATTTGCAAGCAAACTGTTTTCAATGAATGCTTCACAGACAAAGTGTCTTGATTGTTCTGTTGTTGTGAGTGGGACGTTTGCTGCTTGAGCAGACAGTGGTTTGGAACTCTGGCCTGTAAATGTCCACTTTAAAGCATGTAACACACAAGGAACCTGATTGTACAGTGCTGTATGTTGATTTGTTACTGTTGTAGCTAAATCTGGCACTGACGCATACAATAACGCATTGTTGCATTCACACAAACACACAGAAACATACAGGAGTTGTTTTTCTCCACATTCTAGTTTGCATATGGATTAATACTAGTGTGATGCAGTAGCAGGGAGTGGATCGAGCAGTGATATAAGCTAAGATTTTGACTTAGACTGTATCCAGCAGCAGCACAGACAGCTTTGTGTGTGTGTGTGTGTGTGTGTGTGTGTGTGTGTGTGTGTGTGTGTGTGTGTGTGTGTGAGAGAGAGAGAGAGNAACTCACCTGCATGACATGCCTTAAGCTTTATGCCATACTCATAGCAGACTGAGACAAAATCATTTCAAGCTGCTTTGAGTTCTGCAGTGTTTCAGTACCACAACACTTTATTTAAGCATTAAACAGAAGATATTTTTCTGTTCCTACTTTATTCCTGTTTATAATTTTATCTGTATTGTAATGGTTATGAAGATTATACCCCAGCCTTTCTATAGCACTCTCTATCCACTGCATGTGAACAGGCTTCCATACACCAAGAACAGGACGAAAAAACTTTTTGCTAGAAACTCACATATAATAGGAGTCTCATGGAATTTGTTGAAATCTGTTATACTACAGCACTGTTGAATTCTTAAATCTGATTGGTCAGAAGGTGCTGATTGATATTTTATAACAGCAGCTTTGACAATAGTGCCTCCAGTAATTCAAATGATTTTTTTTTATGTGCTCGTACCAATATGTTTTTGCTCATGTAATAACAACTTAATCAAAATTGCCTAGCCTTACCTTGCCTTGTCTTTGTTTTACTAGTTTTCCTTGCCTTGTTTTAGTTTCTTTGGTTTGTGTATTAGTTAACAAAGTATGTCTGCACTTGCATTCACCTCCTGGGGAAATCGTCACACAGTGCTTTGTAAAATTCTGTAAGTTTTCGACCATGGGAAAGTTTTCAGGACAGAGGAGCTTGCGCTTCCCAGGTTCTTAGTAACATAACGAGCTGCATTTTTGCATTCTTATTATCTTCAAGAGAGTGTAAATGAAAGGTTTGTAAGGGAGGACTGTTTAAATGTGCTGTAAAGTAAATGATAATAGGAACTAACTTGTTTCATGGATGTTCCACACCATTAAATGCAACTATAAATGGTTAAAAATCATAAGAGGAATGAAGCACTTTAGGATGTGCTTTTATAAAACACCTCATGTTGAATTCCTAACATAGTAAACATTTGAAATATATGACTACATAGTACAAATAAACTATCACAGCTAATAATTTTAGCCTGGCAGAGTATATTCTGAACATAACTTTTCATTTGAATAAAATTTGATCTGCCAGCTTTCTGCACTGAAAACCCTAAGAAGCTGATTGTACTCAAGTGATTGAGTAAACTCATTCACTTAACTTGGTGTTCATTTCAAGTGTACTTAAATACAGGGTGTCCATACATGGGGAAATTAACACTTTTTAACAAAATGTAAGTTTATTTACAGAACATCCTCGACAAGATTGCCATTTCTTTGTAAAATACATGGAGTCGTCTCTCCTACTCATGATGAACTCTACAACTTCACTTCACCTGTACCAGCAACAGAGGAGACTAAAAGGACCGCCTTTCGCAATTATCTACCAATCAGTGCATTAGTTCTCTTGTTGCCAGGCAGAATTCCTTGCATGGCCAATCACATCAAAGAAAGACCAGAGTGAGCTATTTTAATGAATCATGATTTTAAGTTCATAACACTTGAAATCTTAAGTGTATGTATTCTGTAGGTCAATTAGTTAAACGAACTTATATTATTGTTTAAGTAAAGATAACATTAGAGTTTACAGTGTGTACTGTATGTTCTGAGAAAGTAGAGAAACATTTCTTCAAAGTTGCTACAACAATTTTAAGTGTGACTTTATGTTAACAATAAAGTTTCTACAATGCTAGTTTTTGTGTAACTGGGAATATTGTGTGAGTGACATTGTGAAGTAAACAGTATTACAGCAGATGTTTTTTTACAACATTGCAAGAATGTTATTTTTGAAATATTACCTAAATCTTCTTAGAACCTGTCGAATATTTCGTGAACTACTGCCATTTTCCGTTAGCTGGGATTACACAACAACAATTAACATCTTAATCCATGCTTACACAGTGTACAATTTTGTATGGTTTAGACACAATTTTGCTGTTGCCAACTTGTTTCACAAATTTTAATCTTTAAACTAGGTTGTCACTGTAAGAAAAAAAAAAACATGGCCTGGTGATGGAAGTGGCACTAATTGTCTGTGTCTATGTTCTTTTTAGCGTAAACCTCTTGTCAGGATTTTGGCATTTTGGCATGCCTTACTGGCATTTAACTCTCAAAGGTCACACACCATGTGAGCACCTGTGTCTTGAGTTACTGCACAGTGAGCAACTTTGTGATTCAATTCGAGAGATTGAATCATGATGTATGAGCTTTAGTGAGATAATAAGATAACCATACAGTGCAAGCCCAACTTTACATGATACGGTTCTCATAAATCTTTACTGACTATGCCAACAGCTGCCCTTACATTTCCATTATAACTGAATTCCATCTGGTTTTTTTCCCCCCATACTACAGGAAAATGTGTCAAAATTCTTCTCAGTGGTCATCAGGCATATGCTATAGATTCAGTACATAGAGATTATGTTGAAAAACAGTGGAGTATTCCTTTACATTTTTGCAAAATAATAATGAGCATTTTGTAAAACTTTATTGTTCTTTTCTTTTCTTTTCTTTTTTTTTATATACAAACTTACAAGTTACATTCAGGAATGGCATTCACTTTCAACTTGACTTTTTTCAAGGCTGATGCTTATAAAGAGAGCCATATTTTGTTTGTAACAGCAGGGGAATCCTTCATTTTCCAAGGCCACACCCAATATCTACACATAATACTTTTACATTTTTGCTTTCGGGCCTTGTGAGGAGGTGTGTGTGTGTGTGTGTGTGTGTGTGTGTGTGTGTGTGTGTTTGTGTGTGTGTGTCCGGTCCCAGTGGGAACAGCCGAACCATTCCAACCTTCCTTTCAGTCCTTAACCGCCTATTGTGACTCACTTGCATGTCAGTGGCCCCTGCCGGGTCACCCCACCCCAGGGCAGTGAGATAACATCTATAATTCACATGCTCCTTGACGCACATTGTCTTTCCTTTGGAATATGCCTCTGGAGGATGTATGTGTTTGTTTGTCTGTGAACCTGCACGTGGACACATTCATTTTTGTAAAAATGAAACAAAAATGTTCAGTATGGGAATCAGGTATTTTCATTGTATTGTTCTGCAGATTAACGGATTATGGAAGTTATGTATCGAGCTAAACCGTACAATAGGTTTTACAAAGAAATGCTCCAAAGCTTTTCTGTATCTACATAGAGTTTGGAAGATACCATTCTTTAATTTCTCTTTAGGCTTTAGTAGTAAGTTATCAATATGTAGTAAAGACTTGTGGCTTTTAATGCAGCCATTTATGCCAGTACATAGAGGAGGGTTTGTTTTCCTTTAGTATTCACTGCCCTTTGGGGTGACCCTTATCAATCTAGCAAAGATTTAAGCTAAAAAGCCCCTCAAGCGTCTATTTCTTAAAAACAACTGCATGAACAGATGGCTTGTTTGAAGGAGCATGTCCCTTGCACGTGGAAACAAACCAGAAATTGTATTCATGGCTGAAGGTCACTGCTGGAAGGGGAGATTCAGAATGGAAACCCCATTTAGAAAGGAAGAGCACTTTGAAGGGGCCTAGTTCCATCTGATGGCCTAATTTTTTCCTGTATCATCTATGCCTAGTCTGCCAACAGACTGCTGGTTGTTCTCATATTGGATCAGGAAATGTACAGTGTCAGCAGTTGCATGTTGAGGTTTTGAAGTGAGAACGATGGGCATTATGGGCATGTTGTGGTAAAACTGTGGGCATGTTGCATGTTGCTGTTTGTTGACTCTGGAATTCCTTTTTTTTCTGACTTTCTCTGTTTTCCACAGATGAGATTATGCAACAGGAGATAAGGCCTCTGCTGGCCGTGGACATCATCGAACAGCTTCACAGGCAGTTTGCAATGCTGTCAGGTAAGAATTATTCACTATCTCTTTACTCTCTGAAGTGTTATCCTGCTGTCTTGGATTGAGGAAGGTTCCAACATGAAAGCATTGGTTCCAGAGCTTGCATAATATTGTGCAGATCTTCAGGTCAAGAGCTTCAGTTAGTACTCACATCAAACATTGGAATGGGGAAAATGTGATCCCAGTGACTTTGAGCTTGCCTGGTTATTGCCATGAGACTGACTGGTTTGAGTAGTTTAGAAACTGCTGATCTCCTGGCATTTTCACTCACAACAGTCTCTAGAGTTTACACAGAATGGTGAGAAAAACAAAAAAGAAAATCCAGTGAGTGGCAGTTCTGCCTTCGGAAGTGCTTTCTTGATGAGAGAGGTCAGAGGAAAATGTCCAGATTGGTATGAGCTGCCAGGAAGGATACTGTAACTCATATAACCACTTTTTATATCCATTGTGAACAGAAAAGCATCTCAGAATGCATGCTAACATGCTGAACCTTGAGGCAGATGGGCTACAACAGCAGGCCTATCAGCCAAGAACAGGAAGAATCTGAAGCTACAGGGCATAGGCTCACTGAAACTGGCTAGTTGGAAAGAAGAAAAACATTGAAAAAGACCATGTCATAGAGCTCAGATGCTCAATAAAGACATAATTAACAAATACATAAATATTGGGCTACAACAGAGAGAGAATCATACCTGCCTTTAACTTTAAGTTTGAATCATTTTATATTACAGTTCCTCCTTTTCCAGAAACAGTTCTCTATTTTATTAGACATTATGGTAACATCTTTAAAGACTTTTTATGAAGCCCTTAGTCACAGATCATTAAAATTATGCTTATATATCTTTGTAAGCTGGTAATGATTAATTTTTTTTTATATCCTATAATGATGCCTCATAAAGCTCTAATAACCTGCTATAAATAATCATTTGATAATTTTTTTGTCATTATAATGCCACATGGTGTATTGTACAACCTTTGTAACTAATAAGAACCTATGAATAATTATAAAGCAACTGTAACTTTTATATATAATTATTTAGAATATTTAGAATGTCGTCACTGAGAGCTTCCAAAAATGACAAGGACACACTGCTTCCTGTCCTTCCTGTACTACATGTGTGTGCTTGCCATTTTTTAAAATGTTTTTGAACAAAACAAATCCATAATTTTTTTAAATATATTTTTTTATTTTGGCATTAAAGTTTTCACGTTTCAATAATGTGTCTATATGTGTTTTACTAATTCATCTAGAATTAAGTGTTTCCATAAAACATTACAAAAATAGGTTTGTTAATATTGTCTTGCATAATATTGACAACAATAATGAGGATATATAAATATTTATAAATATTTTATTATAGATATTTAATGTTAATACATATTACAGTTGCTTTATAATTATTAACAAGTCATTATTAGTTATGAAGGTTGTGCAGTACACCACATGGCACATGAGACTTGTATTACAGTATGATTATAAGTTATCAAGAAATTACTTAAAGCACATTAGCTGAGCTTTATGAGGCATTATTAGAGTTTGTAAAAATGCTTACAAGCATTTCACTACCAGCTTACTCTGTATTAGCACACATACAATTATTTTTAAATAGGATATTTGTAGAAGGTGTTGCCATAATTAAAAATAAAAACTCAACATTGCACCATATTGAGTATTGACTGTTTTTTGACACTGCTTTTATCCTGTTGTGAGTAGATGAACATGAGGTTGGGCAGCTGTCTGCTGAGCACTGATCAATGTTAATGTGCTCTAATCACTTCCTTACCCGGCCTGTAGGCTGAAAGCTCTGCTCCATTACATTCATTACACTATTAGATTACAAGCCTGCCATTTCCTGATACTGCTTCTGGATGTTACAGTCCCTGTAGCATCTACATACACAGATCGGCATCTTCCAGCTCCTCCTGATATGATCTCACTATTGGAATATGGTTTTATTTTATGATCTGGTGCAGATTGACTGTCAGAAAGAATAAAAAACAGACATGCTAATATTCAGAAGTGCATAAAATGTGGCTGAGTTGAAGATGCTAAAGATAAGTCTGCATCTCATGTGTGATTTATAGCTCTTAATGAGCTACATAGATGAGCTGCTGAAAAAAAACCCTGCTTTGTGCCATATGTCTTTTTGTGATAAATCAAAAACAGATCAACTTGTCACAGACATTACAGTGGAAAGAGGTGCTGTGTATGTGCATATATATATATATATATATATATATTTATAGTATTTATACCATAGCATTGTTGAATTCTTTAATGTGGTTGAT
>CM074955.1:16723819-16740866 GCA_037577455.1 Pangasius macronema
CACACACACACACACACACACACACACACACACACACACACACACACACACACACATATATATATATATATATATATTATTGTAGCATTTGTTATTTTTTAACCTAAATGATCATCCTAGCCCTGGCAAAAGTTAATCATCAGGTTTAATGAGTGATCCAGGCCCCTGTAAATGATAAATGTTGGAGAGTTTTTCACTTCTGAATGCTGGACACACACCCTCATAGTTTAATTTTACTGTTTCATCAACTTCATAACACAGTATCATCTGCCTATAGTTTCCAAAAAAAACCCACAACTACAATACCCTGTTTGAAAGGATGTGGTTACTGTACTTGCTTCAATATAGAGGCATATAGGTATTTCCTGTTTGCGTTACAAACTAGGTCACAATGAAAATATAGGCTGTAGCTCCAGTACTTTCTTCATTTGTTCAAATTTACTGTGCAGTTATTCCCATGTGTGATTTTACACAGTTGTAATACGTCTGTACACCATTTGCAAATGAATGAGTTTTATCCTGTTCTGTGATCACTATGATGAACGTATTAGTTTATGCAGATACAGTTGTCTGTGGCTGTTAGTTAATCATGGAAAAAAAAGAAGAGAACATTTTTTATTTTGGTCTAAGGAATAGTTCGTTGTAATATATTCCAGGGAATATCATCATTGTATCACCACTGTAAGTTACTGTAAGCTTTTGTAAGTCACTCTGGATAAAGGCATCTGCCAATTGCCATAAATGTGGCTGTCACCAGCTCTGGGGAAATTACAGAAAAACTCTACTGAGTAAAACTGAAAGCACAGAGGTCAAATCCTACATGAGTGAAAGTCAAAGTGTCCACGTTTCAACATACTCACGTACTCAAGACTAAAAGTACAGATTTCTAATTGATCAGACGTGCACATTATTTATTATAATTTAAATAATAAATGCACATTAATTTATTTATATACTGTAGGTTTTATGGTCATTTTTTAAAGGGCAGAGATTGTGTTTTGATGTGGGAGGCAAATGACATGTTTTATCCTGTATGAATCATTGTTAAGTCCAGCAAAACCTGGAATTTTTTTTTTCATCTATTCATTCTATTTTTGTCCATATCAGTAGAGAAGTTATTATATCATGCTGATGACTTTTCACCTGATTTACATTTGAAATGAGCAAATTCACTTCTGCTTCACTTATTTTTAATTAATATTGTTTCTTTAGTATTTACTTTAATGGCATATTTAAGCATAATAATAATAATAATAATAATAATAATAATAATAAAAGTGCCTTTAACCCTTTACTGCACATTGTTGCCATATGGCAACAATTTACAAACTACCCCCCTAATTTTTTTTTTTTAATTTNGATTAAAACTAAAGTGATATACTGTATGTGTGTATGTGTTTCATTGTTAAATTGTTTTCTTTATTGCAGGTTGTTAGCTCAGCTGGATGAGACCGAAAATGCGTTTGAACAGTTCTGGTCCAAACATCACTTGAAGTTAGAACAGTGTTTGCAGTTAAGACATTTTGAGCAGGACTTTAGAGAGGTAGAGTGATCATACACCACAGTGTGGGTAAATCGTACCAAGTCTGAGTCTGAGGTCCTTCCAATGTATGTTTTGTGTGTGTATGTGTGTGTGTGAAGGTGAAACTGTCCCTGGACAGCCTGATGGAGACTTTGCTGGCACTTTCAGACACTGGAGACGGGGCCGGTCGCATTGAGAAGCTGCTAAAAGACCTGAAGAGCCTGCAGGACAGAGCTCAGGTAGGACTCATCAGCTTATCACATCACTCACATGCAGGGCAGACGATAAACAGTGTAATAATATCAGGGTGGACAAATGAAAAAATATATTAGATGACCCAAAGGGCAACTAAAAGCTCCAGTGTGCTGCCCAGTCGCATGCTTTGGTTGCCTGGAAATCTAAAAATGTGGTAGCTATCATAATGTCATAATAGTGAGCTAGTTAGGTTGTTAAGTACTTTAATATAGACTAAGGTAACTGTTTTATAACATCGATGTGCACCACATTACCATGAAGCGCAATAGGTTTAAACATACACACAAACGATAGTCGATAAAAAGTAGTTTTTTTCTGTTTGGCTGAACCAACTTCTCCCCCAGGCAACTACGATTAAATAACTAAAATCCCAGACATGAAATCTGTTTGTCCAGGGTCCACGGGCTACATATTTGTCCACCCCTGTAATGTAAACGAAATAGCCACATTATCTTCCTCTATGTAACACTTTTAAAACCCTTTTAAATACTTTTAAAATGTCAGTTATAATATTAAGGAGATCAGCATGAAGTAACTGAATACATGCTAAAAAAGCCACAAAAGCATGTTACATAGTAGGATATAGATGTATTATAAAGGGACAAATCTTTGAAGCTCAGTGTCTTCTAACCTATAATATGTGATTGTGTACTGCATTTGAAAGGAATCTTTGGAGAAGGCGCAGCTGCATGCACTGCACGGTGACCAGTTAATCCAGAGCAACCACTACGCAGTGGACTCCATCCGGCCCAAGTGTGTGGAGTTGCGGCGAATCTGTGACGACTTCAGCAATGAAGCCAAAAAAAAATATGACGTCCTGTCCAAATCACTTGAGATCCATACATGGATAGAGAAGGTTGGTGGAACGATTTAAAAGAACCGGTAATGCTTCAACGGGTTAATGCTTTCTGACAGTTGAGATTTGTAGGTGAATGTAATATAAACAAAATATGTTATGAGATGGCCATTATATCTCCATATAACCCATGGATCAAAGAATGATTTATGAAGGACATCTTATGGCTCATCGCTTGCATCTCATTTGTCAGCATGAAAGAGAAATGCTATTCTGTCACACCTGCTCAGTGGAATACATTGTTAGTGTCACTTCAATCAGCAGATGTTAACGTCTTGGCGTGCTGAACCCAAAGAACATGAAATTAATCATGCCGTCTTGCATTTTGCATATAATTAAAGACATTATTGTTGCTTCGTTCCCCATCAATATGATAACAACATGATTCCAGTATGTTTTCTGTATGTGTACAGGTGAGCCACTGGTGCGAGAATGGTGTGTACCTGCTGGCCTCACAGGCTGTAGATAAGTGCCAGTCTCAGGAGGGGGCAGAAGCAGCTCTGCAGGACATCGAGAGGTACATGGAGACAGCTAAGGAGCAGCATCTCAGTCAGCTCAAAGACCTCTACAACCAACATGAGATAGCGCTCTCTGATCTCATGAAGGTGTGCAACATTTTATTTCCTTAAATGGAAATGTGTCGTGCTAGGCAGTATGGATCTATATCTGAGCACTGCATAGGCACAAATGTAAGCAAGTGATTCCTGTTTTTGTGCAGTTGCTTGAAATGAAACTGCCAGTGGTCACGTGGGCGGCACAACGCAACAGGGACGCAACACAGCAGAAATCTGTGGTTGGAATTTTGAACATACAGTTCCCTCTGAAAGTATTGAAAGAACAAGCTCAATTCTTTTCTTTTTGTTAAACACTGAAGACATCTGAGTTTGAGCTCAAAAGACAAATATGAGACAAAAATAGATCAGAATTTCAGCTTTCATCTCCTGATATTTACCTCTAGATGTGTTAAACAACTTAGAACATTGCACCTTTTGTTTGTGATCAAAATTATTGTAAAGTCATTGACAGATATTTCTTGTTGCCCAGGTGTGCTCTCTTAGAGTGACTGTTTAATCAATTAATAGCTCTGAATGTCTACTCTTGGTTTGAGCCCTGGGTTTCACCTGGGAAGACTGCATTTGTTATTAAAATGCATAAACCAACACGAAGACCAGAGAGCTGTCAATGGGAGAAAAGCAGGCCATCTTGAAGCTGAAAAAAATCGATCAGAGCCATTGCACAAGCATTGGGAATAGCCAATACAACAATTTGGAATGAAAAAGAAAGAAACCACTGGTGTACCAACAACCAGACATCAAACAAGTCGGCCATGGAAAACAACAGCAGTTGATGACAAACATTGTGACAGCTGTTAAGAAAACTCCCAAAACAACAGTCAGTAGCATCAACAACAACAGGGCAGGGATGAAAGTATCACAATCCAGTATTTGAAGAAGACTTTGGGAGCAGAAATATAGAGGCCATACCACACGAGGCAAACCATTCATCATCAGTAAGAATCAGAAGACCATTTTGGAATTTGCAAACAAATACAGAGATGAGCCACAAAAGTTCTAAAACCAAGATTAACCTTCACCTTAACCTTAGTCACCAAAGTGATGGAAAAGCCAAAGTGTGGAGAAAGAAAAGATCTACTCATGATCCAAAGCATACAAGCTGATTGGACAAGCACAGTGGAGGTAGTGTCATGTAGTGGGCTTGCATGGCTGCCTCTGGAATGGGCTCACTAATCTTCACTGATGATGTAACTCATGATGGTAGCAGCAGAATGATTTCAGAAGTCTGCAGAAACATGCTGTTTGTCAATTTACAGAGAAAATGGGAGGACAATGAGCCAAAACACACTGCCAACACAACAATAGTCTTCATCAGTGGGGAAAAAGGTAAAGGTTTTAGACTGGCCAAGTCAGTCAATGGACCTTAACCCAATTGAGCATGCATTTCACTTCCAGAAGAGGAGACTCAAGGGACAAGCCCCCAAAACTAACAACAACTGAAAGAAGCTCCAGTAAAGCCTGGAAATGAAAGCTGTAATTTTGATCTATTGTCGTATAGTCGTCTTTTGATCTCAAACTCAAATGTCTTCAGTGAATAGCAAAAAAAAAAAAAAAAAAGAAAAAGAAATTGGCCGTGTCATTCCAATACTTTCGGAGGAGACTGTATTTTGCCGCTGCATTAATGTCACTCTTAGCACATTCATAATCGTATTATCTTAACTTCAAACAAAGGCTTAAAACGCTTGTTAAAATCCAGTAAAATTAGCTTTTAAGCATATACTAATATCACCCCATGTAAATAGGCTACCAAAACTAAACTACCTAATCGTTTTATGCATAAAAGAATATTAAACATGAGTCAGAACCTCGCGCATAACCATTATATAATTAACAGGATGTCTAGCAAAACTAATTAATTGCAACACCATGTTATAATAGAGATGAGAAAATAAATACTTTATCCCAGAGTAGAGTCCACAAAACTGCCTGAGGGTGTAGCTGAGAAGGCACAGTGCAAAACATGCTCACAGTGCATCTGAACTTAACATTCAGTTTATTCAAACTGTAGCTCATCAGTTACAATGCACCTGGAACTGACTAGTAAATGCACTTGTATTGAAAAACGAGGTGTGTAAAGCTGCTGTGAAGTGGGAACAATGATGAACCATCAAAAAGCTCAATTGAGTGAGGCAGTAAAAGGCTAAAGAGGAAATGCAAGTTCAGTAACAACAATCATGTGAGTCAGAACAAGTAAATGGGGTGGAGTTCATTAATATGGTTGCTATAGTAGCATTCAGTTAGTAATTGGTTTTAATGAAAAGATGTCTGTGTACAGAATAAGCTACTTCCAATTTTCTTTGGGTCAACTTCAGCTTCTACTATTGATTTGCTCCAGTTGCTTGTGCAATGATAAGGGATGCCAAATCTGTGCAACAAAAGAATTACCTGGTTTTGGAAAGGGGACAAAATCATGCACAAAAATGGCTTTTGTTAATGGTTTAAAATTTACTTAATTGAGCTTTTTGTGTGATTCTCCCTCAAATGCATGTGTATGCTTTGAGTGTTGCGACATATGATGCTTAAATTACTTGCTTAACCTCATTCTTTGTTTTTTTACATAATGTGCAAGGTTATTTGTGCAGAATGCAGTTTAATAAACCTGAAATCGGTGCAAAATAGTTTAGGATTAGAGAATGATGTAAGTATTGTTAGCCAGATTATTATTTCTATCACGACATCAATGTAATTTATAATTATGAATGAATTTGAAATGTAGTAGGTCATGCTCTTACTAGAAACAAACATAATAAGGGCTATACAGAAATAATAAAGAATTAAGATGCATAAGGAATTGACTTATAGCCAAACATTTTGCAAAATTACCCTGAGTGCTCCCTTCAGAGAGAATATTCTTTTCTCACAGATTGCTAAAATCTGTTGTGAAAAAAATCTCATTTTCGACAACCACACATGCAGATCAATGTGCAGAATGCACTGAAAAGGCTGGAAGAAGTGAATGAGATGTTTGAGAAGAGACACATCAGTCTAAAGAAGCTGTCTGCCAAGCAAACCAGACCTGTGCAGCCTGTGGCTCCACGCCCTGAATCTTCTCCCAAGCGCCCTTCGCCTAAAAGCACACGACCAACAGGCTCTGGTAATCAACTACAGGAAGTCTCACTTTAATCTTTCATCTAATACTAATGCATGTAGCCACCACATTCAGCTACACCACAGTCTGTGGTTTACATGACATCTTATGTCTGTTTTCTAAAACAGCACTGCTACTGTTGTCTAGCAGTAGAATAAATGGTAGAACCAAAAATATACTATGGTTGGTCTCCACTACACCTGCTTCACTTGTAAAGCAATTGTAATTTTCCAATACATTTGTCATACAGTTTTTATTCATCATTCAGGGTTACAGTGGACAGGAACACTGTTTTTTTTTTACCCTGGATGAGATAAAAAAAACACCTGCAGGAAATGCACACTTGGGGCAGTTTTGCATAGTCAGTCCATCTACTGATGTGTTTTTGAAGCAGAGGCCCTGGAGCTGTGAGGCAGTTGTGTTATTGTACTGTGTTTCTTCAGTATTATATATTTTATTGTTTAATAATCACTACATTTGTGTCTAGCACCAAACCGCAGAGGTCCAGAGAATAGTTCCACCAAGCATAACACCGATACTGAGCTAGCAAGGAAGAAAAACATTCGCAAGACTAAAGGAGGCATCAAGGTACATCACACACCCTTTCTGTCAGCCTTGTCTTTATTTGAATATAAACAAATGGTTGTATAACCTGGGCTAATGCCTTTCCACATGTGGCACTGTTTGTTCTACATAATAAAATCTTGCTTGTGCCCTGTTTAAGATTGAAGTTATGCATGAGGAGAGTCAAGGAGGTTCGAGCCATGTTATCGTGAGCAGTGAGACGGAGGAGAGCCTGTCCAGCAGGCGGCGGTAAGCGACAGTCTCACATCCCATGTCTTGTGTATACACGACATAAGAAATTTTGACACGGAATTCAGTGTCATATCATCTCAAACAGATCTCTATTAAACCCAGAGGTGAACATTTACATGCTCTATTACATCCATGCGTGTATATGCATATGAGAAACCCTATTAAGTTACATATACCAGCATAGGTACAATACTAGGGAAATGTTTTGTATCTAGTTAAATTTATTAATGTCTGCTTTAGAGTGCTGGCAGTGCACAGTGATGATTTGCACAGTGATTTGTGTGTAGTTTATATTTAGTTTTAACAGTCACTAGACTTTTTTCAGATATGGTAAAATCATTATTAGGGAGTTTCTTGGGATTATTTTGGTCTGGCTGTTTGTCAAGATATTATTAGATATATTATTAGCATTACTAAGCAGTATCTTTATTAAAAAATACTTAAAACAAGTGATCTTAAGTCTGTCTTTGTAAAGTTCCCCCCCAAAAAAACATTCTATAGTAGAAAAAGAATAAAAAAAAAGCAAAGTTGTACTACTGTTCATATGGAATCATTTAGACAGAAGGATGTGGTCTGTGAGAACTCTTCTGGCAAATGCCAGTGAAACAGGAAGTGACTGTTTCTAGTCCTGCTTTTGAAAAAACAGGGTGAAGGGTTGGAGGTGTGTGGGTAAGCAAGAAATGTCAGTTAATTACAGAGACAGAGCACAGACAAATAAAAAGAATGTGTGAGTCCAGTTTGTTTAATTCAAAACAGCAATCCTAATCAAAACAAAAAAGCAGTGTTCATTTAAAAAAAAAAAAAATCCAGCCAAATCTTGAAATGGAGCTATGAAATAGCACACGGCTCCTCGGTTAGTTAAACGGCTCTTTCAAATGTACGCAAAATGTTCAGCTAAAGATTGAGTTTTAATGAGCCCATTTTAAGGTTCCAACTCCCAAAAAGAGAGGTAAACAAATGCTTAAGTAAATGGCTTTGGTATTTTTATTAGAACATGGAAAACATCTAACATCAAGATGTACAATTAAATACTGATTGACGGAGTAGATCTCATAGTCCTTCATAAAAAGGCTGCTTTGCAAGAATAGGTGTTTGTAAAGTAAGGCCGACAGAGCAGCCTGATTTTCACAGCTGTGCAGTATAGCTTCCCAAAGAAACCTGAAGAGATGCCATTTACCTCTGGGGCTGTCGCAGCCTTCCAAAGATAGCCGACATCGTCCTCATGTCCATGAGAGGTGATCATCTTCTCATAAATGCATGGGTGGTAGGGGGCTTTTCCCTCGCCTGAGAAGTAAACATGTTCCTGGGGTGAGACCCCAGCGGTGATTGCGCAGATGCCCATGAAAACGTCATCAATGTGGAGAGAGGCATTAAGGGACAAAGTGGCCTGGTAAATTTTGGCGGCTACGTCCCCGGACACTACATAACCTGCCCCTGCTGTGTAGTCTGGGTAGGAGGACCACTGGTACATCTGGACGGGCATGTAGTATTTGCTGTTCTTGCGTCGAATAGGAGGCGCACCACGGTGAACGTGTCCCACCCAGAGATCCACAACATCCTGAGCACTGAGCTCCTGGAGAGAGCGGACCAGGTTGGGCATGTGGACGAAGATGTCATCGTCGGCAGACATTAAAAAGCGAGCATGGGCACAGTTGGCATGCGCCCAGCGGAATTGCAGCAGGAGTTTCATGGTCAGGTTGTGGAAAGTGTCCAGAAAAGCCTGCTGGACCAAGTCTCTGTGTATCTGGGCCTCAGCCTGGATCTGTTTCTGAATGGCACCTCGTTTGTGTCCATCTGGGTGGATACCCATAACAAACAGCACCTTCACATTGACACCCAGCTCCTTTTTGATGTAAGTCTGGTTCCCCCATGTGGAGCGAATCGCCTGCCTTCTCAAAAAGTTCTCTGGGGAGGTTTTAACAAAGAGAAGAAGCAGCACATCCTCCCCTGTGCACATGTCCTTTTGGTCTATGAGGTATGGAAAGCTACCGAAGCTGGTAGCCTCTGCACGGCTCACGCTGAAGGACTTATTGATGAAGTCGTAGCTGTTGATTAGGTAGCGGTAGGAGTAGGACTTCATGTGGCTCACAACGTGATGTTCCACCTGTTCCCAGCACATCATGAGTGTCGAGAGGACACAGCACATGGAAATTAGCTGTAGGAACTGACATTTTCGGACCCTCCTGAAATTCATAAACATTCTGATACCTTAACAATGCTTTCCAATCCTTTCACTTCAAGTCCAATAAGGTAACCTTGAATTCCTACTCTCAAATCGAACTTGTCTGAGTTCCATTATAGGGCACACACACATATTGCAGATGTGCAGAGAAAAGGCAAGTGTGACCTCATTGCCTTGTTCTTGGCTTCTTCATCCAACAGTAATCTTAGTTCACGTCTGTCTTTTGTGCCTCAGTATAGTCACCCAGTTTGTTAGTATACCTCTGCAACCAGGGACCAGCAGTCTGTGAAGAGAGGGAATATTGTTTCATTACCTTTTTGAACTTACAGTAATCATGACCTTATGATTAATCAATAAACTGACATATATCTGTACTGTTTGAATTCTCAGACAAATTAGATGATTTTAGTTGGAAACCTAGTTTGAACTAGATCTTTATGTCTGGTATGTAAGGCATGAAAACATTTATGGGGAAGTGTTTATGGCCGACATGTGTTATAAACCTGGCACCATCAGCTTTCAGTGTGTGTGGTGTTGTTAATATGGATAATATCTGGTCAACGGGAAAGCTTGTCAGGAGAGGTTAATGTTCACCATGTGTTTCTGTGAGCTTCTCATTGTGAGATCTGGGGGCCACCGTTTGAAAACTAGAAGCGGAGCCTCGTACAGGGCTTCTCACCAACTTTTTTAGAATATCAAAGCTTATGGCAGCCTAGTGCTATATGAAACAATAGGGGGATTTAAAGAACAGAGTGCATGAAAACATGATAAGAGCTGTGTAAACATTTCGAGGACAAAAAAGATCATTAGAACAGCAAACCTATGCAAAAGCAGACCATGCAACAATGGGGTAGCTCAAAAAGCATGACCTTGTAATAATAGAGGTGGGAATCATCTTTCAATGGGCCCTAAACAGACTGTTTGTTTAAAGAGCTTTGAATTCTTTTTCGTTCACTCTGTCTTCTTTTAATGCGGCTCTACATGCACCTGTTCGCTTTCAGCGCCAGGAATCACTGGTTAAATTGCCATTTCACACTGGTGTTAACTTTGAGATACTAAAGAAACTATTAGGGGAAACTGAATAAACGTATTCTAAAAATAGAAATAAATTATACCTCATCTGACTTGCCAGGAAACAGAAAATTATCACTTTGTTTTATTGTGTAGATGAATGTCTGTGGTGTGGCACTGTGCTCATAATACAACAATCTTTGTTTCTGGCCTTGTGCAACAAATGNGTAGTAAAATGAGGACAAAGTACAGATCTACTGCTGCGATATTAAAACACTATGCAAGCACTTTACAGAACACATGTGATTGTACACATTTAAAGTAACCATAAAAAGTACAACCTATAAAACCTAAAAACTAACCTAAGCTAAAAAGGTTACGGGAATCACGTTGCACAAAATTAGATCATAATCCCAAAACAATAAACGGAGTAAATCTAAATTAGTATCAGGAAACATCATATAATTATGTTATATAACACCACACAGTTCTGTTGTTAACGTGTTAAAAATAAGGTTTATAGATTAACATTTGGATTGAATGGTTTTAAAAAAAGGGGGTTAACACATTATAGTTAAAAAAAAAAATAAAATAAAAGGCGTGTTCTTTGTAAGTTCCTATTTTTAGATTTTAAATCTAAGATTAAAAAAAAAGTTGTATGCCTTCTTTGATAGCTTGTCAACGTTTCTGAGAATAGCACATTCCTTACGCACAGAAGCAGAAACTGATCTACATTTATGTACAGTATTTTATATTTAAACACATGAGTTGAAGTACAGTGAAAGATCAGGGCATAATGTTCGGAATTTGACCTGGACTTTTAAAGGAAGTAATGATGCCTTGTGACTCAAAGTATTACAGAATATCACGCCTAATGCATTGTAGCGCTTAGAGCAAGACACCTAAAACATAAGCCACCTATAATACACCTACGATATACAGAATGGCTTACGTTTTTAGGTGTATTGTACCATTGTAGGATATTAAACAAGGCCGCTGTAGTGCAAGCATCTGCAATGCTCCCCTGCGTGTTTATGGGTTAAAAATATGTACGGAACTACTTAAAGTATGTAATCTATCACCATCCTTACTATCTCGTTACACACAACATACAA
This sequence comes from Pangasius macronema, assembly GCA_037577455.1. Taxonomy (NCBI): domain Eukaryota; kingdom Metazoa; phylum Chordata; class Actinopteri; order Siluriformes; family Pangasiidae; genus Pangasius; species Pangasius macronema. The sequence continues at coordinate 16,735,240 of CM074955.1, forward strand.
ATAGCACCCTCCCTCAGTACACTTTGATCGGTCTGGAACGCTCTGAATTACAATCTGAAAAATCAGAGTGGAAACTGTGAGCAACTCGAGGAAGCTATATAACTAATTTAATTACAGCTGGTAGAGATTGATGCCCATAGGTGGGCTGTTTGTAAAGCCAAATGAATGCTTCGCTGTGTGCTGGGTTTCTTTTTTTTCTTTTTTTTTTTTTGAAGCAATGAAATGAAAATGCAAGATGAAGTTTCAAGAGAATTTCAAAGACACAGCCTTTGTGAACATTCTTACTTACAGTGCAAACAATTCACTGTTAACATATTAGAGGTTTTACTCTTATAATGCATTTCTTCTGAACCTAAAATAGAGGTCATATCCCTGCTTTTCAAGTTTATTACTTGAAAATTTGCTAAGCCCCTCACTCCCAATATCTTACCTGAAAACACACAGGCAATACAGCATGCACTTTCCAGATAAAAAGCCACTTCTGTGTCCAGCCTACAGTAGGTTCAACTCGCCACTGAGTTAATGCTCTCGTTCAAACAGAATCTCTTTGTGTGTGGAAGTGTGTAAACTATACACACACACAAAAAAAAACGCCACTTCTCTCTTTATGCTGTAGTGTGGCTTACCAATGCATGAGCCATCATCCCTGAAGGAAAATTTGTTCCTGAGAGGATCCTGACACAGATGTGTGCTCAGTCTGAGGTAACATGTGACTGAATTCTGAACCAGAGCTTTTTTCTATCTGGGTGGGACTACAGAGGGAGGAGGGTTAGACATGAGGCAGCGTGCACGAGGCTGTGCCGAACCTGCTCATGTCACACGGTAACTTGGTCCACTTTGGAATTTGTGTCATCTAAGTCATATATAGACAAATCTCAGAACAGATCGAGGAGGAGGAAGAGTGTGGCAGTAAACCCAGTGAGATATGTGCAAAAGCAGCACATTTTTATACACATACATACACTGCACATATACTCACATAAAGAAGGTACTTGCAGTAACTAAAGGATCATAAAAGTTTTTTTTTTTGCTCAGTTTTATGCTTGGCAGTAAAAGGACTCATGAGACCTCACACTAGAATAAAAATTTATTCGTACCTATATATAAATTAAATATAATTAAATATTTTTTTTATACTTTAATATTAAAGATTCAAAATAATTTTCATTTTAAATGCTTTTTAAAATAACACTTTAGGTATTTTATTAATGTTCGAATATTGATACTGAATTTGTAAACTTTTTACATATTTGACATCATATTTTCTATTATTATTATTATTATTATTATTATTATTATTATTATAACACCATTTTGCCATCATTGCTGTCATTATTTGCCCAGTTAAATTTGAGTTAATACTTTTTAGTGTTTAGAAAAACAAGACCTGACTTGTAGCTTTGTTATTGCTGCTGAGTGAGCAGAAGACAAGAACTGGTTTTGGCACATTCACAGAAACTGAGGTGAATAAAAAATAAGGACATTTAATTGTGTGAATCTTGTCAAAGGAATGGTACACTTAATCGTTGTTATGGTAACTTAAAAAAAAAAGGAGGAACTTGCAATTGTGTGGGAACAGCAGTGACGATGTGTTTGATTTATAATCGCTCTCTTACATCCTGACGGCTGCCACTTAGAAATGTATTTGTTGAGTATTTGTTAGCATTGCTCACAGGTTCTGGTATGAGAACAGACAATCACCATTGCCATCTGAGCTATGTATTTACGTGTGCTCACTGGAAACACAGCCTCCTATTTCGGAAGATGAAAGCTGACTACTGGAGCAGGTTTATCTGGTTTATGTTGGCCAAGTTGTCTTGGAACAAGCATAGCAGGCACATGATCTCCTCATGGCCTGAGGGTCTGTGGTAGAATCTGCTTTGTGAAACCTATGAAAAGTTCAACGGATAAGTTTTTTTTTTAAACTCAGCACAATGAAAGTAAAAATTGGCTGTCTATCTTCAGTGTGACCTGTGATATGATATGTAAAACAAGAAGTTGTTTTGATCTGTGATGTTGACCTCATCAGCATTAATAGCTCTTTTTAGGAGTTCTACGCATTTTCCGATCTCAGACGATTATTTCCTTTGAGCACAAACGCTCTTTCTGTTTCTCCCCGTAGACACATCATGAATGAGCTGATTGAGACGGAGAGACTCTATGTGGAGGAGCTCCAAAGTATAATTGAGGTATGTTGGTCTGTTTATTTTTAAGTGTTGAAGACTGAACATTTTGTGTTACCTCAGTCGCAGGAATTGACCTTGCGCTCTGACTCTTTGTTCGGTATGGGTATGGGAGGAGCAAATGCAAAACACTTCAGTAGATCCTGTGAATATTTTTACATAGCAAATGTCCTTACTGTCGCTGTTGGCTTCACAGCTTGTCTTTTATGTCTCTTGCCAGCTTATTCTGTAAACTAAATATCGGAGAAATTTGATGTTTTCATACATAAAAAAAAACAAAGAACATGTTGGAACCATATAACACACTTCATGCAGGTCATAGCAACTGATATCAAACTGAAATCTACAGTCTATAAGAATAAATATGTTTGTTTTTTCTCTCTCTTAGGGTTACGCTGCAGCAATGGATAATTCGGAAATGATACATCTAATCCCACCTGTTTTGAAAAACAAGAAGGATGTGCTCTTTGGCAATCTTGCTGACATCTACATCTTTCATAATAGGCAAGAAATGATTCATAAATCAAGAAGCACATAAATTACACAATTTAATATGCTCATATGACGCCACCCTGTCATTAATCACATGCTCAACTCCAGTTTCCTTCTATGGCAACTGTTTCACCACCATGGTCACTACATTCCTGTCATGAGTTAAATGACTGCAGGCTCTAAAAGTGACCAGTTGCTGATATTTGTCCCCTTTTCACACTGACAGTTATATACAGTAGGATATGAAACTAGATATCTGTTACAAGCAGATGTCATTAGTTGTTCTCCTCTCACAAATTCACTTCATGTATTTATTTGCTTTCCCTTCTCTATTTTATAAGCTGTTTGCATGTACTTCTGTTTTCTGCTTCTGTACTTCCTAGGAACTTCCTTGGTTTGAGTGGTGATGCTGTTGGGAGTTGGTTCTAAGTATGCAAAAACATTCCTGTGATGAATTTATCAGGTTCAAAATGTGCAAGTTAAGCAGAGTGGGACTGGCTTTCCCTTCATATAGATTCAAGATTCAAGATTCAAAGAAGATTCAAAGAATCTTGAATCTATATGAAGGGAAAGCCAGTCCCACTCTGCTTAACTTGCACATTTTGAACCTGATAAATTCATATAGATCTTCTGCTAAGCACAGCTTTATTCCACCAGTACCACTTTTGTTCATTCCAATTTCAAACATGTATTGGGTTACTAAATTAACCGTTTGCATGTAGTTTGTACATGTTCTTGCGAAAATGAAACAGGGACATAATTCACCAGTTATCCAGTAGCTAAAAATGAAATCCAATAATTGAAAATGAAAAAGAAAGCATACCCATCTTTAGAAAAGGATGTGTATTTTTCAAAAACACAAATTATCTGCCCATAATGTTGTTCCTCTTTCGAGTGCTCCTGTTAGGGGTCGCCACAACAGATAATTGGTCAGCGTATTTGATTTGGCACGGTTTTTATGCCGGCTGCCCTAGCTGACACAGCCCTCCCTGATTTTATCTAGGTTGGGACCAGCACTGAAACTGAAATGTTGCGTTCAACCACAGTGGCTGGGGTTGGTTTCCTGGCCAGAGGTGAGAGCCCTGTGAGATTAATCACTAGTCCTCCAGGGACCCAAATTATCTGCCCATAATATAGCATGAAAATGTAATTAGGTTTAAGCTAAAGCCCATATTTTGTAGCCTCAGCCTAGTTATTTGAACCTGTCATATTTGGGAGGCAAAAAGCCTTTGTTAGTAGTAATTAATCACCTCTAAAGGGCTTAATAAAGGAATGTGTTTGATACATTTAATCATTACAGGAAGCAGAAGTAGAAAACACAAATAGTAACTGCATTGCATACCCACACGCACACATAAGTGTTAACGTAGTACACATGTCAGCATAGTACACAAAGTATCCAGAGAAACAGTTCTGATTGGCGCACATGTCCCGTGTGGATGGACATTGGCAGCTGATCTAACTGGGGTTGGTGGGGTTTGGTGGTTGATGTTGTGTATCCAAAGAGTAGATATTTGAACTGGTTGCCAATGTTGTAACTGTAGTCAAAACATCTCCTTACGTTTCCTTACTTCACTGCGTTCATAACAACAACTAGTGATGCAAACAGAGATGTCATTAATGTTATGTCCTGTTGAAGTGAAACAAGAAATCCCTCATTCTGATCGTATGAAGGTGCTCGACAAAAAGATCAGCCTACTCTTGGGTTCTCTAATGTAAAGCTGATATGTGCTGCCTTAAGTTTCAGTTTATTTACTGTATATCATAATTCATTATCGATTGAAGTACTTGCCAAATAATAGCATGACCACAAAAATGAATTACTAAATCTTTACCATGTTCTATTTTGTTTCCTAGTAATACAGCCATAGTACATCCATCATATTTGCGCACACCAATATAAATCTTTTAGATATAAATGTGGCTTAGATCATGTGGTTTTCATAGAATTGTATTGTATAGTGCCTTTTTTTTAAAATTGAGGTCACTTTAGAGAAGGCACAGACAGCCAGAGCAGACAAGAGGGAAAAGGGGCGTTAAAGGTGTTATAGCAGATAACAGAAAAACAGAAAACTCTTTCAGTCCTCTAGTTGTATGCAAAATTTAAAGCCCATTCAAACTGTAAATGATGTGTAGAAAAACATGATGTTACAGGAAAAGCATATTGTTTTCAGACATTCACATGTGAACTGTGTGATTTCCCCCTGGCATATTCACAAGAAATTGTATAAAAGTGTGAAAACATAACATGAAATGCATAAAAAACATGCATATTTTCACATATGGAATCATGTAGAATGTATGTGTCACTATTGCCAGTAACAGTATTTGGAATGGTCCATTGTTGACTTATATGTTTTGTTTGAATAGCCTGCTTCAGAACACATCACAACTTTTCAGTGGGATTGAGGTCAGGACTCGGATTTGGCCAGTCTACATTGCTGTGACATTTTGCTGTACATTCTCTTGTTGATCCCACAGTAATTGCAGGCCATCCCAGAGCAAACACACCATTATACTCTCCCCTCCGTGCTGTGCAGTTAGGGTGCGCTTTTCATTTTGGACCGCAGTGGGTTTTTTTTTTTTTTTATCGTTTTAACCCTTTAACAAATAAGATTAGCTTGTTCTCTAATCTGTCAGTAGATCATTGTACCATCAGTTCAGTTTCAGTAGGTTTCAAACTCCTACATGATTAGATGATTACAGTCAAGCACACAGATGCATACAGATGTTATCAAGTACAAGATTCTTGAGAATTTCAATAGTTTTTCCATCATCAGGTTTCATACATCAAACTCTATATGTACCAAACGTTTGTGGACACCTGATCATCACACCCATATATGGGTCTTCCCCAACCTGTTGCCACAAAAGTTGGAAGCACACTATTATATAGAATGTTCCTGTTTGCTGTAGCATTACAATTTCCCTTCACTTGAACTAAAGGGCCCA
>CM074955.1:16740966-16761132 GCA_037577455.1 Pangasius macronema
TGTGGCTGAATGGACAAATCCCCACTGCCATGCTCCAAAATCTAGTGGAAAGCCTTCCAAGTAGAGTGGAGGCTGTTACAGGCTGCTAAATCTGTTATGAGATGTTCAACAAGCACTTTTGGGTATGATGGTCAGGTGTCCACAAACTTTTGGCCGTAGTTCAATAAATAAATAGGAAATTCAGGTAAATGTCTGCATTTTATCTTTTGTGCTAGTTTTAAACCTTGAGCCACTCCACATGCACCTTAAAGCAAAGGAGCTGACATGACTTTGACTATAACTGATGGATAGAATCTCCATGCTCACAGTCTACAATGTGCTAGAATGGCACTATTGAAAAAACAGTTCTGCTTCAGTTGAAGTTTTGTCCATTGTGGATACAACTTGAGCTGAGGGTAATCAAGGCTAGAGCAAAATATCCTGTTGAGTGGAAGAGCCAAAAAACAGTCTGTATTTATTTAAAGGAGTACCTGAGCCTCCAGGTTCTTATCACCACTGTTAAATTCTATCATTTGTGCAGGGTCACAAAATGATAAACTATTAACACCAATGCCCTAGGCTCTGAAATTATAATATGACATTTCTAGGAAAAAGTAGAAATAATTCAGCTGTAGGTAATAGGATTTATTATACTGATTACCTTTTTTAAAATATATATCTTAGGAGCAACTATACACCTGCTCATTAGTGCAGTTATCCAATCAGCCAATCATGTGGCAGCAGCACAATGCATAAAATTATGCAGATACAGGTCAAGAGCTTCAGTTAATGTTAACATCAACGGTAGTTCTGAGTGCAAGGTTTACATTAATGCACTCATTCTGATACATTTCTGTCATAAAAACTTACACAGGGACTTGTAGGGTGGACACTATACATACATGGATTAAAATCTACCTGCGTTTCCATTCAGTGGCAAGCGAAACAATGAACAATGATTCGTAACACAGCAGAGCGGTGGTATAATGTACATTATTATGATGATTCATAATGATGTACATTATACCACAGCTCTGTTGTATGATCAGTTCTGATTAGCCAGAAAGTGTTGATTATTTTTAGATATCCGCAGCTCTGAGAATGGTTCTGGCAGCAAGGTTACGTTAGCGTTTCCATAGTAACAACCTACAAATGTGTGTAATCTTTGATATGGCTACTTTTTCTGTGACGAGACATTTATTTAGCATTTTTAAAAGGAGACTCCATGGTCAGCTTTGTAGCAGTAGGATGGAAGGCTTTGCAGTTTCTCTGAAACAAGACAAGCATTTATTTTGTCTTATGATCTTGAAGAGAAAAAGAGGGAAAAGAGACACATGAGCACAAACAATCAGGAAAAGAGACAGACATACGAGACACAAGGAGAGGGAAGAACAGAGAAACACATGGAAATGAAAAAGAACTTGAGGCCCTCCCCAGACCACGACAGTTTATATCTGCTATAATGTATGCGATAACAGGAACCAACTTGTTTCAGAGGGCATTGTGGTTAGTAACATGAAACGTTGCAAATTATTTTTTTTCACGAGAGAGAATAAAGAGAAGCTTGTAAAGAAACAACTGATAACGTGACTTAAGTGTTAACAGGAAGGTGCTATAACTATAAACAGATAAAAAAGAACAATACGCTATTCTTTAAGTAATAAAGAAATATATTCCTTACCAAATGGCTGTGTTATGTAATATGAGTAATAAAGCATTTCAGGACATGCTGCTATTGGGAAATACTGCCCATCTTTGATTATTTTCCTATAACAGAATGCCCTGTCATTTTTTTAAATTCTTTACATAACGTAATAACATTTGAATTGAATTCCTCTTGCTTCCTTCTCATGTCCTTAGTTATTCCACTTGTCTTTTTTGGCAGGACATTTCTCAAAGAGCTGGAAAATTGCATGGAGAAGCCAGAGTTAGTGGGAACATGCTTCTTGAAAAGAGTGAGTAATTCCATAAGGCCCCAAAGAAAGCAGTCACGCCACAGGCCGTGCACTGACTCCAGGCTCTAGGATATTGCTTGGATTGAAAATGAAAGGCTGTCTGCCTCTGCTGTCCCACAGAAAGAAGAGCTGCAGATCTATGAGAAATACTGTCAAAATAAACCTCGGTCTGAGGCTCTCTGGAGGCAGTGTGGGGACAGCCTGTTCTTTCAGGTGATGCCTGAATTCTTATACTTTGCCTTCACAATTCTTTTCTTCTTGCTTCACATATAATAGATGGTTATGCACATGTAACAATTCTTTTTGATACAGGAATGCCAAAAACGGTTGGACCACAAGCTCTCTTTAGACGCATACCTATTAAAGCCTGTGCAGAGAATCACCAAGTACCAGTTACTGTTGAAGGTAACGTGCCATGTTTTGGATTAGATTGTTATTTGGAATTTGGATATCTGAAGTTGATTCGTATGTGTTTTATAGGAGATGCTAAAATGCAGCAAGAACTCAGAGGGCACGGCGGAACTAGAGGAAGCTCTGGCTACCATGTTGGACATCATAAAATCTGTCAATGATTCAATGCATCAGATTGCCATTACTGGCTTTGAGGTACTTGCATGTAAAATTCTGTCTCTATTAAAAACCAAGTTTAACACAATGTGTACAGAGGTCTGTTGATTTTCAATAGTTTTTCCATCATCATTTTTCATACATCAAACTCTATATGTACCAAACGTTTGTGGACACCTGATCATCACACCCATATATGGGTCTTGCCCAACCTGTTGCCACAAAAGATGGAAGCACACTATTATATAGAATGTTCCTGTTTGCTGTAGCATTACAATTTCCCTTCACTTGAACTAAAGGGCCCAAATCTGTTCCAGCATGACCATGCCTCTGTGCATAAAGCGAGCTCCATAGAGACATGTTTTGACAAGGTTGGAGTAGAAGAACTTGAGCAGCCTGCACAGAGCCTTGACCTCAACCCCACTAAATACCTTTGGGTTGAACTGGAATGCTGACTGTGCCCCAGGCCTCCTCACCCACCATCATCATGACATCACTAATGCTCCTGTGGCTGAATGGACAAATCCCCACTGCCATGCTCCAAAATCTAGTGGAAAGCCTTCCAAGTAGAGTGGAGGCTGTTACAGGCTGTTAAATCTGTTATGAGATGTTCAACAAGCACTTTTGGGTATGATGGTCTGGTGTCCACAAACTTTTGGCCGTAGTTCTATCAAATAGGAAATTCAGCTAAATGTTTGCATTTTGACTTTTGAGCTAGTTTTAAAGCTTAAGCCACACCACATGCACCTTAAAGCAAAGGAGCTGACATGACTTTGACTATAACTGATGGATAAAATCTGAGTTTTGTAAGAATGCTCACAATCTACAATTTGCTAGAACGGCACTATTGAAAAAACAGTTCTGCTTCAGAACAAACACAAACTTCTTTGAAGCATCTGTCACCCTTTCAGTGGGTTGAAGTTTTGTCCATTGTGGACAGCATAAGGTGAGAGTAATCAAGGCTAGAGCAAAAGTACCTGAGTACTCCAGGTTCTTATCACCACTGTTAAATTCTATCATTTGTGCAGGGTCACAGAAATTATACAACCTGTTCTACATGTAAAATTCTATTTCTATTAAAAGCCACTTTTACACAATGTGCACAGAGGTCTCATGCATATTCAGGGTGTGTGCAAAGGCCTCTTGAACATGATGCTGTTGCTGCACGTGAATTACGTGAACTAGAACTCATTACAAGAATAAGTACATAATGGTGATGGTATCTCTCCTATCTAGGGTAATTTGAATGACCTGGGTAAGCTGCTCATGCAAGGCTCTTTCAATGTGTGGACAGACCATAAGAAAGGCCACAATAAAGTAAAAGACTTGGCACGCTTCAAGCCCATGCAGAGGCACCTCTTCTTGTACAATAAGATGATTTTGTTCTGCAAGAAGCGCGAGGAGAACTCAGATGGCCATGAAAAATCCCCGTCCTACAGTTTCAAGCACTCTCTGAAGCATACCGGATTCCAAACGGGAACAAATATAGAAGTAAACATTGTAAATGTACACCCTATGTTTTATCCGATCCACAAGTTTACTTGCTCTTACTGTTTCTGCTCCGAGACATTTTGATACATACCAAATGCATAAAAAATTCTGTAACTGAATGCATAAATACAGATAAAACAAAGCATATGTACTTTAAAACTACAGCTATAAGAGTAGTATTGATAAAAACATAATGTTAGCATTCTGCTGGATGATATCTAACAATAACTGTACATATACTTTAGAAACCACACTGATAAATATGCACTACATTTTGAACAGCCAATCAGTTATAATACATCTTTTGTTTCGAAAGTATTACTGCACACCAAGTTATATCATACAGTCTATGGATAAAAGCTTAACATACCTAAGAATAGTTATAGCGGCTTTGCCTGCTAGCTATCCAGAGAAAAGATGATTGATGAATAATAAGGAGCATCAAAATGAAATATTTTGTAATGTACAAATATAGTTTTACACATCTTATACATCCTGCCATTTCTGTTGATGAAGGTAATGTTAACGTTGACTAGCTGCAATACAATATAAAAGAGCTTTACCTGCTAGCTACAATCCAGCTTGACAGCTAGCAAAACAATAGATGGTGAATAATATGGCTCGTTTAACCACAGTGCTGTTGAATGCTTGATTCTGATATGTTGATTAATTTTCTTTCACAGCAACTCTGGCAATAGTGATTATCTTTTCTATGTTAACACCTCACACAGGAACTTGTATAGAGGATGCTCCATATGGATTAGATAAGTGTGTAAAAACGTGTAATATAATGTAATAACTCTGAAATTTTCTGCGTTTTAGCATTTTTGGAAGAAGTGTAATAGAACTGAGGACAAGTTTCTGATAACATGACAAGCTGCATTTTTTGGTCGTAAAGACTGTTTATCCATTATCAATTTTAACAATAAATATTTAATGGTTACAGGGGACTGTAAATATAAAATGATAAAAAGTGCAACTTGTCCGGCCACATCACCCTGCCATATGCTTGATTACGTTCCCATAACAGCTTGCCTAGGCATGCTCTCAGACAAGAAGGCAGTTCCTGTTAGACCTGAAACTATATTTTTTGTAGGAATTGAAATGTATGAAATGTCTTTCTGTTTAGTTTCTGAGTTTTTCAGTATGTCGTTTTCGGTTGCCTAGTTTCAACTTGGGGTTGAAATATCCGGTCATTTTAGGAGAAGAGAAACGCCATGAATCTTTTCAAACCAAGGACCATCGTGTTAAGTTTTTAGCCCTTGAAGCTAATGAAGCATCGCACAGGCTTCATCTAAAAATTCATGGTAACTGTCAGTGAGTTCATATTCTGGGAAGGTTGTCCTACACTAATGTGTTATTTTTTGCTATAAATAAAACCTTTGATACTTCATGTCTGTAGCTTGTGCCAGTTAATAATCATTTACGAATGTCTGGATTCAAAAATGCCATTTAGGACTCAGATTCCTGTGGTTTTCAGCAGAAAACCTATACATGTGCAGGTTATCCATAACGGAAGCTTTGTTTTAGAAATAGAGAAGTGAAATATACTCATATAAGGATGTGTTTGATGTGTTCTGTGGCAGATGAGTGCTGTTGGAATCACAGAGAATGTGAAAGGAGACGCTAAGAAATTTGAAATATGGTACAATGGGAGAGAGGAAGTCTACATCATTCAGGTGAGAAGCAGAATAAGACATGAGAAAGTGTTTTTGACCCCTCATTCATGTACAGTTAGGTTTATTTCTGGCTTTTGTAGATGTNTGTGTGTCTGTCGTGTGTCTGTAATGCAAGATTTAACTTTGATTTAAATAAATTCAAAAAGTCGACCATGCATGCACAAAACGCACACCCACACAGCACAATGCCACCACCTACCTCTTGTTTTATTTTTCTGGTTGACCACTGGGGGGCACTGTTGATTCTCAGGATGCTTCACTGAGTCACTGGGTGAGTTGATTTGCATTCTCTCTCAGGCCTCCTCCATGGATGTGAAGAACACGTGGGTGTCCGAGATCAGGAAAGTACTGACGGGCCAACTGGAGGCGTGCAAAGGTGTGTTTTTCACATCAGGGGTTAGGAGTCACTCGCCCTCACACTGAAACAAGTCAGTCACATCTTGGAAAGTCTGATACTTCTTACATCACACATGCTGGAGGATGTGATTAAAGAGGTGGATGTTGTAGGATGTGGAGCAGAGACTGATTTCGACATTTCAGTATTTTATTAATATTTTTTTTATTAATATTTTGTAATTGTATTACTGTATGTAATATGTTGAAACACTGTATGAAATATGTTTTATATTATACATATAGGTTAGAATATAGATGTATTCATACTTGCTGAGGGTTACATAGTTACACAGGGAAGTGGTAGCTCAGTGGTTAAGATGTTGGACTCCTGATCGAAAGGTTGAGAGTTCAAATCCCAGCACCACCAAACTGCCACTGCTGGGCCCTTGAGCAAGGCCATTAACCCCTTAACCCTAAGTTGTATAAATAAGACAATTGTAAGTCACTCTGGATAAGAGTGTCTGCTAAATGCCATAAATGTAAATGTACACAGGCTAAAGGTTAGGAAGACATTGAAAGAAAGAAAACAAAAACATACTAATTGTAACCCCCCCCCCCTTGTTTTTTTTGTGTAGCCCGGATTGGGGGGTGGGGGAGGATGTCAGGTTTGGGGAGCATATCACAATGAATTCCAGCTGGTATGGTAGTTTTAATTGTTTATCAGCTGTAAAGTCATGTAGGAAAGTCAGTGACTCATGCTATATATGAATTTCAGTTTTCATATACAGTATTTGCTCTCTGACAGTGACAGCTCTCAGGCAACGTCAGGACAACACAGACTGACAGAAGCATGTCCACTTTTACACAAGCACTACCAAAGCAGTAGCCCTCATTCAACGAGGGAGATACGTAGCATAAATGCCCAGGCAACAGCGATTACAATGTGGTTTTGTTTTGTTAATCAAATTGCCACTGCGCTGGCTTGCTTCTGCATGCAAAATTACTCTGAAACGAGATCATCGTTTACCAGTACAGAAGGGCTGTCGCTGTAGTGACAACCACGGCCTGAAATAGCTGGAAAACAAGAACACTTGGGAAACTGACGTGCTACTACTTGAAAAAAAATGTAGCCTACACTCACTTGTTCACCGAAAGATATACACTTTGACTCAAACAGGTATTTTCAACATAGATACAGAAAAGGAATACTTAATGTACGCTATTATTAAAGTCAACCAAAGCTTGTTTTGAAGGCCATGTTTTCTCTTTACTGAATAATTAATTGCCTTAAATTTTATGACACCCCTCAACCCCCCTCCCAGTTATTTGAATATTGGAACACGGCTGGCTCTTATATGTTATGATCAGTAACAGTTACCAATCACCTTTTCATTACGAACTTTTTCAGCTGTTATTATTAACTTTTCGGCTCCTCCACTGCACTGAAAATATTACTCACCGAAAACATGTTTTATAAAGCTTCTGCTGAGATGGAATTGCTCACAGATATACATACATTAATAATAAACATACATAAAACATACATGTAATGCATAGGCGTTAATGCATAAGAGGTGTAGGGCCACACCAGCTTCTGGTCTAGCATCGCCCTCCTGTGGGACCTCCATGAAGTTCTGGTGTAGGTTAACCACTGCAAATTTAGTCCAATTGTACCAAATAGTATGCAAGTTTATAGTACAGTAAATGATTCTTAGTTTGTTTTATACATTTTTCTTTTAGTTTATTAGACTCCTTGAAGGTTTCATGACCCGTGTCAGGTGTGTTACATTAGGAATAAAAAAATTTTAAAAAATAGTCGGTGTAAGTGTAGATATGTCACGGCAAACCAATGGAAACTTTTTTGAAACACTCATTTGGTTGAACTGAATATCACTGAATATGTTGTATATAAAGTACATATTTCTGCTTTCTGCTGTGTCGGTATACACACTGCAGCATATCGTCTTCTCCTCTGCTGCTTTGGTGCACTGTGCTTAAACGATGTGTATCCATCATTAAACTCAGAGATTTGTACCTTACTGTTCAGTGCTGTGGGAATATCCAACCCTTGAACAACCTATTTCTCTCTTACTCTCGCAGAGGCAAGTCAGCTTCATCAAAGAATCACTGAAAACATTTACCATGCTCCCATGAGGTACTTTTGTGTTTATGTGTGTGTCTTTATTTATATATATGTGTGTGTGAGCCCACCTAGATAATTGATCCATCTTGGTACGCTACCAAGCTTTCTGCATGAAGCCTGCTGAATAGTCATTCAGTGAGAAGAATAGTGTGGCTCCCAACTCTTATTTGTTCACACTGTGCTTTTCTCTGGCAGGAATGTTCGCAAAGTGGCCCTGAGGCAGTCAGACTCCTCCAGCCCAGAGACAGGCTACAAGCGCAGTGACAGCGGCCCCAACATGAGGCAGAAACGAGGTGAGACCCGCTTTGAGCAGCAACAGTAGAACATAATAAACGACTCAGTTTGAAATTTTGATAACAAAGAAAATCTGTTCAATTAGGGAGCAGTTCAAACCTTACTTACCTACTGTTAAGTATTTAGTCCACTGTCTTTAATTGTGAAATTATCTGTAATTCCAAAGGGCTGCCATCCAAGCTCTCATTCATGGATAATTGAGTGGTATTTGGCACCATGTTCAGCTCTCCAACAGAACTGTCTCTCTCACCTATGATTCTACTGCCTCCTGAAAAGGTCCTTAAATGATTTATAAGGATAATTATTGCTGATTATACCACAGTGTTTTTGAATTCTCAGATCTGTTTGGTCAGACGGTGTTGATTTTCTATAACAGCATGACTCTGAGAGTATTCGGATCGAAGGTATATATTAATAGGTTCATTCTAATCTTATTGTTTCTATAGTAACAGCTAATTCACAAGATCCTGTATGGTGGATGCTCCACATAATCTAACACTAATAATAAACAGATATATAAACAAATAATAAACAAACAAACAAACAAAAAGAATGTTATTTAACAAAAACAAATTGTTTATATGGTGAATTTTTCTGTAAGCAAGCACATGTTTAACATTTATGGAAGGAGTCTCCAGTGGCAGCTTTTTGTAATGGCCTGTATGTTTTCCATTAAGTCTTCAGGATGGAGGGCTTTCCCGTTTCTAGGTAACATGACAAGCTGCGCTTTTTCTCTTATTAACTTCAGTAAAGAGAAAAAGAGACTGGTGAGACTGGTGAAAGAATGTTTATAGTTAATAACGTAAGGGATAACAGGAACTCACCTGTTTCATGGTCAGTCCACAAAATTAAATGTCACTAAAAGTAAGATGTACCATTTTGAAATAAATAAGCGTTGGAAAATTGATGTTGTTTAAGAGGAATAAAACACTTCAGACATGCTGTTATAGGGAAATAATCAACCATGGGGTGGTGTGATGCCACTTCATTTGAACTGTGGATCCTAGGCTTATGGCTCCACTGGTCACTCAGTTTGTGTGAGTGTGCACAGAGTCTGTTGTGTTGGAAAAGGTACACACTTATGAGGTGTATCAGAGGAATAAGTTTGTTCTTGGAATGTCCGTGAGGGATTTCAAGTCAAACAGATCATTCTGTTTGATCATAGTAGTATCAGCTGGTCTTAAAAATATTATGCTTAATCTGAATGGCTTCCACTGCACTTCAACATGGAGCGTTATTTATTGGTATAATGCTCTATAACACCAGATAACGCTGACCCGTTGCTAAGTTGGTTAGACGTGCATGGTTTACGTCCTCTTCTTACAGAGTTTCATGGCTAGAAACAAACAACTCTTGCACATACAGTACATGGATGGAGAAGCACAACAGGGCTGTGACATTCAAAATATGCCAACTCAAAGGGATTTTATAACCTAACTGGAACGCTGCAGTTGGAACGCTCTCATCTCTAGACATGTTCCTCATCTTAGCACAAATACAAGGCCAAAACCATATTTTCCTGATTTCATATGAAGGCTTTGAATTGCTGTCCTTTTTTTTTTTTTTTTTTTTTTTTTTACAGTTTTGTGGACACAATTTATGTCACCCTACTTCAACATCAGTAGACCTTTTCTCCTAACTACTAACTACATACAATGGACTGAAATATTTTTATCATTTATATCATTGAGGTGACTCCATGCCATTATACCTGGAACATATTACAGTGACTAGAATCACTAATTAAAAATGCATTGCCGTCATGGAGACCAGAAATTAGCTGATATAAATGCTAGGTACTAGAGACTCACACATGAGAGAACACCTACACATGGCATTAGAGGTCATATTTGTTATTCCTGTCAGCTCTCGGAGTCTATAAGTGCAGTATAATCATACATCGTTAGAAAAATGACACAGCGCTAAGCCTCTGGTGTACTCTCTTTCTTAAATTGAATGAATAGCTGATTTGTTTGAATATTGCAACAGCGCACCTAACCAGAACTCCTTATATAAGGTATTCATTCCAATCCAGACTTGTGTTACAGTTACGCTGCTTCCTTGGGTTCTTGTGCACTCGTCATTTTCTCTGTGGAATCTATGGAATTTCACATTCCTGTAGTAAACTCGTCTAAAGCAGAGGGGCAATACTTCATTATTATAGGACTGCTATATGCGTTAGGTCACACAACAGGCCTACAATTAAAGATTGTCAAGCATTAGCTTGTTAATTACCATCTTCTCCCTAATTTAGTGTTGGCCATTTCATACCTGTCAGCCAGCTCTCCCCATCATAAGACAAATACCAACCAGGGAGGATGAAAGCATCTTTTTGAACAAAGGGTAGTGAAACACAGTTGGAAGAAGACAGCTGGAGGTCCAAATTTCTGTTGAATGTATTACAATTAAAGCCTTTCATCAAAATATAGCACAACTCAGGATGGCTAGACTTACTATCACAATACATTGATCTTCTAAATGCTGTTGTTGTAAGCTGCAGGAGTAAACCCTATGTGTGTAAGTGATTCTGACGGGTATGTCACCCCTCTGAGGACAAAAGGCCTCATCATCGGCCCACTGGCTCAAAGCTGTGTTAATAAAGCAGGAGAAAATGAGCTCTGGGAGCAGAGCGGTACGATTCGCTTCGTCCTTTATGCTGATTGGCATCTGCACCTCGTGCCTCACACCAGCCGCTGTGCGCCAGCACAAATGCCTCTGAAACCTGTTATCAAACTGAAACTTCCAAACAGAAAAACCTAACGACTGGCATGCTTATTTTCAGACTGTTTTAGTCACACATTATAGATATAGATTTCTTTGCAGATTTAGAGCTTCACGGAAAAAAAATGCTGTGTGCTGTTTCAAGCTTAGCTACTGTTTGTGAAAATGATTTATTGATAATAATTTGAAATATTAGCAGCTGCCTTCTAGCAGAAATATCACTCCACTAATGAGACTCAAAGATTTATTCTTTAGCAAGTGATAAGCCACATACTGTGGCAGTTAGACCGACAAACTAAACTTTTAACAACACTTTTCTGACTACTGATTTCGACACTCGACATCCGTCTTGAATAATTGTCCTCTGGCTTTGATATGGGCCTGGCTTTTTAAAGTTTTCGAAGTTTCACTTTGAATATTCACTGTCAAAATTTTCTGAGCAGTCAGACCCTGTGTTCTTCAAGAATGCTTCAGTTTCAAAAGGGAAAACCGCTTTGACATCACTTTAAGATTAGCACCCCAGACTGGCGTGTAAGCTGATGTGTTAACGCTGTTGGAGAACCTGCGAGTCTGCAATTATGCTGTTTTATTACAATTGTGGCACTGCTTCTGTAGGAAAGGCGTTACAAGTCCTCTGCAAGGGCACACAGCGAAATTAGTTTGCAGAACTAACTGTCCTTCACACTCTTTGGAGGACAGCTGACATGGAACTTTAGAAGCGATGTAAGACATTGCAGCTGACAGATTGTCCCAGGATGTCAACACAAAACGATCACCTGTAAACCATCACAACGCAGGTCAACAAGATATCCTACTTTTAAATGTGTAACGTATGATTGCAGCTGGCTGTTATTACTATATTCCCCTTGGAGAAGTTTAGCCGCTGCATTTTCTGAGATGCTTCTGTCTTACAGTGCTTACAGCCAGGCATGAAAGTGGTGTTTAACAGTTAATTTTGTAAAACACCACAACCACAAGAATCAATTAAGCTTACTTTGAGACATATGAAGGATCCGTTGTCTAGAAAAAGTTTGACAACGAGTACGGCACAGTGTCCGTCGCATTGTGTGAGTCTCTTTTCGTGACACTGCCCTCTTCCACATACATGAGGCAGCGTAACACACTCAGAGAAAAGCACTGTCTGCCCTCTTCCACATACATGAGGCAGTGTAACACACTCAGAGGAAAGCGCTATCTGCCCTCTTCCACATACATGAGGCAGTGTAACACACTCAGAGGAAAGCACTGTCTGCCCTCTTCCACATACATGAGGCAGCGTAACACACTCAGAGGAAAGCGCTATCAGCCCTCTTCCACATACATGAAGCAGCGTAACACACTCAGAGGAAAGTGCTATCTGCCCTCTTCCACATACTTGAGCTCACAGTTGCCCACAGTGTCGCGCTGATTGACAGGGGAAAAACTCCCAGTCACTGATGGTTATGGCATTGTTGTTGTGCTTCTTGCAACCTGTTTTGTGTTGACTTCATTTTGGGATTTCACATAGTAATGGTTGACGAAGAGATTTTGCATGTGGGCAACCTCATATTTATACCCCAGGGAAACAGGATGTGGTTAAAGATTTATTCTTTAGCAAGTGATAAACCACATACTGTGGTACAATCTGGCTGTTTGATTTGAAAATTGTTGTGAAAAGACTGATGACTAAAGCTGTGAGCTGTAGGCAGAACTTATTTGTTACTTATTAGGATGTGGTTAAAGATAACAGCAGTTTTCCTGAGGACTGAGATTACAAAGAGATTGCAAATTACAAATAATATTTATAATATTTTAAATATAAAATAAGATTTTCAAGAATGACAATTTGTTTGCATTTGTGTAAAATGTGCCTTAGTGTTGTCAATAGTCAGGCACATTTATTTTTTCCAGAGAAAATACTATTATTTAAAAAATAAGAATTATTTTTTTTGTTTGTTTAAAACAAAGATATATATATAGTTTAGATAAATATTTTAATTTTTTTTTTCCACAGAAATTTTGAATTGTTGTATGAAATGCTTATTTTATACAATCAGTTTCCAAGGTGGCATATTTATATATTTATATATACATATTATATTATATTGTATATATTTATATATACATTTGCTTGGCCTGAACAGTACAAGAATAATAGTTGTGAAGGTAAAAATGATAACAGACAGTGAGGATTCACATGAAATTATTTTTTGTGTTCTTTATGTACCAAAAATCTCATCCATTTAAGACATGTGGGAATAATCACTGAAATGTTGAACTGACCTGTTAGATGGTGACATTTAGGGCCTCTTCTTACTGTGCATGCTCATGCCCTCTCCCTGCCTCTCAATCTCTGTCACTTCTTCACTAACCCTTCACTTACTAGTGTGCTTCTCTCCTTCTCCGCTTGCCTCCTTTAGCTGGTGCTATGTCCAACCTTAGTACAGACCCATCCTCAGCTTTGGCTAGAAAGCGCTTCACCTTACATGGCCTGTCCAATCGCAGGTCCCTGCCATCAGGTAATGCTACAATGTCTTCGCCATTTTCATGTCTTACATCTACCGTGTCCTTCAGAGTGCAGTCCAGCCTTAAACTGTCTCCCTTTGTACATATCATGATAAATCATCCTCATTGCCATCCTTGTCATTCATCTCGTCGTGCACACGTTTCTTTTTCTACCATACGAAAGGCAACTAAATAGACCACATGAACCCAGGGTGCTCTTTGTCAGAGCAGGAGAATTATTATCACACTCTTAGATTCTCAAAGGAATTCAAATGTTAGCAAAATAGGCCAAGTGGTGCATTGAGACAAAAGAAAACATGAAAGGTGAAATTCCCTGCGCTCAAGCAAATGTCATAGTGTACTGCTTCAATGTGCCTCTGTCGTGCTGTTGACATTTAAAAAAAAGATGTGTATTACCATTTTAGGTAGATGTATTTGATTCAAGGTTCTGCTTCAATTTTATTGCTGAAAGGGCTGGCTTGGACATACACTCCTACGTTGTATAAGATTGTTTCATTTGATATAAAGCAATCTTTGGATATGAATATGTACACTCAGATATATATTAAAAAAAAAAAAAAACACTTTGCATACTGCATACTGCAGCAAAAGTTGTACTTTGCTTGAGCGCAGTTTACGTGTAGCTTCCACCTGGTAGTTTGATTGTGTAGCTCATCCTCGAACATCCATGTCTGTGATTAAGGCCATCGGTATACGTATTAGTCATGGTGACATTTCAGGACAGCGTGTCAATATTACACATATTGGCTTCCTGAGACGGCTCCTGCTTGAGAACTTGAGGCTGCCAATAAATTTCATCATATTAGCATATCTGTCATCGATTTTTCATGCAGGACCTATGAAGCAGTGGACCACCGGAGTGTCCACGGTCTGTCATTATCATCTCACGTTTCCTTTTCTCTGCTTCATTCATCATGCATTTGTCAAGTGCCAAATCAAGCGTTTGGCCGCTGGAGTGATTCAGTAAATAAAACAGACTCTGGGAAAATTAATAAAGTTGTCTCTATGTGTTCCTAGCGACAAAAACAACATCTGGCCTTACAGCTGAATCCTGTGGAAGACAGGAATCGATACTTAGACACAGAGCATGGTTTTCATCATTTGCACACAGAATGCTTGTCTTCTCGTCTCGATCGCTCTAATCTTCCTTTCTTCTTTCTTGCCTAATTACTAACCCTTACCCTGCTTTTTGCTCCAGAGCCGACGCCTAAGGAGGCCGAAGTCCCTCGCCGCTTCTCTTTAGCCTCCTCCCTCAGTGCTTCCTCTACCACACGCACAAAAGGTACCCGGATGCCCACGTTTCCATATGTACCTAGATGCCCACGTTTCCTCTCGCTAGACTAGTGACTCATAAAGGCCAGACTAGTGACTCATAAAAGAAAACACAACAGACATTTTTTCCACATTTTAAAAAAAAAATCACATAAATTCCAGCCGTTCAGAAAAATGAACCTGCACACATCCGTCAGCATGGCGCATGCAGTTTACGTCTCAGTGACATCAGCACAGCGTTGTCTTTTTGTAACGTGTTACTTAATCCCATCAGTGTTGTAAGGCAGCACCCACACTCACCGTATTATAACCAGATTCATGTCCCGTAATGCTACATTCCTCCTGTGACTAATCAACATAATCTAGTCTAATCTTTTTTTAGCCATTAACACACCATTGTCAACAGGCAACAACTGAATAAATATTTTGACTTTTCTAAAGCTGGCTTTACACCATATGATTTTCAGCACAGTGTTGCTGTCCCAGACAAAAACTGCACATTGTTGAAGAATTCTTTGGCCATTGAAACATTTGGGACTTAAAAGAAGAGCGGTTTGTTGTATTGTGGGAGCGGAGAGAATGTCTCTTTAATACCTCATCACAGTTCTGTCAAGTCAGAGCAAAAAGAGACGTGGCCTGGAAAGAAATAGAGGATGAATTACAGCTTCCAGTCAAGTAGCTAGATAATTAGGGAGCCAATATGTAGAATTTATTTATAGTTATGACTATTTGACTATTTATTTCATGCATCCAACCAACCCCAGACCTTGCTGATTGACGACATAAGCAGAATGTAATCGTTTTCTATAAACACGGGTCTGTCTGTTGTTAGATCATCATCGTATAATCTGACACGGAGGAACAAGTAATAATCCTAAACCGGGTTTACACTGTGCTTACGCTTACACTATGGAGTACTTAATGAGCACTTTTCGTTATTAAAAAAAAAAAAGCAATTGTGTTGTCTGTGTGTTTTTCATACTATATTACCTCCCCAACAGAGTTTTTTAGTCTGATAGTACTCTTAGTCCGTGACCTAGTGAGCCAGTATCAGTATCTGTACTTACTGATAGAGACTTCTGTCACTCTGGGTAAGGGCGTCTGTCCAATTCCATAAGCGTAAATGTAAAAGTACGACAAAAGTCTTATTTTTCACAGTGGATGAGATGATGCCAGTAAAATCTTGGTCGAATTCTATAACAGACTGTGTGAAGAGGTGTTCTTCATGTTAGCTTATACAATGAAGATCCTTATATTCTCATTCTGCTTACATCATCAATCAACGCAATCCGGTCTCGTGCGTAAAATGGCCGTGCATGAACTGAAACATTCATCAAAGTGATATAGTCGGTTTTTATCATTGCCACTACCATATATGTAGCTATCTGTGCTATAGCTATCTGTGCTGTCCTCCTGTTGGTGGATTTAAGATGAGTGTCGTAGCAGCAGTCACACTGAGATTTTACTAAAATATTTTCTGATACTGCCAGAACTTCGTCATTGACTGTCTTTGCAATGGCACTAAATGGCACTGTTGCCGGTGAGCATTTCACCTTTTGCATTGTAAGACAGCCATTCTCAACCAATGCTTTGCAATTTACGTCTGTGACAGCAAAATCGGCAATAAAGATGTATTTACAAGACCTTTAAAAGTCTAAAACCAGCTTTAGGCTATAAAAAACCTAAACATTAAGAACATCCATTAACAGTAATCTAAAAAGCCATTGTGCAGGTGTTTTCCTCATTAGCAAGCAAGCTGCATATTACGTCACTGAGATGTCATTTGTGCATGTTGTGTCGATGTTGCCTAGAGGTCTGTGTGCTATTTGGCATGGTGAGAAAATGATATTTAAAAAGAATCTCATCAGTAAGAAACAGCGACTCATAATAAGCTGACATTTAGAAAGTAGCATATTCTTTCTTGAACTTTGCTTCTGCCACTGTTCCCGTGTATTATGAGGAAACTCTATGAATGCAGAAGAGTGCAAGCTCATTCAATGCTCATTATCTAGGTGTTCTTTTCATTGTCAGAACAGATTGGCAGCATATTTGCTTTAATAAACTACCATTGCTTCACTCAGGTCCTGTTTCTGCGACCATTAAAAGCAAGAGACACCAAATTAAGAGTGACCCGACTCCGTTTGGTTATCAAGGTATTACGCAGAGAAGCAAGAACCTGTGCATGTGGAATTTTATTTGTAATGTGTTTGAAGTGATGGAATCACCTCGGTTTGGGTGTGAATGACTGACGTGCTTGTGATATGTGTGTGCATGACGTCATGGACAGAGAGGTTGCTGTTGTGAATTGAATTCTTCATTGTTTTTTAAATGTGTAATCGAACCTGCTCACTGTGTATGTTTTTTGTTGTTGTTTTTTTTGGGTAGGGGCTCTTTGCACCTTGGTGAAGAAATACATATTGTTTGTGCCCAATTTAGTCAGTGCCAATTCACACCCTGTCTTCCTCTATAACACAATAGCCACCAATTTGAGTGCAAATACATTGCTAGCAAATATAATTATTAGCTAACTATTAGCTAATTTGCTATGTACCTTGGCTAGTGATTTACACCGTATAATGGCTAGATATCTTGCTAGCAAACTTTGGCTAGTGATTGACACAGTATTATAATTAGCTAACTTGCTATCAAAGTTGGCTTGTGATTCACACAAGATGATGGTTAGCTATCTTTCTAGTGAACTTGGATAGTGATTTACACAATGGAACCAAGCTAACTTGCTACCAAGCATGGCTATTGCTTTACACAGTATATTGGCTAACTTGCTAGTGAATTTGGTTAGTGCTTATCACAATATAATCATTAGCTAACTTGTTAGTGAACTAGGCTAGTGATTTACACAATGTAGTGGTTAGCTAACTCTTTGGCAAGCTTGACAAGTGATTTACACAGTATAATCATTAGCTATCTTGCTACTGAACGTGGCTAGAGAGTGACATAATAGCAAACAGTCTCTAATGACAATTATTCTAATGCTTAGCTAGCCTCCTAGCAAACCTTTCTACTGGTTTTATTTACATGATACAATAGCTATACTGATTATGGTTTGCTAGAGACTTGGGGTCCTGACCTCGGCTAGAGAACCTGACTAATTGTTTTGATGACATATTTAACTTAATGTTAACTAACTAGCTAATGCTTTGTTTTTAATTACATGATATAATACTCAGCCCATCATTACTTAGCTAGTTAGCTACTAACGTCTGATTTTTGATAGTAAAATTGTGCAGTGTTTGTTTAAATGTAAGTAGCTGACTAGCTTAGCTAATGTTGCTAAATAAGGAAATGGCAATACTGTTAGGCAAACCCACTTTTAGTTTCCAAGGGTGCAAATAGCTGCAGTGTATTTTGTTGTTGTTGTTTTTGTTGTTGTTGTTTTGTTGTTACTGGTGATGGGGTTTGCTGCAGATTACTTGTGATATTTGCATGCTTGTGTGTGGTGCTGTGCCTCCCCACGGTATCAGATGCGGTCATTAATTAAAAGGGTACTTTTCTCTCAGATTCTTTGCGAGACACTCTTCCTGCTGACAGCAAAAATAAAGGTACAACAAGTACCAAGCCTACTGTGCCTAGGTCCACCTCTCAACCAGGTAATCCTCAGAGAAAGAAAGAGAGATACTTATATGCCTGATTCTCAAGGCTCCTTTTTTGAAGAACCTTTGAGCCCTCCTTTTTCTGAAAGTGTAGGTATTTTGTTCTCAATAATTCATGTGATCTTTTTTCCCCCTCAAGGATGGACCCAGCGCCGTTTACCCTCAATGGACACCGAAGACTTTGAGACCATCCCATCCAGTGCTGAAGAGCTCTCAAATTCCTCAGATGGAGACGAGGACAGCAGTAACAAAAACGTACGCTGTCTTCCCATATTACTGTGTCTCTAATGCATCGAGTTAATAGTAACCCCGACAATCAACAAATATGCATCAGCTGTATTAAAAAAGTGTTATCTGCATTTCCACCCTCGCTCATTCCCTTGAAATCTTCCCAGTCTCTTTAGAGAAAAAACTTTTAATGATGCATTGCTATCTCAGATGTTGGTTATCGAGGTTGACAAGACTTGACATTTAACAAACCAAAAGTGATAAAGCTTATCCTGCTGCGGGCTCTCCTCCTGGGACGTCTGTTTAATCTGCCTGGAGGATGAGAGCAAAAGATCTGATTAATAAGAGACACTTGATTAGTGCACCATAGCCGAGAGCCAAAAGACACCATCTAATACATCCCACTGAGTAAAGGTTTCCCTTTTAACTCACAGCCTCACCACCAGACGGCACTGTTTAACAGTTAAAATTAGCTAAAATTAGTTTTAACCGAACCTAACCAGACCATTTTTTTCTTTTCTCTCATATGATTCTATACGACTGTCTTAATGTGTTTAGTCTGCATCACCAGTGTCTGCTGATTCTGTTTGAATCAAAATGACATAAGGAATACATGATGAAACACGATGGGACGAGCTCTTATAGCAAAACAAATCATGGCCCGACCTCCCAGTAATCCGCCAGAAGTGGATTATTTTCGTATAAGAGCACATCCCAAAGTGTTTTATTCCTCTTATACCACAGCGATTTGCTGACAATTACAATTTTTGAATGAATGAAATGCTGTGCTTTTTAAGCATTTATAGTTGCATTTAATGTTGTGGGACGTCCGTGAAACAAGTTACTTCCTGTTCTCACTTACTCTACAGCTGTAGTGTCATCGACTCACCAACTTTGCTTTTTTTTTCTAATAAGACAAAATAATAAGACAAAAATTGTAAAGTCCTCTGTCCTCAAGATTTTCCCATGGTGGAAAACTTACTGACCATTAGAAAGTGCTGACACTGGAGACCCAAAAAAAACAGCAATATATAAGGCATGCATAAATTTGATTCGGGCAAGAGCTTTATCAAAATTTTCATTGCAATTTCACTTTCAACCTCTGACATGCCAGTCAGTTTGCCGTTTCACACACAAACCAAAAAGATATTAGCTGGGGGCTATTTAAGAAGAGGTGTGCCTGGAAACATACATTGATCAGAAACACAATACAATGTAAAAAAGTAAACGTGCCATTGGCGCTGAGCATGGAGAACATAGCTTGTGCTAAATAAATAACATTTTAACAGAATTAAGTAATGTATACAAGGGGCAGTCGTGGCCTAATGGTCTGAGAGTTGGACTTGTAACCCGAAGGTGAACCTGAAGGTCGTGGGTTTGAGTCT
>CM074955.1:16761199-16782276 GCA_037577455.1 Pangasius macronema
TCACCACACTTGGCAACAAAGTCACTTCACTATACCATATGCAGCATTCATTTTCTTTTTCTGGACTTCAGTTCAGATATCCAGAACATTCATCCATTAACAACTTATCTTTAAAAACAAATAAATATAAAAAAAACCCACAAACCAAGCTTATACAGCATGTTTGGTTCTCTTGCTGCGGTTGGGTCAGGGTTGAATCGCCTTCTCACTGAGATTGAACCACGCTACACTTGACCACTCTCAGCCCACACCTGAGCTATCGAGTGCGATTCAAATGGATTAAACGCTGCAACTTTTAAAATGGCATTTATCTTACTGAGATTACGTTCAACTTGTTTTGCCCTTACAGCAACAAAATAAACAAGGCAAATAATGGGACAGATGTACATTTTCAACAGAAAAGGTTATTTTTGTCCTGCCTCATGTCCAGCATCTCTCATTTACACACCATCATGAAGATCCCCAAGCATGTGAATGTGTTTTGAGTATTTCCTTCCATAAATTATTTATATTGTATTATTTATATTGTATTGCTGGGAAAACAAAAGACGTGGCCTTGGTCAATGAGACATTGATTCTTAGTAGTGAACAAAACACAAGGGTTAAAGTGTTGCTGCTCTGCCTCATTTTATTTCTTCCACACTTCCAGGGGGAGCACAATCGCTTTCAGGTGCAGCTGACGTACGAGTCACGAGCGCCACAGGAGATGTCGCTGGAGCCTGGAGATTTAGTACAGTTCCTAGAAGAGGTTGAGAATGGCCACTGGTGAGTAATGGATAGAGCCTCCTGTTTTTCTGCTGCTTGTCCCCCCCACTGGTCTAGCCTCACACACACACACATATATATATACACACACACACCCACTCATACAAACTGCATTCCACATAGAGCTCCAATAAACCTTTCATACAACCCATTTTAATATTTGAGATTTATCACTGATGCATCTCTCATTAACCTTTATTCATTATGCAGAGGTAATGTTGTAAGAAACAGAAGCTATTATAGCTGCACCATTGCTGCATTCCTATTAAAGTGTAGTAGTGAATTAAAAGTTAATTCAAAGGGAGCTCAACAAAAGGCGCATCAACCATACTGAGTGTTTTTTCGGATGAATGTGCACATTACAATGCCAATGAAAATGCAGCGCTGAAATGAGCAATAGATTCCATTGTCTAAATCTAAATAAAGAGCAGTTATTCTGGATATCACATGCAAAACCATTGCATCCGATGAACGCGGGTCTTTTTAAGTCTCGCGTGAGTATGTGCACTACGTTTTAGGGTGACTAATACCCTATGAAATTAAAGTGACGCTAAGAAAATGCACCGCATATGCTCATATTTCATCAGCTCATGAATAATTCATCTTTCAAACTATCTTCAATCATTTCAGTATCTTCTTCTTCAGCACTCCTGTGTCTCGCACCCTTTCCACCCCAAACAGAACGAATTTCCTCTCCTTTCGTCGAGCTTAGTCAACACATAGCACTTTCGAATCGTCTATAACTTTAGGAGAAGTTTACGTGCCTGTGTTTTTTCGCACATTGATTTGCAGAGTTCTTCAGATTTGGCACATTTCTCTCCGATGTGCACGCATCTGCCCATGGCGAGAGTGTGACTGTGAGTGTGTGTGTGTGTGTGTGTGTGTGTGTGTGTGTGTGAAAGAGAGAGAGAGAGAGAGAGATATTCGCACTCACACATAGACCACATTTCTGCTCTGCTGCTGACAGCTAATTTGTTTCCTCCTCAAACTTATGTAGTTTAATGCTTCCGTTGCTGATGATGTTAACTCTTATCATTACAGACAACACCTTTTAGCAATCATTACTTAAACAGCCGGACGGTTTAGATGCAAGATAGATAGAGATGCAAGAAATGTTTAGATACATTAGCCCAATATCAGTAAATATTCACTTAAAGCATTTTCCGTTAGCATTCTAGACCCCCTGTCTCAGCTTTTGTGGTTGACAGTTTACACTGACAGTTAAGAATTGAGCTTTAAATGAATATTAATTCAGGCTGGGGAAGTGTAAGATGTCACATGATGTGCTATAATCTATAGCACAGCTTCAAGGACAATTCCCTGGAATATAGTAACACTGCTTATAAAGTAATATCATAGACTTATGTGTTGAATTGATGGTTTATATAACAAAGCTGCCGAATATTTTTCCTGACTAGTTTTTTTTTTTTTTTATTGAAAACATAAAGCATCTGGCTTCCCATTCGAATTCATTATCAGTGCAATAATAATCAGGGCAGTAATAATCAGGGCAGTAATCTGTTTCAGTTGAGTCATGTGACTGATACATATACATAATTCAAATAAATGTTAAATTCTTTTTGCCAATGCTAGTAGTAGTTGTACAAAAGCCTGTTTCTGTCACTTAAGAAAAAGATGAATCTCTTTAATATGTCCAAATAGTGCAGTATTTTGAAATAAGAAATTGTCTTGAAATTGTGACTGAGTATCTCAAAAATAACAAGGAAATATTCTCAAAATTATGACTTTGTATCACAAAATAATTAGTTTCTGTAAATTTTGACTTACTGTAATATTCACTTCCAATGCCCATGTCATTCAAAGACTGACTAAAAAGGTTTTCATTTATAAATTCTTTATCGACAGACCCACACTCATGTCTGCAGTCTATAAAGAGTTTTTCTTAAACGTTTCACCACACTTAATTTTGGTTCAGCTTTTTAATGGACTATCAACATCATTAATGTACGTTTTCTGCAAATGTAAAACCACCTTTGTTTATTGGTTCGCTGGTTCCATACTTACGCATGAAAATGCCTACAATAATGTACAAAATGACAATGAACCACAGACTAACCAAATCTGCCTGACTGTGGTTTGATTACTACTAAGGTATAATGTTGGGCTTTAAATCTATATTATGTGCAAATTGAAAACCAAAATGAGTCATAAACAACTGTGACAAACATGAAAATGAAACATGAAAACATGAAAATCCTCAGTTCATTGGAGTGCCTGTCATGAAAAATGTGCTAAAACATGTATTTAATGATGTGAACATTGATGATGGTCCCTTACCAGCTTAATGCCCGATTAGACTGGAAGATGTGTTGAAAAGCTATATGGATAGGTGTGTGGATGGATGGATGGATGGATGGATGGATGGATGGATGGATGGATGGGTAGATGGATCGATGATTGGTTGGATGGATGTATGGATGGATGGATGGATGGAATGATTGGGTGGGTTTTGTGGATGGATGCGTGTTTGGATGGGTGGATGGATGGATGGATGATGGGTGGGTGGGTGGCTGGATAGTTGGATCTATGGGTGTATGGATGGTGTATGAGGGAAGCAAAGATGGGTGGGTGGGTGAATGGGTGAGTGGGTTTATGGATGGGCAGATGGTTGGGTGGATGGATGGGTGTTTGGATGGATGCATGGATAAATGGAAGGATGGATAGGTGGGTGGATGCATGAGTGGATGGATGGATGGGTGGGTGGGTGGATGGATGATTGGAAATATAGATGGGTGGATGAGTGCTTGGATGGATGGATGGATGGATAGATGGGTGGGTGGGTGCTTGGATGGATGGATGAATGGATGGGTGAGCAGATGGGCAGATGGATGGACGGATGGGTAGATGGGTGAGCAGATGGGCAGATGGATGGGCAGATGGTTTGGGTGGATGAGTATATCTACAATATGCACCTTTGCTTTAGAGAGCCAAGCCCTACCTCTTACTCTCACCTTTATTCTTTTGAAATGAACCCCAGTCCTTAATTTAGTCCTGCACTTGAACTGACCGTTCTCTCTCATGTTCTAGGCTAGTCAAGAACCTAATTACTCTGAAGACAGGGCTGGTTCCACCCAGTATCCTGCAGTCTACAGCAGGAGGAGTGGACATTTACAGTAACACTGGTATTTAATCTAACCCACCGGGGGGAAAGGAAGAGAGGGGTGGAAGTTACATTTGGATTACCGTTGCTGTTGAAGCTTCTTTTACACCAGTGCTCACTATGAAGCATCCTCACAACAACACAACGAACAGCTATAATCTTAGAATGCAGGGCCAGTGTGCTTTTTAACCTTGGATGTTACTTCCATCCCTCTTTTGCTCAGACACGGTGAACAACGTGAGCACCCGCAAGGCATCAGATCAAAGTGGCTGGGGATGTTGAAATGGGTTGTTGAATGCGGAGTATGGCACTGGAGCTGCTTTGCATTGCCGGATTTGCATACTTTTTTTTTGGAAAAAGGGAAGGAAACCAAGTAGAGCATGATGTCAACTCCTGAGGCATGCGCTCCTTTCCATGATGCCTGTCCTTGCTGTGTTCACATTCTTGCTCTCCTCATTTGCTTGAAGCCCCGCCCTTGTCATAACAAGCTGCTTAAAGGACACTGGATTATGTCTTAAAAGCTTCTTGCTGGCCTTTCAGTTTGGAGTGGGGTGTTTTTTATTTTATTTATTTATTTTTTTGGATAATTGGCTTTTTACGCCTGTCTTTTACATCCCAGCAATCCCTCCCTAATTATATACGTTTCTTATAGCATTCAATAATATCATATGATGTTGTTTGGCTAATATTATAATTTGCTTTATAGCACCTGCCAGGCCTTGTCTTGTACCCTTGTAACCCTCCCTCTTACTTCCTGTTGCTTTGCATTGACACACACACACTCTCACACACTATTAAACCGCTTATTTCCATCCTCTCTTTTCAGACATCTTCAGTGACCTGTGTACGGCGGCCCTCACAGACACAGAGGAAACAGAGGAGAGCACTGGGTTGCTACCAGTCCAGGAGAACAGATTTGCATGTTGAACATGTTTTTTTTTTCCCCTTTTTTTTCCTCTTCTGCCTCATTATAGTGCCATGCATCGACAAACCACGCAGGGTACCGCCCTGCTAAACCTTTGCGTTACTGTAAAATGAAGACAATCTATTGCTGCTATTCCCACTTGTGCCATGTTGAAAAGAGAGTGCACAAAGCACTGGAGCTTGGATTTTCTGGCCTTTGGACTCTGAACTTTGCTGATGCAAAGCAGCGGATGAGGCCAGCCAGCTGTCACAGCTAGCTATGATTTAGCTGTGCCTTAGCAGCTAATCAATGCTTTGACATGTTCTAAGAGGAAAACTTGGAATCCAGTGTGTTTCAAAGCAGTGTTTCAGCATTGAGTCACATGCTGCTTCTTTTTAGAAACAGGCCTGATTATGTCATGACGACATGAGCGAAAGTGAGTGAGAGAGAAANAAATTATCCTGTCCTGCTGAAATTACCACTCCGAATTTTCTTATAGCCTGGATCAATTTTGTTTATCAAAGACATTCAAATGGAACAGAAGTCATCTCAGCAAAATTACCTTTTTTTGATTCTGTTGGTCAAAAATGCAGCAATTTAGAGTAAAAAAATAGCAATCTATGATGTGTATGTATATTATAGAAGATTTCTGTACTCTTTTGTATTTGGTGTCTTATTTGTTCTGTAAATGCTCTTCAGACATTCATTTCCGGTTCCACAAATGTCTCTCTTGGGGATGTTTAGCCTCGAAGCAATTTTATCAGTCATTTGATATTTTATTGTAGCACAAATATTCCAACTGTACTGTAAGAAGAAATAATATTGCTATATATGTACTTTATACCTTTTTTTATTCAAACAAATTCAGTTCCTTGTCAAGAAATCAAATCAAAGACAAATCACTCTCTGCAGTGTATCAGATGTGGCCTTCATATTTTGCTTAAACGTTTTGGAGAATGAAATGACACGTTGTTACTGAAAGTATAATCGTGTCACAGGAAGAAATATTTCACAAAATAAGAAAGGTTGTTCCATTATGACATCCCTGTTGAATGTAAAAAAAATTTAAACATGTGTTATTGATTTTAAGGTGGAGGCTGTAAACATTTTCCAAGACTGACCACACATCTGTATATATCCTGATCCGATTGAATCGTTTATTGACGATGATTCTAAGCACAAAAATGAATTGTGGAATGCAACGTTTATTGCTGATGATTATAATACACTGTTATTTATTAAGAGAAGCCGATGCTTTTAACTGGTTCATACGGTCAGTGTATTACCGTCTACATTTTCAAACATATGATTAAATACATACAAAGTAAAATCTGCAGTTATGACATTTCCTTTATTGAGCATGGAGGGCATCTTTGTCATTTTTCTCTTGAAACACTGCAGGTGAAGGGACCCTCAGTGTTCACTGTAAAGAAGTCCATTTCTCACAGTAGCACATTTACACTTTTTTGCTTTGAAGTTTAAAAAAAATTGACCTGCTTAACCCTTATGTTCTGCTCAGGTTTTTCAGGTTGTTCAGTTTTTTTTTTCTTTTACTGAAAATGCAACGACAGCAACAACA
Organism: Pangasius macronema; assembly: GCA_037577455.1. Lineage (NCBI taxonomy): Eukaryota > Metazoa > Chordata > Actinopteri > Siluriformes > Pangasiidae > Pangasius > Pangasius macronema. The sequence goes on from CM074955.1 coordinate 16,767,569, forward strand.
ACAACAATAATAAAGCACTTAGGCTTATGCACAGAAATGGTCATATTAAAAACACAAAAAGGAAGGAAAAAGACTGTATGGCCAAGATGTCCTAAAATTAGTACGTAAATAACTAAAGGTGAATTAGTACTAAAATTCACTGGTGTTTGCAAGTCTATACTAAAAAGTTATGTTATGTGGCTGTCCCATTCCCTACATTATCTATATGTCTTATAGTTAGTTATATCTTAAACCTAACACATACAGTTAGATCCAAAATTATTGGCACCCTTGGGCAAGGGACATAGATAAACACAACGCTATGAAAACAATTCTTCTTGGAAGTACACTTTTTTGGGCAGTCGTGGCCTAATGGTTAGAGAGGCGGACTTGCAATCTGAAGGTGAACCTGAAGTTTGTGGGTTCGAGTCTCGGATCCAGCAGGGATTATAGGTGTGGGGAGTGAATGACCAGCGCTCTCTTCCACCCTCAATACCACGACTGAAGTGAGACCCTTGAGCAAGGCACCGATCCCCCAACTGCTCCCAACTGCTCTGGGTGTGTGTTCACGGGTGTGTGTGTGTTCACTACTGTGTGTGTGCACAAATTCTGAGTATGGGTCACCATACTTGGCCACAAAAGTCACTTCACTTCACTTCACTTTCAGAGATTTGTCGAATCTATGCCAAGGTGCACTGAAGCTGTTCTTGATGCCTCATGGTTGCCCAACAACGTACCAACCAGTTTGATGTTTTTTCCTTTAATTTGCCACTGATTTGTTTATATACAGTAGAATTGTTGTAAAGAAGTGTTCTGGAAAGTAAAGTAAAGGCACTTTACTAAAGTTTCACCCACGTCAAAAGGTATTAGAGCTGTAAACTTAATAACAGGCAAATTGTTCTTCACATTGAAAACTGTCACCTTAATTTCATACTTCCAACTTCCTTTTCTGTTGAGATGTTCAGTGGAAAGCAAAGGCATTATAAAAGGTAGAATTAAGAGTACGCATATGATGTATTAACTACCATACCTGACAGAAAGAAGGAGAGGGCAAGGCAAGTTTCAGTGGGCTTTGTTCTACAGAGGAGGGGGCTTTCAAGCTCCAGAGGGACCCAGGAAGCAACGGAGAGAGTACACATTTAGCACAAAGGAAGAGACAGTTCTCTATTCTCTAACTCTCGCCAATGTGTCCTTCAGGCTCGGCACAGAATCCTCTCAACCTTTTTGAAGCTGGCATGGGAGGAATTTCATCATGAGTCCATGCATCTGGAGCGAGCATGCTGGCAAAGACAAAGATTCAGATCTTCAAGAGGAGGTCTTGTTTGCCAAAAAAGGCTGCTGTTTTGCTTTGATGGCTTCATTTCTCACACACCTGCCATGTGGTGAATCTCTCTTGGCCTAAGGTGCAAGGGTGAAATGTCACAAGGCTGAATTTTCTTCAAAGTTTTTGACACTCCAAGATTTGCACTTCCATAGTTTTTGAAATGCATGTTCACCTTGAATGGACCCCTAATGGAATGCATGTCCTCGCACACATATTTGGGCACTTGGATAGATGGCATGCTGTCATTTAAAGGAAGAAAAAAAAAGCTCCAAACCTGCCATAAATTAAAAGAGGTTTTCTTTACAGGAATAACGCAGGCTTTACAACTGAAAGCTGAAGGCAAATTGGCTGACTGACCTTCATGTCAGGGACTGCTTATTGTGACATAAATTGCTGTTGTCCGTCTGCCATTGACTCATACTGATCCCTACACTCATCATGAGAGGCTTTGCCTCTGAAAAAGTAAGAAGCAAGTCTTCCTATTCATGCACAAGAGTCACTTTCTTTTGCAGAAGATATCTTCCTGTATGTCATGAGATCATGCGATGTTCTTGAGTATTTGAAAACTGCCTGGTTGACTCTGCCAATTAAAAGAAAACAACATATTTTTACATTTATACACAAGGCCCCTTTCTTTTCCATTTTTTTTGTCTTGTAGCTTGAATGGAGTGCTTTCTTAACACTTTATCACAGGATACCTATGTGAAGGAATATAATAATAATAATAATAAGGAGAAGAATTTTCGCCCTCATTACTCCAGGGTCCCAGCTTTCTGAGCTCAGGTTCCTGTTTGTCTAGTGTGTCGCATGTTCACCCTGTGTGCTTTGAGTAGTCCAGTTTCTTGTCACTGTCCAAAAACATGCAGGTAGGTGGATTGACTATGCTAAATTGCCCCTAGGTGTGATAATTGGATGAATGTGTGTACACCAGTGATGGACATCCGGGGTGAATTCTCTCACCTTGTGCTTAGTGTTCCTGGGGTAGACTCTGGATCCACTATGACCAGGATATAGTGCTTACTGAATAACAATAATAATAATAATAATAATAATAATAATAATTACAATAAAATAACAACCAATTTAAACATTTCATTTAAAATAATAAGAATAAAGATAAACTGAAAATGCAGCATGATGCCTCAAGTTGAGGTCATTCTGCAAACACGGGGTCAACTGCACCGCACACAAAGCATGCATTTGCTGTTTGAATTCAACAGCCAATCAAAAGACGCGACTCTGTAGTTCCACTGACGTCATAGCTCTCAGCCAATGAGCGCGCGGTTGATCGGCTTGCTCCGCGTTTTGAATTCGGGAAAGTGAGTTGAATGGAGTGCGACGTACAATGCCTTAATTAAGATGGACTTCAAGTTTAGACTCGTTTCATAATATTGTTTTAACCTTTCGGAAGACTTTTTCTTCGGAGCTAATCGGAATAAGACCCACTGTTGTTACTGAGCGATAACTTTGTTTTGTCCCGCTTGGTAAGTTAGTATCAGAGTCTAAACTAGCAAGTGTGCTAGGTAGCTAACCTGCTTAGCTTAGTTTAGCTTAGCTGGTCAAGCAGCCAGCTGAACTCGGCGCTAGTCTCGGCTTGGGCAAGCTTTTATCAACACCTTTACCGCGTCTGCTTGTTGCCGAGCTCTCGGTAAGATTATCTATGTTGTGTTGAACTCAAAATTAAATTTCTTCCCTATTTCAGTCTAATCTTTTAGTTTGCTGGGCATTTTTGGCATTGTCTCGACCGCTCCCCTTCAACTGCCAAAGAGCTGTCACTGTTTATAAACGTTATATTTACAGAAATACACCAAAAACTTAAGGATTTTGCCTTTAAATTCTGCAGCACCTCTTCTTAAGTTACTGCAAAACAGATATTCCATAGCTGCACTCCTTAGCAGCATGCAAGCAGGTCATTATAAGTATTTGTTGTGTGGTCTTATGTTATTGTGAACATGTAGAAACAATGTTCTTCACGGTTCATTCCCCTTACAGCTGTTTAATAAGCAGAAATTATTTCCATCTGTTTAAATATATTTTTCTCTCGCTTCTTGACTGAACTTATGTTGTATTATTCCATACTGTATGTTATTTTGCACATCTAGACTTGACTTAGGTGCCTGGAAAGCCACTCTTCTAAGTGTTTAAACAGTCTGCAACTTTAGAACCATTCATACACACACACACACACACACATACATATACACATCGGGAACATGGGACCCGATGCGGGAATGCAACCTTAATGGTGACACCAGGTCATTTCAGGGCACCACACACACATATTCACACCTAGACTCTATTTTTCCTATGGATTATCCACCTGCTCGCATGTTTTTGAGACACTGGGGAACCCTGAGGAAACTTCTACAGTCAGTAACCCGAGCTCAGGATCGAACCGAGGTCCCTGGAGCTGTGAGACAGCAGCACAAGCCGCTATAATCAGTATTAAAAAGTACCTACAGTAATGCCAGATACGAACTAAGTTGTTCTCAAGCTCTTTGAGTCCTCAGTTCTTTCTTTTTTTTCTCTTCTGGACAGAATCGGGTCGTGACGCCATGGCCGACAGCACTTTGGGGACGGTCCGGAGCCTGCTCGTGGACTCCTCTGTCTTTGACTCCAGAATGGCAGAGACCTCCAAGGAGCACACGTTCCTCGGTCTGACCTCGGACGACGCAGAGGGTAAACAAGGCCCTTTGCCGTCCGCTGTCAATATGAACCGTCATTTCTTTTGGCTTGTTATTTGGTTCAAATGTTGCAAAGGGGACTAGATGTAATTTTTTTATTTTTTTTATTTTTTTTTTTGGGTGTATGTTTTGCATGACAGCCTTTGTATTTCCTAGGAGGCTGACTGTGCTGCTGGGCTTTTAAAATGTCTTTCAGAAATGCTGCGGCGAGTGGAGACCAGGGTTGTGCTCGTGGGGGAAGCGGACAGCGACGCTGCACTTGTAAAGGCGCTTGAGGTAAAATCAAACTGTATCGCTGTCTTAATGGAAAAGCAGTGTTGTGTTGTATGCATTTGATAAAGCAAGATAGAAAGTAGCCATATGCAAATGACCCTTCGTAGAAACAAACAAACAAAAAAAAAAACCCCCACCGAAACATGCTCTGCGAGCAGTCTCACTGATCTGCGAGAAGTTTTGATAGACTGTGACGTTGTTACAATTAACGCAGGCTAATATTAAACCATGACACACTGTGGCTAATATATTACAAGGCACATCATGCTTTCCATTTATAGCTGTATAATCACAATATGCACACGATGTAACTGTTTATTCATTACGTAACAGATGTATGAAAACATAGAACTGAACACCAGTAATCTATAGAAAGACAAAACATCTGGAAAATGCTTGAAAAATGACTGTCACTTTGGTTTATGCCATTTTGTGTATAGCCAGTGGGACAGACGCATTACAGCATCTATAGGACTCCTAGAAAAGCAATTAAGAAAAAAAATAATAATGTAATAATAATAAATCCACCCCTCTCTTGCTATTAGGTTATTTTTGCCTGCCAGAGATCTGGCCATTATATCTGTGGACAGATCAGTGCAGACAGCGTCTCCTGTTTTCCGTGCAAGAATCATGTCTCGGTTCAGAGTTTATGTCTGTGTGGTTTGTCTTAGTGTCAGCGAAACGTATTCGCAATTAATAGCCGTTTTCCTGCTAACCCCGAGTCAGGAATTTAATGAAGACATGTTTTTCTTCCTGCGTCCGGCGAATATTGTGTTTTGCATTACTTAGTTGAATTTAATGCTAATGAATGGATTAATGTAGGTAGCCGACTGCTCCTGCCAGCAAACAGGTTTACCAGAGTCGTTTTGTTCTAGGAATCTGTTGCCATTTTATTTATTTATTTTTTTATTATAAATCAGAAGAGACATCATGTTGAATTAGAAGTGTACCTTGACCGAGTAGCTGAGATTCTGAATGTGAAGTGAGTAAATGTGTTGAACATGTTTGCATTTAGGTGACAGCCCAGTTTCCATTTTAAATGAGAGTGCTGTCAGGAGCTAAATATTCTACACTTTAAATGTTGACATTTCACTCCTACACATCCTTTAAGCAATTAACTTCTAACAATGGCTGTCTAGTCTTCGAGTCTTTGTGGATTCGAATGTGCTTGATCTCGGGTCGTTTGAACACTGTCTCATGTTTATCTTCGTTTTTGTGAAATAAATTCGGCACGTATTCTCGAAGTCTTCGCCTAGCATTTGCTGTGAAAATAAGAAATGTGTCTCTGTGATTAGCATTGATAGTCAAATCACTGGAGTCATACAATTTATTATATTATAAATAATTATAAGAGAATAATTTAATATAACAGTTGCAAACTCAGTGGCTGATTAGATGTAAAAATTTAATATTGTTTTGAATCTTTAAAATTGTACATTTGTTAATGTTTCTTACCAGCGTTTCAGTGTTAAATTATTTTGTAGACATTAAATAAAAGCACAAGTAAAAAGTTTTTCCAGGTTTTTTTTTTTTTAAAGCAGATTTCATGCTGCATGATATCGTCAATCATCTAAGTATCATGATATATTTTTGTCATATTAACTTTAATCCTTTTTAGCCAGAAGCTCATAATCCCGAGGTCATGTGATATTGCCGTGTATATCGTGTATGGGAATGCTGTCTTTAAGTATCATGATATGATATGATATTTATTTTTTATTTATTTGTCTTATTTCATAGATATGTGCATTGTGGTCTAAAATGGGGGGGGGAGATCAGTCCGCACTTCTCTTTTTACTGTCTAAATAAAGTAATTTATCATGACAATTTTTATGGCCCAATGCACCAGTGCTCAGTACAGGCAGCAGCTTCGCCGTCTGGTGGTTTCACAACAGATTTTTGATCTCAGTCTTGGAGTCCTACAGTGTGTTTTAGTTTTAGGGAGTGGAACCATCAAAGAATTCGGATGGCAGGTTTTGAATTTCTCATCAGCTGTTTGTTTTCAGCATTTTACTTTGGCTTATAGAGACAGCCCTGGGGTAAGGTTAAATGTTCCTCCTTGCCTTCATCCGAGTGTCTGTGTAGTTGGGGTGGGGTGGGGGGTGGTGGGGTGTTGAGGGAAGCAGGTGGAGGTATGTGTGTTTTTAAATTGATGCCAATTCCCAGCCCCCAGTCCAGAAATCCTCCTCTTTTTGCCCTTGAGAAAGCATGAGAGGGCTGTCAGATGGCCAGGCTCTTTGAAATGCTCTGTTCTTGCTCCCACTCTGCAGTAGGGGCACATACACACGGCTTAATCAGAGGCAAAAAAGCAGCAGCTGAGCGAATCGACCACTCTCCACTTTGAATTCACAGAACTTTTCTTCCCAGACTTGGGTTGACATTTGTTAGAAGCTCTCTCCTCCTGGCTCATGTGGATATCGGGCTGATTTTGTAAGCCACGGGTTGCCAGGTTGATGTCGAATGCTTCATTTTTTTTTTTCACAGGCCATCCGAGTAATGGAAGTCCCAGTGGTCAAGATTAAAGAAGGTGACCCGGGCTCAGAGTCGGGCGAGAAATTAATAAAATCTATAGTCAACATGGTACGTTTCGGAGACGGGGGAATCTTTGCATGCTTGAGTTCAACCTGGAGGGTTTGGCTGCATGAGTAATGTAACAGAAACTGCTGCGACACTCCCTGTTTAAATTTTCACTTTAACACAACGTGGTGAACTAAATCAATCTTTCCTAACAGCGATCTCTAACGTGGTGTTTCATGTCCCTGTGATCAGTGTTTGCTAATCTGGATAATGATTAATCCACCCCGGTGCTCCTCTTTAATCTACTGAGATTTTTTTTTTCTCCTCCCCTTTCCCCTCACATACTCAAATAGGGTGAGTCACAGTATGCTTGGAATTCACTAACATGGTATTGGTATGAGAGAGAGAGCTTGGTAAAAGCCTGTTTTCTTCAGGTGTTTGCTGCAGTGAGAACTTGTTGAGAACCAAACCTTTTCTGCATTTCATCATGCAGTGGGCTATCCTCGAGTAAACCGAAGAAACCCCGTCATCGTGTCTCTTTCCCTCTTTGAAATCGTCCCTGCTGTTTTTACGTGAATGTCATTCTGTATTACATTCTGTGTTCGAGCTTTTTAACATGTTGACTAAAAGACATACTGTTTTGGACTCAGTTTCATGAAATGTGAACTGCTTTACTGCATTCCCTTTTGATTTCTGTATACCTTTGGAACAAAAGTGGAACATTTTTTTTCTTCTTGCCCAATACTGATTGTTTCATCACAAAATCTTCCAGCCAAGCAGCTCCCGTCAGAATATTGTGTATTATCGGTAGCAGTTTCTTCGTGTTTTGCATCATTTTTTGAAAAACACCTCTTTGACTTTGAATTTTTCTGCCTGTCCCATTAGGATATAAACGTCCCCTGTATAAAGACAGACAATGTCAGAGAGTTTGGGGATGGAGAAAACGCTGAGTATGAGACAGTCTTTGTACTGAAGGACTTCCAGTCTCCTGACTACAGCTATTTATACAAAAATGACAACCGCATTTTGGGCCCCCCGGTGGTACTGCATTGTGCTGGGAAGGGAGAGGTAAGGATGAGTGTACACACACACACACACACACACACACACACACACACACACACACACACACGGATGTGACATGTATCTATGCCTTGAGAATTTTTATTTTTATTTTTTTTCACTTGAAGCATTGAAATTGTTGCAGTTCCAGCATTTCAAAGGCACAATTTAACTTATACCCATAGATAGTAGATGCAAAACTGACAGTTGAAGTTTTCTTTCAAAGACAAATTGATTCCTAAGCTGCTTTTGAGTGGTAGTGTAAAGGCTGCATAATGCATCGTGGTTATCTGTGTATGCCACAGCACCTGTAATGTGCACACATGGCTGCCAGGTTCATTCTGATAGGGCAAGAAAGCAAAACAGTCTTCTGCTTCCATTGTCCTTTTTTCCCCCTTGCAAAAATACCGATAAAAACGTGATGTCAATGATATAGTGATGTTTACACAGTCTGAATTCACATTTCTTTGCTTAAAACAGACTTTTTAGTACTTCTGTGGAAAACTGGACCCCCTTCCCCATGTGTCCTCTTGCCTTAAACTATTATTGCAGTACACCATCGGTAATAGTGTAAGCACTGAGGTTGGATTGGCATTAGGAGGACATGGGGGCCTTTATACTTTGCATGTTTATGTATATTCCTAGATCCTGCAGTCTTTATGAGGGAAAAAGTTTAGAGCTGTCCCTTACATATCTATAGATCTTCCTTGTGTTTTCAAATTATTTTCAAATACCATGTGTGTGTGTGTCTGTCTCTCTCTCTCTCTCTTTTCCTTTCCCTTGCTCTTTTTAAAAAAAAAAGAAGAAAAAATTTTAATTAATTTTTGTGTGTGTGTGTGTGTGTGTGTGTGTGTGTGTGTAGCCGCTGCCTTTCTCGTCCCGCCCTCTGTACTCCACCACCATGCTCAACTTATCGCTCTGTTTCACCGGCTTCCGCAAGAAAGAAGAAGTGGTGAGTTTCTGTGGTCTACAAGCAGATCGGATGTCTGAGATGGCCACTTCCATGTGACCGCATATAATATTTTTATTATTTTTTTTCCCCCCTTTTGTTCCCCCTCAGGTAAACCTAGTTAACCTGGTGCATCATATGGGCGGCACCATCCGCAAGGACTTCAGCGCTAAAGTCACCCACCTCATTGCCCATTCCACTCATGGGGAGAAATATAGGGTTTGTATTTCAGCAGTACATCATCTCCTCTGTAGATAAATCTCGGCAAGCTCTGCATGCTTATTGTATTTGGATTTAAAATATTTCACTTACAAGTTGTTCATTGGGCCACCAAGATTTCAAATCTGGTTAATCACGTGCTCATTAGTTGCTGGGCTCTGGAAATTATTATAGTTACGTTATGTAACAAAAAGAGAGAAAAATCTTTTTTAGTGAGTCAAGTCATTTGGCTGTCTTCTGTTAACTGCTTCAATAAGATACTTTTAATGTGTGAATGTATAAACAAAAGACCAACAGACAAAAGATTTAAGTCTAGACAAGCCTATGTTTCCTGGACTGCCATCGGCTGCATAGCATAGCAAGTGCCAATGGCAGTCATTTATGTAGGGTCTCAAAGATCTAGCCTTCTTATTAGAAGTCTTTGAGATGTAATTTTAGAGTTTTGGGCAATGCCCCGTGTTTCAAAAAGAGGTGCTGTGGCACGGTTGGTTGGTTGGTTGGTTGGTTGGATGGATGGATGGATGGATGGATGGATGGATGGATACACATCCTTATGAAACAGCCCAACTTTAGTTAACCTACCTCTACTCTCAGCAACTCATTGCAACATGGCTAGCTAATGTTATCTACACTGAGAAATGTGACTAACGTTAGATAGCTAGCTAAGAACACTCATTCACGTAATGACAACAGTCGAGACAAATACGACCAGTATGTAGCTACTAATGCATTCATGCCATAATATATCACCTCAATATATCATCAATAATATTAATATCTCACCTACAACACAACCTTAGCTAGCCTACCTCTCTCTATGCAACTATCCAAAAGTGATGCAGAGGTGAGCTAGTTTACAACTTTCTCCAACTATCCCAAAATGAGACAGCGGTGGTCTAGTTTGTGAACAAATGCAACAGAGGCATGTGTATATCATAGAATGTGCCTGGAATCACTCACAGCTTCCTAGCTAAGGGGAGCTAGGTTGCAGTATTGCTAGCTAGACTCCTCGTACATGTGCATTTCAGCAATGGAACTTGGACAGACAGACAAACAGCAAAAATGCCTCTTTCAAAATAATGGTCAGGATTGACTGATTCACACACTGACTTGCTGACTGAGAGAGGAGCTAATCTCGGTCATGGCGAAAGGATTTACTGACTCGGGTGCAGATCAGTTTAGAGAAACACACAGTCGCAAATACGAGTTCCACAATTCACAGATACTAGGGTTAGGGTTCTCTTGGCTAATAATTAGTGCAATGTGTAGTACTTAACCTAAATATGGCATGTGGATAATAGAAAGGAGTACACACAGGGCTGTCAAATGATTACATACATACTGTATACTTACATAATTAATCCCCACTGGCTGCGTTATTTTTGTATATTTATTTGTAGCTTGCGCAGTTGTGTGTTGGACTGTATCTGAATTGTCGAACAGTTTTTCAGGTTTTGGCCAGGGTGTGATTATGATTACAGCACAGATCTATTTTGTAAACCTAATCTAGCTATTTAAATATTATGCACATTGGGCAGCTGTGTACAATCACAGTTTCCAACAGTTACACCGGTTGATGTTTGGATTAAATCCTTTCTATTTAAGTGACTAATTAGTATCACATCAACCCTGACAGCCCTTTTAGATTAAACCAGAAAGGCATTCTAATTTTATTTTATTTGGCAAAATAAATATAGAGTCCCCTATTTATTATTTACCTTTTTTTCCTCTGGTGTTTTGGTCGTCTAGGACTAGAAATTGGTTTTCCCTGTTCCCATGGTAACCAATTTATTCACATTTGCTTATCTCTGTTGACTATTGAATGTAACGACTGTATTGAACGTTGAGTAGTGTAAAGAGTGTTGCAGCAAAACGTTGTTTCCTGAGAGTGGAGATCTGGACCGATCAAATACCTCTGGAGTGCTAGCACGTAGCCCATAAGCCCTGTTCTAAAGTCCACATAAAGCATTGCTCTGTCCTCCCTGAGAGACTTGGCGAAATATACAGCCCTTGGTTTTATTGATTCACTTGGGTTCACTTCACTTTTTCAATCTCACATCCCCTTTGCCACTGAAAGCCTGGCCAGGAATCAGCTCTGTGCTTGGCTGCGCAAAGAGTGTTCGAATAAGGCAAGTCAAGGTTTTTGTGATTGACAGTGAACATGCAGGCAGGCTATTGAAAAAGCGAATTATTTAACTTCATATGCATTGTGTCGTCCCCCCCACACACTTCGTTGTAATAATGGTAATTGTCTGTGTTTTTCTTGTAGCTCCAGATGTTAAGCAAATCCTTCCTCTGTAGCTGAGTAGTTATATATTTTGTTTTGGAGAGTGTCTGATTAAGGGTGCACATATTTATCGCTCTTGGCAAAAAAAAAATTAAATAAATAAAAAAGTGCTTAATTAGGTTGAATCATGCATTAGGTACATATGCATAATGCATTGGGGCAGAGTTTGGTTCGTACACTGTCATCCTCTAACTCTTTCTTCTTTTCTTTTTCTTCTTCCTGTGTAGTTGGCTGTGTGCATGGGTACACCCATTCTCACTCCAGACTGGATTCATAAGGCCTGGGAGCACAAGGATAACATGTAAGTGTGTGTGTAAAGATGAAGAATAATGTAAGAGGGTTGATATTTACACTCAGAAATTTCTCTCTCTGTGATCATCATCTGCTTGCGAATACAGCGTCATTTTATTTATTTGCCAATTTTAACATTTGGATCGAGGCTATATTTCAGAACAGGATACCTTATGCTTTCAGCTCTCCAGAGATTCATTAAAATCAGTTTAAAGACTATGAATCCTGTACCTTTTCGAGAGCATATGTTTATGCCAGGTTGCTATTTGTGCTGAGAGGGCTGATGCCAACCTTCTGCTTGCAGCAATTTTCACGCAGGCGATGAGGAGTTCCGTATGGCCTTCAAAGTGCCGCCGTTTCAGGACTGCGTTCTGAGCTTTTTGGGATTCTCTGAGGAGGAAAAAAGCAATATGGAGGAAAGGACGCTGAAGCACGGTACGGAAGAATCATCTTTAAATCTCCGTCGGCAGCTGCTGCTGACAAACTACAAAGCGTTGTTCTGTCGTAGCATTGTGAAACTTTTTTTTCTCATTCATTTGAACTCAAAATTCAGTCATTAGAGTCTTTGGGCCCTTCTGTCCAAAGAAGAGAATTGAGGTTATAATTTTTAATGTTAATTTGCGAGCATGGTGTGTGCTCCAGGTGGCCGCTTTCTGGAGGTCGGAGATGAGAAGTGCACTCACCTGGTGGTGGAGGAGAATTCCATTAAAGAGCTGCCCTTTGTGCCGTCTAAGAGACTGTATGTTGTAAAACAGGAGGTAAGATCCCGTGCTCTGTTCTGGAAGTACACACTGAGAAACAGGATGAATCCAGCCTCTTATGTTCATTTACACCAGCACATATGATCTGTTTGGATTCCTTCGTGAAAACGACAGATGAATGGCGTGTGTAAGAGGGTTGAACAATGTGGCTTGGACTGTCTAATCTGGTTGGTTTTGTATTCTCTACTTATTTTGTACTCTTCCCTTCCTTTAAGTGGTTTTGGGGCAGTATCCAGATGGATGCTCGAGCTGGGGAATCTATGTATTCGTATGAGAAGGTAACAAAAAAAGAACGTATATCAAATTGTATACCATTATGTTTATATTTTAGCCATTTCCTCTAACTCTTATTGTTATTGCTTTACTTTTGCTTTATGTGCCTCATGCAACTTTTTGCAAAACAACAGCAACAGGGAAATCTTCTAACTCCATACTAAACTCTTTGTAAAAAGTCTACATTTTCTCCATCTTTTTGTTTTGTCACCCAGTCGGAGAGCCCGGCGATGAAGAAGGCTGTGTCCCTTCTTTCTCTCACGACACCCACCAGTAATCGGAAGCGGCGGCGTCTGCGTGACACGCTGGCCCAACTCGCTAAAGAGACCGAGATCTCGCCCTTCCCCCCTCGCAAGAGGCCCTCGGCAGAGCACTCGCTCTCTATGGGCTCGCTGCTGGACATCTCTAACACTCCTGACACATGCAAGGCTCTGACAGGTGCGACGGAGAGAGAAAGACCTGCTTGTGTAAAATCTTACCTTTTGTGTTGAAGAACTGCAGCCCCACAAGCTCATGTTGTCAGCACCCCTGCAAAGGGTTTATGATGGAGCCATGCAGGAGTATGAGATGATTACAGTTAAGGCTAAGACTACCTAGAGATTCCTTGACTTCAGTGTCCCTGCTGGAGGTTTAAGATGGATCGATAGGGGCTCCAGGCTGAGTGCAAGTGTGTGAGCGATCGGAGGATAAAGCTGTTATTACTTTAAAAGTTATATTTTAATTTTTAAATGTTTTTTCATTTATAGCGATTTACAGTAATGTTTGTCTCTGATCTTTAGCTAGACTTGCCATTTATTTGACCACTCAGCCATCTTCAGCTCATAGTGTATTGCGCCATATTTAATTTAATTAGTATTGCTCCATATTTAATTAATGTTTCATAAATGATCATTCATGCATACTACTTTTATATGCATGTTTCACTTGGGCGACAAAGTAGAACATGATCTTAAAAAGTTGAATGTGGAGTTTTGCCTTTGAGTACATATAGAAACTAAAATAGTATTCACACAGTGAAATTTGTTCTGACAGCCCTCATGGAGTGTGAAAGAGCAGCAGAGTAGGCTCAGGGTGAGTGTGTGAGGCTGGTCTGTCGTTACAGAGTGTAGCGTGGAAGGCAGGCGTAGACAGAAGAAGCCTGTGAAGAGAAGGAGTGAGAGGGAGAAGGAGAGGAGGAGTAGGACAGGCAGAGAATGGCACTTTCACTGTACCAGCACCCCGCAGCAAGCCACCAAGCAGGACACACACCCTGAGCACACGCACTTGGAGCTCTCGCTCAACTCCTCACCTGAGTCAGGAGGTGTGTGTGTGTGTGTAGAAAGCAGTCAGAGTCTTCAGGTGAAGTCAGCCTGACCTAGGTAGGGGAACTAGGGAGCCAAAAGAATGACATTTTACAAATTACATTCAGAATGACATGATCAAAGCTCTCAGGCCACAAATATGTTTGGTATACCTTCACTACAAATTTGATCTCGAGTTGCATTGGAAGCGGCACTGAAAAAGTCCTGCAAAGTATTGGGTTTAACTCGAGGATACCCGCGGACACGCAGCATTGCAGAACTGTGAAAAGCATTACATTTTGAAATCTTTATTGCAAAATAAAAAGTTTGCTTGCTGTAGTGACATACACATAGCAATTACATTCATTCACTTTGGCTTCTTTGGCTTTGACTATTCCACTTCGTAAGTGAATATATTTGCACCAGTTCAATCTGGAATGTATTTGCGGAGAATCCAAAGTGAGGGGAAATCGTGTCAGGAGAGATTATCTTATTGCTCACCTGTGTGTCTGACCATGCATTTCAGAGAACTCCAGACCCTCCAAAAGCTCCACACCTGTGCTGCCCAAGCAGTCAGCAAGATGGCAGGTGTCCAAGGAGCTGTACCAGACTGAGAGCAACTACGTGGATATCCTGGCTACAGTCCTGCAGGTCTCCCCCCCCCTCCCCCCCTTCTCTCTCTCTCTCTCTCTCTCTCTCTCTCTGTGTGTGTGTCTGTCTGACTGTCACTCACTCTCTCTCTCTCTCTCTCTCTCTCTCTCTCTCTCTCTCACACTCACACACACACACACACACACACACACACACAC
>CM074955.1:16782376-16806985 GCA_037577455.1 Pangasius macronema
TCTCTCACACTCACACACACACACACACACACACACACACACACACACACACACACACACACACACACACACACACAGTGGCAATCCACAGTGCCTGTCTGTGGTCTTATCAGGCTGTACCAGTGCTCCAAACCAGTGGGGGAGAAAATGAATTAGATTCGTGTTACAGTGGGCAGCAGAGCCTACTCTACATCCAAACACCTGTGCCCCTTAGAGCCCCACGCACACAGGAGCACACTCATAGGAACACACATTAAAAAAGACAGAGTGTGTAGGGATCAGCTGCCATGACAACATCAGAACATGCAAATCCANAAAAAAAAAATAAAACATTAAAAACGTAATTGACAAATGCTCAGGTACTTTGATTAAATCTCAGGGTTTTGACTCTTCTGTATTTGCTATTTCAGCTTTTCAAGTATCCCCTGGAGAAAGAAGGGCAGGTCGGAGGCCCCATCCTGGCTCAAGAAGAGATTAAAACCATCTTTGGCAGCATCCCAGACATTTATGAAGTGCACACCAGGATAAAGGTGGGCATTCAGTTGTTTGAAGTGTGATTGAGAGTGTAAGAAGAGCGATTCATCCAGAGCAGCTGTTTAATGCTGATGAATGTCTTTTGGACAGGCGGACCTGGAAGAGCTGGTGATGAACTGGTCAGAAGACAAGAGTGTCGGTGACATCATTCTGAAATATGTGAGTGCGATGGAGTTTTGATCTACATGTATTGTCACTTCTATGGTGCTGAATGTCTGGTCCATTTGTAACACCTCATCCTTTTTCTTGTCAGTCTGGAGAGCTGGTGAAAGCTTACCCGCCTTTTGTCAACTTCTTTGAGATGAGCAAGGAGACTATTGTGAGGTGTGAGAAGCAGAAGCCCAGGTTTCACGCATTCCTAAAGGTATTTTTGTGTGTGTGTGTGTGTGTGTGTGTGCGTGTGCGTGTGTGTGTAGGGTCTCTGCAGTGGTAATTATGTCGAGAACTAAGACTGAAGAACCTGTGTCCTTGACCTTTTTCCATGATGGATTAAATGATAACTAAATAATTCACCTTTCAATTGTAAATATATTTTGCTCATCAAATAAAAATGAGATGTCAGAGTTGGTAGACAAAAGTGAAACTCCCCCTGTCCCCCCACTCGGTTTTCTACTAATTAATTCAGAAGTGTTTCACTCTATATGCTCAGCCACACATGGCAAGAGCAAGGTGAGAAACACCATTGTGTCGTGCTGGATAGACTGCAGACCTGTCTTCTGTCAGATCTGCATAGTAGTATGTGAAGAAAGATGCTGTTATACTCCATATTAGTTTAGTAGCTTTAGCAACCTTTTTAACTACAGTGAGGCGTTTTTTTTGTGATAAAATATCGTATCTTTGTAGTGTCTGTCTTGTTAGGCTAATATAACACTGTCTAGATCCAGCATATCTTACGACCAAATAAAGTTAATTATTCAAATTTTTATATTAGTTTTAAAATCAAAAATGCATAATAATAATAAATTAGGATGATGATTAAGTAGATATCTCGTAAATAGATCTGCTCATTAGAATATTAAGTGTACCCACTTCCGTTCTCCTCAGTGCTTGCTTTATTTATTGATTTACTGATTGATAAATTGAACGCAATGCTTCAGAGGCCCACTGCGCTTAAGTTGAAATGATATGCTGTTGACTTGGCGCTTGGTTTTCTTTGCATTCCCAGACAAGCCTTTGATATTTAGCTAATGTTGTAACAAGTCTCTCAAATTTCTCTATTATAATAGGATTAAAAAGGCCTTAAAATCTTTAAATCGAATTTGCTGATAACATTAGTCTCTAACTGTGTTTGCAAATAAAGATAGGACAATAAGGCCACCTGCATCTCTGAATGTCTTGTTTTCCTTGCTTTTCTCCCAACCTTTGTCTAGATCAATCAGGCTAAACCTGAATGTGGGCGGCAGACACTGGTGGAGCTGATGATACGTCCTGTTCAGAGATTGCCTAGCGTGGCTCTCTTACTCAATGGTGAGTCATATACACACACATACACACACATACACACACACACACCTCTTCAGTAATCATACATGCTTCTCAGTCAGTAGCTGGTTGCCTAGCCTTCTTAGATTTTTATCTGTTTCTTGTGTATTTAAAGGCCTTGATTAGAGACAGATATTTTGAGAAGTTTAAATATTTTAAGTATTCTACACCTGAGGTCACATTCTGGCTGTATCTCTTCATGTAATTATGGAAATCCGTCCCCATAACCTTTCTTTTTCATTTGCCACACTGTACTATTTCAGATATTAAAAAGCATACCTCTGATGATAATCCTGATAAAGTCACTCTGGAAAAGGCCATAGAGTCCCTCAAAGAAGTTATGACGTGAGTTAAATTATTTAACAACTCCATTTCAGATAATATTCTCATGACTTGCATTCATCCTCATGCTGTAATGGTCAAAGACCATGTCCTAAATCTTTTTTTCTGCTGTTCCATCCAGACATATAAATGAAGACAAGAGAAAGACAGAAGGCCAGAAGCAGATCTTTGATGTGGTTTACGAAGTGGATGGCTGCCCTGTAAGTTGCTTATGTGTTTACTCGCACAAATTCTATTCGTAGTGACGATCCGCTAATCTCTAAATAACAGTGCCAGTGCATCGCGCCTATCCTCCGCTCAGTCAAGCTTGCATCACTATTTATTTCACTTAATTAAGCAGCACGCTCCCTTTATGTTCTTCTTTTTCGGTCAGGATTTGTAAAAGCCTTGCATCATGTGCAGACAGTGTTATAATCTTCCTCCTTTCTTCTTTTGAGGTCCGTGCGAATATATTAATGTAGATTTGTTTGGGGTTTATCAGAGAGAATGCGAATCATTAAAAAGAGCTTGTGAGGAAGCATGTCTCTGCTTGTTTTCGTTTCGATATTTCTAAAAAAAAATTGCCTTTGCAGGAGCTTGATGTTGCTGCTAGAATTATCTGTGGGTGTGTGTGTTTTGCAGGCCAATCTTTTGTCTTCTCATCGGAGTCTGGTGCACAGAGTGGAGACCATTGCTCTAGGAGACAAGCCCTGCGACCGCGGCGAACATGTCACTCTGTTTCTCTTCAGTGACTGCCTGGAGGCATGTTCTCACTTGCACTCATTTAAGAAATATATCTTTATTTCGCCTCTGAAGTTGTTATATAATTTACGTGATGAAATCACATTTACTCTTGTGTGGCGATATTTTTAGAATGACTAGACAAGGAAAATCTTGGCTCTCATTTACAGGCTATAATGTTCACGTTAACCATCTGTTCTTTCATTTTTATATGCATATCATGCTTGTGCGTCCCTCAGCAGCTTTCTGATGGATATTCTTTTCAATGACTTGTTAACCAGCAGATTGCTTTTTAACTTCCAACCTGCTGACCACCCCCCCCCCCCCTTACACACACACACACACACGCACACGCACACACACGCGCACACAAAAACACACACACCCATTGCATTCACACAATATCCTTTAAGTTTATTGACCTCTTTAGCAGTGCCCTATTGAGTCAGCTCCTCCTCTCCCTCCCTCTCCAACACCCATCCCACCCACTCTGCTTTTTTCCTATCCCAATTACATATACTTCACAAGCACTCACTGAGTTCATGGTGAGAATGAGTTTGGGGAAAAAAGGTGTCTAATTAATGCATATGCAGTCCATGCTTGCTGACTCGGCTACTCCCCGTTTCCTGATTAGCATGGGTATGTGTTTGATTGGTGGAATTGGGTAGGGGGGAGGCTTGTGTCTACTGTGGCTGTCCTGTTTGCGCAGCTTTAGGGCTAGCCTGTTAATGAGAGAAGGGAGCTCTGGGGCTCCATCTGCTCAATTATTCATTGATGAATTCTTCTGTATTCATATCTGTTGCTCTACATCACCTCGCATCCCTTACTCAGGCCCCATGCTGTAGGATTAAAGGGTACCTAATGAGCCTGGGCGTTTAGCTTCCAGACAGTGATCAATGAATCATACACGCGACAGCCTCCATGTGCGCACACATACACCCACTGTATAGAGTCTGGACTTAAGCACACGCAGGAGGTAATTTATTGCTTGTATATGTGCATCCCCAGATTGCCAGGAAGAGGCATAAGGTGATCAGCACCTTTAAGAGTCCTCTGGGGCAAACACGGCCACCTGCTCAGCTCAAGCACATCACCCTCATGCCCCTGTCTCAGATCCGCAGGGTGCTGGACCTGCGTGACACAGAGGGTAAGCTCACAGTCCATGTTACAGCTATAGAACACACAGCTCTACAAAACACACCTGCACTTCCATTTTAAGAAACATTTCAATCCAGTGCTTGACACTTCAAAGTAAATTTGGGGTAACCCTTTTTCAACTATTTAAGTTATTATTTACCATCATTGTGGAAATTCTCAATGAAAACTGTCAAAGGATAGGACCCTGCCCTTTTAACTGTATATCTACAGAAACCTTTGAAAAGAAGCTGTAAAAAGAGTCCTCACTGTTTCAAAAGCAGAGATAAAATCGCTGTGCTTTTGTAACACTTAACAAGCAGAATATATTTGAGAGAGCTGATTGATGGCAAAGAAGTGTTTGAACAGCTCAGCCTCCAGAGCTTTTGAGTGACACCTTTAAAAAAAAAAAACCTGTCAGGTCATGAAGAATATTCCGAAAAATGTTAATGCCTAGATCCAGGTGTTCAAGTTAAAGGTTAATATCAATAATTGACCAAGTTGTCTATTTCTTTGTACTGTAGTTTACATCAGAGATTGTGTAAAACCAGTAACATATACTATATTCTTTCTAAAGCTAGATGTAGGCTTAATTTTGAAATAGTGTGGTCATCTTGAAAGCTGATCATGCTTACATTTGAGGGCAGAAAATTTTAAATCAGAATATGTAGTGAAAAAACTCTGGTTTCTATAGCTACCCCAGGCTCTATAAACAAGAAAAACCAATCAGTTCACACAATCCAAGTCAATTCAGCAATGTTCTCTTCTTGCACTAGACAGCTCATGTGCATGTTTTGTGAAGGTATGGCTTCAGCAGGAACTTGACTGTACCTTAATTGTCCACCAAATCAATCCCTGCTTGCGTTTTCTAAACTCAATATCTGTGTGTGGGTGTATGATGCATTCTGGGTGTACAGACTGTCAGAACGCCTTTGCCCTGGTTGTGCGGCCTCCTACCGAGCAGGAGAACCTCCTCTTTAGTTTCCAACTCACTGCCGAAGACACGCTCAAGTCAACCTGGCTCAAGACTCTTTGCCGTCAAGTGGCAAACACCATCTGCAGGGCCGACGCGGTGAGTGCTCTACCCCTTCGTGGAATCTTCCTTGGCTTCCTTCATCTGGAGGCCGACAAGGCCCTAGCGTAATTATTTATTTTATTAGGCCTCACTTTGTTTTATTACAGCAACAAATTAGGTGGCATGTGCAGGCCTTTTTGGTGGCAGTTAATCCTATTAGATTGTCCAGCGTGGTTAGGCTGGAAGACAGATTAATGTAATTAGAAGTGGAATTGTGCTTGAACTTTACACCTTGGAGGCAGATGGCTTTATCTCCATTCTACAGCACCACAGGTCTCTTGCTCTGACGCATGAGTGCAGGCCCAGACCTGCCAAGCAGCACGTGTAATTGGCTCCAGCCAGACAGATGTATATATTTGCCTTTATAATTAAAGAACAAGTACCACTAAGCCCTGCAGGTGAACGTCTGTCTTGCCAGCCTACAGGCACGGGATCCACCACAAGGTGGCGATGCACACCTCCGTTCAGTGTTCTCTCTCTCTCTAGACTAAGATGTCTCACTCATTGCATTTTGCCTGCAGAATGACTTTATATTTTATTCTATTTTAAAACAGGAAGACCTAATTCAGTGCACCGATCCTGACACCCTTCAAGTGAGCACGAAGGACATGGACAGCACACTGAGTCGAGCCTCGAGGGCCATCAAAAAGACATCAAAGAAGGTAGGGGTTGGAGCAACACTGTGAGTGTTGTGTGTAATGTGCTCACTCACACACGGTGTTCACTTAATGGCAGAGTAAAAACGGGTCTGAAACAGATTTTAGATCAGTGATGGATTTGGGTTGAGCCATGGTTTCCATGGATTAGTCTGTATAGCAGGGGTCACCAACTGGTGAACTGGTCCAGCTGTGAAGTCAACAAAGCATTTCATTAGACTGTACAGTGCTTGAAATAATAATGTAGCAGAGCTGACAAACGAGGGGGAGGGAAAAAAACTGTCTGTAGTTCAGTGACTGATTTTCTATTGCAGATTCTCTGTTTGTGATTTATCCACTCGCATGCATTTATTTAAATTATTTAACTGAATGCAGCTCAGAGACTGGCTAGAGGGCTAAAGACATTACACTTTTAATTTGCTAATTTACTACCTCTGGTCTGATTAGTGAACTAACCACATGGCTTGTTTTTGTTTAAAGATGTACACAGAGAAGTATGATTTTATTGTCCCTGCTTCAGGGAGAGATGCCTCTCATCTGTCCAGAGTACATGGCGCTACAGTAACAACATGAAGCGCCTGTACAAAACAGAACCACATATTGTCTTATTTGAAGGCTAATCATTAATGGTTAAGCTTTAAAAGGAAACTGGTGTCACTGTTCAGTCAAGTTAGCTGCTTATCTGTACCTTACACATAATTTTATGTAACTGGACCAAAGTTTTGTTGGATAATGTGTATAAACTGAATTTTTTATTTATTTATTTTTTCCCCTCCTTTTTGTTTCCAGGCTCTAATATGAATCTGAAATGTACAGATTGGGTGTAGTAATGATTGTGTTCATTTGCAGGTCACCAGGGCGTTCTCTTTCACCAAAACCCCTAAGCGTGTGATCCAGAGAGCTTTCATGGCCAGCAGTACCCCAGATGAGAAGAGCCCTGGCACAGGCCTTGAACATATGACTCGAATGACTAGCAGCTCCACACTGGCTGTGAGTCTCTCTCTCTTTCTCTTGCTTTTTCTCTTTGTCTCTCTCTCTGTGTCTCTTTCTTCGTCATATTTATTTTAGTAAAAGATGAGGGTTTCATTCAGACAAGTCATGGACCATATGTACAATTGACGACATGAATGCAGCATTTAATAGCTTGAAAGATTGCGAAACATATCCATATCTAGTCAAATATTGGGAAAACTGGATTTCTCAGACACATTTTCATTAAACGTGCTGTTATTACAGTTACTTAACCTACTTTACCTAATCTGCTTGGTTGTACCAGTAATCACTAACCATGTTACTGAAGATCTACCTCCTTACATAATCCAGTTCCAGCCCAAATCCAGCAGAGCAGATCTGGCTAATCAAGTAAACTGATTATGTGGAGCAGGTCTGTTGGATTAGGGCTGGGACAGAATTCTGTAAAAAAGTAGATCTCCAGCTACATACATGGGTTTTGATCACTGGCTTATACTGGGATTGCAAACAAGCCTGGAGAAGGTGATAAGCATGAAGAATTAATCTGACTTCAAAATGTATGCTCTGTGTTGCAGAGATTTCAGTGTTGTTGCACAGGTTGCACTGTATTGTTGGGCATTGTGATTTAGTGATTGTAGGACATAACTCGTTTTGGCCAGAGGCCTGCAATCCCAGATCTATTATGTACAAATCCCAACTGTGTCAGAGGTTTACATTCAGTTAAAGTAAGCAAATTCATAATTAAATTAGGCTTGAGTTAAAATAAGGACATTCACCTAATAAACATAGACCAAAAAAAATGGAACGGGTCTACAAGAAGTTAATATTTCCAATTTAACCCTTTAGCTGTCACCCTTAATTGTGCCTTACCAGCAGTTAAACAAGTTCATAGCTAATCTGTTCGATCAAATTTGTTAGTTATTGCATAATGAAATCAACGAATGGGTTGAAGGCTGAAATGTTTTGTTGACTGTTTTTACTAAGCGGTGCAATTAGCGTGCTCGGATGACAGATAATCTTTTCAGGCTCAGGAGCACGCAGGCATGTGGAAACACTGACGAAACTGAGCAAAATAAAATCTATTGCAAAACTGTTATATAACTCTGCTGCTTACCAGCACTAAATGGATCGAGAGAAAATAGACACTAGTCAGACTCGGATATCTTTTACGCGTGTTGCAAAGACAGAACTCCATATCTCATAGTCTAAACAATGGCCTGTGACTAGCTGACTTTTTGTCAAGGTTGTAAATACAATGTAAAACATTACAAACTACTTGTATTATTTTGTCTGTATTAATGCCCTTAGCAAGCTAAGTAGCTCAGCATACATTTACATTCTGTTAACTACCACTCTGTAAGCCTAGTCAATTAGCTTTCAATACATTTCTTCAGTGACGTGTGTTGCTGGTTTTCTTCAGCAGACAGATTTAGTTTTGATTTAATTTGCACCGCCTTTTTTTTTTTTTTTTTTCTTCAAACTAATGACAAAAAAAGGAAAAGCGGTGCATACTACATGGCCAAAAGTTTGTGTTCACCTGAACGATCACACCCATATTTGCATGTTGAACATCGCATACCAGATTTAGTCCTCTTTGCTGTAATAACCTCCATTTTTCTGGGAAGGCTTTCCTCTAAATTTTGGAACATGGGGCATAGTAGGCGTTCCAGTTCATCCCAAAGGTGTTCATTGGGGTTGAGGTCAGGGCTCTGTGCAGGCCTCTTGAGTTCTACCACACCAACCTTGGCCATATAGTGTATGTTGATGCATGTGTCTGTACTATTCTTTGGGATATATTTAGATCAGGCACTACTCCTTAAATGTTGTAGAGATTGAGGGATAGTTTGGTAAATAAATCGTCTAAAATAGATATTTTAATTCCTAACTACAGGTCTGATAACTCGTTTAAGAGGATAATCAGGTACTGTAGTGTCTTTAGTACACCGTCTCAGTTGTAGATAGGATGTCTTGGCTCTTTGTATTACCAAGATGTTTCATCTGATGCATGCATCTGTTGTATTATGGAGATGTCTTGCTCTATATTATCAGGAAAATGTCATCTCACCGAGCGCACACAATGTTGTTATCTAAAACCAAGCACCTTTGGTAGACACTTTCTCTCCAATTAGCTGCAGCTAGAATGAAGAGACGCTATGGTAGTAAATTAATGTAATGATTTCAACTAAATTCTTGAAATATCTCAATGATTCTATACTGAGTCTATACTAATTCTATACTAATTCTATTCTATACGAGTCTGAGAGAAGGTTGCGCAATATAGACAGAAGTAACAAACTATAACTATACTGCTAGATACATATAAATATGCAATACATATAAACAAACTAGTAAACCCTTCATGCATCACATTTTTAATACATGGGGAAAGGCATGCTTGAATTTGAGCCCACCGATGCCATAATTTTAGAATGTCTACATATTTGAAATGAAAATGTTACTGCTCATTTGCATATTGCAACCTTATTGCAACTCAATTGTTGCAACTCAATATTGCAACTCAATTGTTTATGTTTAAAGATACTTTGTGATCCAGGTGTCATGTGTACAACTACCACTGCCAAGTTGGCAGGAGAATAAATTCAATCCTGCATGCTTACCTCACTTGGTAAAGTAGCACTTCAGAAAGAATGCGAAGGACATTGCATCTGGTCTGAAACTAAACTGAAGCGGATGTTCTACTTGTTCCATCTCACTGCTTCAGTGTTTTTCATTTGCATCGTCAGTGTAACGATTTATTGTGTAGGGTCCTTCTGGCTTTTATTGTTTCCATTTTCCACATCAATTCCAGAGTAATTAAAAGGATACTGTTGCCTTTCAGGCTAACTCTTTTGAGTGCCTTTTTGTTTTGTTTGAATTTATATTTCAGGCTAAATACTTTTTCTGTTCAAATGACAAGTTGCCACTTTGCTGTAATGTAGTAGGCTAATCTGTGTGTGTGTGTGTGTGTGTGTGTGTGTGTGTGTATGTGTGTGTGTGTACACATGCCGGGGTGCGAGTGCAGATGGCTCGCTCAGCCTCCACGTTCAGTCTGAGTGGTTGTAGTAAAAATGCTGTAGTGCAGCGCTCCAATTCTCTGGACAATGCCCCCCGGCCCAGGGTGGCCGTCTGTGTACGCAGCCCATACTGCCCAGAGAACACTAAGCAGCCTGCTCCTGCAGAGTCCCATCTCAAAGTACCCACGCAGCAAGCATGCCCGGCTGCTCAGCAGGGCACGAGGCCATGCCGGGAGCTTGTGGTTTCCTTGGAGCAGCGCCGAGCCCCTGGCTCCCCCCGCAGAGAGACTCTCCTCTAGGTGTCCATATGATGTGAGCATAGCACACTTCTGGCTCCCTCCTTCACTAATGTTTAACCTTTGGGAAAGTGGTTGCACTTACTAACTCACTATGTCAGAGGGTGCACAGTTCCAGTCCTGGAGAGTTGCGTTTGGTGATTTCCTTGTTCACAGACACCTAGATGAATAATTAGCAGATTTATTTGGTGTGTTGGAGCAGGAAAAATCACTGGGCTTCTGCTGTCTAGGATTGTAGTTGTGCATCTTGTTGTGGGTGTGTGTTGGTCGTTCAAATTCGGGTACTATTAGAGTCCAAGAGCCAATAGCACCTGCTGAGCCTAAATTTGGATTAAATCTAATTGTAGCTCAAGTGGCTTGGGAATTACTAGATATTTATGCACCACAAAACAACCAAAACTCCACATAATGACTATTTATGCAAACAATGGCAGTTGTTTTTGGGTAATGGCTAATGTTGGACATTTTGTGTTCAAATACTCAAACAGTTTGAGAAATTGTCAGGAGGACTTGGCAGCTGGTTGAAAATATTAGGACAGTGAAGCCTAATGTGAATGAAACTATTCACAGCAAAACCATTAATGTGTTAAACCTCACGTCGTGTGTAACGGACCTTGCATGTCAAATGTAAATGGAAGCATCCCAGAAAATGTAGTGTAATGCTGTGAGGTTTTGTGTATTAAAAATGGCCATATCATATGCAACTGCTTTTAGCTGCTAATTAGTTAATAAATACTCGGATGAGTTTTGTTAATTATTGGGAGTTTTGTGTTAAGGCTGCGTCTGGGCTAGCTGATCACAAATACTATGACCGTCCATGTTGCTTTCATTGTTCTGTGATGCATAATAAATAGTCTGAATGCTCGCTCATGTGGTGGCATCAGAAATCTGCAATTCAGTGGCATGAAGCCACTCCCCCATCTTTTATTTTTCATATGGATGGGTTACTGACTGATGTATTGCATCCAAAGCCAGAGTACATGCCAGTCATGATGCTTTTAAACAAAACTCCGCTTTTCAAGCAACTGGATTTTGATTCGCCATTGATTATCTCCCAGAGCAGGCACAGAAGCACAGTGATAACTTAGGTTTCAGTAACTCTCCTGGGTGTCATAAGCTCGACTGAAAAGTGTGGGTGCTGGGTTCTGACTGGTGGTTATAGCAACAGGCAGGGTAAGAGTAAGGGGAATAAATTGGGTTCATGTTCCTGCTTAACCTCTCTTTTCCTCTCACATCTCCATGTGAGATTGCAGGAAAGAATGCAGCATTAGTAGTCTCCGCATGAACATACCAATCAAGCATTTTGTCATCAACAGCAGAAACTAATGCATAATTTAATACTTATTGGTCATTGATCAATCTGAAAACAGGGGTTTGTTTGTTCATATATTTATTCATTTTTTTAGAAATCATCTTAAGGAATTGAAAGTTCTGACTTTGCTCGTCACTCTGTTTATGATGTGGTGGGCTAGGAGAACCTGAGGTCACTGCGGCTGAATTCTGGCATAAGTAACCTTTGACCAAATTTTGACCAAAATTGGGTTTTCCTCCTATAATATACTTTGACACCTCATTTTAACATGATAAATATAAAGTTAAATATATAGAGTGATTTAAAAATCTTAAGTTATATGTAACTGTAACACTAGTGGGGCTAGTCTTTATAATACGAGGAGATTAGGTTGTAACTCAGTTGCTTCTGCGAAAAAACAACAGTAGTACTGTAAAGAAAAGAAAATTGGGGAATGGAAAATATTACATGTTTTTTAATCACCCTGTATTTTCCTTGCCTAGAATTTCTGCAAAAATCATATTAAATAGGTAGTGAGTATAACAAATGCAGCAATGGCTATAGGCTTTAATTAAAGGCAGGTATAAAGTGGATATAGTTTTCATGTTCGTATTTCTTATTTATTACCTGTTAATCAGTGGAATTGTAATGGAATCTTTAAGTGAAAATTTTCTCCCTTTTCACTTTTGGGTGTAGCCAGACTTTAAAATATTAAAGCTGTACTTGTGGTTGAGATGTTCTAAAGAGAAACCGATTTCAAAACTTTCTATACTAGAAGATGTCCGTTTCACCATGTGAAGGGTTTTCTCAGGCCACCACATATTCAACTCTAACACCATATGTCATTCACTAACCAATGTATTTGCAATATTTCACTCTATACACAAGAGTTAAAGCATTTAATCATTATATTGGTCAAGAAATATAATTAGATATTGTGAAGTTTGTGAAGCGTGACTATTTCCTAGTATGCTAAATCCTGGGGACAAAATGGCCGAAAATCTTCCCTTGAATCTCTGTAATGGAAAATGGTGTGAAAATGGTGTGAAATGGTCACTTCCACTTGGGGAGTTTACTGCTTTCCCTCCACCCACACTGAACAGTACTTAGAGTTAATTGGACATGACTAGTGAAGAATACTCCCTGAACATCTCTGAGACGTGCTACTCTCGGCTTCTCAGTATGGTTCTTCGTAACAAGGCGCACCAGATGTCAGACTTCCTGAAGAATTCATACATCCAGAAACTTGCTGATGCTAAAAAAAACACCCTGCCATTTTTTTTCACTCCATATGCATATTCTCTCTCGTTTATTTCCAGGCTGTGCACTCACCATCGATGGTCAATCTGTCATCTGCATTTGAGAGGAAGTACCACACCTTTAGCCGGTCAACCACTCACCTGATCTGATGCGTACGCCTTAATCTGTTTCCCTGCTCCGACTAAACAGCTAAAGAGCTTCGACACAGTGGTACAGTGCTGCTCAGATCACTGCTCTCTGACTTCCAAATGAAGGATAATTCTCATAATGTATGTTTTTCCTGTTACTAACACATGCATATATATTTTGGGCACTTTCATCTAACAGAGAAATGTTAATAACTGACATTTTCAGGCTATTTTTTAGAGAAATAGATTTTCACATTATTAACCAATGAAAGTATTTCTTAACGTCGTATGGGGAAGCCTATCTCAGCTACTTAAGTTTCCAGCTTTTATAAAGCTACAAAACTGAGTACTTTTAATATAAATGGGTTAAGAAAAACGATGGTAAGTCATTGTAGTAGAACCACTGCTCAAGCTTCACATTGTAAAAGTATTTTCTTTTATTTTTTAAATGGACTAGATCGTTTGTTTTGAACGGGCAAAAAAAAAAAGTGGAGCTGCGTACAGTGTGTATATTTATTCTCTAGAATAAATCATCTATATATATATAGTATATGTCAATCCTATAACGTTTCCTTTGTTTGTATTTATGTGTAAATAGGGTCCTTTTTTCATTTGTGGTAGTGTCATTCCAATGATTGTTTTTCTTATTTCTTGAATGTCACGTTTTAACTGTCACTGTAATGGCCTTTCAGAACCTGTACAAACACTTATCCATGTTTCATACAAACTCCCCTTTTCCTTTTCTTACTGTATTGAAATTACATTTTCTCTTTGTAAATGGTCTGTAGTGATTTTTGGAAATTGCTTTTATGTTTTACACTGTTGATTTACTCGTTTCCAATAAAAGACGGATGTAGCCAATAAATGAAGGCCAGTTCTGGGATTGGAGACAGTGTTTTGCAGACAGCTGTCAAAATGTTTAGTGCAATTATTTTTTTCCTTGGACAACTCGTCTCACAAACCTTTTAGAATATCAAGCTGTCCAAAGGGGTCATCATGTATACCTGGTTGACTGAGAGCCAGATACAGACCCAGCAAATGTATTTCTGCTGATTGAACCAAGCAAAAATAGTAGAACTGATAAATGATACGAAATGAAAAAACTGGCTGAAGTTCATGAACCACTGTGGCTTCTGTATCAATCACATGAATTTATGTAAATGATTTATCTGAAGGTAGCTCATTGAGAAAGGGAAGAGATTTCACAGACCGTCGCAGAATTGTTTTATTTGTGATGACCTGGCAGATGACGACAGAATGTTTGAAGAAGTTTGGATGGAGAAGTATGCATTTATTCTTTGCTTCA
This sequence comes from Pangasius macronema, assembly GCA_037577455.1. Classification (NCBI taxonomy): domain Eukaryota; kingdom Metazoa; phylum Chordata; class Actinopteri; order Siluriformes; family Pangasiidae; genus Pangasius; species Pangasius macronema. The sequence goes on from CM074955.1 coordinate 16,796,587, forward strand.
GTTTCAAAACATTTTTCATCCATTCAGAGTCCATGATATAGCACTGCAGATTCAGTCAGCTGAATAACACACATTTGTTTTGCTGATTAGCTTGTCAATATTAGGCCACACACATACTGTTGTTACCATTATTTGTTCTTTTTCACCATTTTTACTGATCCTGGGCATCAGACTGCCATCTCTACTAATCATAATGGTTGTACATTAAAGGGCAACTGCTGTCACCGTTCAGTCATGTTGATTGCTTATCCAGACCTTTAAAACCAAAGTATTTTATGTACACTATATGGCCAAAAGTTTGTGGATACCTGACCAATAACACCTATATGTGCTTGTTGAACATCCCATTCCAGATTCAGTCTCCTCTTTCCTGTTGTAGTAACCTCCGCTCTTCTGGGAAGGCTTCCCACTAGATTTTGGAGCATGGCGGTGATGGTTTGTGCTCATTCAACCACAAGAATATTAGTGAGGTCTGGCAGTGATGTTGGACAAGAAAACCTGGAATTCCAGTTCATCCCAAAGTTGTTCAGAGGGAGGGCTTGGAAGTCAGGGCTCTGTGTAGGACATTTGAGCTCTTCATCACCAACCTTGGCAAACCATGTCTTCATGTCTTCTAGCTTTGTGCACAGGGGCAATGTTATGCTGAAACCTGTTTGGGCCTCTTAGTTCTAGTGACAGGAAATTGTAATGTTACAGTATACAAAGACATCCCCCACATAGGTGTGATGGTCAGGTGTCAATGTATAGTGTATCTTCACCATGCAGACAGACACATATGGGGAAGAGGTTTAGTTATATGATTAAGAAGAATGAATAAGATTTTTTTTTTTAACTAAGGTATGATTGATTATATGAGGTGTGGTTGTCCACAATCTCAGTCATCATCTTGATATTTCCACCCAGAATTTGATGCGATAAACTAGAGAAGAGATTATGAGTGAGAACACATTATGCAAGAGACGGCCAAACACATTTAAGCCAACAAAGACGTTTTTAAGACGTCTTTAACAATCTTGCTGTTCCTCCATTAATTTTTTATGACTGAGTTATATACATATCTCATAATTGTAAAATGACTCATAAGATGTATGCTTTGGGAGACCAATCTTGTAATCATAAAATTGATATACATGACTTGGGAAGGTAGCAATTAACTGATTGATGGACAAGAGCAACTACACTGAGCAAAGCATAAACTTAAAACTTGATAGTCATTGGAATATTCTAGGGATGTCAACTTGTCGGGTTGGTGAAAAGAGCAGTGAGGCAGAGATTAAAGAAAGCAGGCAAAATGTACTGTTAGTGTGAATGTATTTCAGAGTAGATGAAGCCCATTCTACAGTCAGCTGCACAAGACTATGCTGGGCAAAGTCTTTTTTAAAATTGTCTTTTGCTTGGACCGTTAACATTTATTAACACTGATATTAATCCCACTCCTGTCGGCTCTGTCAGCAAGGAATTCCTCACACAGTTTTGTTTTTGTAAAGCTAAATAAAAAAATTAATAAACCCTTGCACTGTGGTATCATGAATACCATTATGACCAGCGATGTGTAAAAGAGCGCATTCAAAGCCGCGGGTTGCACTTCACAATCCAATCCCACTCAGCTAATTTAGAGTCAAACCAGCGGTGCTTGTCAGCTCGAAGAGACCGATCCAGACTCGTCTTTAGAGATAAACATAGTGGAAAAAAACTCCCTTCTGCATCACAAATGCATTTTAAAAAATTGGTACAATAAGTGGAATAAAAAGATTGGTTACAAAGATTGATTATTTTTAACATTTACTTTTGTTGTTAACAATGTAGCCTAACAAGCGTCGAAGCTGGAAATTGAATTTTTAGTCTGTGTATGGCTGTTAGTTGATGTGCGCTTTAACTCTACACAAATAAAACAGCCTAATAATTAGCGGTGTCCTAAAACAGTTTTAACTATGGAAAAAATACAACTACTCAGCATTGTATTGTGTATGGTTTTATAGGTAAAATTGTAGGTGACCATTATCAGGTTAATTATGGTAGCTTTTCTGTTCTATATTGAGCTTTTTATTTCTCCTTCACAGTACAGTGCAGATGAAGCCAGCTTTGCTAGGCATGGTGATCCCATCTCTCAAAGGCTCAGACAGTGAATAGTTTCCTGGATAATGTCTTCATGTCAAAGCCCAGAGGCAAAGAAACACCAAGGAATACCAAGTGGAAAAAACCCACAAAGAAGGCCAAGTCTTCTTTTCATATTTTTTCCCTCCTGAACTTCAAAGTGAATGAAAAGCCCAGTTGGACTGGCGTGACTTGTGCTTTTATTCTTCACAGTGTTGATAAGAAATCAGTTTCAGGCGAGATGAAGCCAGAGGTCGGCGCCTTACTAGAAAGTTAGATCAGCATGTGAGACCTGCTTAGGTTACAGAGTCTACCACCGCTTGACCTGGAGGAGAGTGTGGTAATTGAGTCCTCACCTGCCCTGAGGTAAATCCACACATGTAAGGCGCAGTCTGTGTAGTGTAGATTAGCTTTGTGTCCTTGCCTGTGGAGCAATCCATATGCCAGTGAGTCAGGTGTTAAATTTTTTAAACATACTTGTCACATATGGATAGCCTTGATTAAGGAGCACAAAAGACAGCAGTCTCCATATTAAGTTTATGGGTGACTTTTAGTAGGAAAGTCTGAGATACTGGTTGTGAAGAAGATAAGCAAGCATCACCATCTTACAGCTGATTTATATCTGATATATTCTGGTTGCTGAGAATAGAGCAAGTCTAATGCAGTGGACCAAAATTGTGAAATGAAAGCAGTTGGATGGGGAAATAATCTTCACCTAATAACCTGATTTATGCTTTAGCCCAAAAGTATTAGTTTGTTTTTATTTACTCATGAGCACATCTACTCTCTGCTTAGAATGTGTAATCTGGAACCTTATTCATCATTTGTGTAGTGTCACCCCTGTTATATTTTTAAGAAGCATTTAGTGATCCACATTAACAGTACATCAGGCACACTTTCTTGCTGCTAGCTACCCAATAGGTAATTACTGATACGTGTATGGGTCATTCAAGGTTGTTTGTTCATTTTAGCCCCAAAATGAATCTGAAATGATGAAAAACAAGAACCTCACAAATGAGAGCATTTTGTAATATTTGTTGTTTTAAAGCCAAAAACTGTTTTCAACATCTCATTTGCATATATATATATATATATATACATCTACAGGAATCTACAGAAGAGCTAGAAAGTAGACTTGATGTGACTGGTATATATAGTTGTTGAAGGAGGTAAAAAGACAGTTGTCTCAATAAGCCTATTGATGACTATTCAAAAACTCCAAAATGCAAGTTTGTGGAGTCCCTTTTGATTTCAGACATTTTAATATATTATATGAAGAACAACCTAAGAATGAAAATCATAAGAATTCCATGTGGAGTGCAAGAAATTTTAGCAGAATGGGCAGACTTGTATTCAAGTCAAACTTGCATCTACACCCAAGATATGTCATGAATTCTGGTAGTGAATTTGCTATATGATATGTAAAGCAGCTTTGTAAATTATTGTTTTGTTAATATGAAATAAAATAATTCAAACTACAGCATTATAGATTAGGGGTTCTCAAACATTTTGGAGTGAGGGACCCCTTTAACTGTAAAATCAATTGAACAGATCTTTTCAGTATGGATTTATTCCATGATCATTGTTTAAAATTTTCAAATAATTTTTTTTTGAGGAATAGAGCTTTCTGTTTCTGAGCTTTTTTTATTAGGTCCGAGTTGCCTTTGTTGCTTGGACCCTTAAACATAAGTTTGGTATTCTGGGATGTGATTTTCATCACTGTATCAAAATAAATAAATGAATAAAATCATGGAACCCCTGGCTATGCTTCACATACCACACTTTGAGAACCACTGTTATAACCTACATCAATTCATTAAGAAACTCTTTTAGAATAAGGATTGTTCAAGGTTTCTGTGTATAATATCCATCTCTGGTGGGTAAACCCAGTGTTTTAGCACATAGAACCATTAACCTTTAAGTAATCCCCCAGAGGGACAAACTGTAGAACTCTAGAGTGCTACACATTTATTTCTTTTTCTCCATCCTAAATCTGTAGCCAGATTCCTGCAACCCACCCAGTATCTCAATAAGGACCTAACTTAAATTGAATTAGCAGCCTTAGATGTATGGAGAGGATGACTTGGGTTTGAGGGTAAGCAATCTGAGTACCAGTTGACGCAGAGTCCATTATCAGGGTAATTATGATAGTGTTTTTGTTATTGATCAGGCTTTTTCATTTCCCTCTTTAAAGCATGGTGCATATTTTTTTAGAATTCACCATAGCTTTGCTTGGCACAATGCTTCCATCTCTCAAAGGCTTAGACAGTGAATAGTTTCATGGATAATGTTATTGTGTCAAAACCCAAAGGCAAAGAAACACCACGGAATACCAAGCAAAAAAAAAAAAACATGACGAAGGCCAAGTCTTTCATTATTTTTCTTCTCCTGAACTTCAAAGTGAATGAAAGCCCAGTTGGACCGGCGTGTTGCTGCACACTTAGGCTTTTATTCTTTGCAAACTGTCTTCAGGGAAGAACAAGCCAGAGGTCTGTGCCTTCCTAGAAGTGTTTGGGTCAGAGACTACACCTCTACTTGACCTGACACAGAGTGGGATTATTGAGTCATTGCCTGCCCTGAGGTAAACCTGTACATGTAAAATAATGGGAGCAGTAAGATGCTATGCTAGGTCTTTCTGAACACCAATGTAGGTAGAGGATGAGGGCCTCCAGGTCACAAATTACTCCATGTTCAGTGAGCTCATGCATATTTACATATTTAAACTGTGCTCTTAATGGTTCATCAACCCTTGCTGGGAGAGTTTATATGCTGCGTGAGTATTTTTATGACTTTATGCCAGCAGATGGACGTTCTTCTGAAAGACTCCAACCATGGGAAATTAATGAGGGGTTACTCTTTGCTTTGTGACCAGCTTGTGGATGGCTCTTATTTAAATGGGATACTGGTTTTCGAGCATATCGCAATATCGTTCTCTGCAGGTAGCAAAAAACTGCAGAAGGATTGGGAGATATAATGCTCATCTATTGACCCAACCTATGGTTTAATGTCATTTCAAATGTGCTAGGTTAAGCCATAGGGTTGTTTTAAAAAATAATCTGAATCTCAAATACCTATTACTTATCTTCAAATGCCTACATAGGCTAAAATTAAATACAGTATATAATAGAAAAAACAAGAAGATGGATTGCTTGCATTAGGGTTGATGATTTGTGTTTGGTACTCATTCGAATTCTGTGACGTTCACTCCACAAAAGCACACTAATGAAATCATTATTGATGATAAAACCTGATAGAAGATGAAGGCTTGCCATTGATGAGCTCAGTACACAGTCATTTATCAGAAAGCAGTAATAATAGGGGTTGACCAAAAGATGCAGCAAAGACTTTTGTCTTAAAATGGGCTGTGAGATAAAATCTGTTTGGAGGAATGCCCTCAATTACAGGGTGTACTGTTGATCTTGGTGTCCCTTCCTATGGTCTCTGCAATTCACTGCTTTTCTACAGATACTACTCAATAATTGGTTCATGGAAAAAAATTGAGTTTAGTTGAAATCTTTTAAGAAAGGGACTGTTCAGCAACAGCAGCTCAATTGTTGCTCTGAATAGCATCTAGGGTAAATTAACGCTTAGATGTAGTGGTGTTTTCTTTTAAATGGACAAGCTAGTCTTTTCCTGACAGTTCTGTCAGTACAAGCCTCATTAGGGCTTCCAATCAGCATGACTGTTCTCTCCATGACTATTAAGTGAGATTCAAAAAAGTTCTCAGACAATCATGACCTCCTTCTACTGATTGACTTTAACAATTTCTCACCTACCACTGAAAGCTAACACATTCATACATCGTACATACATCTAAAGATGATCTCTGACTAATGCAAATCCTCAACTCGTACCTAAATTCTGCCATAGTCTTTGCCACTAGCTATTTAAGACCCATGACAACCTTGTGGGGCTGACATTGCCGACACATGCAGTTTGATACTGTTTATTTCGCACACCCCCATACGCTTGCTACCGCTTCCTTCTCCTCCTTCAAACACACTGTTTTACTGAGAAACTCTTCTAGCTCAGGACTCAGATCTCCCCTCTTTTGTTTGAAGAAATCATTATAAAGTATAATTACCATGAGCCTCGCTAGGTTGGCATTTCTGAGACTAAAATTGGTTGTCATGTGCACACAGGCTCAATGGCTGGTAGATGGGGAGGGGAAAAATGATCTGTAATTTGTTCTTCCATTATGCATGACAAATGCATTATTCTTAGGACCAGACAAAGTAGGAAAGCTTTGATTTAAAAGATAGCTCCTAATGGTGTATTCACATTGCAGCGAAGCAAGCCGTTGGTCACTTTTGGGGTGGTGGATGGCAGGGGGGTGTGTCACTTAAAAACAACAACGATGATAACTGAAGAGTACTGTTGTCTTGGATAGGGACACCATATGCTTGGTTTTGTCAATATGTTGTTGTATAATTCATATACATTGTGATTTGTAGAGTGTCTTCGCCTTGCATTGTTTAGCTAGAATGGCAATATGTTACTTAAGTGTAGTGTTTATAGAGCAAAATGACACCTGGATAAGCCTTTCATGACTATTACCTTAAACATTTATAAAGGCTATCCTCTGTTCTGTCATAAAAACTTGGGTGCTTCTGACACCCAAGTCAAGCCATATACATATTTGTTCACAGGTTTGTGTTATGACACTTTCCACTGTCATGAAATTGAACTTGGAGCGTGTTGATTAATTTTTTATAACAGCAGCTCTGACAATAGTTCTGGCTGTAATTCAAATGAAGATTCATATTAATGCACTCATTCTAATATTATTGTTATGCTATAGTAATAGGTCATTCATAGGGACTTGGATGATGGATGCTCCATGACCTATGCCTAACAATAAATGGATTAAGAAAATGGGTTGTTACTTAACAAAGCAAAAATTTAGAATTGTTGATATGGTGAAGCATTCTATAAGGATACGTTTATTTAAGATTTATGGAAGGAGTCTCCAGTGTCAGCACTTACTATAACAGTAAGGTTTCCACCATGGGAGAGTCTTCAAGACAGCGGGCTTTGCGCTTTCCTCTTTCTCTGTAACATGCTGCTTTTTTATCTTGTTAACTTCATGAGAAAATGAAAGATTGTTGTTAGCTTCTACAGTGCAAATGATAACAGGAACATGTCATGTGGTTGTTCCACAATATTAATAGTAACTACAATGGATAAAAATCACGTGGCATTCATTAATAAATAAAGAAAATTGGAATCTTGGGCAAATTGCTGTTACTTGTATAATTGTGTAATCCAATCAGGTGTATTTAACATCAAGAACAAGAAAGCAGTCTTTGGAATTTATTAGAATAAACCTTTATAGATGTTTATGTAGGATTATATCAGTATGACAGAATAATCTTTTGGAATTGGAATCTATTTAAATTGGACCCCAGGTTTCAGATATTTGGTTTTCTTTGCCCTTTTAGCACATATATTGTGATCAACTTGATTCATACTGATTTAAAACTTCATAGCAATGTAACAATGCTCATATTTCATCTTTATGTCAAATAGTGCAAATGGCCAGAGGAGCATGGCCTGACTTTTCATCACTTCCTTAGTTTACAGACCTGCCAATGCTGTAACTCGATGTGTTATTTCAAATGTTACACAGAAAGCACTGCATACACTGAGACCCACAGAGACCTTGTCTTGTTATTTTTGAAGTGCTTCAAAGATCTGGTGACTTTATGCAGGGAGCTAGTCTGTTATCATTGAATTGAAAACCGACTCAATGCCAGTCACTTCAAAGTCACTAATAATCCTGACCGATTTTTTGTAGTGTTTTCCAAGAAAAAGTAAGTAAAAGTGTTTCACTTTCTATGCTTATTTCTTATGGTTAAAGTGTCAAAGCTGTAGAATGTGATTATTAGAGAGAGTCGGGGCAAACTGGGGTGCCATATATATATATATATATATATATATATATATATATATGATACACTGAAAACCTGTTTTTCAGCTCTTGCATTCAATACTTCATACCTGAAAAACATCAAGTTCCCTATTTTCATCCAGTGCCACTACACTCTGAAGATATTTTGAAACACATGATGTGCCATGTTTGCATTCAGTGGTCTGATTGTGGGGCAAGCTGAGATCAAACATGCTCAGATCCTGCTGTGGGTTTGTATATGCACACTCCAGTGACATTTTTTTTTTTTTTTGCATGTGTGATTCTGTTTTCAGGTGCTTTTCTGTTCCCTCACCACAGGAGTATTTTTTTGTGTGTGTCTGTGCCACATTTGATCAGAAGAACTCCTCCAACTTCACACTTCTGGAGAAACATGGCAGGAAAGATGTTTACCAGTGTGTTCTCCAGGGGTCTGAGTAAACTTGCCCTCTCATAAAAACAGCCCTCACACACGTTCCTTGTTTAGTCATTAGGTATCCAAACTTCAGTGATATCTGCCAATTAGGGATATATCTGACACTGATACTTTATTTGGGTCGAGCAGATAATGTTCTAAACACGTACAAATACTGATGCGAGTATGAGATGCACAATTATTTTTATTTTGAAAGCTTGCCAAAAAGCTTCAGATGTATGCATCAGGACTGGAATCCCACAGGAAGAAACGAACAAAAAAAATTTAATATGAGAGGGTTTTACTTTCATGTGGTGCTTGAATGGTGCATGAAGCTCATGACCTGGTTGCCAGGTTTAAGAAAAATTCCTACCCCAAAAGGTAGATATAGTTTCCTTCTTTTTCTCAGTGTTTTTGTGGGAAACAAGTTAACAGTGGTGTCCATGCATTTCTGATTTGCACTATCTGCAATACGGAGACATAAGCAGAGCCTGGCGTCCCTGTTTGTGCTTGTTTTTTGGTAAACCATATTTCTACCAATATTTCTGTACAAACAAAAGAAATATGCCATGACACACTATATCCCATGAAGACCACAAGACAGCAAATGTCTGCAGAGCTCTCCCCCCAAAAAAAATTACATAATTGTAAAAATATTAACTTAGTACCTAAAGAACCCCATTTTGACTGGCAGCAGCACCGTAACAGCTTGAGAGTACATTCTGATAGCATGTTCAGTCAACTTTTCAGCTCTTTCTGGAATGCAACAAACCCCAAAACTAACTCTGATTAAATATTATTAAGTGGCTCCTGCTGTCAACTATAAACAGTTTCTTGATTTGAGAAAGATGTTGTTTTGAAATAAACTTGCTTAATCAGTCATTAGATAAAAAGTTCCACAGGGCATCTGGTTCAGGATTTGAATGAAGATATGATCTGAAAATTGCTATTTGTTATTGTAATTTGTGAATGATTAATGACATCTTTTTTAATACAGTGTTTCTGGGGCCCAATTCTGGTTTAAATCCAAATACAAAAAACAGATATATTTTGAGCGAATGCAGATAGTGGCATTGCGTTACACCCCTACTGCCTGCATAGAGAAATGACAGTTCAAATCCATGGTTGGTCAGGCCAAAAGAAATGTGGTCCATGATTAAAAAACAAACAAACAAATAAATAAATAAGTAAAAATCCTGTAATCTTTATGCTTTACATCCAGTAGTGATGACTAGATATGATCTGTTATGCTGTTTAATTACTCTATTCATATGGTCCTTAATACACTGACAAGATTTGGCCAGATGGTTGGTGAATTTAAAAAGCTGTAATTGTTATTTAAGTGTCTCTATAATGTTTTATGACTGTCAGATCTGTTCATTCATTAACTTGTCTGAGTGGAGAACCCCTGTGTCCTCAAACAAATATTATACCATTAGTGTTATACCAGTGCTTTGCTCTGTTGAAAAAAAGAAAAGAGCCACAGTGCAACACTTTCGACATAGGAAGCTAAATCATTTAAGAAGGCTGATCAAAGAGAAGTGAATGAAATGTCAAATTGGTGTCCACTGATTTTGACCAATTCCACGTTTTTATTTTATTTAAATGCACGAACAGTGTCACTATGAAGCTTGAAAACTGACAGAAATATTTGCATATGAATTTCATATATTTTAATTCTATTTGAATCGCATTCAAATTCTATTTGATTATGTGATTCTATTTGAATTTGAATCATTTTTGTTAAAGTTTTTTTTTCTTTGTTTTGAACTTGCTTGGTGTAAGATTTACCTTTTAAAAAAATTATTCAAAATTTCAGGTTACAGTTTTGAGATTTTTTTTTAAAAAATCCCTAACTAAAACCCTAAATACAGAGCTCAAAAATTCAAATCTCAAAAATACCGATTTTTGTTTAGTTTAGTTTATTCATTTATAAAACACATTTAAAAACAACTGAAATTGAAGCCAAAGTGCTGTACAAG
>CM074955.1:16810532-16825632 GCA_037577455.1 Pangasius macronema
TGTTTCTCCAGGACCAAGGTGCTACACAAGACAAACACAGAACAACACAGAACTACAGGGACTACATAATTTATACACAAGTGCACAAGTGCAGACATGTGCAGACAAGACAGAACAAGACAGTACAATGACTACAGCGCCGACCAGTACCTCTTGTACAGTACGCAGTTCTGTTTAAAAGTGACCTAGTGACAATAATGCAAATATTACAAGAGTAAGTAGCTGAAATAGTGTAAACATAAGAGTAGCAGCCTATGTACAGTAATAATCCAACCCCCAAAGTTCCAAGTTTAACCCATTAACAAGCCAAAAACTCCTGAGGGAAAAGGTTCAGAAAAGGCAGAATGCAGCAACTTGGAGAAGAAGAAACAAAAAGAAACAAAAATTTTTGCAAACAAAAGTGTCCAAACAGCTTGCTGATGTCCTCAGTGATTGTCTGGCAGAGATGTGTGGCTTCCAGCATGACTAACATCCTCTACTCAAATGCATGTATCACAGGCAATATTGGTTTGAATCTGTTTAGCTACATTTCACATGGTGAGGTGGAAGCATTTTACCTTTTTTTAAAACTATGTAGCTTTAGGGAATAAAACTGATTTGAATAACTAGTGTTGATAAATAGTAGGGTCCTGGAGGACTAGTGTATAAGCCACAGCACTCTCACTGTCACGGCCCGGGTTTGATTCCTGGCCAGGGAACCAACCTCAGTCTCTGGGGCTGCATATGACATTGCACCCCCTGTGCCGGTCCCAAGCCTGGATAGAGTTGGGGAGGGTATCCCCAGTAAATTGATTTGGTGTAAAAACTGTACTAATGCGGACCAGTGATCTGTTGTGGCAACCCTTAACAGGAGCAGCCGGAAAAAAAAGAACAACAGTGTTGATAAATATTACATAAGCATATTCTACATGTTTAAAAGAACTGGCATGGAAGAGGGATAATTGCATTCAAATGAGATAAATATGTCCTCAGGTGCATGAAGCAAGAAAATGTCTGCAAACTGAATAAATACCAGACAACAAAGGTCTAGCAAAATATATATTTATTATTTTAGACTTGCATAGTGAAAAAAGTGCAAAGATCAGTGAGTTAAAACAGACCAGTGAGCAGATTTTTCAGCCCATAGCTTTCTTCAGTGCTCACCTTAGGAGTTGCTCTTGATCAAGCTCAACTGGTCTCAATCTTCAATTATGTGTCTGTAAAAGGGATGAACTGTTGTTTGTTAGGTGAGCACTGAAGAACGCTATGGGCTGAAACGTCTGCTCACTGGTCTGTTTTAACTCAGTGATCTTTGCACTTAGGTAGAACTTTGTGGGCTGGATTTAATTCAGTGTGAGGACAGCCTCTGCCTTGGTTTTTAAAAGAGCAGGTATAAAATGAAACCATGTGGTGTTTACTGTCAAATTCTCTAAAACACTTTTCTACAACAAATCTAATATATTAAAGTTTCTATTGTAATGACTTACATAGGGCAGATACTCCACATATGTGGATTAAAACCATGTGTATATATTGATGTGATGTGTGGAGAAGTTTAACATTTTGGAAGGAGTCTCCAGTGTCAGTGCTTTGTAACAGTCATAGGTAAAGCTGTAACTGTTTTTTGCACTATGGAAACGTCTTCAAGACTGAGTTACAAGCTTTATGTTTTTTTCTTATTACCTTCAAGAGAAAAAAGAGACAAAAACAAAATACCTAAATTATTTCTTGGCTGTTCCATAACATTAAACATAACTATAAATGGATAAAAAATATGACATGTTTTTCTTTAATAAATAAAAAAAATTGTTAGCTTTGGTAAGTTGCTGTGATGTAAGAGGAATTCAGGGCATGCTGTTATTGGAAAAATAATCAGCTTCAGGGTGGTAATAGCATTACATCACCCTGTTGTTTATAATTTTCCAATAACAGCATGCCCTGCATAGCCTCCCTATCATGCAAACCTAATGCACATTATTAGACAATGTTATTCTGTACAGTCTTCCTCAGATGAAACCACAGGAACAAGGGCAACATAATCTCTGTTGATGCATCACCATTTTATTTAAACAGACAACAATAAAATCTACACTTTCACTATTACTACTTGTTCTGTTGATGGACAAATAAAGTAATGTTTGTATTGGATGCTCCTCTGGATAAAATGTGCATGCAGAAGATGCTAGTATGCCGAGGTAGAACATGGTTTCTGTTTTATAAACTATCACAATTGCTTTGTGTCCTCTAGAAAGCTGAGATGGAGACACTGTCTAACTAATAAACAAGGGGAGGTTAAAAAAGGAGACCTTAAATCAGAGAGAGGACCAAACTGTAGAGTCTATTTATTTCTGTCAGTACAGAGTAATGGAGACTGGAGAACACTCCCTTTGAAGATGAGCAAATGGGTTTCAAGCTGCATGTGGCTGTTTGTGAAGTCCAGCTAGTGCTCGTTTGGCCCAATGGCTGGAGCCTGCTGTTTTTGGGGAACTCCTTGCATGGCTGGAAGTGTTGACGTAGCCTCTTTAGGCATGGAGAAAGCATTCTGTTTCAGAGCTTCACTGTCATTCTTCCACTGTTTCATGACAGTTTTCTGAGCCTGCCTCTTCAAGTAAGACTTCTCCCACTGATAGATCAAGTCCTCAATCAGTCCCACCTATAGAGCAACACCAACAAAACTGCAGGATTAGAAGTGCACAATGCAGGGAAACTATCAAGTTCAACCCAGAGACCTATATTTTCTCATCCCCTTGGAGGCTTAATTACCTCCTGAAGATGGTAGGATGGGGCTGTACTTCCCATTCTCCTTCATTCTGGAGGAGATCGCCAAGCATGGGAATATTTTTTTTTTTGTCTCTGCTTTGAGTAAAGAACAGAAGGCGGAGTGAAATATGAAAGTGAATGCACAATGAGAAAATGAATGAAAAAGCCTATATAGAGACAGGAGATACTGTAGGAAAAAGAAAAGCTTCGAAATTGAAGGGGGCCAGAGAAAAAGAAAACAATGAACAGAGGCAGAGAGAGAAATATGAGAAGGAAAAGCTAATGCAGCAGAAAGAGTGTGAGTGAGGTTAGACGGCCTGTTTACCAGTGCAGTCAGGATTCAGCCTAAGACACTGTTTTGAGAGGATCTTTCCCCTGGACACTGACATAAATTTGACACAAGAGTGGACTCAACAGTCAATTCACCTCCTAAATGCACTCCTTCTCCCTCTTCTGAGAGTGGTCTCACACACACACAGACACACACACTAGCACCGGGCTCTAAGGGAACAACCATTAGGTCTTCTATTAATGTGCAGCTCGCATCTCTGCTGTGTCTCTGTGCGTATGAGGGAGCTTGACAGAGGAAAAAGAAAAAGCACCAACCAGCAGAGGGTGGGGCTTCACAAGGCCATGGCCAAAACCGGAGGCCACGTCTCTGATTTGAGAACTGTAAAAATGCTGCCAGTGTTTGCCAGCATCTATCAGAGCTGGAGCCAAAACACAAGGTCTCTACAGCTCTAGAACACAGGATGTACCAGCTACAAACCTACAAACCTAACCATTATTCACCTCTGCTGATGGGATGCCTGCTGTCCAAATCCCATCTCAGTTTTTTTTGGCAATATTTTCTGCATACTCAACCGCTTTGCTTTGGTAGCTCCCCCTTTTTTTTGTGAAGCCTTGATTATTTTTATCTACGGACTCCATCTATGGGCACTGCTGCATGAAAGAGCCAGCCATGCATCACTTTCACTCTTTTAAGAGACAAGGCAGAAAAAATGAAGGAGGCTCATCCCAGGGGTGTGTTACTCACAGTTATTTCTACTGCTCATGGGGCTAGAGTGCACTTATTTCAGGCTGGTGGACCAGGCAGCCTGAGAATCTGCATCCAATGTCTCACCAAAGCAAACAGACCATTCGGTGTAGGCCACAGTATTTCAAAACATAGCCTTTGTGTTTGTCAGCTAAAGACCTTTTGATTTAGGTTCCCACAAATACAGACCTGGATGAGGAGAAATCAACCCTCACTCCCGTTTTATTTCTGTCAAGGCAGTGTTTCTAAGCTTCATAAATTTCCCATGCTCATGGCTTACTGTTCCATAAAGTAAGGGTGGCCACTACTAGGAAAGTATATGAAGCAGTTTGATCGCTGATTAGAAATTTCTATGATGTAGAGATAAATTAATTCATGATCTTTCATGATCCATGAAGTTTATGAGGTGGATTGTGCTTTAGCTTTCAATGGCCCTTTGCTAGAGAAAGGTCAAGCTCATAAGAAAGTAGAAGAATATCAATGAGAATATGCATAAGCTTAAAACTATGAATGCTGATATTAAAGGGATACTCCAGCAATTTTCAGTTTAACTTCTATCCACAACATGTGCAGAATATATTTGATTACATTAGACAACAATTTCAGCACAGTTCCCTGTTCTGAGAAAGGTTTCCTTAAAACAAATTTAGAATAGAAAGCCGAGGGGCAGTTGTTGGGGCAGTTAATAAGTATTTATGCACTTCTGGCATACTTTAATGAATTCTTCTGTCAAATGTACTTGTAAATTAAACCCTTAAGCTGTAAGATTCTGAATAATCCTTTCAGAGATAGAACTATTTTTTTCAGATGGAAGACGATCTAGTGATGTGTTGATGCGGAAGACCCTCATTTTCAATCTGGATATCTCAAAACCTTCAGGAAAAATAAGTAATTAGAATTCTTCTAACTATTTTTTACTTTGCTCCAGTCTTGGATAAAAATCGACCTAAGAACAGCTTTGGTAAGACATTATCTCATGCCTGTTTCATCAAAACAATAAAAGATGTTTATTGTTAGAGTGTAATGGTAGATTTAAATTTACATGATATTGTCACATAGACGTGGTGGGCTGAGATTAGTATGAAAAATGCTGAGGTATTCCTTTAAAGCTACAATAATGCAATTAGTAAATCTATTTAACATTTATGAAAGGAGTCTCCAGTGTCAGTGTAATGTACAGAAAGTATTCCACCACAAGAATATTTTCAAAACAGAGAACCTTGTGCTTTCTGGTTTCTCTGTAACTTCAAGAGGCTGGAGAAGGTACAACTCTATAGTTGCTATTGCCTCATGGACGTTCCACAACATTAAATGTAACTATAAATGGTTAAAAGTATGACATGTCGTTCCGTAATTAAAATTTGTATTTGTCGACAAACTGCTGTGATGTAAGAGAAATGAAATTGTGGTTAACTCTGCTTCATGTCAAGCCACATCACACCACCCCAGCATTGACTATTTTCTTAACAGCATGTCCTGAAGTGTGTTATTCCTTACATAACTCATAGCACCTTCTAATAATAATAATAATAATATCATGGTTGATAACTGAACAATAAGCTTGGACTTAACTGGGTTAACTGTCAAAGAAGACACCTCTTAGATACCTCATTTGCTAAATAAGTTGTATGTGTAAAATGATGCAAGCTCATTCAGAGCCAGAAATATTAGGTTGATATGGGTTCCATTTTTCGTAAACAGTGTAAATTGAAAGGACATCTACAGCATTTAAATGTGGCTTTTAATGTTCAGAGCTTTATGAATTTTATGAGGAGTAAACTGTCTGTTGGTGGACTGTAATGGTCAGAACTCTTGATTATGAATCAAAAATATATAATAGCAAAATCCAAGCAAAATAACAAATGGCTTGGTTGCTTAGCTAAATAGCAAAGATATTCATCTGTTCACAAGAAAGGCTGTTTATGCTATTCAGTAATAATCATGCAGTGAGACAATGTTTGTGAGCTGATTTGTGGAAAAAAGACACACAGCCTTCGTTGCTGAAATGTGATCATAGTCTGTTCATGTATCCAGTCCCACATTGCTCTTTTCAGTATTTAAACCATGGCTGATCTCTGGGCAGATTTGTCCCTGCCCTTTTGGCTCTGTTAGCTCTGGTAATACATGATGTATGGGACATATCTGTGGTAAATGTGGCCTGTTTGTAGAAGAGTGTGTGTCTGTATGTGAGTGTGTTGCAGCCTGATGGGGTGATTAATAAGAGCCATCAGTAACTGCTGGCTGTGGCTGAGAGCAACTGGCCCACTGATGCTCTGGCTATGAGTATGTGGGTATCAGCTAGCCAGGATCAGCACTATTCATCACCATCACGACCCAGATACTGCAGGGCCCCTGGGAGCCCAGCCCAAAGCCAACACAACCCATCAGCTCTGCACTGTGTCTCAGATCCTAAACACTGACCAAATACTAACTTGACAGCATCTGTTGGTTCCTGAGCAGAACTTAACTGCTAAGTTGTCAAAACTAACAGTGCCTCATGGCTCTTGTGTGAGCCTTCTTACTGCTCCCATACAGACAATCAGGATTTCATGCTAAACTTAATCACCCCTGTCACAACATCCTAGAAACCTCCAAACTGCTTGCACATCAATGCTCAACACTTGCACTAAAGATAAACACTAAAGATTAGCACATTTTTACCTCCTCACGGCTAATCAGCAGTCCCTGACACACCGAGTTGGCTGTCGGACATCAGACGCTGTTGAGCATCAGTGGCTGATTGCCGGCTGTAGATTTTGTGTTAGCACTGTGTGAGAATGCTGAAATGGAGTCCAGCGCTGGCAGGAGATGGATCTCTCTGTTCAGCCAAGCAAATCAGTGGTGGAATGGAGATACTCCAGTAATGTTCCAACTGAAAGGCAGCTTCAGAAGTAGGCAGCATTTTTGGTCATTTGTAAAATCTACAAAATCTGTAGGCCACAACACATGTAACCTTCTCAGACAAGCTAATCCCATAATTCTGTTCTTCAGACCACAATTCTATTAAAGTTTTTGTTTTGGAAAAACAAACAGCTCATTCATGCAATTATCCAATCAGACAATCATGTGGCAGCAGCATAATGCATAAAATCATGTAGATACAGGTCAAGAGCTTCAGTAAATGTTCACGTCAAACATCAGAATGGGGAAAAAAGTGATCTCAGTGACTTTGACTGTGGCATGGTTGTTGATGCCAGCCGTGCTGGGTTGAGGCTTTCAGAAACTGTTGATTTTCACATACAACAGTCTCTACACTTTACACAGAATAGTGTGGGAAAAAAAAAACATCTAGGGAGCAGCAGTTCTGGTGGAGAAAATGTCTTGTTGATGAGAGAGGTCAGAGGAGAATGGCTAGACTGGTTTTAGCTGACATGAAGGCTACAGTGCCTCAAATAGCTACTCTTTACAACCACGGTGAGCAGAAAAGCATCTCAAAAAGCACAATATGTCAAACTTTGAGGCAGATGGATGACAACAGCAGAAGATCACATCAGGTTTCACTTCTGGCAGCCAAGAACAGAAATCTGAGGTTACAGCTGGCATAGATCAAAGTCAAAGTCAATTGGTCTTTTTTTTTTTTTCTTTTCTTCAATCTTCAACTGTGCAGTATTAATGAGGCTGTGCCTACTGTAGCTTCAGAAAACAATGTAGTCTTCTTCAATGGAATGGAATGGGATAGACTCTGGATCCACTGTGACACTGACCAGGATAAAGCAGTTACCAAATAAATGAATAATTTGTGTTTATAGATTGTGAGAAGCTGTTGCATGGCTAAAGTTTACTGATTTGCTGAACTGAACCTCAAGTAAATGAACCTCACAGCTTGTGCAACTAGCTTATCTGCCTAATTTACAGTTAGCTTTAGTTAGCCACAAACACAATGCTTACCAGCTGTCTTCAGAATGAAGCACATCTGGCATTTCATTTGTCAGCTCATTTTATCCACTCAGCATTCACAACTCCTGGTCATATGCTGAAGCTAGCTATATTTCTCAGTGACAGATTACATTCAGATTCAGTGATTATACAGATTCTCATGGGCGTGAAAATTGTAGCAAGGTTCATTTGTTTGGCTGTGTCCCAAACCACAACTAAATTATGCCACAATACTAGTCACTATAGGTACTGTATACTTACTATTTTGATACTGTGTATTTGTGTTTACTTTTTTTTTTTTTTTGAATACATAATACTGCCACTGTCAGGTATGGAGAATTATATAATTTCACGCTGGCATACGCGCATGGCAGCGATCAGCTGTGGTCTTTGCACAATTCTCCGAAGTCAGCTTCGTGTTTCACAGATCTTGAAATGGCTCTTGAATATTTGCCTACTGCATGCAGGACATAAAAGTTAAACTAAGGATGAATTCTTCTCCTAAACTGTATCTTAAAATACAGACAGTATTCCTGGCATGTCAAGTATAGTACTAGATCAAAGAAAACTTTTTTATACTCCCATTCATGCATTTTAAAACAATATTCTTCCATCACAACTGACACTATGCATCTTCATCTGAATTCAGCATTTATATTCGTTAGTAGTCTCTCACTGGAGCTGAAGGGTCAGTGGAAAGCAACTAGGCGTGCTAGCCAAAAAAAAAGAGTTGATTTCTGTGCTGCCTGGAAGACCATTTAAAAGCAGCAATGAGCAACAGTTTGTTTTCTTTCTGGCAGAAAATATTTTATTTCCTGCTGTAAATATAGAGTTCAAATGCCAGAGCTACGCTAATAAGCAAGAGAAAATAATGTGGACAGAGAAGAAATATTAAATAGCCTAAGGCCTTAGCAGACAGGCTTGCCATTTGAAACTTCAGAAGCTTGTGGTAGTCATAACAGGGGTGACAGTCATGCCAAAAGGAAATCCCACCAACTGACCTCAACCCCCCACCCCTTCAACCACACACATCCCGCATTAGACAAAATACATAAAAAAAAATTGAGGGCACACATGGCATTAGCACATACTTGATGTCATTTTTTCTCCTTTCTGCCTCTGTTTACCTTTTGCATTGCATTCCACACACGTTCCTGATCAGTACGCTTGCCTTCAAGGGTGTCCATGGTGTCTGCCATTAGAGCCTGCAGCTGTGGGCCGGAGATAAAGACTATCAGAGCACAATTCACACGCCTGCCATAACTTCTCTAAACACAGAGCCTTAAAGGCTAATTAAAAAATCATTTGTCGGCAGCTGATTTTTATAACTCATTCCTCATACAATGAGCACTGCCATGTCGATCCCTTCAACTGCTGCCAGGACAGAGGGAGAGAGATGAGGGGGAGGCGTTTTTCTCACAAGGTTCGAGGGCTAGACAACACGAACAAATTGACAAACACCACTCGTCCATCACGGTGCGCAGGAGGAAGTCATATACATGAGGCCTGCTGAGCACCATTTGTCTGCCTCGACGGGATGGACAGATTGCGGAGGGAGAGGTAGGGAGGAATGGTGAATAACAGGGAGAAGAAGCTGCTCCTCTGGGCTCTGTTTTTTATTTTGGCTTGGCCTGTGCCGTAGTAAAGGGAGAAAACCATTTTCACCAGCGGCACTCAAAACAAAGTGCCCTGCGTTCTGAATTATTAAGACTCCAGAGAGGAAGAGAGAGAACATTAAGGTGCTTATTTTGGATTTCAGCTGGTCAGCTATAGATATTCAGAGCAAGCACTGGGTGCACTGAGCATCTCTGGCAACACTATAAAAGCTAAAAAAAAAAAAAAAAAAAGCAGCTCCAGTGTCATTATACTCCTTGTCAAAGTTATTCTCCTTCAGATTAAAGTGTTTATGGATAGCAGGCAGTAGGTCCATAGTATGGTGGTGTTTGTGTACGCCAATTCTCTCTCTGCTCTGTTTCAATGGGGTCTTTTCTAATTTACCAGTACAATTCTTTTGTGCGCTTTGTTCTGTTGAGCCCATATGAGCATCCCAGTAATTGGATGCCCCCATGGCTCCCTATTCATGGCAGATTTAGTTGCAATATCACATACATCACACTGCATTGATCTGGGCTAATCTCACCGCGATGTGACACTAATCTAGTAAAGAGGCAATTATAGCACGTCAGCAGCGCATACCACAACCAGCTTTATGCCACCTCTTCCTCCTCCTCATTTCTCTCTCTCTTTTTTTCCTGGCTCTAATATTGTCCTCTATATCCCTGCTTGGCTCAGTGAGATGCTCAGTGTGCCCTGTTTGCTGCTGAGGTTCTCCATTCAGAACAATGCCCTGCTTATTGGCATGCGTAATTCACAGCCTGTGTGTATGCTAACAGGGAGCTTCTGTTGGACTTGCTCATCCTGCTCTGTAGCAGCAGTCACCCTTTAATACTTGCTCCAGATCTTAGTTAAAGATGGTAAAGACGAGGCTGGAGGCTGTCCGGCCTGATTCTGGATGAGTTTCATAGGGACAACCATATCCTAAAATACATGCATTACATGTTCAGGTCAAAATGACCCGTATGCTAAAAGTGGAACGATACTTTAAGAGATTTTTATGCAACCTAAAACATTTTGTTGCTCAAATGATCATATATATTATTTGAAAAAAAAAACCAAAACATATTTATGTGTAGAGTCAGAAGGTGAAATGTTAATAATGGCTGGTATTTATCAAATTCCAATTAAAATCACATAATTTTAATCACAGCAACAACCATATCTTAAAATACATGTACATAGCTTAATGTACATGTTCTGGTCAAAATAACCTGTATACTTAAAATTGACAATTTTTTGCAAAATACAAAGTTATTTACTAATCATGGCTGTTATATTTCAATTTGTCTTTATAATCAGGGTTCAAATTAGAATTAAGAAAGCAGCTGACCATATGGGACAGCTCCAATCAACTTGGTGATGTAACATTATTATATAGAGTTTTCTGCACTCTTGTGTCTAAAACAAATATCTTCATTTATACCATAGCACTGAACACTTGATTCTGATTGGTCAGAAGGTGGTGATTAATTGTCTATAACAGCAGCTCAGGCTGGTTGCAGTATTTCTAAGGCACACATTCTAATATGTTATCATTTCACATTACAAATCATCATTTCTATAGTAACAACTTACACAGGGACTTGTGTGGTGGACACTCCCCAAAAAATCGTAATTGTTAATATGGTGAAACTTTCTGTGAGGAGATATTTATTTAGTATATTTGAAAGAAGTGTCAGACGTAAAACTGTTCCTTTAAGACTTCCAGCATGGGAATGTCTTCAGGACAGTGGACTTCGTGTCAGAACTCTGCTTCATGTCAGGCTGCATCGCACCACCTGTGTGTGTTTTATTCCTTACACAAATTATCACTTCTCTCCTTGTTTTGGCATCAAAATGATAAAAAGATATATCTTCTGGTTCTTTTCATATACAGTACAGCCTAAACAACTCTTATGACCAAAGGTATATTTACAGCAGTTGTCTTGATTGGAGGAAAACATTTTACAATTTTTGAAATGAAAGCATTTCTCTGTATTAGAATCTCCTTATTATAAACGCTGTGTTTTAATGCATTCATAAGGAATTACTCTATTATTGTTATAATTATTTATGAAAATTCATTATATTTTATAACTATATTTATTATACAATATGAATTGTTAACACGATGCATTATAAGTAGTGTGCATAATGCATTATATCATTGATATCAAAGAAACTGAGCTGCACTGAATTATGGCTTGGGTAAGCAATGAACAGTACTAACATTCGTTCACTTATTCAAACATTCAACATTGCATCATCTGAGAGAAAATCTGTTTTGTTTTTAATAGTTGAATAAAAGGATTTCCTTCTCTTGGCTCAGCTGGAGAATGAGTAACTAGTGCAGGTTTAGTTCAAGCACCATGTTCCTGATTGAATGAGAGCTGACACTGTAGTTGTGATCCTGTTCAGTAGTTATGTAAGAGGTGAGACACCTGTGCATGGTGTGACTCTATGACTCACTAGGCTGGTGTCAGAAGGGCTGATTTCCTGTAGATACGGCGCTAATGCTAACTCTGCTAGAGTGTGCTCCAGCACCTGTGCGTGCTCCTGCTCTCTCCTCAGCTGATACAGACAATCAGCATACTGAAGCCTCTCGATCACCCCTGAGCCTGTGGAGAACCCGGCCTAACACACACACATGGCAATGTGAACACAAAGGGGAAAAGATTCACACACATTACCCAATCTTAATTACAATATTAAATACTGTATGCAATATCTAAAAGAGCTGAATGGTCTGACAGTAGGCAAATCACAGGTATATATTAAGGTGCTTGTATAGTATGTTATTTTTCTGTTGTAACCTGTAATAAAAATATTAAAAATGTGAAGAAAAATGTACATTAACAAATATGTAAACATCAACATCTAATGTGGTACATACATACATACATACATACATACANGTTATGTACACCATTTCTTTTGGTAATTCAGTTAGGGCCACTACTTTGTTCACATCAGAGGTAAATTCAAAATAATTGATTGGAGACAGATTTATTTCAGTGTTAGTTCACTATATCACAATTCCAGTAGGTCAAATGTTTATATACACCAAGCTGACTGTCTGTTTAAACAGTCTGGAAGTTTCCAGAAATTGTATTTTACAAATGATTTTATAATTGCATTGACTTTTAGAAGACTCTGTTTGTCCAGTGGTCATTGGAGTTAATGGGAGCACACCTGCTGCTATTAAAGGGACTACCTTTAGAGACAGTGCCTCTTTGCCCTTCATACAATGGGAAAATCCAAGCAGCTTATCCAAGACCTCAGAAAAAAACTGCGGACCTACACAATCCCTGTTCTTTCTTTGGAGCAATTTTCAAATGACTGAAGGTACAAGGAGCATCCATACAAACAATTGTATGCAAATATAAACATCTTTAGACCACCCAGACACTGCATCATTCAGAAAAGAGGCACAAATTAACTCCCAGAGATGAATGAACTTCAGTCCGAATGGTTGATCTGTCAAAAGACAACAACAAAGGAACTGCTGAAGTAGCTGGAGACATCAGGTATGAAATATGGACATCCACTATTAAGAGAGACCTACAATGCCATGACCTGAAAGGCTGTCATGCAAAAAAGAAGCCTCTACTCCAAGACTGGCATAAAAAAAAGCCAGACTAAAGTTTGCTAGTGATCACCAGCCTTTCAGAGAAGTGTTCTCTGGTCAGATGAAACACAGACTGAACTGATTGGCTGTAATGTATGGAGGAAAAAGGGTGAAGTTTTTAATCTGAAGAACACCATCCCAGCTGTGAAGCATGGGGGTGGCAGCATCTTGTTGTGGGGGGTGTTTTGCTGGAAAAGGGACTCATGAACTTCATAAAATAGATGGCATCATGAGAATGCTAGATTATCTAGAAATACTGAAGCAACACCTCAAGACATCAGCCAGAAAATTAAAACTTGGTTGCAACTGGGTCTTCCAGCAGGACAGTGATCCTAAGCATATCTCCAAAAGTTTAACAAAGTGGCTTAAAGACACCAAAGTGAAACTATTGGATTGGCCATCACAAAGTCCTGCCCTGAATCCCATAGAAAATCTGTGGACTGAACTGAAAAAGTGTGTCCAACCAAGGAGGCCAAAAAACCTGACTGAGTAACACCAGTTCTGTCAGGAGGAATGGGGAAAAAGTCTGGCAATGTATGATGGGATTCTTGTTTGATTTAAGTTGAAGCAATTAAAAAAGCACCATATATTAACAAAGTGTATGTAAACCACTGACCCACTGAAAATCTGAGTTGTGAAAAATTGAGTTTGAATGTCTTTAGCCTAGATATGCACTCATTGAACACTTTATTAGGAATACCTCTACACCTACACATTCATGAAATTATCTAATCAGCCAATCATGTGTCAGCAGTGCAATGCATAAAATCATGCCGATATGGGTCAGCAGCTTTGGGTAATGTTCACATCAACCATCAGAATGGGGAAAAAATGTGATGTCAGTGATTTTGACCGTGACTTGGTTGCTGGTGCCAGCTGGTTTAAATATTTCTATATCGGCCAATCTCCTTCTGAAGAATGGTGCAATAAAGAAAAAACATCCAGTGAGTGGCAGTTCTGCAAATGAAATGTTGTTGATGAGAGAGGTCAACAGAGAATGGCCAGACTGGTTCAAAAGAAAGGCTACAGAAAGGCTACAGTAACTCAGATAAACACTCTATACAATTGTGGTGAGCAAAAAAGTATCTCAGAATGCCCAACACATTGAATCTTGAGATGGATGGGCTATAGCAGCAGAAGACCACGACACAGGCTCACCAAAACTGGACAGCTGAAGACTGAAAAAAAAAAAACATAGCCTGGTCTGATAAATCTTGATTTCTGCTAAGACAGAGATGGCACCAACAGCATGAATCCATGGACCCAGCCCGCCTTGTGTCAACAGTCCGAGCTGGTGGAGGTGGTGTAATGGTGTGGAGAATGTTTTATTGGCACACTTTGGGCCTGCTAATACCAATCAATCATAACTTGAATGTCACAGCCTTTTTTGCGTATTGTTGCTGACCATGTGCATCCCTTCATAGCCACAATTCACCCATCTACTAATGTCTACTTCCAGCATGATAATGCACCATGTCACAAAGCAAAAGTCTCAAACTGGTTTCATGAGCATGACAATGAGTTCAGTGTTCTTCAGTGTCCTTCCCAGTCACTGGCTATGAATCCAATAGATCACCTGAACACTCATGAACACTAAGTACAAGAAGAGCAGGCTAACAACATGATAATCATAGCATGCACTTTTGTGAACTATTGGCACCCTAGTGCACAGTAAGTAGCTGACAGCTCTGTGGCACTGGAGTAGCCCTTGGAGCTATTTCAGCTGACCCACTAACGTGTTGGAAAAGCAGCTCCACATTCCCAGCCTGTTCAACATGTCATGTCTCTCTTTGCATTACTTTGCTGCGTGCTTTCTGAAAGCTAAGAAAAATGGGATTCTTTCCACTAAAGGCTAGAAATCATGCTGAAATATCACAATTCACTTTCACCCATCTTGCTTCTATGGGACTTTCTCATGGTTGACCCCTGAACCTCCTTTCTTTCTCTGTATGTGTCTTTTTTTTTGCCCTGGTGAGGTTAGTTATCTAAATGGCTCTCTGCTCTTGTACCTGTTTAGTGTGAGCTTGGCCTGCTATTATCCCTACTGTCATTCATCCTCTTTATGGCCATTTTTATTACAGATACATATCCTACAACATGTTTCATTTTCCCCACTGCTGTCTCAGACCTTGGGGCAGGCCAGGTTTGTTACACACACACACACACACACACACACACACACACACACACACACACACACACACACACATATATATATATATATA
>CM074955.1:16825732-16842426 GCA_037577455.1 Pangasius macronema
CTGCTGTAGTTTCCCAGTCATCTGGCAGCACTACCTGACCACCCAGAGTCTGCCTCAACTTCTGTCTAAAGTCCTCATAACATTCCTTCTTTTTCAGCTTCCACCACTTGGTTTTCTTCTCTATCTCTATCTTTGACCTATGCTGTCTGGCTACACTCTCTCCCACTACCACTTTACAGTCACTAATCACTTTCAGATTGCTTCTTCTACATAGGATGTAGTCTACCTGTGTGCTCCTACCTCCACTCTTGTAAGTCACTCTATGCTCCTCCCTCTTCTGAAAGTAAGTGTTAACCACAGCCATGTCCATCTTCTTAGCAAAGTCCACTACCATCCGTCCGTCAAGGTTCCTTTCCTTAACCCTTGGGAATATTTTCTATCACCTCATCTAATTCACTCCAGAATCTCTCTTTCTCCTCTAGCTCACAACCTACCTGTGGGGCATAACCANCCCATAATAAAACAGCTTGAATCCTGCTCCTATACTACGAGCCTTGCTACCCTTCCACCTGGTCTCCTGTACACACAATATATCCACCTTCCTTCTCTCCATCATATCAGCCAGCTCTCTACCTTTCCCTGTCATAGTACCAACATTCGGAGTTCCTATTCTCAGTCCTACACTCTTACCTTTCCTCTACACTCTCTGTCAGTAGAGAGAAGAGGAAAGGTAAGAGTGCAATAACCCAATTTCCTCTGGCGCCCTGTAGGTCACCTGGGCCAATGGCCGTTGTTGTTAACCCGGTCCTCGACTGATCGGGTATGAAATTCAGAGTATTGAGGATTCGCATGATTAAGTTTGGCAATGTTTTACGCCAGATACCCTTCCTGACGCAACCCTCTTGGGACCGGCACAGAAGTCACTGTACTGTGACCCCCATGGCTAGATTAGGTAATGTTATGACTGATTAGTGAATATATGTTTTACTTTTGCTGCAGTGAACTGTTTGGGGAGAAGCTAGAAACAGGGAAATTCACTTATATAGTCTTCTTGTATGCAAAGGTCAAATCATGATAATGATTAAAATTTTTTATGTAAAATTCAGACTAACATGTCTGGGTGTACAAAACTTTCAAAAATATGTTTTGGAATGTTTTTTTTAAAGGTTAGTCCTTATTTGGTTATCTGCAATTATTTGGTTATCTGCTGGGGTTGGGGGTTCAATTCCCACCTTCGCCCTGCATGTTTGGAGCTTGCATGCTTTCCCCATGCTTTGGGGGTTTCCACCCAGGTACTCCGGTTTCCTCCCCCCAGTCCAAAGGCATGCATTGTAGGCTGGTGTCTAAATTGTCCCTAGTGTGTTAATGGGTGTGAGTGTGTGTGTGTGATTGTGCCCTACGATGGGTTGGCACCTCATCCAGGGTGTCCCCCACCTTGTGTCCTGAGTCCCCTCGGATAGGCTCCCCTGCGACCCTGTGTAGGATAAGTGGTTCAGAAAATGGTTTGATGGAGATATATATAGTGTCCCAAAAGTCTCCATACATTAACAAATTTACACTTTTCAGCAAAATGTAACTTTATTTAAAAAATGTCCTCTACATGATTGCCATTTCTCTCTCACCACCACAATGGATTTGAAATAAAAGATGTGATTGAAATGTAGTTTTTCAGCTTTAATTCAAGGGGTTTAACAAAAATAATGCATTATCCATTTAGGAATTACAGCCATTTTTTACATAGTCCCTCCATTTTCACAGGCTCAAAAGTATTTGGACAAACGAACAATCATAAATATTAGGATTGTTTTAATACTTGGATGCAAATCCAAGTCAATGACTGCCTGAAGTCTGGAACCCATGGATATCACCAAATGCTGAGTTTCCTCCCTTGAGAACGTTTTGGGTCATTATACATCTGTACTGTGAAGCATTGTCATTTCAGTTTTGCAGCATTTGACTGAATCTGAACAAAAAAGTATAGCTGTATACACTTCAGAATTCATGCTGCTACTTCTATCGGCAGTCTCATCATCAATAAACACCAGTGACCCAGGTCCATTGGCAGCCATACATGTTCATGCCATAACACTGCCTCCACATGTTTGACAGATGATGTGGTATTCTTTGGAACATGAGCCTTTCCATTCCTATTCCATCTCTTCCCATCATTCTAGTACAAGTTAATCTTGCAAGTCTAATCTGACCTTTCTGTTCTTGGGTGTTACTAGTGGTTGAGGTAAATCACACACACACACACACACACACACACACACACACACACACACACATATATATATATATATATATATATATGTATGTATATGTATATATATATATATGTATATATGTATGTATATGTGTGTGTGTGTGTGTGCATGATTAATTTATTTAGTTATTTATTTATTTATTTATTTATTGCTGTGCACCTGAAATCTTATGTGCCTTACTTTCAATAACCCAGAGGGAGAGAGGAGAAAGAGAAAGTTCTACTCTCCTTCTTTACCAATGATGTTTTTTCCCATGCTGAATATTTTATGGGATTATTTTTTCTGTGCACTATTGGTATCTCTCTGCCAGAGCTTTGGGATGATGCAGCATTGGAGAGTGGATGATCAGGACTCTGATCAGGACTGTAATTATCTACAGTGTACGCAACTATTTTACTACATCAGTGTTGCTTCCTCATTACCAGAACTGCTAATGTTTAGTTAATTGCCACATTATCATTAAGTATGCATGCATCAATAAAAAGATAAATTGCTTATGTTTTTTTTTCTGCTGTCAGCAGATGTTCTCTATAGCTGGACCGTGATGGAATGGAATATACATACTGTGTTTATAAATCTCATGAGCTTGCATGGGAATGAACATTTTCTTCCTGCCGTGATCATTTATTCATTGCCATCGACTACTTCAATATTGATATATTTTGGATCATTTGTAATTTCATGTAATTCAATACTTAACAAAGAACAGGACTGGCTGGAATGAGAAATTTGAGAGCTTGAGCATCTGGGTTGATTTCGGTGAGACGCATTATTCACACAATGAATGTGTTGCTCACAATTCAGATAAAATCGATTCTGTTTTTAATAGTGGGGTAATGGAATTTCCTTTGCCTGGCTCTGCCTGAGAATGAGTGACTAATGCAATAAGCATCATGTCTCTGTGGTGCTCATACAGTTTCTGTCACAACTCTAATTCAATCACAACTTTCTCGAATAAACGCCCGGAGAGTTCAGCCAAATGAAATGCAAACATGATCTATGTGAGTGTTTAGATTCACAGTCTTTTGGGTATTTTGTTTCTGATCAGTGGGTTGGACTATAGAGAAATGTTAATGTAGAAGGACTATAGTGTGAGTTTGTCTAGATTACAGATTAAACTGGAATGTATCTGGAATGTAAGGAACACAGGGGAAGGGAAACATTAAATCCCACCTTGTCTGTGTGGTGAACATGATAAGAGATCTATATGAAACTTCAAATTCAAATTCATACCCAAATTCAACTGAAGTCTCCCAAGCTGACCAATATGCTTCTTTAGTGTTTTCAACACAGCACTGATTTTTTTTTCCTCCACTACATATGTTCATGCTGTGAGAAGTGAGGTGACTTACAAACCTCCATGGCCCTTCTCTTCCAGACCGAGGACTGGATAAACATATAAAAAGAAACTGTATACCCACAGCAAGCTTGGTGCATTTGATAAAATCTAGCACAGGTAGAATCTTCTTTCCTAAAGTCTCACACATGCCACGAAGGTCTTCAGGTGTCAGTGGCATAAAGGGAGCTTGTGGCCCTTTAAAAAAAGCACAAGAACTGAGTTACTCTTCTTTGGATTTATGACTTACAAAGTCACTCAAAAAATCTGTTTTTTACTCCTTACATTTTCATTTAGACCTTCCAAGTACTTACAAATCCCAAGAATCATAACTCTTTTTTTTCCCTTTTACATGACTACCAATCCAATCAGTTGCTAGGAATGTTACGTTTATTTATACCACATTAACTCTTAAATCTGATTGGTCAGAAAGTGTTGATTAATTGTCTGCAACAGCAGCTCTGACGATAGTTTTTCCACCACTGTTTATATCCTATTGCTATGTGATACACTACTTTAAAAGGCAGCAGTGAATATTATAAACAATATAGTAATGTAATGTTAATGTTATTTGTTTTTAATATATTCACAAGAGACTGCAGTAGAGACTTAGACACAGGCATTTGGTAGGAAAATAAATAAATAAAGGAGAGCTGCCACGGTCCCCTGCAGATGACTGATTACTTCACAGAGCCATGTGGAGTCCCGGTCTTTGATACATTACACAAACGCATTGATTTTCCTGCTCTTAGAAGAGCATGATCTCAGCTACAGCTAGAGCTATGCTGATCTCTTCAACCCCATTCTGCTAGCTGGCCAGTAGCAGTCCATCTCCAAGGCTGGCTTGCTCTGCCTAGCTGGCTCACACACGCTCGGGTTCATTAAGAAATTTTTATGTCATTTTAGTCAATATATTGAACGGGACCCTGTGATCTCTGGATGGTTGTATGGAAAAAAATCTGTGGGTCAGGTTCTGGTGTGTTTTAAGGTAGTGCTTTGGTCTTTAAGGTCATGTCATGACTTTTGTGAAGACTTGCTTCCCCTCTAAGCATTTTAGTCTGAAGGTTATAGAGTACTGCAAATATTCTATTTATACATTATTATGTATGAATGTATAATAATATATAAATGCATTATTAATTTGTAGTATATTTGAGAAAGGTATTGTGGCATGTACATGTACAGTGTACAGTGAGAATTATTGGCACCCTTCATACAAATGAGCAAGAATGATAGCATAAAATAACATTATACACAATAATTTGACATTTCTATTCGAACAATAGGAGGAACTATTTTTTCTACCAAAATATTTCTCTCAAAAATATAATTTTTTTATAATTTATATTTAAATTATTTTATTGTTGATTTGCTCTCAGTCATCAGGAGTTCTGTTGTTAACCACATCCTGTTTCCCTGGGGTATAAATTTGAGCTTGCAGGCATGTAAAATCCCTTATTTACAGAATAATATCCCTTAAATACAGAACCAGAAAGAAAAATCTTTAAATTTAAAAGCTTCACATGAAACAATTTTGCCAGGAATTATAAATATATATTATAAATTAAATTAAATTCAGTTTTTATTTATATAGTGCTTTTAACAATGACCATTGTCACAAAGCAGTGTTTTAGAAATCTGGATATAAACCTTTATTTATCTCTAAAGAGCAAGCTAGAGGTGATGGAGGCAAGGAAAAAAAAATCCCTGAGATGACAGGAGGAAGAAACCTTGAGAGGAATCAGACTCAAAAGGGAACCCATCTTTTCCTGGGTGACATCAGATAGTATGATTATAAATAATCTCTCTTCTATAACTGTATACTATAACCAAATAGTGCTAATTGTATCAATATGAACTTGAGTATGAGCATCATTAGAGTTTAAGTCTATCATATCAAACTGATATAGTATGTATAAGCAATACAGTATGTACTTGTAACATTGGTTGTTTATGCTTTATACTGTATATTCACAAGAGACTGCAGCTCTGCCAGGAATAGGACCCATAACCCCATTGTCCCCTAATACAGTTTTATAATTGCACACTTCGCTTGATTGTGACTGCCACATTAAATGCCACTTATATAACAACAAGCTGTCCTGAGAGCATCTCACAAAATGCAGCCCCTGAATTGGGTTCAGAAAAATCCCCCAACCCCGAAAACAGTTTTTGGTCATGTATAACATCCTGTTCAGTGATAAAAGGTGACTGAAAACAAGGAGGTTCAGACTCGGCCATAGAAAGAACTTTCAACAAGATGATGAGCCAAACATACTTCCAAATCAACACATAAATGGTTAAACACAAAATCTGCGTTCTGCAATGGCCATCTCAATTACTGGATTTGAACCCTCCTGAAAACCCATGGTCTGAATTTAAGAGGGAAGTCCACATACACATACCTAAACATAGAAAAGGAGCTTAAAATATTCCTCATTGCTGAGATGCTGGCCAAGATGCTGTTATTCTCCAGGACAGGGCACAAGACTTTGGAAACCAGGAAACTTTGGAAACCAGTGTATTTTTTAAAATAAAAATATACAATGTCCCTGAATATTTCATCTCAAAGTATCACTTAGTACAAGTGTTAAACTTGTTATATATTAATCTGTGCAAATTTTAATGAAGGGTGCCAACAATTCTGGACATTGTGTATATCCAGAACATCTTGTTTGCTGAAACTTAGTTTGTATTACATATTCAGGACCTGTAAGTACATTCTGCCATATTCTGTAACAGAGGCTGAAACTGTTGACAGTGTTCATTAATAAATTATTCCCACAGTGTGATTTCAAATGTGGGCAGTGCACTTGCAGAACTCACACTTTCAAATGAAACTAGCGAAAGTACGGTCGATCCAACCTGTGAATGTGGGACAGTTCCTGTGGAGCAGTTTGTTCAAGAAGTTTCCATCCTGTTTCCTCTTGAAGCCCAGAGTCAGGATGAAGCTTGAGGAAGATGATTTGCTCCAATCTGTGGTTGTAGGCAACATGTGTCCTCCATCAGGGTCTAAGATTAAAATAAACAGATTTACATTAGGTAAGACCAAATACTGTATGTATGCTATCTGAATGCACTTATCATTGTGTGTCATCAATGTCATCATTGGAACATAATTAAAAAAAATAATCCAGAAAACCAAAATCAGATGTCTGCTAACATTATAGAGATGACCTTTGTTCAGTGGTAATATGCTGGAATGAGACCTAGGCAGGTGATTTAAAATGTTAGCGCAGTTAAGTGACAACAGGATCAAATGAAAAGATAAGAAAGGTGAAAATTAGGGGTTTTCAATTATGAAAACTGTTGGTCATTCATGACGAGGACAAAATCCTTAACCAGACAGATGCTACAGTAATTCCTGCAGTGTAAATGCATTTAGCCTCTATTAATTACAAACTTTGTATGGGAATATTTATTACCCATCACCTATGAAGTGTTTAGTAGCTGTGCGGTTTGGCTTGTAAGGTCAGTGTAGCAATAAACAAATAATATGTGGGTACTGCCAAAATGTGTGACTGCTTGCTAATCTGCAAATAAGGTAATGCAATTTATAGTCTCGTCAAACCTCTAGGACTGAGGAGAAGCATTACAACTGACGCTAACCAGGAAAAAGCAGTTACTAAGGAGGAATGACTGAATGCTGTAAATGCATTTCGCGGCACTATGCAAGCACCCAATATGCTCCCCTGTTGTGGCCTTTTTGTCCTGCAAGCCTCTCAATTGACTGCCCACTTTCTCCTACATGAAAGAAAAAAATGCCCACTTCCACCACTTTTTTGTTGTCCCACAGGATTCTACTGCAGATGCACACCTCTAGTTTTCAAAATGTATCATTTAGAACTAACATTCTAGCCTTTGAATCACAAATGCACAATTCCATTGAAAAATCACATTTTATAATGGGCCTTTCATGGTAAATGAGAACAAGTATATCCTCTTAAAATACTGTTTGAAGGCTGTAAGTGTGAATAGAACAAAGCCTAAAAAGATATGTGGAAAACTGTGTTTTAAACCCACAGTTCCTTAGGATGATACTAAAACACATGCTGAATAACTTTCACACTGCATCTTAGGGGCTCATTAGGGAGCTAATTTTTTTCCTTTTGTTTGTGTTTGTTGGAGACATTTTTTTCGTTCAAGTAAACAGAACTGGTGACCAAGGGCACTACATGTTTTAACATGAAAACAAACTTCACAGGAAGAAACTGTAGAAAGCGGATGCATCTATTACATTTCACCCAAAACAAGCTTAATATACGCAGTAAGAAATTGACATAGAAGTTAATTGGCATGAGACAAAATCATAGCTGGTATGTAGAGTGCTGGAATAAACAAATGTTCAGCATGGTTTGATATGTGGCCCATATTTAGGACG
Source organism: Pangasius macronema (assembly GCA_037577455.1). Classification (NCBI taxonomy): domain Eukaryota; kingdom Metazoa; phylum Chordata; class Actinopteri; order Siluriformes; family Pangasiidae; genus Pangasius; species Pangasius macronema. The sequence continues at coordinate 16,833,657 of CM074955.1, forward strand.
TTACTGGGGATGACTTTTCTCACACTGGTGAGCAGAATGCTTTAGTTAATGTGCTAAAGAAGAGAAAACAGATAGGAGACACTTGCTCTCCAGGGAACAAGACCGCTGACATGGCAGCCAGTGGGGGGAATGGATGCATCCTCCAGGGAGCTTCACTTGCTGAAATGGATGGAGCAAATGGGAACATGTGTCATCTCTTTTGGGGAGAAATAATGTGCTACATAAAATGCAGAGGCATCTTTCTGAAAATGACCAAATTTCAGTTAATGCAATTTGTTAAAAAATATCAGCACCCTATCCTTTAAAATTAAGATTTTTCCACTTGAGTCACGATGATTTGGATGATTTACACTAGTGCAATTTATATACAGTTTTAATTCGGGTGGTTCATTCTGCAGAAATGCTTCCTGCTTTGCCAGGAGATTTCTACACCCTGACTTTCAGTAGTTTAATGTCTTTTCAATATTCTACAATGGTTTCAAAAATCCATTCACTGACATTATGAACAGTATCCCGGAGGTGCATGTTGGATGCTTTGATCCTAATGCACTAAAGCATAACATTACAAAATGCTGCTTTCTTCAAAGTACCAGTACACTGATTTGTAAGATTAAAAAGTGGCACCATTTGCCGACAGCAGCCAATTTCTTTTACGTATTTATATGGTTTTTTTTTTGTTTTTGTTTTTTTTAAATAGTAAAGTAAAAGAGAATAGTGTGAGCCTGTTAACTTTCAGGCCCCTTGTAAGGCCTGAGTGCTCTCCATTCTTGAGTGCTTATCTTTATTCTTGAGAGCTTATCACCTGCACCATTGACAGGATGGTTCAAAAAGCAGCCAACACATGATCACATGCATACAACTGACCAGTCTTCATTTAAGCCCAGTTAATCAATTAGTTTACATGCAATCCTCCCCCAGCCACCCAAAAAGAGACACGTGATATAATTGCAGCAGCTTGGCTAATTTGAAAGCAGTCATGCTTAAGGTCAGAGTGGGGGAGTGTGTGTGTGTGTGTGTGTGTGTAGAAAGAGTGTTAATTCTTATTACTGCCTGTGCACCACCAATTGCTTTCACTGACAACCTGTTGCTATAGGTCATGATATCTGCTGTTGGTTGTTGGTTGAGACAAGCCAACAACAAGAGGTTATAAGAAGAGGATGTTTTAAAATGCTTTCCATACCAGTAAAGATATAAGCAGTGAAGGTGGGGTGCAGCTTCTTGAAGGCTTGCTCCGCCTTTTGGGATGCATCTCTGGTAGGTTTCCCAGAGCATGGGGTGTACAAGACGGAAAAATCCTTTTTTGTGCGAATAGCCTCTTCCAACAGACCCTGAGGGGAAAAGAGATGGAAACAGTGTGCTAGAGAAATAGAAAGTTGTGAATCCCTAGACTTAACAAGCTCATTTGATTTCCAAATGATTAGATCCTAAAATAGTTGCAAACGAGCATAATGCACGAGGAGATTATATAAGATGTGATTTTATGGCTTGTCTATCCTACTGTGTATTCAATGTACCAAGCTTCAAGAGTTCACTTAAATTGCTCTGGCAGGAACCACAGAACCATCATTGTGGTGTGAGCCTTTCTTAAGGAAAGAATAGCTTTCTTCTCGGAGCTAAAATAGCACTGATTACATCATGGTGAGTGGCATCAGGAAGTGTTCAGTGTCTAATCTGTCTCCCTTCTCCCATTCTAATTTACTTGAAGCGAAGAGGGAACACATTATTATGTTTGAGGATTGCCTTAGCCCTGAAATCTTCATAGACTCTTCTATATCCAGGCACCCAAACATACAGAACATAGAAATGAAACAAACACTCCATATGAGGATATAATATTTCAGTTTCATGAAATACTTGATTTGTTATGCCCAATATTTTCGATTACTGAGCAACAGAGTGGTATGCTTAAATATAAAGGACATGTTTTTCTTAAAAGTCATACAAAATATCTCCTTTTGCATTTAAGATACAATGACCGAGGCTTCACATATATTCTCTGAAGAAAGAACTTCTTTATATTCATTGATTGAGCCATTGCTCAAACAATACTCAGTTGAGATAAAAAATGACAGTGAGTCTCTGAAGCTTTGGCAGACGGACCTATTCACCGATAGATAGATAGATGATGCAAAGCCCACAGGTAGACAAGTGGAATTTGATAAAAAAAAAAAAAGACATGGAACAGGAGTTACTTGCAACTGTTCAGCATGATCTGGCCCAAAATGGATATGCATTATGAAAAGGTATTGAATGTCTCAAAAGCCTTAAAGCGCAGTTGTACAGCACTTCCAGAAGATAGAAAATGCTGTTTGACAGCAGACATATACGTCGAGTCTTCCTGCTGCAACGGCTATAAAAAGTTTCTAAAGCTGAAGGGCCTGATGTCGCATAGTAAAAGTTACTTTAAATGTGTCTACAGCCTTTGGGAGTCAAAATAGCAGGAAAATGTGTGCGACCTGAAAACATCTGATCATGTTTGACAGGTAAGAAACACAATACATGATGAAAAGACACTTTGTCTCACATCTTGTACCACAGTGCTGTTTAATTCTCAAATCCGACTGGTTAGAAGGTGTTAATGAATTTTCTACAGTGGCATAGCTCAGACAGTAGTGCATTGTGCTGGCTGTAATTTGAATGATAGTTTTATATTAATGGCCTTACACTATTATGTTATTGTTTCTATAGTAACAACTTTTTCACAACTTCACAAATTCACAACTCATTCACAGGAATTTGAATGGTGGATGTATATTGGATAACCTAAGGCTAATAAAAACAGATAGAATAAAGGGTTATTATTTACAAAAAAGCGTATAATTGTTTATACGGTGAAGTGTTCTGTGAGGTGACATTTATTTAACATTTATGGAAGGAGTGTCCAGTACCGGCATTTGTAACAGTGAGTATGTTCTCCACCATAGGAGGATATTTGGTATTCAAGATTTTGGCATTCTGATTTCTTGGTAACATGACGAGCTGTGTTTTTTAAAGTAACAGCAAGAGAATGAAAAAAGGAGAGGCTGATGAGGGAATGAATGTTTAGAACTGCTTTAAGTGAGAACAGGAACTAACTTGTCTCGTGGATGTTCCACTACATTAAATTGAACTATAAATGGGTCAAAAGCATGAAGTGGCAATTGTTGAAAAAAAGAAAAATGGTAATTGTTGGCAAATTGCTGTGGAATGCGAGGAATCAAGCAATAATCAACTTCAGGGTGCTAACAGTAACTCTGCTTCCTATAACACCAAACTGCATCGTGTTTCTTTCTTACAAGAAAACATTACCAGTACTTTTTCTTTTCTTTCTAAAGTATTTTAGAAATAAATATAACATTTCTGTCATTATATAAATCCCTTAAGGCTCATCCTATAAGTTTGTTTTTCTTCATAGAGCTTATTATTATTTCACTATTGGAAGTAAAATTGTACAGGACTATTTCCCAAAAAAATGTCTTAACTGGGAGAAATAGTGTTCAATATAATGCTTGCTCTACTATTGAACATTGATCTTTGTGCTGCGATGCTTTTGGGAAACTCTGCCCACAGAAGTTATGTAGTTACAAGAGTCAGAAATGTAAGGTTAAACCAGCAATGGTTCCTGGGAGGATTAAATCTTACTATATTTGTAAGTTTGGTTTATATAGAGAGGTACTAATAGTCATCTTCATTCTCTTTGATTTAGAGCTTGAACATGAGCATGTATGGCCTGACATCCAGTCAGACCAGAGCTTGTAGGCAGCCATACCATTGGGATGATTTTTCTTGGAAAGCTCATTACTCATTCTTATTTTTATAAACCTGCTCCTACTTGCTTAGAAAGGAAGCTAGCTATTTTTTTTTGGCAAAGGGCCGAGTATTACCCACGACATGGGTAGGGTACGAAAGGTTATATACATATATTTTTTAACACATTCAGAAAGGAAATGCAATGTTTTGAATAATATCATTTTCATATTTTTTTTTCATTATTAAAATCTTTTTCATTATTTAACTCTTTTTGTTAGTGCATCTCATAATGAATGATAATGACCTCTGATATCTAACACATTAATGTCTTGTTGATATAAACAAAATATCTTTGCCTGAGGTGTGAATGAACATGTGACATCACATCCAAGGTGTAGTCCAACCGTTTGCCCAGTCTTCACAGAATACACTCTTGATCCACCTTCATTCTGACTAGAATAAAGTTGTTCTTTATGACTTCTTTATTTTGTCCGAAGGGTTGGCAAACTTTTGCACTTGACTGTACACAGTCTATACATTAAGCTACATAATGCTTCACAGTGTGTCCTACCCTTTCGAGGGTGACAATACTGTAGATTTGAAAGAGGGCAAAGTGGGGGTTCAGGGGGCATTGAGGAATGTGACCTTGTGTATATAGAAGAGGGCGCTAAGCATCTCCTGCAAGAACATACAGCTGCCTTATGATATTACATGAACATCTGCATTGGTTTCACTTACATTGCATTAGGCTTCACACTCTCCACAGACGGTAAACTCTATGTAGACTTTACATTTAACTGTAGGACTAAACGCTACCATTTCTGAGGTGGTTCCTTTCAAAGATCCAGCTACTCTGTGTGAATTACTAACCAATAAAATTGCTAGAAAACATGGGGGGAAAAAAACTTTTATTTAACTTAATTTCATTAAACTCCTTGATATTTGCCCTTCCACTGAATCCAAGTCAAACATAGATATGTATCTCATTTTTACCTTATCTGCAATGATGATGATGGGGCTTACTGTTATAGGAAAATAATCCACGACGGGGTGGTGAAGTGGTTTATTTTCCAATAATAGCATGCCCAGAAGTGTTTTATCCCTCTTATACCACAGCAATTTACCAAAGATTTCAATTTTTAATTTATAAATGAATGAAACACCATGAACTTAATGACAAAAAAAATGCAGACTATCATGTGACTGAGAAAACAGAAAGCACAGAGTTCTCTGTCATGAAGGCTCTCACCATAAATGTCATATAAATGTCTCCCTACAGAAAACTTTTTTTTTTTTTAATCGGTTTATTATTATTTTCAGATTACATGGACTGTGTGCCATAAAAGTCCCTGTAGATGAACTGTTATTATAGAAACAATAATATATAAGAATGAGTCCATTAATATAAACCTATATTTTGAATTATAGCCAGCACTACTGTCAGAGCTTCTGTTATAGAAAGGGAATCAACCACTTCTGACCAATCAGATTTGAGAATTCAGTGCTGGGGTATATGTTTAAAGTAGAAAAAAACATTTTGTTCCAAACACAATTCAGAATTCAGCTGGAGCAACATGTGATGGGTTTTCCCAGACCTCCACATATATTGCTACAGCACAGTCAACACTGATATTTATGTAATAGATAAAAGAATGATGTGCTCTCACAATGACCAACAATGTGCCTGGGTGCTGTTTATGGTGAAAGGTCAAAGTGATGGCTTTCCCCTGTCCACCTTTAAACATGCCCAGGAAAAAAAAGGCATTAATAGTGGTTAGGGCAGCATGGCTCTGTCCCTCAGTAATAGTGTGAGTGGTTGCAAATGAGCTATTGTACAGCAGGCCTTTCAGCGGTGAAAAATGAAAAGAAAGGGGACATCGAAGGGGCTGTGGAGATGAAAAATGCTGCTCCTTATTGAGGGCCATCGGGACAAACACACATAGATGAAATGAAATCCATGTGAGATGTAAATTAATTAAAAAAATAATAATAAAAGGAAAAGTGCTTGATTGAAAGCTATGCCGCACTCATCTGTCTTCAAGTGAATGCAAATTGTGGCTTGGCTGCACACACAACCTACCCTTGGTGGTGTGAACAAACCTTTCAAACCACTTTAACTCCCCTGGAGTTGAAATGAAAGAGACAATTTTGAGTAAGTAAGTTCTTATTTGCATGCACATTACAAGGGAATACCTAACAGCTATATTTTGTGCTAGTGCACTGAATCCCAATGGCAGTCCTGGGGACCTAATCTAATGCAAATGTTTTTTTTTTTTTTTTTTTTTTTTTGGTGTTTTCGCCTGTTTGAATGGACCTTATTCAGCTCATGAAAGGTTTGAAAGCTTAGTGGATGAGTTGAATCAGGCTGCATTAGATGAGGGAAAATATAAAATTGGATCTGGGAGCCAGTGCACTAGTGCACTATTACAATGTGCATAATTTTATACTTAAAAGGGTCAATTTAGGTTGTATATAAGGAATTGTGGTAGAGAAGGCCATGTGTACTAAAAATAAATGTTTACATTAATAATAATCCATGGACTTAAGGAAAGACGTAACATATAATGGTAGTGAAACAACTTTATATAATGTAAAAGATAACATGTGTTACTACTGTCTACACTACTGTCTGAATATGTTTCATGTTTGTTCCATAAAAACATGACATCTAACTATAAACAGACAAAAAGTACAATGTTAGAGTACTATGCTAATGATAAAAATAAATAGTACAATGTGGCATAAGAGGAATAAAACACTTTTTTAGACCCCAGAGTTAGAGACTCAAGAGTGGTAACTGCATGTTGTTTTAAGTTGTCAAGTTTCTTTCTGCATCAAGGGATATTTAAATGGCTGAAATTTGGAAAAATCCATTGATGGTTAAAGGTTCTTAGCTTCCTAAAGGGATTGTACTTGGAACACTCACTTTTAAAGAAATTCTTTGTTGTAGGGTTCTTCACAGAAGCTCTATGGGTTCTTTTATAGACAAATAGTTCTATATTTAATCTTTTTCCAAGATCATAATATATTTATTTGTCTGTGTGCCTGTGACAGCTATATTAACGTGTTTTCTATCTTTATACTTTTTAGGTGATTCCATGATTGTTGTGCAATTTAGCCCTTGTAGCCCTTTTAAAATGTAACTCTTAAATATGTATTTAAACATTCAGAAAATGTGTTAAATTATCTCAGGCAACAATTGAACTTTTACAAGGTTTTTTTTGCTGAAAATGGCTGCATTTTGTTCTTAAATGAGTAGCAAGGTTGAGCTGTCTAGCATAGAATTAACAAAAACACAAAATAGCATCCCAGCTATAGGCATGAGGACATTAAAGATAGTATAATGATTTACTTAAAATTAATATTTTAAGCAACTCATAAAATTATTTTAAATTACTTTTAAATTACTAATTAACTTTCAATATTAAGATTGGTTTGTATGTTCAAAGTAAACTTTGTTATAATATCGTTGAAAATAAAGTTGAATGAGAAAACTTAATTTTCTTCTTCACATGATCTTTAGGACATTTGGTTGATGCAACTGTCTGCTGATCATTTGACTTGTGGGATATTCCTTATATTTTATAAGGGTGAATGTGTTCAGATAATTGGGTTGAATGAATGTTGTGGAAGACTGAAATGTAAATTTTTCATAACTTATAAAGGATGACACATGGAAAATAACGTTTTAAGCTTGACATGTTAAATCTATTCACACTTGAATGCAAAAATAATGCAAGGTTTGAAGTTTTACTGATTGATAAAATTAATACAACTTAATTGATACCAATTTTAATGATTGGTAACACTTTATTTTAAGGAACACATATAAGCGGTTAATGAGCAGCTTGTAATTGTAAAGCATTTATTTACTAGGTATTATTCTTTATTCATTAAGATCTGTATTGCTTCACACCTAGACAACTGTTATGTAAAAATGACTAACAATTGTGATATTATTATTTGTGATACTATGCAAAAATGCTTTTATTAAACCTGATTATACAAACTACTGAGTATGAATTAATAATGTAAATGTCCATGTTAGACCTTTAGGTTCTAGGTTGTAACAAGTGACTTCTGCATTTTATTGAAAATGTTTGCATTTCAGTGCTTTTGAATATGGAGCACATGTTACATTTCTGTGACTTATTCAGGTTTTATTAAATTATTAATGCCTTATATGTGCTCCTTAAAATAAAGTGTTACCTAATGATTATATTTCAATGTAAAGTGTAGTTATTTATCTGAAACATGGCCATGTTGTTATGAAGGACAGTTTACCTTATTACCATAATTTACATACATATTTATAAATGTACTATCAGTGGGACATACAGTAAATGGCACTCCAATTGTGAAATCACCCCTTTAGCACATTGATTCTGTCTCTTTCCAAAAAAATTTAAACTGCACTCATAAAGTTAAATATTCCTTAGAGCTCCAATTACTCTCAGGCATATTATACATCATAGATTACATTTCTTTACAGCATCTCTTGAGTATCAATATAGTGTTGCATTAAGAAGTACATTAAATACCCAGCTGTAGCGTTAAAAAAACAGGCGACCCTCTACCTTGTTGTTATACACTATAAAGTCTTTACTGCTATGCAGGCTTTCTGACTGATTGATATGCACTGAGCAATGTCAGTGGCCAGTCTTTTAAGCAATAATCATTCATTGGGCTTGTGATTGGGTGCAGGGGCTGTGCATGTGTCTGGAGGCCTATCTGTCCTCACCTGCCAATACAGTTTGATGAGCTTGCTTATAGTCTGCTTGCCGTCTCCAGATAGCCAGTACACATAGTCAGCAATCATGGCACTCCTAATGACAAGGACAAAGACACGCAAACAGTATCAGACAACTTTCAATCAAGATGTTACACTTCATTGAAGGAAGAGGCACAAGAGAGCAGGCACATATTCAATAAGTGGTGGTGGGGAGAGAAAAGATCTATAAGATATATACACATACATATATATATATATATACACACACACACACACACACATATATATATATATATATATATATATATA
>CM074955.1:16842526-16852915 GCA_037577455.1 Pangasius macronema
TGTAAAGCTGCTTTGAGGCAATGACATTGTAAAAAAGCGCTATACAAATAAACTGAATTGAATTGAATTGAATTGAAAGATTCTTCAATGACCAAGTCAGTCGTCTGATCTCAACTCAGTAGAGCATGCTTTTCACTTACTGAAGACAAGACTGAAGGCAGAAACACCCACAAACAACCAGCAACTGAAGGTGGCTGCAGTGAGGCCTGTTCTGAGAACATGGGCTCCAGACTTAAGGCAGCCATTGACTGCAAAGGATTTTCATCCAAGTATTAAAATTAGGTTATATTTACAATTATGCCACTTTGTCCAAATACCAAATGCCAAATACCAAATATCAACTCCAGACCTTTTATCTGCTTCATTTGTCTTGAAGTAATGAGGGAATGGACTGGACCTGGTCAATTAACAATTAACAATTCTTGTCCCTTTGAGCCCCTGAAAATGAAAGTACTTTGCTGAAAATGGCTGTAAATCCTAAATGGTAAATGCCATATTGTTGTGGAACCTCTTAAAATAAAGCTGAAAGTCTACACTTCAATTACATCTTGATTATTTTATTTCAAATCCATTGTGGTAGTGTATAAAGGCAAAATCACAAAAACTCGGTCATTGTCCAAATAATTCTGGACCTAACTGTGTATATATATATATATACATATACACACACACACACACACACACACACACATATATATATATATAAACAAGAATGGATCAAGAAGATAACAGACATACTGGAGCTTCTATCAAAATTACAGCAAATTAAAAAGCTGAGAAGAAAAAAGATCCCACTCATTAATACATTAATGAAATTTATACCACAGCACTGTTAAATTCTCAATTCTGATTGGTCAGAAAGTGTTGATTCATTTTCTATAACAGCGGCTGACATTTGTTCTGGCTGTGAATCACAGGTTTTTAATTAATGTGCTTAATTAATTATTAATGCGCTTTCTAATGCATTATTGTTTCTATAGTAACAGCTCATTGTCGTTCCACAATATGAAACTATAAACATGATAACTATAAAGAGATAAATAGTACAATGTTAAATTACAATTAAAATATTAAAAAATAATTAGTACAATGTGATATAAAAGGAATAAAACATTTTGAGACATGCTGTTATAGGAAAATAATCAACTCCAAGGTGGCAACCACATCACACCAGCATGCTGATTATTTTCCTCAACAGAACACCATGTAGTGTATTATTCCTTTCATAACAGGCTAAAGGATTAAATATCCAGTGTCCACTCCTAACTATCCTCTCCTGTTAACAGGGTCCAGAACTTACAAATATTTTTTATTAAAAATACAGAAATATAAAAATGACTTATAAGTCTCCTGCAATAATAACCATTTTTGAGCCTGTGCTCTGGGTGATATACACCTCCTTGTTGGCTGCTTTTTTTGACTAGAGTAAAGCTCAGCATGGCTTTAGCCCTCCCACCTCCAGCAGCTCAGACTGTGGCTATCAATGTGTAGCACCAGCTGCATACTGTGTAGAGACCACTTGAAGATAATCTCCATAATTAGTCCAGATTTTGTTCTCAGACTCGGTAATGATGACTGAGACAGCCAATCACTCAATAGGTGCTGATTGCTGGGTAACTTGGCCAAGTCATCACCTTTAGATCAATGGCCAGCATTGTGAACAAACTAAAATGGCCAGCCCCATGAGTGCAGCTGTTATATCTGCAATGGGATCTGTCTAATAACTTTGTGGACGCGACTCAGGGGGTGTGTCACATAGTCACTTACTGTCAAATCTCTTCTGCAGAAGCAGTTTTGTGTTTGTCAGTGGGCAAACAGGACAGCTTAGGTCTCATCCAGCTCTGAAAAAAACAATGCCATCATGATCTGTTCAAGTGCTCTGCTCAGCTGCAACATCGGGAGGCTTCGTTCGACGGCTCGCCTGATTAATCCTTGATGAGAATGCGCAAGTGTCCTGCTGAGGTTAACTGTGCAATCCTTGCGGGTGTAAATGCCAATTAAATGTTTACAAATAATTAAGCACGCTACCTACTTTTCCTGTCAGGGATTGAAATGTTGTCAGTAAACATGACATTTACCCAGAGGGAGGTGGATCACCTGGTTAAGTGCCTACAAGGGCTGATTTAGGTTTGCATTTCTGTCTGTGTTTTTCCATTGAGATGAAGGTGCTTGGGCTCTTTCTTTCACTGATTAACATTCATCAGTCTCTGGTATCTTTTGGCCTATTGCTTTTAGTATAGTCAGGTTGTCTAATGATTAAAGTCAGGAATTATGGGTAGAGTGCCAAATTTTCTTTATCCTGTTTCTCGCCTATTTATTTTTATCCTGTTTGGCCATATAATGTATTTTAAATGAAGGTCCTCACAAGGATAGTAAGACAAATATGTGTGTTGTAGAGTCTATACACCACTTATCTTCCTCATGCACAGAATAGGTCTAAAAAAACCCTGAATACGATTTATAATCCAGTCACACCACCTGTGAACTGTACTAGAGCTGAACTATAAAAAGAGCTTGCCAATAATGTAAATTGAGCACTTAATCCCCTTTCCACAGTGCCCAAGGTAACATGGGTGATAACAGTCAATAATTCTGTTTCGACACAGTCTCTTGTCTAATGAGTGATGAGCCTGGGTGCATGTGTGCCAGATTTCTTAAAAATGGTAAAGAGGAAAGAGATCCCATTGGCTACAGTGCTTCATTTTTTTTAACCAGCACCTGCTTTGCTGGCATAAATCACTCTCGTGTCCATTCACTCATGAGGTCAGTTCAGCCCTGTGAGCAGGCTGGGAATAAACTTCATTTCAAAGTTCTTGTTCTTCCACTCGCAACAACCACATGGAGCACACCTACAATAAAATGTATCTCAAAGGAATGCAAAACCCGGCAGTACAGGAGTGAAACATAATTGAGCAGGACTGCAAGCTGGATATCAGAACAGGGAACATCAGACTGAGATAATAATGAATCTGACAGTGCAGGCCTTTTGTGGCCACTGCAGCAAAAATTGTGCCATTAGGGATGGCATGTGGAGACCAGCGAGTGTGAGAGACTATTATGCCCCCAGAAAACAAGAGGTGTTTGCACTGTGTTTATGTGTGTGTGTGAGGAAAGCAACAAAAAAGTCAACCTATGTGACAGCTAGTCCATGCTGCTTCCCCAACCCTGTGGTCTTGTATCATTTAAAAACTTCCTTGCAGGCACTCAGAGCATATGAAAGGCCACACTTCAGCTGGAATAAGGTGCTAACTTATGCAGAAGAACAATGCCTATGAATAACACAGCCTCTCCCTAATTCAGCGTGGTGAAAAGAATGAGATTGGCATCTGCTGCTTTGCATTGTTTCCCTCTGGCATCAGCATTTTGTAAATTCTTGGCTCCACAGTCTCTGGCACAGTCTTCTTCTACCTTTTATAAGCAAAAAACAACAGCATAGGTTCAAGTTTTGCAAATAAAATGTCTGCACTATGAAGTAAATTATTAATATGCATGAATTTATATTAATATATAACATGAACAAAACTATAAATATATTTTTAAGATTAATTGTACTTCATTTATTTTTTTATACCACAGTGCAATTGAATTCTCATCTTGGTCAAAAGGTCTTCACAAACACTTTTGAGTCCAGAATCAAATCAAGTTTTGTATCATGCCTCTTCATGTACATGCATCTGGCCTTCTGTGGGTTTTAGGACTCTCTGAAGTGTTCACTAAAGCAGACATTAAATCATTGAACTAAATTTACAAATATGTGAGAAAGTAGAAGAACCCTTTGGAATAACCAAAACAATGGTGTGGAAATAAAATACTACTGGCATTGCCTTATTAGAGATCAATTAATATAGGTGTTGTGATGAAGAGGTTTTTATTGCAGTAAGCATGACATTATACTCATTCTGTCTGATTCGTCATCTACGTTCTCCATCCAGTCAGCTGCATTCATCAAGAACAATGGTTCTATCATTATATTCTATATGGAAGTCGACTAGGGAAAGCACCTGCATTAATAGCCAAGATGCACTAATTTAGTCTAAAGCTATTCTCTGAGTAAGTACCAAATGAAGGCAACATGGCTAATAAAAGAGCTGTCACAGCTGTTAAATGTTCTTATTCAGACTTTCAAGGTAGCAACCTGCATGTCTTGCTGGATCTGTCCATTGACAGGAAATGCACTTGATGTCAAAACACAGCACAAGGCTCAATAAAGGCAAAGCCTCAGTTAACAGCAAGACAAAGAGTAGGACTATTAGCAATTAGGACTAGTAGCAATTTAGCAAACAGAGTGACTCCAGAATGGATACAAATTAAAATAAGGCCTTCACTAAGACCTGGCCTTCACTAAGTCACAGTAATATACTTATATGTAGTAAACAAAACTTTTTAAAAAGCCATATCTTTACTGAAGTTTTTCTTCTTCTGCCATCAGGCCATATTATATTTTTGCACTATTATCAAGACAACAGCTAACATAATAGTCCTCACAAAGTCCTTATTCACAACTTCATACAAATTAAATTCTGTTGAAATATTAAGTGCCTCTTTTGAGTGATCAATGATTTTTAAAAAAGTTGCCTTTCTAGATTTGGTCACCTTCTAGTTGCACAAACATGGGACAGCAAGCTCAATGCCCCATTTAGCTCCAAAGAATTATTATCACACCTATTGGTCAAAAATGGAAATTGCAACAAATGCTAATAGAGATCATGATCTAATCATGATGGCTTATGCTCGCTCTATGAACATTTTCAGTAGAGGAGCAGCAGACAGGACAGTTAATGTTTGTGATGCCAAGGTCATGGTTTCTAAGCCAAATTGGGCAAGTATAAAAATATTCTGCAACTGCCAAAACCTTGTTTTATAGCAAATATTCTGAATTAAATCTAATAAATTACCTTAAACACAAGCAAAGTGTAAGTGCACACACTGGATCTATGATGTAAAGAACTATTTCTTATACAAGACATATTACAAAGACTGGGAGAAAGAAAGGTGGGTTATGGGTGCACCACAGTGACCTTGTTTCCCACATAGGCTAAGAAAAAGAACAATGTGTTTCTATTTTCCAGTGACTGAATTTTTGAATTATTTTTCAAAACTTAGTTAGGCAGAAAATGATGCTGAAATCTGGCAACCCTGTTTAATGCTCAGGAGCTGCTGATGTAGCTAACCATGTCATAAGTTCAGCCTGAATTTGAGTGGTTAGAAACACTCACTTGTTCTTATCAGTCTGTCTCTGCTTAGCTAAGAAAGTAGCTAGACACTTAAAGTCAATCTATCCCTGTGCAAATTGACAAATGCTTAAGAGAAAGTGCTTTGTATTAACTGCATGAGTGACAGAAGAATAGCAACTGTAGTTTGTGTGACATCTGATCATTTCTTAAGACAACAGATCCATCAAACTATCCAAACTCTCAGTTCAACATTTGAATGGAGTTTGATTCCTCCAAAATCTGCAGAATGGGATTTCCATGCTCGCTATCCAGTACAAATATCTTACAAAGTATATCTTTGGAATAAACAAACCAATAAACAAACAACAACAACAGCAATACTACTACTACTACTACTACTACTACTACTACTACTACTACTAATAATAATAATAATAATAATAATAATAATAATTAAAGCTTCAAACAACATTTTTGGGGGCCAAGCACCCAGACTCTGCACATTCACAGATGTGCTACAATTGTTGCCTAAGAAATCACAGGAAAGCAGTGCAGAAAGAAATCACAGAAAGCAGTGCCATAGCTTTAGGCAAAGGGATTCAAGAGTGATTTGTAGTTTTACTCATTATGTGTAAGTTTTGACCATGGACAATGGTGGAATTGTCTGACTGTAGGAGGAAAGCTGCTGCAGCTGCTGCTACTGCTGTGACCTGTGGTATTGTCTGTTGCTACTTTGACCTGTGGTCATGATTACTACTGCTCTGAGCTGAATTTTTTTTCTTTTTGCAATGTTAAATCATCTAAGATATTTGCGTTTTGATATTTTCTCATCAATCCGGGCCTTTTTTCCCCAGTTTATGCAAGTATCTGCCCCAAACTTATATCTGTCTTATATTGTGTTTGTTTGTTTTTGAAAAGTGGTCATTAAAAATTCTATTTGATTTTAACTGTCAGTCATGTGTTGTCTGTATGATAGCACAGTGAAAGGCTAGAATGGCAGTAGCCAGTTGTTTAGACAGGTCTCAAGATGATGTGAGTTAAATTTGGTGAAGATTGGACAAGGAGTAGCACAATTGCACTTAGATGGAAGTGTTTTCAGTGTGTTATTGTAACTTTTGACCAGCAAGTGGGGTTGTCATAAAATTTGTTACATAGCCTCAAGTCATGGTCCTCAAGATGCCTACCAAGATTTGTGTCAGTATGCAATATCAGTGCAGAGATACAGCCTCACATCCTGGTCGGTGGCTTTGCTGTCAGATTTGTTAGCACTTTATGGGCAAACCTTTTTGAATATCAACATTCTTTTGATAACTTTTTTTCCAGTCTGTTCTGAAGATGATGTTTGCCAAATTTGGTGTTGATTGGGCATAATTTGTAGGAGGAGTAGCAAAAAAACAGCTTTTGACAAAATCCAAGATTGTCGACAGGAAGTACACTTGAATTTCAGACGTTGATGTGTGTTCACTTCAGAATACCCCAGGGAATTATAGGAAAAATGAACTGTGAATATAGCACAAATTCTTTATATTATATAAGGAAAAAATGAAAGGTTTTACAGTTCTTGACCACAGTCATGAATGAAGACCACTTCTTGGGTACATTCAGGGTGTGGTCCTGAAGATATTTATCAAGTTTCATGATGATACGTAGATGCATTGCTGAGATACACCCTCACATCCTGTTTTTACAGTTGTCAGTGCATTACAGGAGAACAGTTTGGAAAATCAAAATTCATTTGATAGCCTTTGTCTAGACAGGTCTCAAGATGATGTGAGCCAAATTTAATGAAGATTGGACAAAATTTGGAGGAGGAGTAGCAAAAATGGCAGTTGAATGTGAGCATTTAGGTGACACTGGCACAAAAATTGTTGCATAGCTTCAGGTCATGGTCCTGAAGATGCCTACCAAGTTTTGTGTCAGTGTGCAAAATACAGCCTCACTTCCTGTTTGGTGGCCTCACGGTCAGATTTGTTGGCCCATTACAGACAAACCGTTTGGAGTATGCAAAATTCTTTTTATAACTTTTGCGAGGCTTACTCTGAAGATCATGTGTGCCAAATTTGGTGATGATTGGAATTTGTAAGAGTCATAGTAAAAAAAGTTTTTTGACAAAATTGAAGATCACAGAAAAACTAATTAGGGGGAAAATTGACGTCATAGGGTGTGTTGAACTTGTCTCAACCCAGGGAATCCAGGGGTGCCTTTTGTCTTTTAAATCTTGAATACATGGTTGTGATGACAGGCCGGCAGCCTGCGCACATAAACTAGCAAGCGCTCCTTACTCTACTGCTGCTATGTTGCTGAAAGGACAGCATCACTTCAGCACCACCCATGTTGTGGAGAGCACAGGAGCATGTGGCTGCCAGTTTCTAAGGCTCTCGAGGGGGAAGTCAGCCAGATGCTTCGCCACAGCATCGTTGAAGAGTCCACCAGCCCCTGGTCCAGCTCCATCGTCATGGTACCCAAGCCCAATGGAAGCATCCAGCTATGCAACAACTTCCAGGGCTCAACCAGGTATCAGACTTCAACAGCTACCTCCTTTCTAGCGCCAATGACCTGGGGGAGTTGTTGGGGAATGCCCGGTTCATCTCCACACTGGACCTCACAAAAGGGAACTGGCAGGTAGCCCTGAGCCCAGAACCGCAGCCAAAGACCATGTTCTCCACCTCCGGTAGCCACTGGCAGTACTGGGTCCTCCCCTTCGGCCTGCATGGGCCCCCTGTGACTTTCCAGCAGCTTATGGACTTCATATATCGGACATCATATATCGACGATGTCATAATCCATTCCTTGGGGTTGGCCGGATATTACAAATGTTTTGCGCACAATTTCTCTTCAATTGCCTCTCCCCTCTCAGATCTCACAAAGAAAGGCCAGCTGGAAAATGTGCGCTGGAGTCAGGAATCTAAAGAGGCCTTCAAGACCCTCAAGCAGGCACTGAACTGCTCTCCAGTCCTGTAAAACCCTCACTTCAACCTCCCATTCAACGTGCACCCTTCACCCTTGTGACAGACCATGCCCCCCTGCAGTGGATAGGCAGGGCTAAGGATTCCAACACCTGGGTGACACAGTGGTTCCTCTCTCTACAGGACTTTGACTTCAAGGTGCAACATTGGGGGCTCAGCATGGCAAAGCTGACGGCCTATCTCTCCAGAATGCGGTCTGGGGTTGACATGCACTGGCAGTAGGCTCGGAGTTGGGGGGGATACTGTGACGATGGGCCTGCAGCCCGTACACATAAACCAGCAAGCGCTCCTCACTCTACTGCCACTCTGGTGCTGAAACGTCAGCACCACTTCAACACCACCCATGTTGTGGAGAGCATGGGAGCGTGTGGCTGCCGGGGGCAGAGTAATCAGGCACAGCTGGCAACCAATAAGGGCTGCAGCAGCTCCCTACCCTCCTTGCTAAGACAGGAAAGTATAAAAGGGGCCTGCAGTATGGGTAAGGCAGACACTCATGGGTTTATGCCACACACTAATGTTATTCCCTTTATGTCTTGCGGAGCCCATTGGTGCCACTGCACTGAATCCTCCCCTGTGCCATGGCTCTTCCAGGGATGACCATGAACCCTTCACCCAGCACCAAGCCTGCACTATCACCTGGCACCCCACTTACCCTTCCTGCACCTGTAAATAAAAGTCACTTGTGCCCCTTATCTTCCTCTCTTGTGGTTCATACTCAGACCTCCTGCATATGCTGAGCGCTACAATGATTCAAAAGTTATGACCATAAACGTACTTCTAAATTAGGCCCAACTCTGACCCAATGGTGGTCAGAATGTTCCTTAGACCCTCCCCAATCAGTGTGCCAAATTTCACAACTTTTTACCAGACCATTATTTTTCTTTTGAAGTGATCTAGCAGGATATTGCTAATCAGATAACAAAATAATCTAATTTTGGCATGGTGGTGCAGTGTGTAGCAATGCTGCCTCACAGTTTCACAGTCTCTTGTTCAAGCCTGACCTTGGGTTACTGTCTGAGTGAACTTTCTATGCATGTTCTCCCTGTTTCTGCTTGACTTTCCTCTGGGTTTTCTGGTTTCCTTCCACCTCCCAAAAGCATGCCAGTAGGTGGATTAGCTAAGATAAATGGTGCCTAGGTGTGAATGTGTGTCCATGGTGCATTACTGGCTTCCTATCCATTTTGTAATCCTGCCCCGCATACAGTATTCCCGGGATAGGCTCTGCATCTACCGTGACCCTGGCCATGATAAAGTTGTTACTGAAGATGACCACTATTACTCAGCTGTACAATCACCAAAATGGCCCTAACATACATATCATAAATAATCAACTCATTTGTAAATTACCCATTTTTTCAGAAATTTTGGAGTCAGCTCCAAATTTTGAGATTAGAAATTTTGAATTTGAGAATCAACTCTCTTGAAAAGAAAGTTGTTTAAATTTTTACTACTCTTTTCATCTCTTGCATCTCATTTTCATCGCCTTCTGTTCCCGAAATAGCTGTAATGTTATATTCAGTTGTGTTGATTACGAGAGGTTGATTTATCATATTAATATGTAAATCAACATACTGGGTGCTAATACTAGAAATTTAGAAAACGGTACCACAGTGTAAAGGCCATGCTTTTATGTCTACATATCTGGTGCCAGCCATGTAAGGTAATACTGTATAGCGTTCACTGTAGTGCTTATAGTGTGGGGTCAGTCTCCGTCAGCACAAATCAAGTGATATTGCTTTCCTGAATAATTCCCATTTTTGAGCTCAATATTTGATGTGTCACTCATTCTGGGATGATATGAGTATGTGAGTCAATCTACACTACACACAGTTATTAGGTGCCTGTCACAGAAGTGAAGTGAAAGTGACTAGCTCCACTACATTTCCACTACAGGACTGATTTGCAGTATACTTGGCAAATGCAGTCTGTTCAATTCCAAATTACTGGATCATTATTGGATAATTAATGACAGTAAGAATTTAGACTCCTGGATGCTTTTCCTGCACTTTGGGTAAAGATGCTAGACAGGAACCTGTCCTAGTTTCACAATTGTATTTAAATTATTTCAATCATTATTATTTTTGTTACTGTAAAGGAATTTGTGTAGCATGACAATTTCTCTTATTACTGTTATAAACAGCTACCCATTCTGGTTGATTAAAAGAAAAAAATACACACACACACACACACACACACACACACACACACACACTCCTGAACAAAATCTTAAGACCAGGGGAAACATTCCA
>CM074955.1:16853015-16863772 GCA_037577455.1 Pangasius macronema
TGTCTTACTGCGTCCAACCTCGGCAGCAATGGCACGTTGCAAGATCCCTTGCTTGTGCATCTCAACAATCCTGCCACATTCAAAAACTTGTTGTTTTTGCCATCAGGAGATCATGACAGTGTGACAGTCTGAAGGACAATGACATTAAAGCCATATTTTGGAACAGATTTTAACTTTTAAAGGCCATGCTCTTAAACCTTTGATCAGCTGATGACCAGCCTGTTTGAGTTTAAATGCAGTTTTTACTTGTCTGTAAAACAAGTTATTTCCTGTTATCACTTATATCAACTATAAATAGTTACTCCCTCACCAGCCTCTTTTTTTCTCTTTCTCTTAACTGTAATAAGACAGAAACAAATGCAGCTTGTCATGTTACTGAGAAATGGTAAACACCTTTCTCCTGAAGACTTTCCGCATACCAGAGAACCTTTGACTGATACAAAGAACTGACACTGTAGACTCCTTCCAAAACAAAAAGGTCTAATAAGAGAAGGTTTCATCATATCATTATTTGTCAAATACCATCACCAGCTTCTGTGAGCTTTACACAAGTTCCTGGATTAGTTGTTACTATAGAAGCGATAATGTATTAGAATGAATGCATTCATATAAAACTGTGATATGAATTAAAGCAGTCACTATTGTCAGAGCTGCTGTTAAAGCCTATTATTTCAGAATCAAATATGTACAGTTATTTCAATTTTATTCTTAATCTGCAAAATTATTGCTTTGCTTCTTAGGAGAAAGCCATTACATTTGGGTGGAGGAAACTGCCAGTATTAAAATCATATTTAAAACAAAATTCCTTTTTTTTTTTTTATTTACTTTGCCAAGCCTATATAAAATGGATGTATGAACATGTATTATAAATAACATCATGTTTTTAGATTTGTTTGCAGGCATGAGCTGAAGAGAACTTTTGTTTAGAAAATATATCAAAGAATGATAACAGTGACTAAGAATATGTAACAGACATTTATCCTTTTTTTCTTGATTGCTTCTGCTATAAATTTACATACATACAAATAAGTTTACTCCATGCCTGAAAAGGATGGGAAGTGTATGATTAGGGTTAGTATATTGCATTATCATGCAATCTTCTTTGTCAGCAAAAATTGTCCAGTTTTCCAACCTTGAACAATTCCAGTGCAGACAAACATGCTGATTGGTCACTTTGGAATGATCATGAGGAAATGGAGTTATATACTGTATCATTATGCTGCATATAGCTAGGAGGAATAGACAGGCCACATATGCACATCTACTCTAGAGCACTGGAATTAACAGAATCGCACTCGGCTGGTGTGATATATGTACCAGGTACATCTTCCAAATGTACTTCTGCAATGTTCCGGCAAATCAGCTTTTCCCCACTGGGATAGTAATGCTAAATTTGTAGGCAGGGAGGCAGAGACAATATACACTCTATGGCCAAAAATTTGTGGACACCTGACCATCACACCCATATGTGGGTCTCCCCTAAACTGTTGCCACAAAGGTACATCTTCCAAATGTACTTCTGCAATGTTCCGGCAAATCAGCTTTTCCCCACTGGGATAGTAATGCTAAATTTGTAGGCAGGGAGGCAGAGACAATATACACTCTATGGCCAAAAATTTGTGGACACCTGACCATCACACCCATATGTGGGTCTCCCCTAAACTGTTGCCACAAAGTTGGAAGCGCAAAATTAATTAATTATATATGATGTCTCTGTATGCTGTAGCATTACAATTTTACCTTCACTGGAACTAAGAGGTCCAAACATGTTCCAGCATGACGATGCCTCTGTGCACAAAGTGAGCTCTATGAAGACATGGCTTGCCAAGTTTGTTGTGGAGGAACTCGAGTGGCCTGCACTGAGCCCTTACCTCAACCCCACTGAACACCTTTGGGATGAATTGGAATGCTGACTGTGCCCCAGACCTTCTAGACTGACATCAGAACCTAACCTCACTATTGCTCTTGTGGCTGAACGGACAAATCCCCACAGCCATGCTCCAAACTCTAGTGGAAAGCCTTCCCAGAACAGTGGAGGTTATTGTAACAGCAAAGGGGGACTAAATCTGAAATGGGATGTTCAAAAAGCACATATGAATGTGATGGACAGGTGTCCGCATACCTTTGGCCATATAGTGTACTTCTGCCTGCAGTTCAAACCGGAAACAGGGGGCGTGGTTATGAGATAAATACAAACTGAAGCTGAGAGAAAATCAGAGACGGAGATGTTTATAGTCAACTAATACCTGCCCTAATCTATCCCAGGAGAGGTAATGTGGCTCAGCAATGATGAAAAATAATATGACATCCTCCAAATAAGTGGTACCCACATGCACTCATTTACTTCAGCATTCAGTAATTAATGATAGCAGTCATGCATAACGCAATGGATGTGTGCGCACAGACAGTCGATAATCACATCGTTAGAATGCAAATGGCAGCTTAACAATACTGAAAATGCAGCAAGAGCCTACTTGGTTATGGCAGCAGTAGAGATGAATGCAATTCTATTCTAATTGCTCTTCATCCCATTTATACTTCACTGAGCTGTTAGTATTTATGTATTTCCGCGAACGTATTTTCCCAGAACAGCCTGCCAGAATACAGGCAGGTTGGACAACCCACCAAGCGGACAAGTGTTCTCTTGGTAAATGACTAGAAGCTTTTCGCCGCAGTGAATCTATCTTCATCTTCATTGGAGGAGAGAGAAGTTCCCCGCCCCCTGTTCCCCAACCAGCCTCCCATTAATACTAATTCTTACCTCGCTGCCTCGCAGGGGTTGCCCAGCAATCGATACACCATTGCCTGCTGTAGATGGCTCCAGAAATGGATGGGGTTTAGGTGGATGCTCCTGTGAATTAAGAAGGATACTTATAAACATGTTTCCTGGAATCGGCTTTAATCAAAGCTAAAACTGAACTGCTATATTATATCAATTATAGCTCAAATGGGATTAGAAAAAAAGGGAAAAAACTCAAGGTTTATACCACCACAAAGTGGATTATTTTTCTATAACACATAACATGTTTTATTCCTCTTATACCACAGCAGTTTGCCAACGATTGACATTTTTATTTTATTAATAAACAATGCATTTTGTTTTTTTTTATTTGTTCATAGTTACATATACTGTTGTGAAATACAGTAAGTTACTTCCTGTTATTAATTACTTTGTAACAGTAAACAGCTATTCTTTCACTAGCCTCCCTTTTTTCTCTTTTGAAGGAAATAAGATCAAAACCAAAACCCCAACTCGTCATGTTACAGAGAAACTGGAAAGCGCAAACTTTTCTGGTCAAACTTTTCTTTTCCTGGTAAAAAAAAAAAAACTTACTTACTGTTAAAAAAACTCCTTTCATGAATATTAAATGAATTTCTCCATATCATTGAGACAATAAATGTCTTGATGATAATAATAATAATATAATTTAACAATACATGGATTAAGAAAATGTGAACAAAGAAAAATCATAACGCATTTTCTTAATTCATTTATTATTAGCCTTAGATTGGGTGGAGCATCCACCATACAACTCCCTCTGAATGAGCTTTTACTATAGAAACAATCATGTATTTGAACAAGTGCATTGATATAAACTTGTCATTTGAATTACAGCCTAAACTACTGTCAGAGCGGTACTGTAAAAGAGAATTGATCAACACCTTCATATTTGAGAATTCAGCAGTGCTGTGATAAAAAACACAACAAAGCCTGAACACAAAGAAGTTATTTCTTTTAGTCAGTTAAAAGTTATGACACATTTGAGACATGAAAGCAGGTGATGACACAGAAATATGTGATGATGAGCAATGATTCATCTCCTGTGCTACTGACCAGATTGGTGCTAAATTTATCTCAGTCTGATCAGCAGTATGATAGAACTGGGGGAAAAAAACAGATTTCTCCTTAATCAGGAGTATGAAAGAAAACAGAAATTTCTCTTTTTTTCACTCATTACTGAGATTTGCCACTGACAGGAACTGCTGGGACTGCCGAAGTAACAGACCATGAGACAGATCATGACACAAGCAGTGAGACAGGACAGCAAGATGAGCAATGACAGGGAGAGTGAGACTTGAAAGTTAAACCAACAGTGAGACAGGAAGGTCTCCTGTGCTAGCACCGTGCAATGCTTTTTCCTCACTCAATCAACACTCCCCAACAGCTTGCCAGCTATCATAGTCAACTCAGAAGTTTCATTACTAGCTGTTCCTCATGCACTACTGTCTTGTGCTCGAACACATGGGCCACTCCAGCAAGAAAGGCCTCATACACACACACACCAAACATCTTAATGCCTGCCTAAATTAACGGTGTGTTTCCACCACGATACATATGCTAGTTGCGGCTCAGGCCGAGCATAATTGAATGGCTGACACCTTGCTTTTGATGAGCTGGATGAATCACCACAGTCCTTTCAGGTGTGTTTGACAGTGTGTGGAAAATCAGTAGGTTTCCCTCTTACCACCTTGTGATCCTTTTCTTCTTTATAGCTTCGACTGAATTATTCACAGCTATGATATGCATTAGAGATATTATATCAGAGCAACGTTATCCTCTTAAAACATTCTCTTTACTGTGTTTGTGTCATGTGCCAGTCCAAGTATGAGCATTCAAAAAGGCAGAATGTTTTTTCTGTATGAGAGTCTGTGTGTGAACGGTGAGCCCTGAAAAGCCTGCAGGTTAAACTCACTCTAATCTTATGCTGAACCATGTGAGTTAAAGGCTACATGAAATTTAGAGCAGAGGGGGAAAAATCCTTATTTTTTATTTAGTGACCTTGTGGCCTTGAGGGAACTGACATAAAATAGATCTTAAACAACAGCAAAGGTCTCCAGTGACACAGATTGGTTGCCAAGACTTCCTGGCTATATTATTTATATGCTGATCCATATCTCAGCCTAAAAGGCTCTTTATTCTTCTTAGACCTCAACAAGGAAAAAAAGACATGCCATTAATTTACAACTGGGCACCTGAACAACTGAATTTAACCTGCAGAGAATAATGGATGAAGCAATAACTCACTCTCGAGCTGGACAATCAAAGAGCCTGAGTCATGATTGTGTATTAGCCGGAGCTCTACTGTCTTGAACCTCTAACTTAATTGCATCTTCGATGTTCCTGATCATGACTGACAGGCCTGCATATATTGCTATAGCTGACAAAGGAATACACTCCTGACTTGCTCAGGCATGCACACACACACACACACACACACACACACACACACACACACACACACACACACACACACACCTCACTGCTGCAGCTCTGAAACCAATATGCTACTCACTCCACCGTATGATGGCACTGTAATTAATTGTGGACTCTAATTTTAATTTAAATAGCAACAATTATCCTTGAGGGGGCCGATTATTTAAGTTGATAATTGCATTCATTAATCTGGATTATTGGCTAATAAATAAACCACACAAGTTAAGGATCTAACAAGACCAAGACCATGTAGTGCACATTTTAGCACGGGCCTTTCTTTACCCTTTTTTATTGTTTAAAATTATAGCTGCAAAGCAAAATTAATCTCAACTGGTAATATTTGGTGAATCCTTTATTTCTCCATACTGTCTTTCCCTAATCGTTTGTGTCATCACATTCTTTCTAAAAAAAACTGTTTTCAGTTTGACAAACTCCTATTTTGGCAGTGTGACAGACTATAAAACAGCCTCGTTAGAAAACAGCAACCTAAAGACATAACAGAGAAACAGAACGAGAGAGAAAGAGAAATGTAAAAAAAAATGACAACACAAAACAGAGATGAGCACAGCCCTGAAATTCAAAAACAATGTCATCTCAAAGAACCTCAAAAGGCCCCTGCCACTGTGGTATTTTTATCCAAATTGTTTTGCTCAGGGCTGCTGTGTACGAAGCTAATATATACAAAATCCGTTCAACAGGAATCGACAAAGCTGCCTTTGATGAGAAGCCACCCTGCTCAAAGCACGTTCCCTGTGAGAAGGCCAAAGAGGAGGAACACACACAAGCTCAACAAGCAACTTATTCTGTGCTGGGCACCAACTGACAGCCAGGGAAATGGACAGGCTGAGGAAAGTGGCCATGAGGGAGTTTAGGAGTCTGTGAGCATGTGCTTTTTCGGTTGAGACACCTGAGAAAATGTACAGCTCCACACTATTCTTTCCAGAAGAGCATGAGTCATATGAGATGGTGACAACCATCGAAACTATGAATAAGTTGTAGTGCTAGACATGTCAAGAGTGAAAACTCTGCAGCACGTCACATATGGCTAAGAAGAGAATAAAGCAAGAAGTACTAATGAACAGAAAAAGTAATTCTCTGCTGTGGCAATAGCAGAGCTATATATACTGTGATAATTTTGTACATACTGTATATGCATTGGTGATATTTTTGTACGTATGTGCACGGTTGATATTTTCACACATGTATGGATTTATATCATATATGTGTGAAAATGTATGGTATAAATCCATGTATGTGTGAAATTATGTATGGATTTATACTATGGATTTATACCACAGTTTTGTTGAATGCTCAATTCTGATTGGTATGTTGTCACATTTTGGTCACTGAAATTTCCATTTCTCAAAAGATTTCTGTTTTCCACCCACAACAACAACAGCAACAAAAGAAAGATTATAGAAAATAGCATGCCAGGCATGGGCATTGGTGATACACCTTTGACAGAATTTCTGCCAGTTTCTTTTGTTTTGACACTGCAATCATGACACTGAACATAAAACAAGCTTTCTTGAACACCACAGTGTCAAAGCAAAGCAGTTAAACAAAGCAGATAAAGGGTTCAGCCATTTTGGAATTGTGGAGATTACATGCTAATCACAGGTAGCATGTTCAAAAGGCTACATTTTCCTTTATCCACACTACAATGCAAAAACAACATTTTCAGATTCATCTTTGGAGTCCGGATTCAAAATGGTGCATTTCTTTTGGTGGACAAACACAATATTTTAGTCTGGATGGAAAGGCTAACAAGATAAGATAAGGGGCCATATTCAGCAATTAAGTTCAGAAGTTACATCAACATTTAGGCTGGGAACGTTGCTCTTATTCAGAGTTGGGAGGTGTCCTGTGTGTAGTTCAGGCCTTTGAGGTTGCCAGAGTATTATAAGAAGTGTCAGAGAAGGGAATTTTAATATAGTAATATATAAGTATAGAATAGTAGAATAGTAATATGATGATATATAAATTAAAAGATATTATGCATTGAAATGAACATCTTACAGGGGTCTAGTATATTTCCAGAATAGAGTACTGCTGCATGAATGCAAATTTGGTTTATTTAATATGGCTTCCACCTTCATTACTCATTACTCAGCAGCTTGATCCAGCACATCCTATTATTTTGCATTTTATTTATTTATTTATTTTATATCATGCACCATCACTTAATTGTGCACGCAATTTACTGAAGCTATGAGACACTAAATCTAGGTGCATTGGGTGCATGGGATACAAGCTATTATGTGAAACTTTTAATTTGCTGTTTTCATTTGTGGATATAATAAAATAATACCAATGTTTTTGGTAATTCAATGGTCTCTCCTGTAAGTTAAACATGCCCACAGTTTAAAGGATAAACTGCATGAACACTCATGTGCTACTCTTACAGCTCACTATAATTTAATTCATAAAATTATCCATAAACATTTCAGTCCTTGAGATAAGCAACATCTCTGATTAAAAACCTTGATTTTCATTACATAGATTTGTGTATATTTGTGTATAGCACAAATCATACATTGACATATTGTGGTTATATCAAAACTGGGCAAACTCTGCCCAATGAACACAATTGTCTAAAGTCTATAGTTATGTCTGAAGTCTGAATACCACTGTTCAGAATAGTATAATTAAACTTTCACCATTTGTAATGTAATTCAACTCTGAATATGGACCAATTTGCTTGAAAGTAATTTTCAGCCAATACTTCCACCTGTTCCTGAACAATATTAGAATATACTGAAAACAACAACGGCGGACAGTGATGAAATTAAGGGCCAGGCTTTTTGCATCATCACACTCTCCTTGTCTGGTTTTCAGCTTGTTCCTAAGTGTAAGATTCGCGATAGAACTGAATTAACTTTGAGAACACCCATTTGAGCTCGCCCCATTGAGTTATACATAACAAACAATATTTTCCTTGAATCCCATCTGCTTCATTTAAACACAGACTGATAATTACAACATTTCCTCTGTTTACAAAGGAGCGAAAAATGTTGTAAAGCTTTATATCGTTTACTTTTTCTTTTTCATGATTATATTCTGAGGCTGTTTTAGGTATCACTTTGTTCAAACCATGCTAGGTTCTCCAAGAACAGATATGAATATTGCATATATTATGTTCTGTATTGCGTTTCGACGACAGTAAGCAACAGCGACAGATAGAGATGTAGCAGTGACAGAGTTATTGCATACACTTTCACATCTTATATATAACACACAGGTTCTGAACAACACCCCACTGTAAAATGCCACAGTGTCATTTAGAACTGTGCAATGAGTTGTACAGTAATAAAAATGACAATTTAATCAGTTAATTAACTATAAAATGCTCAAAGTCAGGAATAGAATGATGGGCCATGCTGTTATGCATAGGATATTATGCTACCTCCCTGAAGTAGATTATTTTTTTCAGCACGACCTGAAGTGTTTTATACCTCTTATACTTCAGCGATGTGCCAATGATTAAAATTTTTTATTTATTAATGAACAACATGTCATACCTTTTAACTGTTTACATTTAATGTTATGGAACAACCACAAGACAAGTTAAGTAGTTGCAGTTATCACTTATGATAACAGCAATCTTTTTTATCTTTCTTCAAGAAACCAGAAAGCACAAAACTTACTGACCATTACAAAGCGTTGACACCTGAGGCTGGCCCCATACATTTTAAATAAATGTGTCTTAACATTTGTATGGGCAGTTCTTTGTTAAATACATTTTTTAAAAAATCTGTTTGTATTAAGCCTAGAATATGTCCACCATACAAATCTCTGCCCTGCAATATAGACATTTTAGCAAGTGAAAATAGCTTAGATATGATTACATTTACCTAATATTTTCTATTAAATGATTACAATAAAGCATATATACAGTATAAGATTATTAAATCTATTTATAGACATTTTTTTACTAATTTCAAGCTTGAAATTATTTTTGCCAAATAATTAGTAGTTGGCAGATAATTTCACAAATTTTAAGCATTTATTTCAAGAAAGAATCAAACTTACCTGCTAATAGAATAAGATAGTTCAATGCTTGAAATGTGTAAAAGCATCTAAAAACAGGCTGAACCATCTTATGTTTGATTTATAATAAGAAATTAATTTTAGTTAAATTTGGCAATATTCAAAATATTTTTCCTTATTTCCTAAGATATCACTTTTTGCAATGTGTAATTATTATCTGTTACAGAAACAATAACATATCGGAAAAGGCAATATTAATATAAATCATTTGAATGTCAACTGGAACTACTGTCAATTGCAACTGCATGGTAATGATTCATAAGCAACGTAAAGTCCAGTCACACTAAGTGAGGATTCAAGCAGTGGTCTAAATGCTGCCTAGTCACACCAACATTGCTCTTCTCTTAATTTTCTTTCCTCGAAGCTGATGCTCAGGCAAAGCTGCCTTCTCCACAGTTTTTGAAAATTCTTTTGTGTAGAAAAATGCCTATTATGAAAGCAGCCTAATACGTATCATTCCTCAAATTATGCAGGCCACAATATGACAGGATATGGGGACCTCTCTGTCCATCATAGCAGTGGAACCACAGACAGCTTTGCTTTTTAGTTCTACAGAGGAGGGAACTTTTCAAGGTAGGACACAGTCAGGATGAGTTATAGTGCAAGGGGAAGGTGAACTCTCTAGCTCTTTTTCTCTGTAATAGAGGTGCAGGGGAGATGGGTTCAGGGCCATGACTAACAGGCAGAGCAGGTGCAGATAAGTGAGGTGAGGTGGTGGATATCAGTGGCCACGAATTACTTTGTTTCACTCTAAGCATGGCCTCTTTATGAAGCCTTAACTGTAATGCTGCCCTTAATAATATACTGTAGGACCTGATCACATAATTGCTAGCATAATGTATTATTTAAAATCACAAGCCTAAAGAAATATATTCAGGGCATAGGCCATTCTGTTTGATGAAACTAAATGGGCTATTATTAACTTAAGCTGTTCTTTTTTTCTGGGAATAGTTTATTCAGGAGAAGTCCCAAATTACACTTGGCAGCTGGTGCTTTGTCTTGTGGAGGTGTTAGATCTGGGGTTGTATCGCTGTGTATTTGCTGTAATCTCATGCTTACCTGTGGGAGTGTGGCAGTGCCAAGTTAGGCTTCTGCATTCTCAGGTAGCAGGCAACGAGCCTGGACTCGATGAAGCCAACAACCTTGGAAATATCTTCATAATCAGCACTAAAAGATTTCCCAAGCACAGCACCTTTGGAGCAGTCCTGAGAGAGAGAGAGAAAGAAGAGAGAGAGAGAGAGAGAGAGAGAGTTGGACAAGAGACTAGGTCGAGTGTAAATTGATGTAAGGGCTTGCAATAGAAAACAGACTGGATAAATAGGATTAGCTCAGTGTGAACTGTTATGCTCATAACTGTATTGACATACACTACTGTATTTCTTTATTCATGATAATGTAAAGTTGATTCACATAAGTACAGTTGTGCTCATAAGTTTACATACCCTAGCAGAATTTATGGTTTCTTGGCCATTTTTCAGAGAATATGAATCAT
>CM074955.1:16880923-16928537 GCA_037577455.1 Pangasius macronema
AACTTCTTGTCAGTCAATTGTCCAAATACTTTTGAGCCCCTGAAAATGGAGGTACTTTGCTGAAAATGGCTGTAATTTCTAAATGGTAAATGCCGTATTTTTTGTGGAACCTCTTAAAATAAAGCTGAAAGTCTACACTTCGATCACATCTTGATTGTTTTATTTCAAATCGATTGTGGTGGTGTATAAAGGCAAAAATCACAAAAACTCTGTCATTATCCAAATACTGACCTGACTGTATAAATATATATATGAAGAGTTTGGTTCCAAAATGCTATAAATCCATTTTGATTAATTTCAGTAAAAATGTTTTTTCTTTACCAAGAAAGTGGCAAGATGAAAAATACCATTTTCTGTTTCAAACTTTCACATAGCATCTTTAGGTTATAGTTACATTAAAAATTCAAAACCAGATTTTGATTTTCAAAGATTTATCATAAAAACTGATTATTTTTTTCCCCCAAATGCAATAAATCCATGACGTTTTTTTTTTTTCTTCCAAAATGCAATGAATCCATTGAATCAATATAAAAGTTATTTTTCATATTGGAACTGTTGAAAATACACAACAAAGTAAGTTGATCCACATATGACAGCCTCTGAAGTTGGTCAATACTAATCTTATATACAGGCACTGGACTAAAAATACATTAAATCAGTCATCGCTCCCAAAATGAATTCAACGGGTCATCTTGTTACTGCTATAAATTAATTACAACAATAAAAGAAAATTTAATCATGAACAAGAACATGAACAACAATATCGCATAAGTACACAGAAATGACATTTCCCTTACATTCAGCTTCCAAAAGTGCATTCATGTTTGCCATGTTACATTCATTTAGCTGACTAGTGCTATACACTGTATTAACAAAAACATAAATGGCATTAATAAAAACACTTGCTTTGTCATATTAAGAACACTAGTAAAGAAGAAAGATTCATCTATTATAGTATCAATTTTATATCACTTGTAGGCCTAAAAGATTTTTTTAAAGATTTTATTCAACCCATAGCCCTGCTGAGCAAGGTCACCACGATGCATTGATAGGTAAAGGAATCGCTTGCTCAAGCCGGCATTTTTCCTCTTCCCGAGTGCCTCATCTCTTAACCTCCTCACGTAAATGATTAGATTTCGATGGCTTACGTTTCTTCCCCACCGCGGAAACCACCACAGGTTCATCAATGCCGTCAAAATTATTCTTTTTTGTTTGTTTGTTTGTTTGTTGATCACAAACTACAAAGTTGTTGAAGAAAACTACGATGCCGGTTGTATTAATAGCGCCGCCATTGCTGTTTACGATGTGTGGAACGGTGCGCTGTGATTGGTTGAGCGGATGTCTCGCATTCTGCAGAGAAGGGAGTCTGGAGTTTGTCACGGTTTGGAAAGAAAGGGAGAATAGAAAGACAGAATAACATGGCGGATATCGCATTTTACGTAAAATTAAACATTGACTTTTCAATAACGGCCAGATACAATACTGATTTTGGCGGAAACTCAATTTTATTTTATATAAGTGGCGCTATTTTAAAAGTGTCAGATCTTTTCCCAACGTGAATTGGGAAAGTATAGAAAAACAAAAACAATCAATTGTTGAAAAACAATAAGACACATGTATAGGGTGAAAAAAGACAAATAAAAATCCTATTATTATATTCCCTTATAAAATCCTAGTTATATAAGTGTGCACCCCCCTAAACTAATACTAATACAAGCACCTCTTGACTGGATTACCACTTACTCTTTTTGGCTAAGAGTCTATCAGCATGCCACATCATTTTTGCACTAAAATTGGCTGGTATTTGCAGCTATTCATGATTCCCTCCACCTTGATAAAAGCCCCAGTTATGGCTGAAGAAAAGCAGCCCTAAAGCATGATGCTGCCACCTGTGTCACTGTGGTGCTCCACTTTCTCCACTTGTTGATGATGGCCTTCACAGTGTTCCACTGTACATTTAATGCTTTGGAAATCTTTTTATACTTCTCTTCTGATTTATTCCTTTCAACATTGAGGCCCTGTACAGGCTTTGTAAGTTCTTTGTGGACCATAGCTTCAGCAGTCAAGACCAAGAAGATGTCAGAAAAAGCAGACAGAAACAGCTGGTCTTTGTTTTGGGGTAAATCAGAATAATTTCACTGATGACAGCTGTATGATAATTACTTTTGAACATGAGATTGAATGCTAAAACATTTCTTGCTTTTCATTTAATTTTTATACATTGCAATTTCACAGTGAGGGTTGGAAAAGTTCTGCCACGATTTATCTTGAGTTCATTTTTTCATCACAAAAACCTGCCATTTTAACAGGGGTGGGTAGACTTTTTATATACAATATATGCATCTTTCTGTGAGAAGACATGTATTTAACCTTTTTTTGAAAGGAGTCTCCAATGTCAGCCCTTTTTAATAACAGACAGAGGTAAAGGAGTTACTTTTATGTTTTCCAATATAAAAGACTGTTTATAGTTTAATAAGTTCATTCTTTAATAAGTAATTTATGTGGCAAATTGCTGTGGTATAAGAGGAATAAAACACTTCAGGACATGCTGTTATTGGAAAATAGTATTTTATCCCTTAGGGTGTAGTTATTTTAATAATATGCTTTAAAATAAATTATGTTTAAGGGGTTAATAAGAATGGATCAAATACTATTTTTTAAAAAATGAGGTGAAACGTATCTCCAGGAATTGGCTTTTTAAGCACTTGTATGTAACCAAAATTTAGCATTTTCTGTACTACACTCTTAGAAAAAAAGATCAAATCCAATATCTTTCGGGGTTCTTTGGTTCACCATGTAGCAACCCCTTTAAGGTTCTATGTAGAACCCTACAACAGAGCGGTTCACTATTAGAAAAGGTTCCAAGTAGAAATTAAAACCTTTAACTATCTAAAACACCCTTTGAAGAACACTCTGCTGAGAGAGTAACACACCCAATTCACCTCCTAAGTTTCTAGGTAAGTGTTCCATTTTGATTATGCAATTTTATAATTAATAGGCTTTGCTTAATCCACCTCAGGAAAAAATGATAGTGGCAACAAGCTACTGCACAAAGAAATATCCCCCCAGTATTTGCATTAGTTAAGGCTCCAGAGGTATTAAGACTCCATGTCATGCTAAAGCGAGAGAAATAGAGAGTGAGAGAGAAAATGAGAGATGCATGCACAGTTGTCTCGGCTACTGCATCTGATTGTTAGTGTTAATTAAAGAAACATTGCCTTCTCACAGTAGCACATATAGTCAAGAACAAAGCCATGAACGTGAAGGCACAAGAAAACTACAGAAAGACTGCACTCTTAAAACTAATCTGTCAGGACTGGGTACATAAACAATTATATAAATTCATGTAGCTGGATTGATGTTTCTGCTTTGACAATACACAGTGGCCTTGTACAAAGGTGACACAGATGTAGACCACTCACATTAACAAAAGATCAAAGATTAAGAAGTTTTCTACTGATGCATGCACATCTCTAGGGAAGCGGAGGTGAAATGAATCCAGGTATAGGCAGAATCATATTAATTAAAATCATCAGGCCATAGCTGATTAACAGTTCAAACAAGTCACTCTGGGTATGGCATTCGTAAGAAAATGCACTGCAAAAGAGATATACAATTGCTATTGCAATTCATGCAATTCATCTTGAATACTCAGTGCTATTAAATAACCAAGACTCTCAGTGTTACTTTGCAAATTCTCACTCCAGCATTGTGTCAGGGTGTACAGGTGATTGTGTTCACCAGGTTCCCAGGAGTGGTCAGTGTCCAGGCCAGTTCAGTTGCACCAGTTTGAACAGAGCAGAGATGGTTGGGGCTCCAAAAGACCAGAGGTTGCAGAGCTACAGGGGCAGTCTCTGTGGAACCCTACTAAAAAGCAGTTTAAGATGGAAATATTTGGTGTTGGTGAGTGATGGCTTTCCAGAGCTACATATAGGCTCCAAAATGGGGTTCATTGGGACAGGAAGTAGTCATTCTTTTCTCTTCAGTAAGCAGTTTATCAGTAGCCTGTCAGAGTTGCAATAGATACACAGGGTTGCAGTACACAAGACCGGAATACACATCATACATTTTCAGGAATCTCACAAGCCTAGGAGCAATTTAGAATAGCCAGGTGGGAGGAAACTGGAGTTCCTAGAGGAATGCCACATGAACATGGGGGGAACATGCAAAGCTCCACACAGACAGTAAAGCAAATTTAGACTAGAACCCTTGAGCTATGAGGCACTAACACTATTTGCTGCAGCATGATGTCTTCCTATTTGAAAGAAGACAGACAAGAGTGTCTTTCATCACAGAATCAATGCTATAATATATAAAGATTATGGATAAACAAATTAAAGAAAAAAAAAAGCAAGATAAAGTGTATTAGGTGCTGAACCATCATAAGCTGCCAAAACAGATGCAATGTGGAACTGTACTCGAGGAATGAACACCATTCATCCAAAAGATATTCCCTCAGTTGGTGTTTTGATGATGGTGGTAGAGAATGGTTTGCTGTTTTGGGTTGAGAGCTGGGGACTGTGAAGGCCATAGCATATGATTTACATCATTTTCATTCTCATCAACCCATTCAATGAGCCTTAGTGCCCTGTTATGTTGGAAAAAGTTCTGACATGATTTAACTTTTCATTTCATTTTTTCATTACAAAAACCTGCCATTTTAACAGGGGTGTGTAGACTTTTTATATCCACTGTTTGTATGCGCACATATATGTGTGTGTGTGTGTGTGTGTGGTGTGTGTGTGTGTGTGTGTGTGTGTATGTCTGTATTTATGCAACCTTCTGTGAGGAGACAAGTATTTAACATTTTTGGAAGGGGTCTCCAGTGTCAGCACTTTGTAACAGTCAGAGGTAAAGTAGAACTTCTATGTTTTCCAACAAGGGATAGTCTTCAGAATAGAGGAGTTTGTGGCTTTTTAAAAAAAAAAAAAAAAAAAAAAAAAAAAAAAAGAGGCTGGCGATAGCCATTATAATAGAAGTGAATCCCTGTTAATGGGGACATTGCCATCCTGGAGACCACCCCCATCATCTTTCATCAAAGGTTAAAGATAATCAGTCAGAAGAACCTTGTATTGATTTCCAGTGACCATTTCTTCTAAAGGGACAAGTGGACCCAAACCAAGCCAGAAAAATGTCTCCCTCAGCATAACAGAGCCACCAGTTTTTCCCTTTAATTTGTCATCTCTGGATGAGATGAGGGTGTAGCTGAAATATTTTGAGACACCTTTTACATTTGGACTCTAATCATAAATTCAGATGATTTGAACTGGGCATTACATCACTGGCCTGTCATTACATCTCCCAAAGCCTGGCTCAAATAAAAAACCTTAACTATAAACCTTACATTGTGCCAATGCTTAATCCAATCCATATGTCAGCTCATTTATATGGGAATAAATCAGCACGAGGATAAGTATTTACTTCTTAGATGAATAGACCTTTGTGGGGAATAAAAGTTGATTAGAAAATGCTTTAAGGCCACATCAGAAAGCCTACAGTTTCCCCTACTATTTATTTTCTCAGGCAATGACCCAGTTAAACTTTGAAGGGAAAGTAAGGAAAATACACCACACTTTGGATATCTGTTACTTCCGATATATCTAACGGTGGCCATAATGACTTCATAAATTAAACTTTACTGATTTATGATTAATATATAATTAATATCTTGGTGAAGTTTTTTATAACCATGTAAATTTATGTTTTTTTACTGAAAGCTTTTACTGAACCTTTTACTGAACAGATGAGTCCTGGTCGGTCAATTCACACAGGATATATGCAGGGCTTATAACCCTCCAGATGACTGAATTAACATCACAGATTGATTAATATGCAAATACACTTGGAAAACTTTTGCACAACCTCACAGGACTGGGAGTAAACAGGCTTTGAGGTACAGATGGACATCAAACTCAGATATCATGGATGACAGATGGAGGACATTTTTTTCCCACAGAGAAATGGACAGTACTGTAATTATTTTGGACTAGGGATGTAATGGAATGACACTATCTGTATCTGTTTGTGTATTCAGATCATTTTAGTGCTCAAAATACCTTTTAGTTATCTCCAGATATCCGTATCTGCATTCATATTTAAACTCAAAGTGGGTGTGACCAGAACTGGAAGCTTATTTGTTTGTTTGTTTGTTTGTTTGTTTGTTTGTTTGTTTGTTTGTTTAAAAAATATGAACCCTACCATTATGCTCCTGGAAACACTTGACAAAAACCCACCAATGTCAGCACAGTCTGTGAATTCAGGCTGTAAAATCCTCAACTTGTAATATGAAAACACTGTAATATGAAAATTGAGCATGTGCCAGAACCGAGGGCCATGGATGGTCTGCTTTAAACAGTGCGTGGATTTCCCAGCATGAGGTTGGCTACACTACGCAACTGTATTGCATCTATCTTCTAAAGGTCATGATGGGTGGAATTGATTTATGTAGGCTAGTGCAAATGCTTTTTTCATACTTTAAAATTAAACATTTGCTAATACGTCATGTTGAATTTGAATAATCACACTTCTCAATAAATACATACTTATTTAAATTGATTATTTCTAGTTGTGTCTGCTCTGCAATTGGTTTGTGGACATTTGGAACAGTGTGTATGTGAAAGAACCCACACTGCTATGGTAGAATGATAAACAGCAGAGTAAATGTAGGTGGTCCATCATGGGCAGTGGGAGTAGGAAGGAGCCACAGAATGACAGAAATGCAATCAGTAAGAGAAAGAGAAGGAGAGATGAGTGCAGAGAGAGTGTGAGATGAACAAATTTATAGCATAAAAGTAGAAAGAAAGAGCGATGGGCAGTCTGGAGGGAGGGGGAGAGGGAGGTAAAGAGTGTAAAGTGTGTTGGGATTGTTGTGTCAGAGCGGGGAGTGCATTCATCATCCTCTCTGTGGATTTCGAAGGGTGACTCTGAAGGAGTGACAGCATGGAGAGTTCTGTCAGGGTTATGGATCGCTCAGAGGGCCAGGGAGCACCATCCTAGAATGTGAGCACAGCTCCTATTAGGTCCCAGGAGAGATGGTAATTACTGCCATGTTAAATGACTTCATAGCCTAGATTCATGGGCTCTACAGGGAACTGTGGCAATGTGTTCCCTGAAATGTTTTGAATGTGGATGCTGTTTATAGAATGCTGCGTCTGCCCTATTGTCTTGTAAGTTTGAAACCCAATGATACCACAGCCATCCATGGCCAAGAAATGACCAAACTCTCTGTGTGGGAAGGATGGCATTACTATCTCTCTCCTGTCAATCAGAGCGACACTAGCCGATCAGCGTCCTGTGATGCAGCATGACCAGCAGTTCAGAAAGATGCATGACTGGTTTAATATAATTCAGAGGAAGCATGTGTTTGCCTTCACACTCCCTGGTTAGTAGCTGTCGTATGATAGGGGAGAGTTTGCTAGTGGGTAGGAATTGGCAAGTCCAAACTGATGAGAAGGTGGGGGAGGGTTTCAAGTTTCAAGCAGGTTGAGAGCAAAACTAGAATTTTACCACAAAAATCGTAGTGGTATTAACAATCCGGCATTAGTAATAAACAGCACAAAAGATAAACAGCACATTCTACTCTGTATTTTTCCAGACCAAAAATCACTGTCCCCTGGGTTCCCATAGCCCAGCCTTCTTGTTTTCTACTTGTTCACCAAATGAGTGTCTTTCACATCTCATGTCCCTTCTGTTTCAGTTAATTACCTTTTCTGCCAGACTAATTTTATTTATGCTTAGTCTGACCACTGCTTTCCCATTTCTTTGGGAAGAAAATGACCCACTTCACCCTAGCAATCATGAATGCTATGATGTATGGTTCTATATTTTAAGGGTTTCTCCTGAATAAAAACAAAGTAAGGAAAACAAACCTCAAGGGTTGAAGACTTAAATCATTTTATCCCAGGATTGTATATATGATTAAACTTCTTATTAGGTTTATTATTAGGCTACAGGACTACTTTTTTATTTTCCTGGATGTAATCAAGTCCCATAATGCAATCATCCACAGAACCTGTCTAAACCATTTCCTTTTTGAGAAGTAGAGCTATTATTTTAATTTTACACCCAACTGAGGCCTATTATAATGATGATGGCCAAAGTATACAAAATAGCCATTTTACCAAAAGACACGTTTAGCTTTAAAAATGTTCTGTAAAGGTGCTCCTAGATCACTTACTCACTTTCAGTAACTGCTTTATCTTGATCAGGATCGTGATGGATATGCAGCCAATACCAGGAAAACTGGGAGTGAAGCACTGCTGCTAGTCAAAAAGTGACATATTAAAAGTGGTGGGCAAACCCTGTATAGTCAACACAGAACTTGTATCTGTCAGTGCTGTGAGATGCTACAGTACCTGTTCAGTTTTGCTCAAACCACAGAAAAGCCAACCGTATGACTTCCCATATAGTCTCAGCTCCAAAATCAAGATGCATCATCAACATCAAGGGCATGAACCTTCAGGACCCCATACATTTTTTCACATGTACTGTTGGTTATAGATGATGCTCTGATCTAAATCCTTTACAGGTCCTAGTCACATGTGGACTAAGTCATCCATAGTCAACATTGTGTTTTTTGACTTCTCCATTTCCTTCAATACTTTCCTGCCTCTCCAAGTGGGAAACAAACTCAGACTGATGCACTGATGGCCGTATGATGTCCTGGATCATGGACTAACATCAGGTCATCATTTGTGAGGCTCCACTACTATGTTGAAGATTATGGTGGGCAACACCTCACCTCCCAACCATCTAAAGAACGGGTCTTTCTTTTCCAGAGTTTACACCAACATCTACTATCTACTATCTCTGACTATAGAAATTTTCTGATTAGTTCTACATTGTAGGGTGCTTTCACAGTTGAGATGAATCATTATGAGATGAGTATTAGTGGAAAATGTTGTCTTGTGGGGCTAGGAAAATCATCCACAGCATCAGTCAGATAAAGAAGCTTTTGGTGGTAGGGTACTCTGAGACCAGTCACCGTTCAGCCAATCAAGGGTTGTAAGGAAATTCAGATCTTTCTATTTTTACAGTAGGTTACTGGAGTCTATGGAGGGCAGCATCTTTTTTTCTGTGCTTTCACCTGCCTGGGAGAACAGCACCACTGCACTACAATAAGCTAACTAGGCTCACCAACTCCATCATAGGACTGAATCTGGACTCTGGACATGACAGAGAGAAGAGCATGATGGTGAAAACATATTAAACAAATCTGCCCTCTGTTTTGCAATCTCCAGGAGCTACAGATTCATTCCACTAAATGAATCTGCCATCAGGCACCACAATGTCTTTTCTCATCATCTCGATCTTCATTGTCATGGCAAACAATGTTTTACTGTACAATGACCAGTGCATAATTATAAATCAACTGTTTCTTAACAACTATAAAAATGAGTTATATAAGATTAACTTACTAATAAATTATAAAAACAAAACACCCACATTTTTTTGTAATGTTCCTGTTTTATTTTGCCATTAACATTTTCAAGTTACAAAATATCTATCTGTATGTGTTAATCTGTAATATTTATGATGTTATTATCATTGTTAATAAATGTTACACTTGCTCTATAATTATACATAGGTGATTATTAGTTATAAAGGTTGTGTTGTGCAGTACACTACATGGATAAAATGAATAGTAACACTTGCATTACTACATGATTATATGTTATAAACTAATTATTTAGAGCACATTATTAAAGACTTATGGGACATTATTATGCTTATAAAGAATCATTACCATTAAAAATAATTATAACAGTTCTAATTGTTAATGAATATGGGCTTCATAGAACGTGTTACCACATTTTCTCTTTAGTAGCAGGACTTTTAAAGACAGTGTTTTGGATGGATTGCAATTCATTACATTCAGCTGCATTTTTTATCCACACATAATGTCTGAGCAAAACCTCCCTTTTCTGATATTTATTGGATTAGACAGAAGCTCATTATCTCATTTAGACACTATTAAAACAGGTAATTATCACAGAAATCAAATATATTTCCTGCAACAGTCTTTTTATTAATATTATAGTCAGGGTATAAATATGCTGGCTAATGCTATTGAATTTTTGTACATTATGCAGTGTACATGAACTGACTGGTAGGTTTCATCAATAGATTATTGAATAGATTTAGCTCTAACACAGCAGGTCAATGATATGCTGTCTAGCACATTTTTTTTTTAGATTGCTTTGATTTACCTGCTTAAAATCCACTGGTAATGAAACATAGCATCATGGTAGGAGAGAAACATAACAGAGGAATAGGCTAGGGGTGTAACTCAGTGTCACTATCTGCATCACTTGATATCTGTATCAAGTAGGCGTAGCCTAAACTGGATTTAAAAAAAAAAATAAATATGAACCCTATAACTATGCCCCCAGAAACACTGGAAAACATTAAAGAAAACAGTTCCTCAGCCTCAGCTACATAACTCGAGTTCATTATTGATCTCACCTAGAAATGTGTGTGGAGCTGTTCTTTTTAAAATCCTGCTCATGCAGGTATTATCTTTGTCTATACCTGTTCAGGATATCTTCTAACAAATTTTGTTCTGTTTCTCAAAATATAAACAAACTAGTTGTCTAATTTAAACCACCACAACCCTAACCAGGCAGTTTCTTATTATGAATGAATAAATAAAAACTGTAAATGTATTGTGAGATCTTTCTTTGTTTCACAATCTTCATATCTGACCTGTGTTCACAAATGCATGACAGTAACAACCTAATCCTGTTTCAAACCTCTAGTCTCAACCTGATGCCCTGTAAACCTTTCTGGTGAGCTAAAAAAAAAAAAAAAAAGAATAATGTGCCTCCTATTCATATCTGTATTTGCACCTGTTTAGAACATATTGTCTATTCAATTCAGATAATGAATTCATATTCAGTTTCATCCCTTCAATAATCAAAACAAACAGTATTATTTATATGATGTAATTATTTTGATTTTAGTGCATGAACATACTTGTTTACTTTTCATCCAATATTGGTTATTGTCATGCAGTATGTACACTATATAATGTTTTTTTGGACACCTGACCATGCCACTCATATGTGCTTTTTGAACAACTTTATTTAGTCCCTGTTTGCTGTTATAAAAACTACACTCTTCTGGGAAGGATTTCCACTAGATTTTGGAAGGTGGCTGTGGGTATTTGTGCCCATTCAACCACAAGAGCTTTAGTGGGGTTGGGCACTGATGGTGGGCAAGAAGGTCTGGGGCACAGTCAGTGTCCCAGTTTATCCCAAAGGTATTCAAGGTCTTAGCTCTGTGCAAGACATTCGAGTTCTTCCGCTCCAACCTTAGCAAACCATGTGTTCATGGCGCTTGCTTTGTGCACAGGAGCATTGTCATGCTGGAACATGCTTAGTTCCAGTGAAGGGAAATTATAATGCTACAGCATACATAGACATCCTGTACAATGATTGCTTCCAGCTTTGTGGCAACAATTTGGGGAAAGCCCATATATGGGTGTGATGGTCAGGAGTCTAGATACTTTTGGCCATATAGTGTATATTTAGAAATGCATATATTGAAGTAATGTACATTTTCATGAAATCATGAAACAAATCATGAAATAAAAATCAGTATCCATCACTCAATTCATGTCCCACTGGTTACTAGTTCACAGTCTCTGATGATGTCTCATGCTTGGCTTTCGTCTTAATGAATATTTCACAGCCATGTCACCATTTCTGTGCAGCCATAAG
This sequence comes from Pangasius macronema, assembly GCA_037577455.1. Taxonomy (NCBI): domain Eukaryota; kingdom Metazoa; phylum Chordata; class Actinopteri; order Siluriformes; family Pangasiidae; genus Pangasius; species Pangasius macronema. Next base: position 16,892,644 of record CM074955.1, read on the forward strand.
CATAGGGCTATCATATTTCACTCTGACTCTTAGCACCTTGTTTGCTCACATTTCACTTATTTTCCACTGCTTTACACCATGTGGTTATAAATACCAAGAACAATAACTGTTGCTGTAAAAATGAAAAATAATCATAATCTGAGAAAAGAAATCACTTGAAAAACCAAAGTGTGACTGTTAAAAACCAGTGATTTTGATTCAATTTTGCCACAAATTCAAAGTCATCTAAATCCAAGTGTCAGAGTGCCCTGTTCTGGAAATCTGGCTTTTATCCAATTGGATATCTGATTCAATCATGACAGATTTGGTGGAAAAAAAAACAGTTCTATTTTCACTCTTCCATGTCAGCTGAAATGCTTAGGAAATCATTTTCTGTAAGTAAAGTGTCATTTCTTTCATTGATAAACATAGATAAGGTACTGCTCACTATAGTCAAAAATCCTACAGCTGCAAGTCAGGTTCAGGTCCCAATTGTGCAGTGTCATGTCTTCTTAGAGTTCCAAAATGAAAGGAAGCATAGAGCCTCTCTCACTCACTATGTGACATAACAGCCAGTTGGTGTCTACATGGTGGGATGGCAGGGTCAAGCACTTAGTGGTCCTCTCCAACTGCAATGACTGGTTTGACAATGATGTGTGACAAGTGTTTCAAAAAGATGCACGTTGGGGGCTTCACACTTCTAACTGTTAGTACTGCAGGGAGATAGTTGTGACTGAAAAGGCATCCTTCACGACATAGGGATCTTTATCCCACTAAACCGCATAAAATGCAACTAAACATACAAGGCATGTTATTTCTGCCTGATTAAGCTGTTTCTTTGGTCAGCATGTTATTCTTCCCCACTTTACTGAGTTCTCCAGGAGGAGAGAGGTTCCCTGCTGCTACTATCAGACAGCCATATCAGATTAGAACATTTGGACTCCATGGCTGATTGATTCCCCAGCATCCTTTCTCTGTCACTGGCCTGTATAAAGCCAGAAGGAAAGATTGGAAGAGTTCCCTACCCTGAGGCTCTTGGACCAAAATTGTGTTTTTTCTTCATACAGCAATACCCTTATACGTTACAGTAGAACCCTTTCTTTGGATTTAAATGTAGATACATGAAAATGTGCCCTACAATGGTGTGGCCTCCAGCCGGGGGTGTATACCCGACTAGTACTCAGCATTCCAGATTTAAAGTGACCACGAGGATGAATGATTGAAAGAATGAATGAATGAATAGATCAAAAAGTAAAATCCTTTCATCTATTCAATGAAATGATTTAAAAACATTAATTCCAGCATGTCCAAGAATTCCTTGATACGTCCCTCTGAGAAAACCCTTAAAGTCCAGAGAACGCTTTTCCTTCTTAAAATGTAATAATTATTTTAGTACTGATGACGTTCAACATGCAGGATCGTATTCAGTGAAGCCTTAATTGTTTGTCAACAGCAAGATAATTGATATCGAGTCAGAGTCAGCCACAACTTGCTGTTACACTCTCACAAAAAAGGGTACTAAACTGTATGTTTGCTTGTCACTGGAATGGCACCCTCAATGGCAGTTGTATCTTCAAACTAGAAAGGTGCATGTAGAATGGCTCCCAAAGTAGGGTCTGTGAAGCATAGCCAGGGCATCTGTGATTTTTTTTTTATTTTTTACAGTCATGAGAATACATTCCTCTATCATTAAAGTCATGTGCATTATCGGCTTTTTATATTTATTAGCCTTTTTGAATGGTTTCTTGAATTAAATTGGTTTGATCCAACCCTCAATAACTCAAAAACAATTGAGCCTATAAATAAATGTCAAATTGGACCTAATGTATTAGGACAGTGGAACGTTTAAGAATAAAGAGCTCTATGGTTCTAAGATTAGCCATTAATAATGAGCCTAATATTTGAATAGGATGATATTCGGAACAGGTCCAATTTATTTTACAGTTTAAGGGGCCCCTAGCTGCAAAAAATTGAGATCCTCTGTCTAAAATCACTTTTAAAGGGACACTATATTAATGTTTCCCAGTGAAAGATAAATATTAAAGGTACAAAAGACAGCCTTGAGGGTACAACCCTATCATCATGGAAATGTACAGTTTAGCAGAGTGAATTCAGATATACTGTAACAGTTTAACTTAGCAGCATTTGTTTTTTTTTGGTCTAGTAAGTGAAAATCAAAATTTATTTTACTAAATCCTTGTTGTTATACAAATAACATGACTTAATTCATGTGATAACCTATAGCAGGGTAACATGATAACATCAAACAGGACGTTAACTCCAAAAGGCTTAGGGTAGGAAAATGACATGATCTTTGGTTATTTTTTCCCCATAAGGTTATAACATCATTTATACTTGTAATGTGTAATGTGTTCATACATTGTTAGAGATTGATGTTGATGTTTATTTTTAACATCCTGTGTTTTTAACATTCTTTTTTTTAATATCGTGTGTATTCTGTGGACCAGAAATGAATTCACACTATTGTTGGGAGATCTCAGTTTAAAACCCAACAATGCCACAGCCATCCATAGCTGGGAGTACTAGACAGCAACACTGGCTGTGCTCCCTGGGCGAATGCTTAATCAGAGTGGCACTAATCAATCGTTGGTGTTTGTGAGAACATGTATGCAGAAGAGGGCAGATAGAGCATTCCTCTGTGTGTGTTAGGCTGCCCTGTGACACAACATGAGCAGGGGTTTGAAAAGATGTGGTTGGCTGGCTTCACATGTCTAGGAGGAAGCACATGTTTGCCTTCTCCGTTCCCGGATGGTAGCTGTGGTGTGACAGAGGAGTGTTGGCAGGTGGGTGGGAATTGGCAGCTGACCAAGTTGGTGAGAAAATGTGGTAAAAATAATAATTAAAAAAATGTGTTATTTGTTATGCTGCTACTACGAAAATTAATTATAAGTTAATTCAAGTCTTGACCACAGCGTAAGCCATGCTTCTTTAGAATATTATATTTATTTATTTTATTTCCTGATATATTTGCCAGAGAGTAAGAGTAAGAGTACTGTTAATGAACAGTATCGATTTTACTGCAAATGAGTCAGGCCCAAAAAGGCTTTTTCATTTGTAGTCCCTGGCCAAATGTTAACAGGCTTACATTAAAATACAGCATAACATTATGTATATGATATGATATATGACATGAAATGATATAAACATTTTTCCTTCATGTGTAGATATTCAAGACCTTAAGGAGCTTAGAAATGTACTATACTGTATGTTGGGGTATTTATTTTATTAATTGCAAGAAAGCTTAGACAAACGGAAATTCAAAAACGAGTATATCCCAATATATCTGTATTCACTCTACTATTTTTTTTTCTTCCTGTGAGTGTGGGAAGCTGAGCCGCGTGCGCCGTACAGCATAGCAGAGCGCCACTATTTGCTCCGTATTTAAAGCTCTGCTCTTGAAGGCACCGGAGATTGAATCCGAATTAAAGTGAAGGGGTAGAAAGCCAGTCCCCCAGCCAAGCCTCCGACCGCTCTGTTAAGTTCGGCACGTGCACTGACCCGCAGCACGGCTCGCGTTTTCCTAAACGCCGTCTGCGTCATTGTTGCGCGCGCGCGCGGAGCCCCCTGACCAATCTCGCGCCACGCTGGAGCTCGAGCGTGACTGTAACGACTGGAGGCAGAACGAAGCCGCTGTGTTTCCTTATCCAGCAAACTTCATCAGCTGCGCGCGTGCTTCTCAAAGCCACACGTCTTCCTCCAGCTGTTCCGTTCGGGTTTATCACAGCGTCAGACTGGAGTGACTCAGACTGGACGTCGAAGCCGCGCGTGGGCATTTTTTATAATGTACCACCGGTCCAGCAAAGTGCTGATTTAAATAAAACTGGATTTTTTTCAAGGTTTTTTTTGTGCTTGAGCGTGTCGTGCGCAAGAGTGTGTAGACTCTGATGCTGCTGATGCTTTTCGGGGATCTGTAAGCCTAAAAGCTCCATCACTTCTCTGCTTCTCTTCACTGAGTCACCGCAACACACTGAACGAGTAATCGTTTAGTGTGCAAAAAAAAGCAAGATCATAGGCTTTATATGTACTGTGGGCCAATTTTTTTTTTTTTTTTTTTTTTGGAATTTGTGATGCATCGTTTGAACATACTTCCATGACACTGAGGATTTTGACTGAGTCGTGAATCGAAACTGATTTTCAACGAAAAAAAGGTAGGTGCCAATAATTTCTCTCAGCATTAAATGGGTTTCCAAAGCATTGTGGATCTGCACAGGAAACTCACTCAGCACCTTTTTTTTCTCTTCTAATGTTTGCAATTACATAATTGCAGAAAACTTTCAGTATAGAAAGGGTAACTTAAAATGAGGAATATTCGCATACATACTTTTCGTGCTGTGTGTGTGTGTGTGTGTGTGTGTGTGTGTGATGTTTTTTGGGTATCTTTTTTTTCTTGGTCATTCTTAGTGCAGAGAATGTGGCCTTTCTGCAAGCTACATCCCTGACTGAAAAAAGATGTATGCATGTTTAATTGTCAGACAGATTTATTTATTACGGTTTCGTGTCCGTCTTTCCTTTTTTTTGATAATAGGAATGAACCATGCAATGTGTGTAGGCTGTAAGCAGGCGTGTGTGTGCGTGTGTGTGTGTGTGAGAGAGAGAGAGTGAGAGAGAGAGAGAGAGAGAGAGAGCTGTGATGGTCTCCAGCAGCAGAAACTGTGCAGCTGTCCGTGGTGCTGATTTAATTGCTCTTTATCAACTTGTCAAGAAGTCAGCAGGCCTGGATATGATTTTAGCGCATGGCCATTTTAGTTAAAGCAACGGCTGCCAACCTTTCTCTTGGAGATCTGCATTCCTATCGAGTTCAGCTCTCAGTCACAAATAAACCCTAAAAACTCACCTGAAGACATCATCTGAAGAAGACTGATTAGTTTGAAGATGTCTATGACCTTTTGCCTCTTCTTTCAGTCATGTTCATCATCAGTCAGAAGTGATTGAAGAGTGTATGTCTGGGTAAAAAGTTTTGAAACACAGCTGCATTACTTTTGAATTACCCTTATTGTCAACACGCTAGCTCTCTTTTCCCCAGCATGCATTTACATGAAATGATACATGATTGCACGTTGCTAGGCCCAAATGAAAACGATGTAGATTTCAACCAAGACCTGTAGGAAATTAAAAATCTGCTGCATGCATGAAGGGTGCACGAGACAATGCATTTTAGTGACCGTTTCAATCCCTTATTTGAGTACCAACCTCTTGAACTTTTTCCTGTAGATGGCAGTGTACCTCTAATGTTTACGTCCAATTTCATTACTCCTTGTGATAAGTTGCTGCCAGGTCCCTTGTAAGTGCAGCATCATTGCAAAGTAATAGGGTATTACTCATTTTGGCATGGTGACGTCTGCAATCATGTAATTGTTCTCTCTAACAGCAAATAGAGCCAAGGAACATTTTAGGACAGTCATGATTAAATTAATGAAGGTGTCTTTTTTTTGGGAAGATAAGTTACTTCCAAAACTAACTTACCCCAGTGCATTTGTTCAGGGATTAAAGTTTTTCTAAATTAGATTTTAAATGGATGATTAAGAGTAGATCATCTTTCTTGCATGTTTAATTCTACCTTATGTGTCCTTCTGGACATAAGATGTTGCATCTGCTTTAGCTTTTATTTCCCCAGATATTACTTTTACCAACATCACTGACAACTGAGAAAGCGAACTGACACACTGAGTAAATTTGTTGTTCTGAGGCTTTGTTAATGTAACCATTAACATGATCCTTTTGCCCCATCTCTTAAAGTTTATTCAGAGTAATATGGTCCGTCTTATGAATTATTCCCCAGTGAACCCTTGTGGTAGCTGAACATATTTTACCACCAGACACCAGGTCAAACATCCTGACTACAAATGTGTTACAACTGTCTAGGGCTTCAGACAGTTCTCTCAAAATGTCAGATACATTGTAACTCACTTCTGTATGTACCTATATGTAGACATGAAACAGTGTTCTGTGGCTGATTACAAGATTTAATCTACTTGCAGATAGTCCAGTATACAGTATATAGTGGTTCATATATCTTGTTGAAAAGTTTATCGCATTACATGACTGTCCACATGTAAAAATACATAAAAATAATATATAAAAAATTGAAGGCTAATTGCAGATAGTAGGTGTAGAGTGTTAATATAAATGGTACATTGTTTTTCTTTGAAAAGGGTCACTGCATCACACTGCCACTTAACAGCAATCATGGTCTTAGCCCACTACACAATAAGTTAATTAAAACACATGTCTGTAATATAGACATGCATATTTGCTTGATTAATGAAGTGTCTTTCATTTTGACTGAATGTCTCGGCTGTATGGACATAAGACTTGTATAAGGGACATGCTGGGAGCTGTTTCTTATTGCATTAGATCACAATAAGACCTCTTTTCACTGCCCTGTCTCTCTGGCTGACTAACACAGGACCCCTGCCGCTCAATTATCACGGCTATGCCCAGTCACCAGTGTGATTAATAATTCCTCATAACCCACTCGTTGTCGCTCACCCACCTTGCACATGGTTAGGACCTCATTTCAGTGCTCACTGTGCTTAACACTATCCAAAATGGAAACAAACAACAGGGGCTGATGACGATCATTAGCCCTCATTAGAATGCAGCATGATGTGCTCTGTTTTGGTGCTGTCGCTCAGGAGCAGGAGTTATGCACTTCCCAGCCTGATCCAATGAGCTCAATGCTCGATGCTTGGGAATTGTCATATGCTGACATTGCTACTGACTTTCAATGCCTGGTGGAGCTTTAGTCAAGCTTAGTATGGGGTCCAATCACTGGAGTCTCATGTGTAGGCTATTAGTTGTCCCTGTTCTGTGACATTTTAATAAATGTTAAGGGTGGGTTTTCTCCTTATATGCCAAAATAGATCCACTATGTGTATGTAAGGTTTGACTACCCATCAGAATGAAGATCAGGAAACCTTTAAGCACTGATCCATCAGCTGTCATGTGCATCATGCTCAACATCTTTATTTCTTTTAAGAGTTTTCATTCACTAAACCCACCCAAAATAAGTTATTCTGTTCTGCAGGCCAACATGTCTACATGGAACACTGATGTCGTCCTGCTCAGCATGGACAGCAATAGAGGGTTGTGAAGCATAGCCAGGGGGTCTGTAGCTACAGCTGTACCATGATAGTATCATGATACCATGCATTATTGTGTTAATTCATAACTAAAATCTACAAAATGAACCAAATTTACAGAAATACATAGATATAAATGAAAACAGTCAAACCAAATTTTCCTCTGAATACTTTATTAATGAAAATGTATAACTGGCTATTGGAAAAACTCAAGAACAATCACACAGTTGGCAAGCAGTGAATTAAATGTGCCACATATTTCATGTAATGTTTTCTTTTTTTTGTCTCTATTAAGCAATGAAATCATGCAAATGGGAATTGTCCACAGAGTACTAAGCATGAACACAACATTAGGAATCCAAAAAAATCATAAAATTGGTAACGTTATCCCACTTACTAGCAAATATGGCTATGATTTTATTATTTATACAGAGAGGTTAGCACAATGTTAGCTCGCTTACTTTTAACCAGGAAATCTTTAAAGATTAAGGTAAAGAATTTAGGTTAAATGAAGTGTCACTAACATTTGTGTATTCTGCAAAAGCAGTGGGATGTGTCGTTGTAGCAAAAATAGCATTAACTGATGCATATACAACATTACTTATACTTATACTTATAGTAATACTACTGTATTGATGATACTACCGTTTAAAATAATACAGTGGCATTGCCAGTATTTGAAGCTGTAGATTTGCGATGCTACCATAGTACCGGTATACTGGGCAACCGATTATTATCAAATTTATTGTTTTTGTTTCAAGTTTTTATAGCGATTAGCCTATTTGACTGGTTCCTTAAAGTGAATGGGGTTTAATCCAAACTTCAATAAACAAGTCAGCCCATAAATAATTTCAGCTTGGACTTAATGTGTTCTGTAGGTGAAACATTTAGGAATCAAAATCCCTACAGCTCTAAAAAATACACAAAATATTATTTAAATATTGTTCATGAAATGCCTGAAAACCCCTGTCTTACAAGCTACATTTGGGCCGTGGATTTTTTTTTTCTCTGGCATTTTGTGGAAGCCCTTAAAAGAAAGAGATACAGTCTCTGTGTAATATGTAAATGTCATAATAATGCCATTATTGTTCTGTGTAAGCGCTAAGAAAGTAGCTGACAATGCATTGTACTCTATATGTATAATGTTTTATATTTTGATATATTAACTGCCAGGTATAGTCCAGTGTCTAGTCGCTCAATAAATATTGACTCTAGCTGGTAATATTCTACTTGATAACTATCTAATACAATTTATATAACTGTGTCAACTGAGTAGTTATTATGGTTTACATTATGTTATCATTAATGGTAATTGTCACGACAGCTGGCAAAACACAGTCATGTTGAAGAATAATGTAAGTAGCAAATGTTTTATTATGTTATGACACATACTGACACATACTGTATGTATGTATGTGCATATATATATATATATATATATATATATATATATATATATATATATATATATATCAAGGAATGGTAATCTTCATAAAGTCCTCACTGACAACTCTATACATTTTATTTAAAATTCTATGGCAATATTAATGATCTCTTTTGAATGACTGAAAATTTGAAGAATGTTGCTGTTTGGCACATATAAACCGATGTTCCACTGATTTGCTCGCCTTTGTAGATGTTGTGCAATGGTGGACAGTGTGCTCAGCACCCTTTATACTTCAGCAGTTCTTATTGCACCTAGTGATTAAAATGGGAACTACAACAAGCACTAATCATGACCCACTGGAGTAGAGATCACTCTGCAGCATTGTCCCTCGCTGAACATTTTGTTTATGAGTGGGAGAGGGCAGAGGACAGGACTGTTAATGACATTGCTTTTACATTCATCTTGCACGCTGTGACATTAGTCACAGGATCCACACCTGCTGTATTGAGCACAGTTTAGTTTTTGCTTTTAAAAATCCATTTGTTATCAAAATGATAGTTATTTAGCTATCTAGCCAATTAGGTAAGTTGTTAATGTGTCTTTGGTTTACAATCATCAGCAACCAGAAATCATTAAAATTGCAACAACTGCTTATAAAATTCAAAAGTTTGATTTTTAATAAAGTTGAGATTGAAAAATTTGTGCATCTGAAAGATCAAGGAGCTAAATTTCTTTACAAATGACTGAAACTAAACAGTGAGGTGGCAGTGTCAGATGTTTAGCTTGATCCACTGCATTTTAATGGTTTATAGTTAGATTTAATGATGTGGACCACCTAAGAGACAAGTTAGTTCCTGTTCTCAAGACTGAGAGTGCTTACAACATAAATGTTAAATAAATCTCGCCAAACAAAAAACTTCACCACATCGATGATTATAAGAATTACAACATCAGCCATGCAAGTCCCTGTGTATGAGTTGTTACTATAGAAACATATTAGAACGAGCACATTAATATTGACCTATCATACATTACAGCCAGAACTACCTGTGCTGTTATAGAAAAATAATGCACACCTCCTGACCAATCAGATTCAGCATTCAACCAAGTTGTGCTATAAAGTAATATAACACTAGCCCAACATCATTTTGGCATTTTCCTGCCTGGGGCCTCCACTGTCCCTAGAATTGTCTGTGAGTCTACACATAAGTCACATATGATACATATGACTTTATTTTGTTTGAGGCTATGTCATTATTGAGGTCATTATTCATATGGCTTTAGCTGAGCGAATTGTTATGAATTTACCAGTATGAGATGATGTTTCGCAAAACTATTAAGAATAACTGAATTTGCAAACACATTGGCTAGTTAACATAAGCTTGTTTTATTTAAGTAACTCTGTGGACTCAGTCAACAACAACTTCATAAGACGCTCTGCTGAAATGATTGTCAGGCACTCGAGTAAAGTGCTTGAGAATCAGTACTAGAGAAACACATGCCTGTCATATTGATTTGCACCACCAATGCTGACATCACACATTTGTCTAGTAACTGACGTGTTTTGAACAAGCTTTTTTAAAATTCAGGAGAATTTTCTCACTTCACTATTTGCTGACTCTAGACAGCTTGGACGCAACTAATGCTGTCATCTCTAATTTTGCATTTGGCTGGAAGCGAATCAGCAAAAAAAATAATAAATAAATATGGGAATTGGAGCTCAAGTCGACTCATAGAATTGCAGATTATTTACAATGTATAATTGCAGCCAACATTTCTCTCATATTATGTGGCAATTATGAAAGAGAAAGTGTGTAATATTTACTGTTACTGAGTTTCACAGTAATGAAAAAGTTGGATTGATTGATCTATTGTTGAAAAATGTGGTGATCATTTTAATTTGTGCATATGCATTTTTAAATAATTATTTTAAATTCTAATTTAAAATTTGTACTGTGACACATTGCATTAAAGAATGTCAAGTGTAATTTAAGCTATGACCTGAAAAGTCCTATTCATGACTAGCATAACAGAATTAAACATGATAATTTGAGCACTAATAGACACTAATGTTTCTTGTGTGTATCTAACAGGTCATATACAGGATATGAATACGCAACTGCATTAGTTATGTGTGACTTTCCTGTGAGCGAAGAGACGACTGCATTTGTATATGTAACAAATGTTAAGGTCCGAATGTTATTTAAGCCAGATTGCATTGATTTGTGTGTGTGGAGAGATATGGCAGTATGATTCCTCATGTTGGACAATGAGAAACATGACCTTTCTGCATTGAATCTTTACATTCCATTCTGGCTGACTGGCTTTTAAAGGCAGGCTCAGCCACTCCAGTAGATTAAAGGCATGGCCGGAGGAGTAATATGCCACCATGTGCTTGTCCGTGGGTTGTAGATCTTTTCACGGGTCCATCACCAAGGTTACTCATATTGACATACCATGTCCCCGCTGGTGATGCACCACTGCAGATTTCCCATCCACTGTGCTCTGTCTTCTCATTGCATCAAGTGAGGAGGAACTTCTCTACTGTCAAACACATGCAGAATGGAATATACTGAATACATTTAAGTGTGTGCCAAAGCTGATAGTGGTAAATGAGGTGCCATGATCAGAATACAGTGTGATACTATATAATTTTTTTGCTCATTTATCCTTATTTGTCCTACTGGCTTGAAAGTGTACACATTTCAGTAATGCTACATAGACTTGCTAAATTAAATTAATGTAAAGTAATATTAATTAAAAATTGTGGTGTATCCTAACTTGTGCTTGAGAGCACTCTTCAAGTGAAGAAACTGATTTTTTCCCCCATTTTCTCTTTAATTTGGTCACTTGCCAATTCCCAGCCATCAGACAGCTTCATAGCCTGTCACATGATAGCCACCAACTGGGGAGGGTGAAGGCTAACACATTCTTCCTCTGAGACACGTGAAGCCACCACATCTTTTCACACTGCTCATACTGCATCACAGGGCAGCTGATCACACTTGAAGAAAAGTGCTATCTAACCTCTTCAGCATATAGTTCCCTCCAAAATATTGGCCAATTCTTTTGTTTTTGCTATACACTGAAGACAGTTGGGGGTGAGAGCAAAAGATGAATATCAGATGATAAAACTGAATTTCAGCTTTAATTTTTTGATATCTACATTTAGATATGTTAAACAACTAGAACATGGCACCTTTTGTTTGTTCCAAAAATATTGGAACATGTGACTGACAGGTGTTTCTTGTTGCCCTGGTGTGCCCTGTTAGATTGATTGTTTAAAAAATTAATACCTCTGAATGTCTACTCTTGGTTTGAGCCAGGGCTTTAACCTGTGAAGTCTGCATTTGTTATTAAAAAGGATAAAGACCAGAGAGCTGTCTATGGGAGAAAAGCAGGCCATTTTGAAGCTGAGAAAAGAGTGAAAATCTATAAGAGCCATTCCATAAGCAATAGGCATAGCCAATACAACAATTTGGAATGTCCTGAAAAAGAAAGAACCCACTGGTGTAACAACAATTAGACATCAAACAGGTCGGGCAAGGAAAACAACAGCAGTTAAGAAAAACCTGAAAACAACAGTCAGTGGCATCATCAACAGCCTCCACAGGGCAGGGATGAAAGTATCACAATCCACCATTTGAAGAAGACTTCGAGAGCAGGAATAAAAGAGGCCACACCACAAGATGCAAAACATTCATCAGCAGTAAGAATCAGAAGGTCTGATATAAAGAGATGCAAAGAAATAAAGAGATGATCCAGAAAAGTTGTGGAACCAAGATTAACCTCTACCAAAGTGATGGAAAGGCCAAAGTGTGGAGAACTCATGATTCAAAACATATTAGCTCAAGCACAGTGGAGGTAGTGTCATGTATTGGGCTTGCAAAGCTTCTTCTGGAATGGGCTCACTAATCCTTATTGATGATGTAACTCATGATGTTAGCAGCAGAATGATTTCAGAAGTCTGCAGAAACATTCTGTCTGCCAATTTACAGAGAAATGTATCCAATCTAATTGGGAGGAAGTTTATCATGCAGTAAGACAATGACCCAAAACACACTTCCAACACAAAAATGGAGTTCATCAGTGGAAAAACTGAAAGGTTTTAGGTTGGCCAAGTCAATCACCAGACTTTAACCCAATTGAGCATGTATTTCATCTCCTGAAGATGTAACTGAAGGGAGAAATCCCCAGAGCTAACAATAACTGAAAGGAACTTTGGTACAAGCCTGTACCAAAAGAAGAAAAGAAAAGAAGAAGAATCACAAAAGAAGAATGCAACAGTTTGGTGATGTCAGTGGGTCACCAAATTGATGCAGTCACTGCAAGCAAGGGTTATGCAACCAAATATTAAGTGTTATTTAACTTAAGGTCATCTGTTCCAATATTTTTGCTCATCTAAAAATTGGGTTGTCTGGCATAAAAGCTGCCAGGTTCTAATTTGTTTAACACATCTACATGTAAATGTCAGGAAATTAAAGCTGAAATTCTAATCATTTCATATTCATCTTCTGATGTCAAACCCAAATGTCTTCAGTGTATAGCAAACCAAACTGTACATGAGTTCACAGATCCAAGTGTCACTCTTATTAACAGGAAAGAGAGTATTGCCATCCCGCCCACCCAGGGAGTACAGTCAATTTTGCTCTCTTGGATGGCTATGGCACCATCAGGATTCAAACTGTGGCTGGCTTTAAACCAATATTCTCTTGGTTATAAAATACTGTCTTGTCGTCTCTCTTTGTAACTTAATGGAACCAAATGGAACCTCTTACAGGTATTAAATGGGTAATAAATACTACACCATGCACCTTAGCTACTTATCCTTTTCTAATAAGTGACCACTAATAAGCTTACTCTAAGAGCTCAGAGCAATCTAGTTAAGGAATGAGCATAGAACGGGAAATGTAATTATTCTAATTGTTTACTTGCCCTCATCCTGTACTAAGCAAAAAACCCAAGGCAGTACACATTAATCTGTTGCCTGTATGCCATCCTCTCTTTTACTTTCCCTTTTGTTTTGTAAGCTGGGCCAGACTCCAGTTTACAATGTTGCTCATGGGTCTTTGCACTTCCCTGTTTTGTCTGCTCAACAAAACCCTATTTAGGGTCTTTACTCTAGACAAAGTTTGTTTATACTAGTGCTTTCCTCTTGGAGAGGAGAGCTTTTTGAATGGGTGATACAGTCTTTTGATGGTTTTGTGAAAAATTCTTCCAACACTGATGGAATTCTTAATTCTTAACTTCTTAATGCAAAGTTTGATACTTGGTAAATTTATAATTGTAATCCTTTTTTTTTTTTTTTTTAAATTTAGAATCTTTATCTTATATGAGCAGATATTATTTTATACACAAATCAAATCAAACTCTGATTTGTCAGGTCATCATACAACATGAACTAGTGTTAAAGACTCTTATCAGTCTTTTTCTCTCTATGTTTGGCTAAGAAAAAAACACAACCACTTACGGGAAGGGGAGGTTAGCATTTTTTAATGGAAGTTTCTCAGAAAAAAAAGGTTTTTGCCTGTCTGACTAGTGCGATAGTAATTGACAGTTAGAGAAACATCTTATTCACAATGCCCAAATTAGTGGAGCCATCTAACAAACCAAGCCTGCAGTTGTAGGATTTATGACTTGGAAGAGTTCTGGAAATGCATGAAAATTTCCACTGCAAGTTATTCTCCTGAAACTTGACACAACCCTTACTCCCACTTTAAAATCCATCTAAAATTTGTGAGAGAAAAAAAATCACTGTTGTGTCTCTTTTGGAAATTAATATATAATCAAAAATGCTGAATCTTGAATATCAGCCATCATCACATCAGCACCTGGTTAATTCAGCTGCTCACCAACATCAAGGTCCTGTCTGTTGAATATCAGTACACCCTGATTACCATGCTATTTACACCATGTTTGTTCTAGTTTGTGTCAGTGTCCTGCCTCTTTGGTTCCTTGGACTTCCTTGGAAACTTTGTTGTTAACAGTTTAAGTGAACTTTTCCATTTAGGAACTTGGATATCCATCTATACTTAAGAGCTCTTGGCATACAATTCCATGTAGCTCGAATAAAAGTGTAGTTGTATTAAGCCCTATTTCCAGGTTTACTTGAGTAAAGAAGACAAAGACAGTATTTGGTTGAATGATTTCAGCCAGCCCCTCTTGACATGGGCATTTTAAGTCTTACTGAGGAACATTTTGAATCTTTTGATTCAGTTTCCTATAAAGAACCATGTGGTTTTGGTCTAAGACAGGTCCTTGACTCAATTATTTCTCAAAACAAGCCCCAGATTATGTTGATAGCATTTTTACACACAGCTTGTCTACTGTGGTACTTAGCATCAATTACTGTATGTTCAGATACTTTTTGTTTCTAAAAAAAAACAAAAAAAAGTCAGCAATTTTGACTGTTACAGATAATTATATCCAACATTAGAGATTAGGAACAAAACTGTACTATATGTATACAGTAAACAGCCGATTAAGCTTTTTGGTGTGTGGTTTGTTCTACTGATTTTGTAAAGTGCACCAACATAACACCACTAACAATTAATATCCAATTATTTGCTCTGAACCCTAACTCAACCATAAACCTTTTTATACAAACTTAATTAAGGGGTTGGAACAAATGTGACATGCCATTAAATAAAAACACAAAGAGTGGGGCCAGAGGGCTTGATAGTTAATTACAGGCCATACATAGCAAAATGACTCTATTTCTCCTGGATTATTTTACTGTTCTGTCCTAAAACATCCTGCCTTAATTTGCTTTGCTTTTTTTATGAACAAAATTGCTGCTTTCTTTAGTGAAACGATAAAAAAGTCGTCTGATTATATGTGTCCAACTTTTATGGTCAGTTATTACTTGTGCTGTGTTATTCATTAATTTCCGGTTTCCCAGGCAGTGGTAAAAGCGTCAAAAGCTTGCCGGTTATTTAAGAGGAAACATTTATTTTTCAGCTCTCCTCGTTTTTGCCTCACAGCCAAACAACCTAGAAATGTTTGACTTTATGACCTTATTCATAACTGTTAGTATGCAGCACTGCACTGTAGGGATATTAGAACCAGTAAGCCCATAGATTTAGATAAGAAGAGTATTTACGAAGACTTTTTTTCCTTTTTTTCTGTACTTTAAATGTCAAGAGCACAAACACTCTTAAAAATGGCTAAAGGAACCCTTGATAATGCTGGAAGTAGCCCGACCAGACGGCTGTGATGGATGCTGTGGATGCATTAGTATTCGGAGCACGCAGTGAGAGCTCATGCTTGCAGGGATATCGTCCTGCATGCTCTGTCTAGTGCTGCCCCATAGTTTACTTGTCCTTATGAAAATTACCCTGGAGCTGGGCCAAATGCACTGAGAACATGGCCATGTGGTGCCAGGCCTTGATCCATGCCTACAGGAGCACTGCTTCAATTTGCTGACAAGACTTCTTAGGCAGCAGGCCCTGTCGACTATTGGATTAGGGAAACAATGATGGCTTGTCAAACAGGTAGCCCATTCTTGTCAGATCTGACAATAGGAGCGGCCTTTCACCTGAGCTAGCTAGCTAACTGCAGTCTGTGCATTAATCTGTATGATTCACTTCTGCTTCTGTTTCCTGCATTAGTTCTTCAGTGGATTTGAGTTTTTTTGCTTGGCAAATTTGTTAACTGTCTACTATAGGAAAGATATATTATATTCCCTTTATGTTTTTCTTTCCTAACCACTAGAAAGGTTTTTCATGGACATCAGCACTATGGTGCTTTTGTACTGATGAACCTTGCTTATTTCAGTTGTCAGACATTGAGGGTTTTTTTTTTCTTAAGAGCACAAGTTGGAGAAACAGCTGAGTATGAGATAGTGTTCAATCTGTGTGTCTTCTTTTGTCTGAGTATACAATAAAAAATTAGTAATGTTTATTGATGACAGTCAATTATCCAATTTTCCAATCAGCCAAACATGTGGCATAAAATCCTGCAGATACTGGTCAAGAGCTTCAAATAAGTTAACAAATAACATCAAACTATAGAAAAAAATGTGATCTCAGTGACTTTGATGTGGTATAGTTGTTGGTTGCAGATGGGGCTGGTTTGTGAATTTCAGAAACTGCTGCTCTCTTGGGATTTTCACTCACAATAGTCTCTAGAATTTACAGAGAATAAATAAAAACATCCAGGGAGCAGCAGTACTGCAGGTGGAAATGTCTTGTTGATGAGAGAGGTCAGAGAATAATGGACAGACTTGTTAAATTTGCTTTTTGCTGCCTCACAGCTCCAGGCTGCATGGTTCAATCCTGAGCTCAGGTTACTGTCTGTGAGAAGTTTATGTTCATGTTCTCCCTGTGTGTGGGTTTCCTCTGAGTTCTCCAGTTTCCTCCCACTGTCCAAAAATGTGCAGACAGGTAGATTGGCTATGCTAAATTCTTCTTTCTTGCTCCAAGTGTTTGTGGGATTGGCTCCAGATCCATGCTGAGCCTCACCAGAAGTTGAAGATGAATGTGTGATGAAAGTTTGCTTTCTAATTTATTTTGAGAGCACTTCAGTGAATGGCATCTGAGGAGGACTAGGAACTGCAGATGCTGAGCAAAGGATTTGAGTTACTGGAAAAGCAAATCAAGGCACTATTAGAATGTTGGGCTGAACTCTGGGAACTGAAAACCTACATAATTGCCTAGAAACAGCTCCAATCTCAACTTCAGATTTAAAAATTGAGATTAGTTTTTGCCACAATCATATCAGGCTGTTTATCAAAAGGAAGTTTTAGCACAGTTTTTGCACTAAACTCATAGGAAACAAACTGGAACATCTGAGAAAGACTGGCTTTTAACCACAGAGAAAACCATGGAAAAAACAGAATTTTTCTTTTTCTTTAAAATTGCACTCACTTTAATGCTAAACATCTCAAAGCAGCTTTAAAGTCTTTAGTGACTTAACCCCCAGTGAGCAAGTAAAGGGAAAATCTCCCTAGGATAGAACTGAGGAAGAAGAAATCTTGGAATGAACCAATTCTCAGCAGGGGAAGCCCATCATCCTCTGGCCAGCACTGGGATACATACTATATATTCTAGCACTGAAGTTGCCAAGGCCTACTGGTTTTATTAGAGAACTTGGAGAAGGTATTAAACCAAGTATGACTAGGAAATGGTCAAACATCAGCATTTTTTGCCACTTTCATATTTTCTCAATATATGCATACTGTAAATAATGGATTTAAGATTTGTTTAAAAGTTTTAAAGCAGCCCTGAATCTGTCATTTTAATCCATCATAACCTTCAAAAAACATTTGGAAAATATGACAATAAATAAACTATACTCAAGTATAAAGCTTAAAGTATAAAGTCCCATATGCCACAATATCATAAAACTTGTAGATTATATGCAAAAATCTGGGTTTGCTCAAAAAAGAAACCTGCTGAAAATGCATTTGTTCTGCCTTAATTTATAGCCATCTGGTTGAAAGTGCTTTGTCACAGAGGAGACATGCAAATATTTCATTACAGACTTCACACTGAGAAACTACTACTGCTTGAATAAGGCTTCTGTCTGTAATTGTAAACCAACTGTTGCAAAGCTGAAATGGTTTGAAAGAAAACAAAATAAATAATACAATAAAATTTCAAAAGTTAATGTCAATGTTTATAACAAGGCAATGTGGATGGTGAGGCAATTTGCATTTTTCAATGCTAATAAAAATGGTAACAAACCAATACTTTTAAATCTTTTTCCATTAAATAATTACTTTCTGAAGCTTCTCCATCAGACTGGGAAGCTTCTGCATAAAATTACTAGTCATGACCTGGTTCTGACAATCTGACTATTTATTTTTTTTCAGCTAATGGCTTTGTAGGATTTCCTTTTTTTTTTACTCAGTTTGGTCATTTTGCCAATTCCTACCCAATCTCCCCATTATACAACTGCTACCAACCAGAAAGCGAATGCTAGCAGGCGTTTCCTCCTAGTCCTGTGAAGCCACTGCATGTTTTCAAACTGCAGCTCATGCAACATCACAGGGTAGCTGAACACACTTGGAGAAAAGTGCTATTTGCCCTCTTCTTAATACATGAGCTCACAGACGTTTGTTTAGATTCTGACTGCCAGGAAAGAGAATAATGCCACCCCTCCCACGCAGACAGCACGGCCAATTTTGCTCTCTTAGACTCCTGGCCACAGGTGGCTGTGGTATCGCCAGGATTCGAACTTTCATTCTCCTGACGATAGGGTGAATACTTTTCATGCTATTGTGTTTTATATTAAAATCTGTTTGACAAATTGAGGAAAGGAACAAATAGGCTCCAGTAAATGTGTACACACAAAGTGCATCTATATGGCTAGTGAACTTGATAAAATGGCCAGTGAATGTAGGTAGAAAATTAATAAACGGGGTACTAACTATATATGATCATATATGTTATTTCATTTATTGCTTTCATTTTTCCTTTTCCTGTTTTAACGATTTCTTTTTTCCTTTCATATTTTAATTGAACAGACATCCTATTTTAATTCTAACATATACTTGTTTTACTTACACTTGTTTATTTCTTTACACACACTGGGAAGAAATGTTTGATGAATTAATTTGCATTCTTCCAGTACCTATTGCTTGCCTTAGATTTCTATATATTATTGAACAAAGTATATCCAGTAAAAAGCTACTTTTATGTAGCATACAATACTGTTCTGGTCTCACATAAAAGGAAGTCGGCACTACTGATATCTAACTCAAATCCAGGCAAGGTTCGCTCTACCATAAAAGGCGACGCTATTACTGGTTGACGGAAGAGCAGATTGTGAGATATTTTTCCTAAAAAAAAAAATCCAATGGATTCTCTTATCTCAGGTCACTCACAAACAGAAATCTGTTCCCTGTCCTAAAGAATATATGCATGAGACACTGCAGAAAGTATTTTAAAAGTATAGAAAAGATAGTATGTGCTTTCTGAGAATGTTTATAGCATGATCTTGGAGTGTATTGGTGTCTTTGTGCTAGCTGTCTCTCTGACTCTCTTATCAACAGTCTTGGAGCAGATATGGCACCTCTTAAGTACTCACTCACCGTGGTGAGTACTGAACCCTCCATTAGTCCCCTGCTATTTTCTTCAGGGCCACTGATGTTTGCTTTCCTCGTGTCCAGCAAGACCGAGTGGGTGCTACTGAAGCCCCAAGGGTATGCAATGATTCACCCTTAGTTTTCTGCTGTGGCCAGACTCCAGAGTTCCATGTCTATGGCCAGTTGAATACTAATATCCATTGCCTCTAATACAGTGCCCCATACAGTTGCAAACCATTGCTATTCTAGTCTCATATCACACTGTAATTAAAACTCAGTGCCACATTTCTTTTGCTGCAGTTAGATAATTAGTATATCTATGAAAACTGGGTTTTGCTGTGCAGTACATTCCTGTGTACCAGTTTAGAAGGACATGCATTTTGTAAGAGTGCAGACTTTTAAAAGCGGAACATTAGAGGAAGAATATTTTCCACAGCCAGTAGTGAATTTTCAGAAAAAAAAAAAGTTAGAATGGTTCTTTAGTTATAATACTACACCGATTTCTATCTGAAGGCCAAATCCTTCCAGCTATTAAGTTTTAAGTACCAGTACTGTAAGTGATAGAAAGCTACTGACTGTGAAGCATAAGAATGGCAAAATATTGCATAAGCAATATATTATATAATATATAAGCAATAATATTGCCCACTTTATCTTGTCTTTAGTCAAAATGAGATGAGAACACAATTATATTAAATACATATTACAAAAAAAGTAAATAGAATCGAAACTATACAAAGGACAACAGTTAAACAAGTACATCAGATGAAAATACTACTGGAATGTAACCAGATGTATAACCAGCAAATATTTCTCCTTTCTCCAAGTACCCATTGCTGCAGAACCCAAAGTCCAGAGGGTGGAGTCAGACCAACTCCTCCTATCAGAGCAGAGTCAAACCAAAATTTCATGATGGATAAGTGTGTGTTATGTGTGATATTCTGTGTTGTAGACCATCTCCTGGGTTAGGGCATAGGCTTAGAGTTATAGGAGGAAGTCAGGTCTGACTCTAGTACTGGACTTTGGGTTCTGCAGAAAACGGTACTTGGAGAAAGGAGAAATATTTACTGGTTATACATCTGTGTATATATCTATATCTATATCTATATATATATATATATATATATATATATATATATATATACATACATATTTTGTAGTTTATACAGTGAAGACTGACTCACTTTCTCTGCCCTCCACCACTGCACAGCATTAAAGTTTCATTCTCACAAAACCAGTTTCATACCAAAACATAATCTCTCTAAACATGCATATGAATTACTTTCCTTGTGTCACCCTTTGAAATGAGGGTGTTTTTCCCCCTCTACTTCTCTCTGTTCATTTACAAGGTAGGCTGCTTCAGAAGAGGTGTGTGTATATACAATAACACAATTATTTTCTGCTGCTTATAAGCTCTATTTCACTCAAAGTTCAGGCTTATTGTAAAAGGTTTCAAAATTTGTACACGAGTGTATTAATGATGATAACAGCAGAGGGATTTGCATTTACGTACTGTCCTGGACTGGCAGATTACTTGTATTCTGAAAGAGTAGACACACTTGTGAAAACCAGATGAAAGAGAAAAAGTAAGTTTTCAAAGAAAAAAAAGAGCATTTATTCAGTGGGACAGAAATGGGCACATCTAGTTCCCCTCCTCAAGGGTAGTTGAATAAAATGGTTTATCACAAAAAATACAAACAAACAAACAAACAAACAAACAAACAAAAAAACATGCTTTTGTATCCTTGGGTCAAAACAGATTAACACAACATAGAAGTTGTATCTGGCATGCAGTTTTATTTCTTTTTCTTTTCTTTTCTTTTCTTTTAGAGTATGGAGGTACATCAGTTCATTCAATGGTCTGGTGAACTAAAGAAAGGCAAGCATTCCAATAAGTAAGGAATAAAACACAATGGGGTGTTTTATAACAGGTAAAATAATCATGATGGAGTGGTGTGATGCAGCCTGATATAAGGCAGAGGGCCATTGCCACCCTGAAGTTGATTATTTTCCAATAACAGCACATCTGGAAGTGTTTTATTCCTTGTATACCACAGCAACTTGCCAAAGACTGCATTATTTGTATTAAATATAGAATATTATAAAAACAAAGAATATCCTTATAACTTATGTTACAACAGCTATAACCAGTCGTTCCCTTACAAGTCTCTAATTTTTCTATTTATGTTAATAAGTTAAAAAAAAAACCCAGGGCTTTCATGTTACAGAGAATCCACAAAGTCCTCTGTCCTGAAGACTGTCCCATGCCAGAAAACTTACTGACGGTCACAAAGCTCTTTCATGGGATACTCCATAAATGTTAAATAAATGCCTCCTTAGAAAATTTTACCATATGGACAGTTTTTCTTTGTTAAATGACAACAGTTTTTAATTTGTTTATTCTAACCAATTAGATGAAAACACTTCAGATCAAGGTAGTGTTCTCCTCTGACATCTCTGCTATGTTAGACTATTCAGATAATCTATATCTCAGTGGGATTTCTGCAAACATTTATGAAGTGTTAGTGTCAAAATGTTTGTCATTATCATTAATTAGCGTAAGGGATCATTAAGTCAGGGTGTAGTCCTGAAAGGCATCAGTGGGGCATAGTTTTCAGTGTTTTCAATGTTTTTACACACTTGATTCAAATAATTAGTTAATTATCATGTTCAGTCTGCAGGGAATACAAAATTATATACAGTAGTCTTCTAATGTTTGCGCTTGAGTGCTGAAATTTATAGCCGTAAATCACAAACCATGAAGGACAGCAAGGTCTGCTTATGAAGTAGAGATTTAAATGAAGACTGCAGATGATTTGCATGTTAGCACCAAGACCTACTGATTTAACTTACATTATTATTATTTTTTATTAGTGCAAGTAAGGAAGGTATGCAGTGTGATGAGGGGGCGTGTATGAACTACAATCCAATATCTGTTTACCTTGCTTTTAAAGGAAACTTATTGAAATTTACTATGTGAAATATTAAATGCAAGCTTGGTATGATGATTATACTCACATGCAGAGTTCAACTGTAATTTTTTTAGAATGATACAAAGTAGCTTTACAGAAATCCAGATGTAGATTTAGAACGCTAATGAGCAAGACATTACTGGCAAGGAAAATGTTAAGGACATTAGGAAGAAACCTTGAGAAGCTCAAAAAGAAACCATCCTGGTTTTGGCTGACACGGATAGTGGGATTATAAATCAATAATTTCTTCTGAACTGTATTTGCATAACCCAGTGAGATACTGTAATAAACTCTGATCTAAGGAAAGGCTTATTAATATTCATATCAACCTTGCTACAGTCCAACAGGACTTAGATGATAGCTGATAGCTGCATACTCTAAAACATTCTCAATCATTTGCAGCATTTACACAGAACACTCCATTAATGGTAAGATAGTGTCAGTAGAGCTACAACACAGTTTCATAGTAATGATAATAAAAAGCCTTTCAACTTCTAGAAGAAAAGGTTTCATTCTTTAAGACAAAAACAATACCTCAGAGTTGCCTCAGGACTATTATTTAGTTTACTATAACTATGTTTTCATGTCTACATTTGAAACAATGAATGTTGGAAACAAAGAAGGATGTGAAACGTCATCTAACCATACTACTTACTACTTAGAAAAGAAAAACCTTACTACTTAGAAAAGAAAAACATTAATAGGTGGAATTAGATTTGAATGTTGTGGGTCTGTCGGCTGAATGACGGCATAATGGCATCACTCTGCCATAGGTTTTTGTTAAACATGAACACATCTCAGAAGCACTGAGAGATTGGAGGACACCCCGGACAGGGCACTAATGGTGCAATTGAGAGTAGCCAATTTTCATTGCAGTACTCAATTTCAGTAGATTCCTTCAACCATTTCCCTGTCCTTCCACTCAATATAGTGACTGCTGTTGCTATCTTCTTGTTGCTTTGCTGTGCTGTTGACACTGGATGATGGCGATGATTGTGATATGCACATACTTGCTGGGGGAAAGCCACATGAATTCCAGTCTAACTCATTCCATATGTATCTGATATAGGACCACATACAAAAGTGGCTCAGGTCTGATTCCATGATCATATTTTTGTGTCTACACAGTTCTGGAAAAAAAAAAAAAAAAAAAAAGATTTGTATCGCATAAGGCAGAAAATTGTGTTTATGTCACTTCCATCTGGTAATGTGAATGTAGCCAAAGACTCAAGTCTATTTTAGACTAATAAATGTAATAAATTTAGTCATTCATGAGCTTTCTAAATGCAGTGTTGCTGTAATCAGTAAGTGTGTGTGGATTAGGTATACTTTCACATAGACAGCTCTCATTTTTCTTCTAGTTCATCCCCTGCTATAAGCCTCATGATTGAGAAACCTAACCTGGTGTTTTACCATTAAACATAAACACTATATTTACAGCTAGAACATACACTGAGGATTTTATTAGCTACATCTCCCACTTCTATGATTATTTAGTCAGTAACTGCACCACAGAGAATGCTACACGCTTAAGGGTTGAGAGTGTATACACTTCAGCTAGGGGAAATATGCTTATTTATTTAATACACATTGAGTTTATTTCTTTCTTTGCCAATATCTCACATTATCTAGGAGAATGGCACAGGGCAATAGAATTCTTGCCTTAAAAAAGATATAATTTGCATTTGGTTGTATGCCAGCCATTTAGAAACCCTTACTAAGTTAAGAATAGATTGCAACATCTACAACATAATCTACATTTGAAGAGCCATGTAAATAGATTTGTGATTACATTAAATTTGCATCATTTGGGCTTAACATACATGATGTTATAATTAAAATTATATGCCACAATTAATGTCATGGCATAATACCAGACTCAGCAGCTGCCCTGAATATGAAATATACTCATGCCTTGGAAATAGCTAAAATACTGTAAAATGTTCTCAACATTATAACAATACAACACCAGTTCAGTGTATTAGAGCAGAACCCCATATGTATGTGGGGATGTGGAGGGGGTATGTGGGCATGTATTTTATACGCTCACTCGACCCGCATTATTAGGAACATCTGCATATCTGCTCATTGGATAGTGAGACTATCCAATCAGCCAATCACATGGAGGCTACCGTAGCTCAAATAACCACAACCATGTAGAGCAGAAAAGCATCTCCTAATGTACAACACGCTGAAACTTGAGGTGGACAGGCTGCAACAGCAGGAAACCACATCAGGCTCCACTCCTGTCAGCCAAGAAATGGCACCAGAGACTACAGTGTTCATAGGCTTACTCAAACTGGAAGGCTGAAAAAACGTCGCCTGGTCTTTTTTTTCTGATCTTGGTGGGGACCAAATGTCCCCCCAAAAATAGGAATATCTGACAGTTTTGAACTTGTGGGAGCATTTGGCCTGTCCCCACGAGAAAAAAAAAAATACAATTGCAGATTTATTTTAGAAAGCTTGCCAGAAAGGTTTACAGGGTTTCTGGCTGAGACTAGAAGTTTGCATCTGGACTGGCATCACTTAGGATCCAAGAAAAAGGTTCTGTGTAACAGAGGGTGCATTCTTTTTACAGAGTTAATTCATTCATCCTTAGGTCAGGGCCATGGTAGCATAAATTAGGCTACTAATTTGTCTACATTTGGGGAATAGAACCAACTGAATTTTTTAGAAAATATAATAATAATAACTGCATGAGCATCTTTGCGAGGCCACGTCCACTTTCGTTTTAAATCCGAAAACAGATACACATACAGATGTTTGGAACAATAAACAGGTACAGATTGTGGCATTGCATTACACTCCTAGTGTGTATGTGTGTGTGTGTGTGTGTATCCATGGTTGAGAAGCAAGCTTTATTTACAGTGGCCACAACAGATATAATCGAGTCAAACAAATACTCAGCATGTCACAATAGCCTGGTGTAAAATACAGTAAATTACTGAAGTATACCTAGTGACTACATGGAAACAGTCATAATAATGACAAAAACCAAGCTTATTCTGCTTCTGGACTAGGCACGGGTGCAGAAAACAAACAGAAATAAATATATGTATAGAAACAGAGTCTGGATATGGTTTTGCAGCATTTGTAAGGATTGCTTAAGCATTGCTCACAACAGCTTGTAAAGGCAACTGTCTAGGTATGACACAGCGGGAAAGTATGCTTATTGATCTCAGACATATTTCATAAGCTTTCATAAATCTTTTGCAGACTTGTCAGTAATGAACATGAGTCATCAGAATACTGTGAAAAAGCAAAGCAAAAATTTAATTTTTTAAAAAAAAATTTCACATAGACTCTCAATAGCTACAGACATTCAATAACAATCACATTATACAGAGCTATGGATAGCCATGGAAACTAAAGAAGCATATAAGATACACAAACATTTCTCCATGATGGTCCATGTCTCGTCTTTTCTTCCGAATACTTTTGTTACAGCTTACACATTATACTAAAGAGTTTAACATATTATTTTAAATCCATGTGTTGATAGACAGATACAGACATATCTCGCTGAAAGTTGATAGCATTGCTGCCTCAAAGCTCCAGGATTCCTGGTTCAATCATGAGTTACTGTCTGTTTAAAGCTTCACATGTTCTCCAGGTGTCTGTGTGGGTTTCAGCCAGATTCTCCGGTTTCCTCCTACCTCCCAAAAAAAAACAACAACAATATTCTAGTAGGTGGATTAACTATGCTAAATTGCCCCTAGGTGTGAAGGAGTGTGTGAATGTGATGCCCTCTGATGGATTGGTCCATCCAGGGAGCATTCCTGAATCGCTCCCAGTGTTTCATGGAATAGTTCTGGATCCACCATGACTGTGACCAGGATAAAGTAGTTACAAGGGGTAGAAAATACTTAATTAATTGTAATCAAAGTAACTGTACTTTGTTACTGTACTTAAGAACCATTTTGGAAGATTTGTACTTTGTTGAAGTATTATTAAGATGGAATACTTGTACTCTTTACTCTAGCATATTTTACACTTCTTAATTCTTTTGTCATTGGGACCTTCAAAATATACAGACAACTCTTACATGCCATTAAGTCTTTTTTTTCTTTTCTGTTGTCTTTTCTGGAGTTACTGATTCCTAAATGATGGGGTGTCTCATATGATGGGGTGTCTCATATGACTGATTGCTTAGCAAACTAGCTGGTTATGAAGGATTGAGCATTATCAACTTGTGGTCAGGTATTTTCATCAGTTAAAAAATAATATTTACATTTAAATACTTGGATATTTTAAAATGTAGATACTATTTGACTTTCACTTGAGTAGATTTTTGTCACATTTCTATATACTTTTACTTAAGTGCAGTTTCTTTGTATTTTTCTGCCCTTGGTGATTACTGAAGATGAATGAATCAGCTTTAAAAAAGACTAGAAACATGTTATGCTGTTAGTAAAGTCCTACATACACTTTAACCCAGATAAATCTTCCTGTTACATGTTGAACAAATTATGTGTTTAAAGTGTATGATCATTTTTTGAGTCACAGCAGTGACGTTCATCTTACAACTATTCCAAAATGTTAGATAGACTAAAAGGATGACAAAAATATCACAAAGGTAGACTTACAACTATTTTTACTGGGAAAGTCAAAATTTGACATTTGAGAGACAAAAAGAAAGTGAAACATCAGGGATAAACAGATTTTCCTATTAGGTTGAAGAAATAAAGTTATAACTGTTCAGTTTGAAAAAAAATCCATATTTCACTACAGGATCTTTGCAGTGTTTTCAATGCAGCCTAAATATCCAAATCATTTTAGTTTGTTGTCAGCAAAGATTGTGTTAAAGGAAGCAGAAGACGAGTAATGCAGTCTTTGTGGGCCTGAGGTGGGTGTCAGAGGATTATAACTGAGTAATGAGAGCACGACTCAATCCTAAGGCATTAATAGCTGTTAATACTTTTCAATTGTACTGGCACTATGGACAACAAATTGCTGACAGAAAAAAGCTTTCAATCTCATTCAATTGAGAGTGCGAACACTGCCATTGATCAATAATCCCCAATCGAAGGCTGAGTTGTCTGAGCTGTGTTCATCTAGACTGCAGGTAGGCAGAAGATAATACAAAGAAAGTAAACATAGAAGGGTCGGGATAACAAATACGTTCTCAAAATGTGTGCCCAACTTAAAAGTAGAACTTTATCAGCACTTGTTTTGGAAGCACCACCTGCCTGACCTGGGAATGGATAGTGTGTTGCTCCAGGAACAGGGATTCTAATAAAATGTGGAGGTGTTGACAAGGAGGAACAGAATGAGAAAGGCAGGCAGAGGCAGGATCTGGTTCACTGCTCATTGGCAACTAGAGATTTATTTGAAGTGGATCCCAAGAGGTTAGAGGTGGATGCTGAGTTTCTTCAGACTGAAGCACACAAGAAGCCTTGAGACTTAATGCTGATTCTATTACATGAAGGAACATGCAGGGAGGAGTGTACCCAATAGATTTGAGCTGGACAAGTCTGAGGTTGCCTGCAGACCCCATCTTTTGAGCACCAGGTGCTTTTCTTCTCCTTATTTAGTAGTAGTGTGAAACACACTTCTGTGCTGGCTGTTGGGGCCAGCCTTCGTATATTTCTTTGTCCCCTTCTGAGCAGTGACTGTGGCTGATTTCTGGTCTGTTGGCTTGGAGGTTTTATGATATGTTTCCACCCAAGTTGCAGTAATGGTGCTGGTTTTGATGTGATGTTCTGCCTCTTTGCGCCCTTCTGAGCAGTCCAGGCCTCCTTGTCACTAATGGAGCCACAGCACTCAGACATCAAGTGGAACTGGCGAGCAAATGGCATGAATAAATCATGCATCCCACGCCACGAAGCGCCTGTTAAAAAATGCATGCTTCGGGATATGGACTTCTTTGGCCATAAACATAGAGAATGAGGGGTTGCCTTGAGTAAAAAGGAAAATAGAGGGGTTGCTCTCATTCTAAACCAGTGTCATTCCTGTGGTTGATGAATTAATATCTTGTCATGCTGAAGTAGTGGCTTAAAAGGCTGCTGGGGAGCATAAATAGCACTGATGTTGTCATTCATTTCTACTCTGACAGTAATAGATGCCTTACCATATCAGTAGTGTGTTTCTATGCCTCACGCCTGAACAATTTGAGTCATTTCGGCTTGCTTTTTCTAACAAGTGCAGCTACAGTTGCTACACCAACCATTATGAGCCCTACACAACAACTGCAGATGGCATCAGGGCACAAGACAGGGGGTTGCATCCATCGGCAGTAGTCATTATCGATTTTGTCTTTGCTGATGGTAAAACAGTCAGACAGCGATCAAGCAGTAATTTTGAGAGACACAGGAAGGGGAGTTCTCTTAGATAGAGGTCGCCTCAGTATATTAATTTCTCCAAAAAGTGCATGTCATCCTGCAGTATGGCAAATATGACCTCTGTAATCAATAACCAAGCAAGATGTCTCTCTGTTATACAATGGATATAAAAAAAGTCTACACACCCCTATTAAAATGGCAGGTTTTTGTGATAAAAAAAATTAAACCAAGATAAATCATGACAGAACTTTTTCCACCTTCAGTGGGAAATTACAACATAAAAATTAAGAAAAACAAACAGAAACATTTTAGAGAAAAATAGGAAAAATGAAAAAGTTACAATAACCTGGTTGCTTAAGTGGACACACCCTTTTATAATTGGGGATGTGGCTGTGTGCAGAATGAACCAATCACATTCCATCTCATGTTCAAAGGTAATTATCATACAGCTGCCATCAATTAAATTATTCTCATTAACCCCAAATAAAGACCAGCTGTTTCTGTAGGATTTTCTTGACATCATCTTGGTTTCATCTGACTGCTGAAGCCATGGTGTCCAAGCTTACAAAGCATGCACAGGGTCTCACTGTTGAAAGTTATCGATCAGGAGTGGGATATAAAAGAATTTCCAAAACATTAGAAGTATCATGGAACACTGTGAAGGCCATCATCAACAAGTGGAGAAAAAGGAGCACCACAGTGACATTACCAAGTACAGGACGTCCCTCCAAATTTACAAAAGGCAATTGCACATTAAAGGTGGGAAAAAATCTGACATGATTTATCTTAGTATCATTCTTTTACTTCACAAAAACCTGCCATTTTAACAGCGGCCTGTAGACTTTTTATATCCACTGTATAAAGGAAAACCTTGTCTTCCATCCTGCCCTGTGGTTAACACACACAGCCATTATTGGAGCCAATGCCTGTGGGAAGTTTTTCTTAGGAAACAAACCAAGTCACAGGTGTTCATTTTACCAGCTAATTTGGATTTACCTTTAGTCAAAGTATTTTGACTAAAATACAAAATAGTATATTTTAGGCATATTTTAGTCTAGAATTAGTTACTACTGTTAATTAATAACTAGTTATTATAGCAATTCCAGTCAACTTAACCTGAACAGTATTAGTCAATTAAAACAAAACCTTTAGTCTTTTTTTCTTCTAATTTCCCAAATATGATATTTTTAAGTTTTTATAAATGAAAATTAATAATTCACTAAGTTTTAATTCCTTTTTAAGTGGAACACCAGTTTGCTTTACAAATGCTTGTTGCTTTTATGGGCTTACCAAGCAAAGTCATTAACTGGTGGACCATAGTTTGGATGCAGACCAGCAGAGTATTTCAGTGGATTGAAAAACCTGAACCATCACAGATTCTGTAGCAGATCCTCTTGTCATGGCCAATCACATGCGTTTATGTAAATTCTTTAGCTGAAGGCAGCTCAATGAGAAAGGGAAGTGATTTCATAAACTATCTTTTTTTTTTTTTCATTTACCCTCTCTGGTCTGATTAATGAAATGTGTTTTTGTTAAAAAAAAAGTCCATGATGAAGACAGAATGTTTAAAGACATTTTGGCAGAAAAGTATACTTTTATTCTTGTAACAAGTTCAGATCTGTTAAGAGTTCATGGCTGTTGTCAAAAGTGGTAACATGGGGGTTCCTGTGTGGTACAATAGAAATTATAGATATATTAAAGATGGAAGTAGCAATGGAAAGATGGAAACATTGTATAGTCTCTCTAAGCTTTTTTGTTGCCTGGACATAATTGGATCTAAGCTCAGCTGGAGTGAAAAAAAAAAGCAGAATTGGCAGATATATATTTTGCTGCTATGAACCAGGTCTCAATGGAACAATTGCTGTTTGTTTGTTTCTTTCAAATGAAAAGACCTGAATTTGCAATATCAATACTATTTTTTTTTTTTTTGTAAAATACTTTTTCACACCCAGTGTCAAATCAAAGTAGGTAAGAGGGAAATACTCCAAAATTAGTTCAGTAAACAATTAGAAAAAAGGATTTCAGTTTGTTGTCTCCGCAGATACCACACATACTGTATGTTGGTGCAGCATACGCAATTTATGCTGCAGTGACCTTGTTTTTTGTTTGTCATTTTTAAAAAATTAAATCTGTTACTTTAAGCCAACCAGTATAATGATTTGAAGCTGTTAGTGTTGTAAGACAGCTCCATCTCCCAAGTGATGATTTATTTAATTTCCATATTCTCATCATGTGAATAATCATCATAACCTACTTTTCAGAGTGTCTTTTACCTAGGTGGCACTATCACCAACAAATGAATACATGCGTGTCAAAACTCATCAAAAGCTAAAAAAAAAAAGAGCAATATTAAGAACATGTATTAACAGTCATCCAATTTGTGCCAACATCTTGTGATGTAGTTGAGATGTAATTTGCATATATTGCTGTATTTTCACATAGTAAGGAGTTAATATAGAAATTGTCCTGATCAGTATTTAGACCTCAGATGTAACTACAGACTTGAACTCTATTTAGGTCTTGTGCTAGATTTGCCTCAAGTTTACCAAAAACAGAGGCATGTCTCAGTTACATGCAATTCTGACCTTGGGCTTGGACGCCTTTTTTTTTTTTTCATGTTACCTGCTCCAGCAAGGAGCAGTATTAAGTCTAGCTCCACTGTCTGACAGTTTGATGTAACCATAATGTCATACTGCTATTCATTTTTTTGGTTTTAAATACACTCAAAAAACTATGTAATACAATTTTAGACCACTGTTAAATATATAAATATGACACTGTTGATAGAATCGTCCCTTTAACGCGCATGAAAGTTTTTTTTTTTTTTTTCCAACATCTTATTGGGAGCATTACTTATTTCAAGGATCAAATTTTTAATGGATTAAATTTTGAATTAAACTGTAAATGGAGAAGATGCATGCTTGGTCAGCTTATCCTTTAAACTGTCAGCATGTTTACTTTTTAGATGAGTGAATCAAATTAACCAAATGTTTTCAGGCTTAAAAGCAAGTGCTTGTGTTTAAAAGCAGTGATGTAGATGCTATTTAAAATGCCAAACATTGCTACTCACGAAAAACCTGATAACTTTAGAGGCATGATCTGAATTGTGTACACAGAAAATGAACCTAAGCACATGCATAACCCACTTCTGAATATGATGAATATTCAAATATTGATGTAAATATTGATGTAACATTTGGACTAAAGTTGCAACTATGGGTATAGTCTGTGGTCCTAATGTTGGCTAGATATGGTTCTGTTTTGTGTTTTTTTGAAAGCTCATACCAAACAGAAAAAAATAAAAACAATGAGCAATGAAACAAAGACTAAAATATCATATATTGAGTCATTGGTAAATTGGGTACAAACTGGGCATCACATAAAAGGCTATGACTTAATTGTGTTAATGTCTTGCTAATAAGAAGTGAAGTCTGTGCATGTCATTGCTCATATGACCTGCTTCTACAAAAGATGTGTCTATATGTGAGGCCTGCTTCAACCAGTTTGGTGGTTTGCTTTGTGCATTTCTTTAGTCTCAGTTTTAAATATATTTGATTTTCATTTCCATGGTCTTGAAACAGTAAATATAAATATATATATATACAAAAGTTGCAAGTTAGAGCAAAAGATTTAACCCTGAATATTGTAACCTTTAAAAACAGGCAAGAAAACCAACAAAGAAATAATAATAATAATAATAACTTCTAATACATTCAGAATATTATAAAATGCACTCACCAGCCACTTTAAGAGGAACATGTGTACCACTGCATATTCATGCAAATTATCCAATTGGCCAATCACGTGGCAGCAGCACGGTGCATAAAATCATGCAGATACAGGTCACGAGCTTCAGTTAATGTTCACATCAAACATCAGAATGTGGAAAAATGTGATCTCAGTGACTCTGAGCTTGGCATGGCTCTTGGTGCCAGATGGGCTGCCTTGAGTATTTCAGAAACTGCTGATCTCCTGGGACACAGAACAGTCTCTAGAGTTTAGATTGATGCAAGAAAAACACCCAGTGAAAAGCAGTTCTGCAGGAAGTACGCCTTGTTGATGATGGAGGTCAGAGGAGAATGACAAGACTAGTTTGACCTGCCAGGAAGGTCTACTACAGGAAACTCAAATAGTCACTCTTTACAACTGTGTTGAGCAAAAAAGGCCACACCATATCAGTTGTTCATCTTTAGAAACTCCATACATTTTAAATTACATTGAAATACTAACTACCTCTTTTGAGTGACCAATGTTAAAAATGCTGCTATTTGACAGATATAAGTTTATGTTCTAATGATTTGCTCATATTTCTAGATGTTGCACAATTATGTAGCCCATTGCCTCATTTAGGTCCATAGTGTTATCATTGTACCAGTGGTCAAAATGGCAACTGTAGCACGAGCTAATAGAGGCCCACTGGGGCAAGAATTACGCTGCCCCATGTTCACACTATGAACATTTTCAGTAGAGTTGAAGCAGCAGAGATAACAGTTAATGACCAGGTTGAGGTTTTTACACCGCCAGTATTTTTACAACCATTGGACTAGTTCAAAAATGCATCCAAATCTTGTTTTATAGCAATCATCTGAATTAAATCTAATACATTTCCACAAAAAAAGTGTAAGTTCAGACAGTCTGTCATGATGTACAGAACCATTTCTATTATAACATATATGGCGAAAGGGGGATTATGGAGTGGATTATGGACCAAAAATTCATATTTAGTGTGCAGTTTAGTTTGGCTCAACTGTATTTGGCCCATAAAATTTTGGTCTGGTTACGTTATGGACAAGCTTAATATGCCTTCCATACTTATAAAGTATTATTTATTAACAAACCCCCTACTTCATCGCATTTAAAAGCAAATTTGATTATTAGAATTTATGGTTGTGTTTTACTCTGGGACTGGAGTTCTGCCCAAATGTAAAGGACTACAGAAGCCTCACTCACAGGCAAGTGGTCAGATCAGATTTCTGCAAAAACAATTTTAAAAAATGTCATTCAGATAATAAACAACAATCAATCAATCAATCAATCAATCAATCAATAAATAGCCAACTTTCATGACATTACATGCTGAAGTATTATCAGTGGAACAGATATTAATTTCACAGACCACCATATTAGAGCAGCATGTCTAGACTAAGTAATGAAACTGAATAGTGCAAAACTATACTGGCAATGTAAAAGGCGTTGAGCTTTTTGTCTAGTTCAGGGATTCCCAAACTTTTTGGACAAATGACCGCAATTTAGGACTGTGCAGCTTGTTTGAACAAAAATGTGACTCGCAATAACATGTCAAAATAGTAGCACAGAGAATCTGTTTCCTCAGTATGAGCAATATTTAAATATATTTATTACAAAATAACTGAATAAAACAAAAGAGGTAAGACCCCAATTGTAAATCAGTTCCTAGTTTGGGAACCCCTGATCTAGTTCATCAGAGCTCAGACCTTTTCCTTGCAGTTCCTTTCCACTCCCTGTGAATTTCCTCTGGCTTTGCAGCAAGCAATAGCTGCAGTGTCCTTTCAGAATTTTCACTCCCCCTCACAAATGGCAGCTACCAGGACACTGAACAAATCCTTTCACACAACATGCACGACAAATGTTGTATTCCGATGTCAGTTTTAGAACTGTGACTTTTACATGAGACTGTAGAATGATTCATGGCTTGTCTGGACATGTTACTGATTAGGCTGCATAGATTTAAAAGCATATATTGTATCGGAACAGCAATAGATTTGCTTCATCGACTTAACTGCATTCATTAACTCCATGACTTATGTTAACTTATGTTCATGGTTTTATTCTATGGTTAAGTATATTTCCTTAAACCTCACACTCCATGAATGAAGGGATTGGTTCTCCACAGGCTGCAAAATGATCTTGCATGAATAATGCCACAATTTTTAAAAGTTTCTAATCAAACCTAGTAAAATGAAAAGGAAGTGAGGTGAGATGTCAACAGAGCTGAAGCATGCTAACAGTCACTTTATTTCTTTTTACATTTTTTTCTCAGCTCTTGCCTCTATTTTAAAGAGAATTATAAGTGTTATACAGGCACCTGTCTAATAACTCATTAAATTGGCAAAATGGAACACCATGCAAAGTAGATTGCTAATGATTTACTGTGGCATAATAAAGGCTGACTAAAGTGAGACTAGGTGCCATGATGTTGTGTTGGTGCCTTACAGCTCCAGTTACTGTCTGTATGGAAATTTTCATTTTCTTCCCAAGTCTATGTGTGTTCTCTGGTTCTTTCCCGTCTCCCAAAAATATGCCAGTGGACTTTGTTACTCCAGACACCACCCTGGATGTAAATCAATGGTGGCTCGTCCGTAGGGGCAGGTAGAGCAGAACCCCACCACATAGCCATTTAACAAATGTTAATATTCATAAAGTTTTCATTCACAACTCCTTCATATAAAAAAGATGTTGCTATATGAGAGATGTAAGCTAATGTTCCATTGATTTGCTCACCTTTCTAGATGTTGTGCAATTGTAGGACAGCATGCTCACTGCCCCATTTAGCTCCATAGAGATATTATTGCACCTTGCATTCAAAAATGGGAACTGCAACACATACTAACAAGAGGCTTTTTCCCCTCACTTTTGTTGGCATTTCTGTCTCATGCTGTATCATTCTATAATGCTCAGTCTTTCACCTGGTTTGTGCTTCTGCAGTGTATGGCACAATGTTGCATTTAGATGTACAGTATAATCAACACACATTCAAGGTCTTTAATGAAGGGAGTGAGTTCATATTAATTACCTTTAGATTAGAATTGAATGCATTCATTTCTTCGCTCTTGAGTTCCTGGCTTAATCAGCAGCTAGGTCTATGGGTGCTGCTTATATTTATGCAGAGACTAAGAATGAAAAAAGAGAAAACAAGAAAAGAAGAAAGACTCAAAGTGTAGACTTTCAGTTTTATTTTAAGAGGTTCCACAAAAATATGGCATTTACCATTTAGGAATTACAGCCATTTTCAACAAATGACCTCCATTTTGAGGGGCTCAAAGGTATTTGGACAAAGTGACATAACTGTAAATATAACCATAATTTTTGTAAGATAATTTAATGTTATAATTAATTGTTGAAATTACTATGACGTGAGGGTCATTAATATAATCAGTAATGTTG
>CM074955.1:16930600-16983461 GCA_037577455.1 Pangasius macronema
CAACTCCAGACCTTTTATCTGCTTCATTTGTCTTGAAGTAATGAAGGAATGGACAGCACCTGGTCAATTAACTTCTTGTCAGTCAATTGTCCAAATACCTTTGAGCCCCTTAAAATGGAAGTACTTTCCTTAAAATGGCTGTACTTCCTAAATGGTAAATGCCATATTTTTGTGGAACCTCTTAAAATAAAACTGAAAGTCTAAACTTTGATCACATCTTGATTGTTTTATTTCAAATCCATTGTGGTGGTGTATAAATGCATTGTGGGCACAGCACAATGCATAAAAACATGCAGGTCAAGAGCTAATGTTCAAGAGTTAATGTTCACATCAAACATCAGATTTGTTAAAAAGTGTGATCTCTGTGACTTTAACTGTAGCATGGTTGTTGGTACCAGAAGGGCTGGTTTGAGTATTTCAGAAACTGCTGTTCTGCTGGGATTTTCACACAGAACAGTCTCTAAAGTTTCCACATAATGGTGCGAAAAATAAAAAACATCCTGTGTGCAGTGGGTCTGCAGGCTGAAACATCTTGTTGATGAGAGAGATCAGAGGAGAATGAACAGATTGGTTTGAGCTGACAGGAAGTCTATAGTAACTCATATAAGCACTGTTTACAATCGTGGTGAGCAGAAAAAAATCTCAGAGTGCACAGCACATCAAACCTTGAGGTGGATTGGCTACAATAGCAGAAGACCACATCAGGTCAGCCAAGAACAAGAATCTGAGGCTATTATGGGCACAGACTCATTGAATCTGGACAGTTGAAGACTGTGAAGAGACAAGCTGATTTTTTTTTTCTACTGTCCAGTTTGGGTGAATCTGTGCCCATAACTGCGTGAATGACTAGGTGTACAGGTGTTTCTTTTAAAGTGGACAGTGAGAGTATGTGTATATACAGTTGTGCGTGCATGTTAGCATAAGCCAAACTGAGCTAAAATTATCTGTCAGATGTACAATATTCTGAAAGGCTGTTTTTTTTTTCTCATATTTACTTGCATATGTTGATCACCATTACAATAGAGGTAAAGCCTGAAAGGCAAAGGTGGAATTTATTTTGACTCACTACTATGCCAATAAAAATATTTATTAAATAAATATATTACTTATTTTTTTATTTATTTTATAAATATATTATTATTGCATATATTAGGGTTATGGCTTACTGCTATGCACAAACAGACGAGCTCGCCCTCTGTTTATATGGTGGCATTTCTTTTCTCATGATTGAATGATTAGTTTTATTTGTATTAATTTATGGTTTTGTGTTGGCTTGCTTTCTTTATTAAAAAAAATTCCAATAATATAAAACGACAAGATTTTCTCACTAGTATTTTTAGTCCCTGACCTGGTGAGCTACCGTGAGTATGTGTTTTATGGCAGAGCACATATAAGATATAAATGTTTTTGCGAATTTACAGGATTTTCACAAATACCAAATTTCTTGTATAAACGCTCAAATGAACAATTCATATCCAGCTTAATAAATGAGGCCCAATGTTTGCACTGGCTTTGTTAGGCTCAGATGTTTCTGAAATGTGAAAACAATCCTGCCTTGTAAGGTTAAATCAGGAAACAGGAAGTCATAGAGTTTGCGTTGAATATTTACATAGAATAGATTGCTGCCTTCTGAGGTTCTCTGGCCAGTTCTTGAGGCCACATGCATTTATCCATATCTCTACATATCATATAATTCTGTTCATGAGCCAGAATGTAAAAGTGGCAGTGGAAAACATAGGTTGAGTTGGATAAAGATTGATTTCTAGTGAGAAATGACTGGTCCTACAAAATATTAGTTCTCTTTTCTCCAGTGACATGGTATGTCATCTTACATAATAAACCATTAGGGTTAGTGATTGTTAGAGCATGTTAGGAAGAGAATAACCAACACTTCAACAAAATTAATAAAATAGACTGAGAGCCTCATTACATTTTCCCCCCGAACTGCTGATTCCATTTAACCTGGCAGAAAACTTACCAAATTGTGTTTTCTTTCAGTATATATATTTGTCATACACAACGCCTCTCCCTATTCTGGACAATGCCTCAAAGCATTTAAGAGAACAGAAACCTACTGGCTCTATGTGTCCAGGTGGGATCCCAGAGTATTTCATCTGGAGACACTCAGGAGGTATCATTTTAGTGGGGGGAGTCAATATCAGCTAACTATCGATTGCAGAAAATCTTGCTGCTGAGTTAAACTTTCCTGTTGTCCCATAATGATCTATCTAGCTAGCTAACATAGCTATAAGGCAGCTTGACTAACCTGACTTATTAGACAGACTGCTGCCTTGATCTGGAGAATTATACTTCTATCTTCTTGTGGAAACCTAGAAGAGATATTATTAATAAACAGAAATAATTAATAGGATAAAAATAAATTTTTTTTTGTAGTACTATAATAACTGTTCAACACAAAACATTGACTTATCAAAACTAACTTTTGCCTAGATTTACATGGCCATGCATATCTAAATCACCTGGAAAATAAAGCCGCAAGTAAAATGTGTTGGCTCAAGACTGCGTGTTTGCTTAATCATGGATCTGGATAATAATTTGAATTGGCTATGGAATCCATTAATGATTTTTGAATAAATATAATTGCTTTCAAAAATCAACATGTCTGTGTTTATGCTTTAATGGACAGAACTATTGTTAAAGTATACAACTTACCCGACTTCAGTGGAGGATGTCACATTTTGGTGAGATTTCTTAGCTGTATACTCAGTGGTGGTTTATAGCAGATACTCATTCAAGCAACTACTACTAATACATTTTTATATTAGGTATGAATCACACTTGAGATTCAAGTTGCAGAGGTAAACGATACTCACAAATGCGATGTCTGTGCAAGTCCAAGTGCTTTCGATGTAGTGTTTTTGGTTACAGCCATATTTTAGAGAGAAATTGTGAATGAGGTGGATATTTCCCAACCATCATTGAATAGGATTATGCAGTGATGGATGTCATAATTTATCATGGCCTAGCCTATCCAGTTCAAGCAAACTGTTTCTGTTTCAGAAAAATAATAGTTTGTTTGCCCATTTCCTGGTGGCACTAATGAAAAAACTAAAAAAAAAAAAAGAAAAAAAAAGCGATAAAAACTTCTTTATTAAGGTACCCTCTGAATCAATGCCACATGGTTAATTATGGGCATGTCTCTATTTAAATGAGCATTCACATGGCATCAACAACAATTAGTATTTATTAAGCTTCATTGCATGTACACATTTGATGAATCCCAATTCAGCTGTGCACATGAGAGTCTACATTTTATGTGTATGAAACAATTTAGAACCTTTTTTACACAAAGTCGATAAATGAGTCCCCTGGGCTTTTGATTGCTGTCATTCTCCAAGTAGCGAAAATGCCAGAGGTGGTCTTGTGACTTTTTCTTTTGACAGCTAGCAGTTTGGAAAGAAAAGGAACAATAGTGAGGACATTGGGTTTGTTTTATTCCTGTTTTTGGGCTGTTTGATTAAGAGAAGTAAGTGAAAAAGAGAAAAAGTGGGTCTGTGCTTTGCAGCAGATGAAAGAACTGAGATCCAAAGCAACAAAGCATGTGTGGTTCAATATTTTATAGACTATAGTATTTAATAGACTGTAGTATTTATTTAGTATTTAGTATTTAATGAAGGACACATAAGCGATGGTTGAGGAGGTAGAGTAGGAAGTGAGGGGAATGTGAAAGGAAGGGAGAGGGGATTGTGAAGGGAGCTGTGGCCCCTGGGAAGCCAGCATGAGGCTCCTAAGAGCCTGCTGGAGGGGATAGTGCTTATTACACCAGCGCCTTTGGCACGCTGCTTTCAGCTCGAGGCCATGGCGGCATGTGTTGTAGACTTTCATCCAAAGCCTCTGTGCTGCTCCCCAAACATCTGGCTGTGTGTTTGCCCTACATTGCGCCTGGAAAAATGAACAATTTGCGTAATGGCACAATGCCTATGAGTGACAGCAGAGGCAACATATGGGAGACTGGCTGGCAAGGCAACAGGTACTCAGAAGCTTCCCTTCAGTGCTCACAATTATACACAATTGCCCTTTTGGGCTCTCAGCTGGTGTTTCAAAGCAATGATCATGGTCGATATAGTGTGTAGAAAGGTGTAGATTGAAAGCATACATTCTCAAAGAGAAGTGAATAAGTGATGTAATTGACATTGTTTGTAGCTCTTAACAGATATTACAGGCCTCAGTGGCTGAATGTTCAGCTTTCATCTGCGGATCAATCGGCAAAATACAGCTTTAAAATTCAGTGGGAGGAATTAATCAAACCCAAGGTCAGTGCTGTGTTTCACTCTTAATGACTAAGTGCATTAATGTGGAAGGTGCAAACTTTCAAAAGCTCATTCTTTAGCATCCACAAAAAGGCAAAATAGCATGTGAGTGTCAATTAAAATACCTAACACGAATGAAATCACATAAGGTATGATTACTATGATAGAGAACACAGAATTCAAATTGATCCACTTTCTAGAAATGATATAATGGTGGTACTCAGCAAACTGCCTTGTATCAGGTAATAGAGACAAGCTGTAGCATGATGGTATGATGGACTAGTGTCCAATCCAGGGTGTATCTCAGTCTCAACTTTCATTCTAGGAGGATTACTGAACGTTAGGAGGAAAGTACTGAAAGTGGTTACTGAAAGTTTGTGCATGAGTGCATGAGTGTAGCATGACAGGGCCTGCAGGCATGTTATATATATATATGGTAGCTGCTTTGTTTGCACTGAAGAGCCAAAGACCTTATTATCACATTAAAGACACAAATTTTTTACAACACATAATGTCCTGTCTAGGGTTTTAACTGGAATAAATGTTCAAGGGATAACAAATGTGTAGTTACAGTGGGAAAAAACAATATAAACCAGTTAGTTATATAGCTAGCCAGCCTACTAATATACTGTACTAGCCTATACCACAGTGCTGGTTGAATTCTTGAATTTGACTGGTGAGTATGTTTCAATTAGTTTTGGTATTTCCAGTTTTGTATTAATGTGCTCATTCTAATACGTTATCTCATTGGCGGACACTTCACATAATGTAAGGTGAATAATAAACAGTTTAAACATGTTATTTAACAAAGAAAAACATATAATTGTCGAAATGGTGAAGCTTTCTATAAGGAGTTGTTTATTTAACAGTTATGAAAAGAGTCTCCAGAGTCAGTGCTTTGTGACAGCCAGTACGTTTTCCTTCATGGCAGAGTATTAATAACTTAAGTCAAAATATACACTTCAACTTTCTAACTGGTTATCGCACAGCACCTACTTTTATTCTTTTAAAAGAAAATTCACTGATACTGTTGTAACATTAATAGAGCATAATCTCATTGTGTTATTGATAATACATGTAAATACTATAGCAATAATAACCTGCTAGCTCAGGTTGTGGTAGTGCATGGGATGCTTGATTTCAGGATTGTGGCTTTGAGACCCACGCTGGGCACCAACCCCAGCCACTGGGGGTGCACAGGCTAGTACAACCTCAGTGCCAATCCCAAGCCTGGATAAATGGAGGTGGTTGGGACAAGAAGGGCGTTTGGTGTAAACCCTGTGCCAAATCAATAT
This sequence comes from Pangasius macronema, assembly GCA_037577455.1. Lineage (NCBI taxonomy): Eukaryota > Metazoa > Chordata > Actinopteri > Siluriformes > Pangasiidae > Pangasius > Pangasius macronema. The sequence goes on from CM074955.1 coordinate 16,936,167, forward strand.
GCAAACAATGGAAGGTGATCTGCTGTGGCAACTCTTAACAGGAACAGCCAAAAGAACAACATGATATAACAAAATCAAACAGAAGGGATATAATAGTTTAGTAAGGGGATGCTTTTACACTAGGAGACAGAATCTTCTTGTCTAACCCTTCAAATCAAACCCTGGCCATGTTTGGTCCCATTATTGTCATGCTGATTTGTTCTCCTTTTATGCTCAATATCTCAAGCCTTGTGCAAAGCCACACAACATATCATCCATGCAACTGCCCTTTCTGAACAGTATAGAGCTCAAAACACCAAATTTCACAGGTCATGCTGCCAAAAGAAATAGAACAGACAACATGGATACCATGTGCTGTATGTATATATATATATATATATATATATATATATATATATATATATATATATATACTGCATATTAAAGCTGAATTATTGTTTTTGGCATCCATGAATTCATTAGAGCTTGTAGCTTATATTACACCTGTGTCTAACCTTTCCTAATATTCAGTACAGTGAATAATTAATTAAAGATTATGTCTTAAACTTAAAAGTGACCTGAAAGTGATAACAGTTCAGGGCAGAAAATAAAGTATATACAATGAGACCTTGTGCATTTTAACGTGTAAACATACCTTCATACTGCAGTTCACTATGTCTGATGCTGTTCACTATAGCATGATTCTCCTGTTTAATCACAATTATTATCATCAGTTAATGGTCAGGGCTAGTACTCCAGCTGGGAAATCACTAACTCTTCTGAGTTGGACTTAGGATGATAGTAATTCAAAGGGGACTGCAGAGAACTGCATTACTCATTATGTTTACACTGGTATGAACCAGTGGTGTCTCACTCCATCCAGATGTTCTGTTGATAGTGCATAGAAGCTGATATACTGTATTAAAAAGCAGACCTTCCAGGCCAATTAAATTTCTCATTGACAAAAGCTCATTCATGTAGATCAAGGACATCAAATTTGCTTCCCAGTTTTAGAATACTGGCACACTGCCACAGTGGGTAGCATTGCCACCTCAGCGCTCCATGGTCCCCGGTCTGATAGGAGCTTGGCTTATTGTCTGTCTGGAGTTTTCACCATGTCCACAAGGGTTTCCTCTGGGTTCCTACCACTTTCCAAAAACATGCTGGTTGGTGGTTTTGCTTCATTAAATAATCCATATGAGCAACAACAAATTGAAAATGACCTGAGGGATCAGAGATCCAGAGAGAGAAGCCTGGAATGTCATGGAGAGGAGTGGAGCAGTATCGTCAGAAAGTCATCAAAAAAAAAAAAAAAGAAGTGCATGAAGAGAAGAGACACGTTCAGTGAAAGAGGCAGGTACCAAAGAAATACAAAAAGTTCAAAGAACATTTCTGAATGAGAAGTACAGTAAAAAGTACTATATTTCTATATCTGTATTCTTGTAGAATGCTTTTGTAAATTTTTTATTTATACCTACTGTATATCTACCCTTAGTCTTTTTTAGAGAATTTGTGGTTATCAGTATAGCTGTATAGGTCTGATGTGCATGGATGATTTTGTCCTCCTCTCAGTGCAGGGAAATGTGGCAAAATCCTTGTCAGTGGTAATCAGTAAGCAGGAAATTATAGCAAAAACATTAGCACACTTTGGTAAGCCTGATAGAAAGCATTTAAGTAAAGAAAAATGAAAAAAAAAAAAAAATTAAGTTATCAGAAAGGCTAACTTTAGTCTTTATTTCATTAAATAGGTATTAGCACCCATTTGTACAATGTTCAACATTTGCTACATTTGTAATCCAACTCTCGGACATTTCTTAGTGTTAAATTAACATGTTGGCAGTTCATAATGAGTATACTCACTCCTCCATTGACTTTACTGGCATGATCTATTCTGAAGTTATTACACCTATTCAACGGCCTTCAAAAGGGGAACACCATGACAGCCATCTGAAGTGATTTAAAAAGTTTTGTCCTGTGTGAAAGGGCAAATCTAAACACTTGTCACTGAAGATACCAGCTGACTGACATCGACAAAAAGGAATGTAATAGGAAAAAACAGTGCAGCATGTTTATTGTATCGCTACCTCAGATAACATGTAGCATGTGTATTGTATTTGTTTGCATTGTTTTATTCCCCTTATACCAAAGCAATTTGCCAAAGATTACAATTTTTATTAGCTATAATTTTTTTTTGTTTCATGTTAGTTTCTGTTATCACTTACAGAACAGCAGCTATACCTCACAAGCGTCTTTTTATTTTCTCTTTTGAAGTTAATAAGACAAAAGAAAACACAGCTTTTCATGGTACCAACTGTTCTGAAGACTTTTCCCTGGTGGAAAACTTACTGATTGTTACAAAGTGCTGACACTGGAGACTCCTTCTATAAATGTTACATAAACATCTCTTTACAGAAAGCTTCACCAGCCAAAACTATTGTCAGAGCTTCTGTTAATGAAAATTAATCAACACCTGCTGGCCAATCAGCAAAGTGGTATAATTNCTGCAGTTCATTGTTAAACTGTTAGGCTTGTTTACAGTAATGTTAGCAATTGTGCAACAGCAGAACACTGGCTATGGCTATGGCAATTTGACGTTGATTTGAACTCTAAATAGCCGTTTGTCCCAGTCAGAAAGGTCACTCTGGGTGACAGCCCATATCAGATCTAGACTCAGAAATAATCAATGTTAAGAATTACATTTTGTCATGGGATGTTTCATAAAAAGAAAGATTTAACTACACATGGCTTGTTTGTGACATGGAGATATATATCTCACAGCTTGTTGAAAGTGGGTGGCATTTACACCTCTACAACTTTACAGCTCCAGGATCCAAGATATGATCTGGGTTACTGTCTGTGCGGAGTTTCACGTTCTCCCCAGATCCTTATGTGTCTCCTCAGGGTTCCTCTCACCTCCAACATGCCAGTAGGTAGACTGTCTATGTTAAAAAATGTCCTAGATGTGAATGGGCATGTGAATGTAGGTCTGTGATGCCCTGTTGAACTGGTGTCCCATTCAGGGTGTGTCCCCGCCTCACGCTCAATGTTCTGGGGATAAGCACCAGACACACCTCAGCCCTGACCAGGATAAAGCGGTTACTAAAGATGAACGAATGAATGAAGAACCTATGAAGGCTCTAAATATAGCTGAATCAGATTGCCTTAGGCTGGACTGGAGCTATATTTTGCAGGAAGGTAGCTTTGTGAAAGGAGATCCGTCATGTAAATTGCAGCCCGAGTTCAGTGTCCCTTTAAAAGCGTCTCTGTGAGAGTGCTGAAGTTCCTCTCAGCACCGCTAGGCGAATCTTTGCTCCATTTTCTGAAGCTCTTACAAGCGGCTTCATCTTTGCCTTCCTGGGGACAAGTGGGAGAAAATCGGCGTGTTATCAAGCTGTACACTCTAAAATCGTGAGGAGCGGATAAAAACGGGGGAAAAACCCAGAACAAAAGCCGGTTCGGTTTGTTAGCGTAGTTTAGCATCACTGCGGGGAGAAATTCGGGCTCGAGCCGCAAAATAAAAGGCGCTTCTGCATCCCGCTGCTGTAGAAATGAGGAGATTCGCTGTGGATTAAAGACACCTCTTAAAACTGCGTACGGGAAAATGATTTTTGCTCTGTGAATAAACTGGACGGAATACTGCTGCCCGTCTGAGTCAAGTCTGGTTTGGTTTTATTTTTTTTTCTCCTTTATAATTTTTTTTTCTTGGCTGGATTTGCTTCCTCTGGATTCCTTTTTTTTCTTCTTCTTCTTTTTTGTCAAGAAGAAATGCTGTGAAAACTGGAAAAGGCGAAGAGGAAAACTGTCTGAGGTGATTATGTGAAGAAAAAAAACCCACTATGTATATGTATATATATTTGTCTTTACTACAGCCTGGGGTGTTTGACTTGGGAAAGAGGCTGTCGTGTCTTACTCCTGAGGGGAAAGTATGGAGAGCCGAGCACTGACGCTGGCAACTTGCGCCTTTTAGCAGCTAGCCTCGGTGAGAAATGTACACTCGAGTTCACCAAAATGTACCCATTCTAGTGTGTGAATTGAGACATTTTACCATGTTCACAAACTGTAAACTAGCCTAGAGTCTGTTTCTGTGGTGGGTTTGCCCAGTTCTCTACTTTGCTTGTGGAATTATTGTGATGTCCGTTGATTTGTTTCCTCAGTAAATCAGACGAGGGCTTCAATAATCAGCCATTTAATAAACACCTGCAGTCTCGCGCACACACACACACACACACACACACACACACACCGACAGCCAAACAGCCAAGTGTATTTAAAATGTAGGCAAATTGTATTAGAACAGTCCATTCTCTTTTGATTAAAGTGAATCCCGTTTTAGCAGCCTTAATTGGAATTAATGTGACAAATTACTCGAGCTAATGTTCTCTGACTGATAATGAAGACTCGCGACTCGCGCGCCTCAGATTGCACTGCGCTTCCCCCCTTAACAAATGGGGATCGCGTGCATTAAAAAAAGCTCAGTAAATAAGAAAAAACTTGGTGAGCAGAATGAAGAATATACTAAATATTCAGAAGTAATCTTCATTAACCCACAGACAGCTTACTCTAGGCACAAAGTTGACTAACGCTGGCTTGTAATAGTCTAATAGACTTGTCATACATGGGCGGTTTAAGCTTCATGGTAGACAGTGACTTCCTTGTATTAGGGGTCCAAGCACTGAAACTGATGGAACCCTTTTGGAATTATGCTGATTTCTGTTATTTATTTATTTACTTATTTATATAGTTTTCTAACCAAAGGTATGTAGGCGTCAAAAACCCACACAGGCCTAAAAACACCATGTTTGGCAGAAAGATTGTCTATCCTCCTCTGTCGTTGTGTTTGAGTAGAGATTTTTCTGTTAAATATTGGCTAAAGCCATGCACAAGCACCTTTATGCAGTAGATTGAGCTAAATGGTCCAGTTTGCATATTAGAAGATATCTTTTAAATTCTACACTTAAATCTTACATTTTATCCTTATTTCATGAAATTTGGCATGTATCATCTAGAGCAGTGGTTCACAAAGCAGCGTCCATGAAGTATAGCCAGGGAGTCCGTGGTCCACATGCTATACACCAAGTTATTATATTTATTATTGAGTTTGTATAGTTTTCAGACTATTCGACTGGTCACTTCAATTAAATGGTTTTAATCCAAACCTCAAAAATTCAAAAAACAGCCCATGACTAATGTCAACTTAGAACTAACTGTTCTCTCAGTGGAAAGTTGAGGAATAAAAAATGGCTTTATGGTTATCCAATCAGTAACGATGATGTTATTGTACACATTTGAATAATGAGCCTGATATTTGAATAGTTTTATTATGTTCATAAATAAATATATACTGATGGGGTACACAGATTTTTTTTTTACAGTTAAAGGGGTTAAAGTAAGATGCTGTGATCTAGAGTATTTTCACAGAATACTCTGAGGTCACCAGATAAATGGAATGTGACCGTTCTGGGGCACTTTAACCTATAAATGCTTATAAAAAGCTTGTAAATACATAGATGATGTGAGATAAGATGCCTATAAATGCTGCCAACCTCAACCAAATGACTTGATGTTGAAATTTCATATGCTTTTATAGATTATAAGCCTGAACAAATCCTAAAATAACAGCTGGACCAATCATCAAATATGCCAACAGCCAATCAAATTTCAGCAGCCAGTAATTACCCTAGCATGATGATATTTGCTGTGTACATACAGAGGGAATTATCACGTAGCTGTCCAACATAGGAAGCATGCTTACCCATAGACATTTCTCAACATATCATGAAGTAGCAGTTGGACCAATCACCAGGTATGGTTACCAAAAGCCTTTATTTTGTCAGATTTTTGTTAATTGCATGTACCTGCATGGACGCTGTTTTTTGGCTATATTTTATTTTCTTCTCTTCTGTGTATATGAGCACATTTTGGTTCTGAGGTAGGCTTGATGTTTTAGGTATGTTAATATTTTCATTCCACATTTCTTTATGTATACAACTATAATTATAACAAATGCTACATTGAACATTACTTTTTTCCTTGTGCTTGTAATTGTAATATATGATACTGGCATTCTATTTCACTATAGTATTTAGTAGGATAGTATGCTTTGGGACACAGTCACAGTTCACTGTGTTTAAAGACTTAGAGCCTATTTCAAAGGTTTATATGGTTGTTTTAAGTCCAGCTACTGAATCTGTACAGGGGAGGGAGCTAGTTCATAAGTAATGGGCTTTACTGCAATGGTTTACCCAGGTCTTACGCCTACTTCATTTCCTCTTCCAGCGCTCTAGTTTGACATCATGCAATAGGTTTTTCTGAGCCAGTGCCTTTCAACCAAATGCCCCGAGCTTATGAAGGAGCCAGTGACAAATGTGTCAAATATGTTTCCTTTCCATTTCTAAATAACAAATGCTACTGCATAAGCTTAATCTGTGTCCACTTTATTCTTGTGTCTTCATCATGTATTCCCTGGTCTGCAGCTTTTTTGTGTAGAAAAATCCTCCTTTATTATTCATCTTCAAATCTCACCTGAGGGACATGTCTGTTGAATGATGATTAATTTCACTCTCTCAGTACTCAAACAGGATAAAGTGTGAGTCCTTTGCGCCATGTCATAAAATGTAGCTAAGGCAAACATGATTAGAAAATGGAGCGGTGGTTGAGTTGAAGGCACTAGTGGGCCTTTAACACTGGCTGCTTGCAATGTTTTGGGTGATTTCATTTTCTCTTGACTGAGGTTGTATTGACCAGTATGATATATATTTTTTTTAATTACCAAGCTTTAAAATATGTGATTGTTTAGTTGAAACTACCATACTTCCATACCATACAAGAAGAAATTCAGAACTGTCACCCTGACTTGCACTGAAACATGGCTTGTTTTATTCAAATAAAATTCTTCAAACAAAAACAAATAGGCAATATTTAATATTCACTTAAGCAGATTAATACAGAATAGGGGACATTAACAAGTGTATAAATTCGCATGGAGGGGATTATTCAGTGTAACCATAGTCTTTATTCTCTTATGAAGATGTTTCAAATGTAGTGCCTTTGACAAAAAGTCAGCAGGTCATTGGCCGTTTCATCTTTCACATTTGGTATTCTTTCCTTGCGTCGCACATAAAAGATATTATTCAAGACTGTCTAGTGTCTGTATAAACATATCTTTTGATATTTTCAACTTCAAGGTGACAGGATAATTGCATGACCGTTTTTGTGTCAACCTTTATTTTGTCTGGTTTCATCAGTGTTTACAAAATCTGCACATTAATTAATCAGTCAGATTGTGCCTGGGCTGATGTGTGTATTGCAGCAGATTGTGGGATGGGGAAAGAGGAGCTCTTATTATAGTTACAATATTGAAGTTCATCAGTACATATTTTATGCATACACTCACCAGTCACTTTAATAGGAACACCTGTACACTATAGCCTCTGTGCTCTGAGATACTTTTCTGCTCACCATGGTCATAAAGAGTGGTTATTTGAGTTAATTTAGCATTCCTGCCAACTTAAATCAGTCTGGCTATTCTTCTTTGACCTCTCTCATCAGCAAGCAGTTTCAGCACACACAGCTGCCACTCACTGGATGTTTTTCATTTTTCACACCATAAACTCTAGATTGTTGTGCATGAATATCCCAGGAGTTCAGCAGTTTCTGAAATACCTAAACCAGAACTTCTGGAACCTACAACCACGTAACGATCAAAGTCACTGAGATCACATTTTTCCCCATTCTGATGCTTGACGTGAATGTTAACTGAATCTCTTAACCTGTATCTGCATAATTTTATGCACTGCGCTACTGCCACATGATTGGCTAACTGCCTATGTGCATGCTGGTGGACATTATATCAGCATCCCATTGAACCTACTTATCTGCTAGGCAACTAGGAATAAAAAAAATAATATTCTGGACCTGTAATGTGCCCAGGCTACTGATTTGTCCAACCCTGTGCTAAGATCATGTGACCTACTTTACAATTATGTGATGGTTCAGGCCAGCTTCTTCAGCATGTACTGCTGATATCAGCTCAATACTGTTACTGGACATCAAATTGCAAACTCTACCTGTATATTATTTTGTTTGCTGATTTGTGGTTTGAAAGGAACCTCATGTGGTTTTAGACAGAGATAGTAAGTGTAGCCCTGGTGGCATAAATAGGATCATGTATGAGCTTGTTGTAACAGTCTGCCAGCATTTTCCATCTGGTAGGAACACATTTGGCTCATACAAACTGCTTTAAGTACATGATGCCTGAGGGCTTTCTTGTGTGTGCATCCCACTTCAAGCGCCCTACAGAGCATCTACATTATAGTCCATGTTTGACTCTACTGGTGTAAAGATATTTCTTCCTTGTTGTTTGTGCAGTTTTGTTATGAGTAAAGTAGAGTTCATGGCTGGCTCTGTGACAGCTGCTGCCCTTAGTGTTCCAGCTTAAAACCATACATTGCTTTAATTTTTTTTTTTTAGTGTACAAGGACAGGCATTGGTGTACATTAGCAATGGACCAATAAAAAAATTCACAGTATACATAGAGCTTTATACATTTTCAGATTAAGATAATTTGGTCACCTGCCAATTCCCACCCACCAGCCAGCTCTCCCCTATCATATGACAGTAACCAACAGAGGAGGGTGAAGGCTAACACGTGTTTCCTCTGAGATACGTGAAGCCAGCCAGTTACATGTTTTTGAACTGCAGCTCCTGCTGTGTCATAGGGCAGCATAAAACACTGGGAGGGAAGTGCTATCCACCCTCTTCCACATACAAGAGCTCACCGATGCCCATGACTGGCAAGTGTTGCTGTGATTAACAGGGGAGGAATAGTAATGCTATCCCTCCCAGTCGGAGAACACTGCCAAATTTGTTCCCTTGGTTTCTAGCCACGGATGGCAGTAACATCATCGGGATTTGAACTCGATGGGACAGGCCACTAATTCTTTGTTGCCCTAAACATTTTATATTCAAGTATAGCTAAGTAGCACCTGAAAACAGAATAACATCAAGACATTGAAATGAATTAATCTTGAGCTTTTGCTATTCTTATAGAATAATTTTAACATAAATAGGTTATATCTTTAATGAAATACTCAAATAGGCTACTGGACATACTGTAAATAAAAACCTATTGGACGAGACTATGAAAATAAATAATATCCATATAGTAATGTACTAAATTCTGGTCCAGATGAGTTTTGTGAACTCTGTAAACCGATCATTGTATGTAAATTATGTATGTATGTGTGTGTATATATATATATATATATATATACACACACACACACACACACACACACACACACACACACACACACATCACCTCATTATTGAATAGCGCAAATCAACACTGATATCTTGTAACTTTCATCTTTATGCTCCTTCCTTTCCAGCTTCTCTTCTAAGCAGAATTAAATCAGCTTCCGAACAGTTAACTCATGCACACTGATCCTCTGTAGATTGCCAGTGTCTAATGCTGGATGAATCTAAAGCAGGCGTCTCATCTTTGTGCATGAAGATGTGACCTTCAGAAAGCTGAAATTGCATTTGCTAAGCAAAAAAAAAAAAGAAAAAACACTGGAAAGTAGTTCTTAATGGCCTAATCGAACATGGGGATGAGGTACCTTAATGTTGAATTACATACATACAACTTCATGTTAAACTGTATCTGCTATGACCTTCATAAGATACTGTATAGTAAGTGCATCAAAATGCATGGTCTTTTAGATAGATGTTTAGATACTGCACTGTTTACTCGTGTATTTAATATGCTAAGTGTATACTGCTTTTTACTGGCTCCTCAATTTACTGAAAATATATCTTGTATCTGTGAAAGACTTGCCAGACGAAGAAATTGATAGGGTGACAAGGTTTCTCAGGGCGTTTTCATACCTAGATCATTTGAGCACTCAAAGTGGCATTTGACCGACATAATGTGTATATGTGAAATGATCTCAGACTACAGGAGGCGGTCTCAGTATGCTTAGTTTGTGGGTTCTTTTGTGGTTCGATTGATTTGTGCGATGTGAGCATAAAGACACACCAGTCGGCTTTGCGTTTACTTATGCCAGAAGTACCTTGAGGCTTTCCATACATAGCTGCCATCTTCTATCACGGGTAAAAACAAAACTTTTTACAATGTCTGGCCACGGGGTTGTGTGGTCTCAGGAGGAGACCACTGCACTTACTGATATTTGGAGAGAGGACTGCATTAAATGTCAATTATCCACAACACATAACAATATAAACATTTTTCTTTTGTTTTCCCCATAATTAAAAAAGCAGTTACAACAGAACTGCACTGTAATGTTGTGTAAACATAAAGAAGTTATGCCAGAAGTACACGAGCACCCGGGACAAAATGTGACACAGTGGGGAGTCTGCTGAAATTAAGGATTCCTGTCCCTTCTACGACGATCTAGACAAAATTTGGTGTGCAGGTGCTTGTACAAATCCAACGAATGTTGTTGAGGGGGGAAGCATAGACCTACAAAGTATAACACTATAAAACAAATAATACTACCCATAATCCAATGCTGCACAGATACCTGGGGTCTGAGTTCTTAAGGAGTTGTGGTGTGAACAAGGGGTCTGAGGCCACATCAATGCTAAAAAGGACCAAAAAAGAAACTGGTCCCCTTTTAGGTGCACTTACATTGTGAACACCAAAAGCACTGCGATCACTTGCAGCTAGATCACTGTCTTGTTCATTTTAACTGAACTGAGTTTGATTCATTTAAAGTACTATACAGTGAGGGAAAAAATTATTTCATCCCCTGCTGATTTTGTACATTTGCCCACTGACAAACAAATGATCAGTCTATAATTTTAATGGTAGGTTTATTTTAACAGTGAGAGACAGAATAACAACAAAAATATCCAGAAAAACACATTTCAAAATAGTTATAAATTGATTTGCATTTTAATGAGTGAAATAAGTATTTGATCCTCCATCAATCAGCAAGATTTCTGGCTCCCAGGTATCTTTTATACAGGTAACGAGCTGAGATTAGGAGCACTCACTTAAAGGGAGTGCACCTAATCTCAGCTTGTTACCTGTATAAAAGACACCTGTCCACAGAAACAATCAATCAATCAGATTCCAAACTCTTCACCATGGCCAAGACCAAAGAGCCAAGGATGTTAGGGACAAGATTTTAGACCTACACAAGGCTGGAATAGGCTACAAGACCATCGCCAAACAGCTTGGTGAGAAGGTGACAACGGTTGGTGCAAATTCGCAAATGAAAGAAACACAAAATAACTGTCAAGCTCCCTCAGTCTGGGTCTCCATGCAAGATCTCACTTCGTGGAGTTTCAATGATCATGAGAATGGTGAGGAATCAGCCCAGAACTACACGGGAGGATCTTGTCAATGATCTCAAAGCAGCTGGGACCATAGTCACCAAGAAAACAATTGATAACACACTACGCCATGAAGGACTGAAGCCTGCAAGGTGCCCCTGCTTAAGAAAGCACATGTACAGGACTGTCTGAAGTTGTCTGACTGTCTGCCAGTGAACATCTGAATGATTCAGAAGAGAACTGGGTGAAAGTGTTGTGGTCAGATGAGACCAAAATCGAGCTCTTGCCATGTTTGGAGGAGGAGGAATGCTGCCTATGACCCCAAGAACATCATCCCCACCATCAAACATGGACAAATTATGCTTTGGGGGTGTTTCTCTGCTAAGGGGACAGGGCAACTGCATCGCATCAAAGGACGGGGCCATGTACCGTCAAATCTTGGGTGAGAACCTCCTTCCCTCAGCCAGGGCATTGAAAATGGGTCATGGATGGGTATTCCAGCATGATAATGACCCAAAACACACGGCCAAGGCAACAAAGGAGTGGCTAAAGAAGAAGCACATTAAGGTCCTGCAGTGGCCATAGAAAATCTGTGGAGGGAGCTGAAGGTTCGAGTTGCCAAACATCAGCCTCGAAACCTTAATGACTTGGAGGATCTGCAAAGAGGGGTGGGACAAAATCCCTCCTGAGATGTGTGCAAACCTGGTGGCCAACTACAAGAAACGTCTGACCTCTGTGAGCCAACAAGGGTTTTGCCACCAAGTACTAAGTCATGTTTTGTGAAGATGTCAAATACTTATTTCACTCATTAAAATGCAAATCAATTTATAACTATTTTGAAATGTGTTTTTCTGCATTTTTTTGTTGTTTTTCTGTCTCTCAATGTTCAAATAAACCTACTATTAAAATTATAGACTGATCATTTGTTTGTCAATGGGCAAACATACAAAATCAGCAGGGGATCAAATAATTTTTTCCCTCACTGTATGTGAAACCACCTCAGATAAGGGATATCCATGTGGTTAGTCTGTATCAGCAAGTATTACTGACCTACTAAACTGAGTTCTGAGTTAGTCAGGTAGTTTGTTTGAGTTTTTCTTAGTTATTAAATTCACAAGCCCAGCCACCTGGGGTAAGCGGGATTTCATGTCCAGGCTATAAACTTTTTATTCATAGAATACCTGGCCGACAAGGAGGTTCAACAACTGTTTTTTCTCTGTTTTATTTTGTCTCTTTATCTCTCATTTCTGAACCCTATTGACTTTTGCAGAACAATTTTTATTTGGTATGTATTTATTTGGGATGTAACGCAGCGACACTATCTGTACTTGTTTGTTGTGCCAAATATCCGTAATTGTATTTGCAGTTACACCTAAAGTGGGCATGGCCTAAATCACAAAAATTATTTTTTTTTAAACTAAATATAAACCCCACCAATATTGTCCCCAGAAATGCTGAAAAAAAACCTGGAAAACCCAGACGTAGAAATGCCAACAGTGTTAGCATGGTGTGGGAATTTTGACTCGAGTTTGTAATTGGTCTCAACTCTGTGCCCACAATATTTAACAAATGTAGTTGGTTCTATTTCCCAATGTATAAAGCTAGTAGCCTATTTTAAATCACTACAACCCTGACCAGGCAGTTACTAAGGATGCTGTGAATGCATTGTGCTGCGCTGTATGTTCATGTTGATATGAACATATAGTTCAAGTTCATGCCCACATCTGTATGAAAGGAAAAATATATATATAGCCTATGCAACTATTTTATTGCATNTTTTTAATTTTTATTGTCTGATCATTCTGAGTAATGTTTTCACATTTCAAACATATAGAAAAGAAATTCTCTAGCCAGATTTGAATAATTTTTTTTTATGTAGATATGAGATAAGAACACAGTTCATAATCAGAATATTGGCAAACATCTATGTGGCATTTTTATCAAGGGTGCAAACATGATTTGTTAATTCAGAAACATTAGAGGAGCCAGATTCGTCCACTTTAGCCTAGTCAGTTTGGTTTCTGGGCAACTAAAACACGGACTGGACAAGCACACTGAAGCTTTTACTAGGCAGTGGGCTAGCTAATGAATTTTGCTATCTGTATTCACCCCTGTATTAAAGAATCAAAGAATTGTTGATGGATTAGCAAAAAAAAAAAAAATAGTGATTGCATAATGTATGTATCAGTATAGTCATTTGGGATTTTTCAGTTGATCTTGTGTGCCAGTTTGCAATACAAGGTGGAAGAGCAACAGGCAGATTCACAATCTGTCATGTGGAATATATATATATATATATATATATATATATATCAGTTACACAAGAAACGGGTATATTTGCCTTTTTTGGGACTCTCTCAGTGTGGAGCCGTCCTACCTACTGGTTCGTCAGTTTCCCATTCATTGAGCAGACGAAAAGCTCTCTTTAAATGTCTCCAGCACAGTTCGTCATTCTCTTGCCAAAAGAAAATGATTATTTTGCCATAATCGTTTGTGTGTGGCTGACATGGCTGTGCACAGCAGGCTGAAGAAGAACAACAGCAGTTTCTCTTTTAAATTTTCCCATTCTTATGTCTGTGGTGCTTAAAAATCGCTGTGCACACTCGGATGGAGGACTAAGTAGGTATGCTACCTGTTGCCCCGTTTATCGCACACCTGTCCTTTAGGGTTTTTAAACAGTCCTATTGCAGCATAAACATTAAAGCGTAGAGTGGCCTCATCAAATGGACTGTAATGTGTATGGGATTAGCTTAATAAATGGAGCAGGAGAAATGATTCAAAAGGACAGATCTTAGATCCGGCTTGGCCTTGGCAGATGAGCGGAGGTAATGGTGCGGAAGGGAAGGGAAATGAAGTAGGGGCATGCCATCAAAGCACTGCATTTAGTAAAATATGAGACCAGCTGTTATAGCAAAGAGTAAGATGTCATCCTCACATGATCTGCAGTAAGTTTACTAGTTATAAAGGAATTCATCAACAGCCTACAGCTGTAGTAGAGCAGTTCCTTTTGGAGCTCAAGCTTAGTGTGTTTTATCAGACAACAATGTTTTATCATAAACGGAGTATAGTACCTGTGAACAGCATGTGGATTTCTTTTCCTGCTCATGTGCACTGCCCAGGCTGACCTTCCCACTAACATTCAGTGGCACTCACTTTTCTTCTTTCTATTATTCTGAGCAAAATATGTTATTCTCTCACCTTTTAAAGCAAGAAGACATTGGGAACAGGTTGTCCTGGGGTCTAACCTCACTAAATAGACTTGTGTATTTTTTATTCCCCTCCCCGTGGTCAGCACAGTCAGAATCCCACTTTCCACCTCTCAATCAATGTGAGCGTGTGAGGACTTGGTGGATCAATGGGCGTCCTGCAGCTTGTTAACACGAGAGAGGCTGGAGTATTTCCTCGACTTGCTTTACCTCTGCTTTTATGTCAACAATATTGTTTCACCTGCACACCTGTCCACCTGCACACGGCAAATATACTTTGCAAATTCTGTTAGCTAGTTTTTCTCTTTTTGCTGCTGTACTTCTGCAACGTGTTAGCCACCTAACAAATCCCATCATCTCTGTGCAACTGGGGTGTAACGCAGTGTCACTATGTGTATCTGTATTCAGATTTAAATCCGAAGTGGGTGGGGCTTAAACTGGAAGAGTTTTTTTCTGTCTTTATTTCTTTTTTAAAATTAAATATGAACCCTACCACTACTGTTCCACACTGGAAAAAAATGCAGAAGCAGAAATGCCAGCAATTCTGGCTCTGACAGTTTTTCAAACTCAGCTACATCATGAGATTATTGGTCTCAAATAGAGATGTGTTTAATGTTTTTAATAATTTTGCAGTACATCTGCAATATTATTCTAATTTTAATCCATCGCAACATTGCCCGTAACTAAGGATGAATGAATGAACACTGTAAATACAATGTTCTTGTTGAATGTGGTTGTATCTGACTGCTTGCTCATGATATGAAAGTTTAAAAAAACTCCCAGTTATTTGCCCCCCTACAGGGTTCCCTCCCCCCCCAAAAAAAAGCCAGACAAAAAAAAAACAATATCATTCATATGTATATGTGTTAAATTTGAATAATGTATTCACATCTATGCGGTGCATCATTATTAATCAATGGCTAATTCAGTATCTGAGTCTTATGGTTCAGAATGGGGACATTAGAATATTATCATTTTGGTTTTTATGAGACTGTCTAGGCCCTCCCAGTGTCTGTACTCTATGCTCCAGTTGCAGCAACATGACAATAATGTACCCATTTGCCTCCTCCCTAAGTTACAGTTCTAACCCTGAAGGCCATTTAAAGCATCCAAGTTCTCCAGGAACTGACTACTTAAGACAGACTTGATGTCAAATAATTTAATTGGCCCTAATGGTTACTTGACTGGCTGATGTTGATGGATTGAGCGGAGGCATTTTCTATGCAGAATCAAAACTTCAGAGAGTTTCAACCCCTTCCCGTGCTTCAAAGAAATGCTAAAAAAAAGTGCTAAAAGTTTAATTGTGCAGCTTATTGTTTTCTGGACACATGATAATGACGTTCCCACACATGGTGGACTTAAAGCCCCACAGAGAGTGAGTAGGAAGCTCCGTTCTTGCTTGGGGCCATTCCATTGGTTTAGAGCTCAGCTGCTCTGTTTCCATGCCAACCTTGTGCTTCGTTGATGACCTCATAGAGCAGAAGTCACAAGATGGCAGCCAGGTGCAAAAAGAGAACAAAACGGGTGGCGTCCCACACATACAAACAGCTTGCTCTTACTTACTACATGTACACCTTGCAAGGCCATAGGGATGGTCAGTGATGAGTGTGTGTGTGTGTGTGAGAGAGAGAGAGAGAGAGTGAGTGAGATAGTGAGAGAGGCATGAAAGAGAGAAAAGCGTGAGATAGAAGGATGGTGAGAATGAGAGAAAGTACTTTTACACTAACAAAGTGGTAGCACAGAGTCTGCGTGGGCTGCCTGCTAGCTGTCATTTGAGATGGTGCAGAGCTGCAGATAGATGCTGAGCTGCAGGATCTTGTTTGCTTTACCATGTTACTGCAGGCATGCACTAAATCAGGGGCTGCGAATTAACTTGTAGATCTTTTTCCACATTTGTGGGTACAGAGCTTAAAAGAGTTTTTAGAACAGAAGCCCTTAGACAAAAAAGTCCAGGTTCCCAATCTTATCCTGGAACCTTATAACTTGAGACTCATGTTAATATACTATACTCTGAGTTTCTCAGGTACACAGTTACATGTAGTGTGTAGGTTTACAGTTACTATTTCCACTGGTCGCTCAGCATGACCAAGAACTGCCTACTTTCACAGAAAGAGGCAATTTGACTGACAGTGCAGACAACCAATTACAGACCTTTTTCTGTAGCCCATCAGCAAACTCACAAGGGTATCTCACAATCAATACCTGTTTATGAAAATAACCATATTGAGCAGCTTTTAAAGTTGGTGATCTTAAGAAAAGCTCATTGTGTGGTTAGGTTTATCTAAGCAACCAGCAGTTTCACTGGTATCAAAAACATTTCCCGCCTCCTTGTCTGTACTTCTCATTTGTCCACCAGGCAGAAAATTATGTGGTTACATCCAGTACATTTGCCTCTATGTCAGTCAAATAACACGCTCTGTCCAGCATTGAGTTAGAGAAGCATTTCTACTTATCATGGTCATGTCATATTCCCAGGTTTTTCATTTTGTGCTAGGTGCATTTCACACTTGCGCTATAAGAATAACTCCCCCCACTGTTCTCACGTTGTCTGTGTACCTGTTAAAAAACACACGCACACCCAGTCTCAGCCAGCACCATCACGTCTCATTACTCCGGCCCCCAAAGACCAAGCGACAGCTTTTACACAGAACTGATGATACAGTGAATATATCTCAAACTGTGGTCCATTTTTTTTTACGAGCCTGGGAGGAAGCTTCCTGAATCCTCACCAAATTTAGTTGGGCACTAAGCCCCCCACCCACACGCCAAAAAAAAAAAAAAAATTCTCATTCCTCCTCCAGCGGCAGCCGGGCAGTCCTGCAAGCTAAGCACATCATGAAAATAGGCATATAAGCCGCTGCCTATAAATTTCCACAAAGCCTGATTGGAGGTGGAATGAGATCATTAAGGTCAGCGTGAGGCTTGCGTGGACCTAAAGCACATGGTGATGGACTGTTCGGGCTGTTGACTGACTGCGGCAATAAGCCGCCTTTCGCACCCTACGTCCCGTGCTTCTGACAGCTCGCGCTAAAATAATAGGTCATTTGTTTTCCACGCTGCACTAGAGTCTAATCAAAAACCATCTTCCAGCTCCTGCAAAGCGAATATTCAGAACTTCATTAAAAGTTCTTTGATTTGAATTCTCACCTCAGCAGTGCTCCCTACTTCAGTGCGTAGGCTCCGTGGGTATTTGGTATGCTGTAGAAAAAGTTGTATTTTTTGGAAACAGCAGTATGGCAGAATTTGTTTTGTGCCAGTGTGCAAAATGTGCTGCTGTTCGCGTAATCACCAAGAAGACATAGAGGTTCCCTGTAATTGGCTGAAATAGCACAGAGGAGAGGAAGAGTGAGAAATGTGTGTGTTCTTTCAGATGTGTGTGAAATTTAAGGGGCTAAAAGGGTCAGAAATGCACCCAGATTGGGGGAAGGGGAAAAAACCTTTCCTGTGAAATTACTGTACATACAAAGAAGTGAGATTGNACATTTAGAACCTTAGTTCTTAGAGTTTGTAAGAGGAGCTTTATAGGACAGGTGTTTAATGGGGTCTTTCAGCATTTAGTCTGTTTGAATCAACATCTGATGCATTTTCTCCTCTGGTTTTTACAAGTGAGAACATAACGGTTGCACGAGGTCTGAGAGCGTCTGAGCGACATGGCTTGCTTCCATTTAAAGTGAACTTTGCAGTGAGAACACGATTTGACCGTGAATCTAAGCAACTGAACCAAACATGTGATTGGGGTTGTGATTTTTTATTTATTTATTTATTTTTGTAGTTGAGAGCTGCTAAACTGTGCAATGAAGTGCTTAGCCAAAGGACAGACCCTTAGCACTGCAGAAATCTGATGTGTCCTGGATATTTGGTATTTGATAAAATTGGTATATTTGATAAAAAGAGAAGATGAATGCTGGATATCACACAAAATGTTTTAAACTGGTTATTTATATAATTATATAGTAGTTTATTTAGTACAGACTCACTGTTCTCCACACCCAGGTGGTATTTTAATTGTCTTATATATCACCATTAAATGGAAGATTTTTATGAGTACTTTTTCTGCCGTACACACCGGCTTTTTTCTTAGTTTAGTTAGGTACAGTGTGAAACCAAACCATATAGTGATTTGCGATATTCCAAACCACCTCTATATCATTTCTGACACACTCTTTCTCATTACATTGACAGTGTTTTATCGTTTACCAGCCAAACCGTGTGTCTGGCTTTCCATTTCTCCCTCCATAATCCAAATATTTGGCTCGCCTGCCCGACTCATGGCAGGGCCTGGCCGCAGTTTTTCTTCCTGCTCTATTGTAGAAATCCTCCCAGCATTTTTATAGTCTCATTAACAATACAGCACCCAATCAATGCATTTCAGGCCTCTTGTTTATTCGTTTGCCTAATTATTTTAGTATGCCATTTGCATTTGTGTGGATGCATACCATTTGTCCACTCCTGTCAATAAACGGCAGTTTGTTTTGAAATATGAAATGCAAAGGGCAGAGATGAGGACCAGGCCAAGATAAGACAGAGAGAAAGATAAATAGAAGAACCAGAGATAAATCAGGTGATAATTTCAAGGCGTGTTCACTAATTATCTGACAGCTCAGTAAGACAAATGGAACTTACTTTAGAGGTTCTAAGGTCAGGGCCATAAATGATTATGTGATGAAATGATATTACATATGTTGAATATGCTGATCAATAATTCTTTGGGCTTTAGTGGTAGTTCTGTTGTACCATATGATGTGTCCAGTTACAATACTGATATCACTGTTTCGTGTAAAAATAAATAAATAAACAAACAAACAAATAAATAAATAAATATTCAGATACAAACATCTTCTACCTCTGTGAGAATAAAGTACTAGAGCGTCTTCCTACAATACAAGTAACCTTATGGCATTTAAAATATATCTTTAACAGAGAGTGCCCAGAGCAGTGTCAGAGAGCATGGTCATTAAAATGAATGCAAGGTGCCATGACCTGCGCACACACACAGCATGAAGCCGTGAGGTAATCGTACAGAGAAACTGTAGTGTGTGTGATCACTTCAGTTAGGCAAGCACTGAGACACATGCTTCCTTTCCCCTCACTCTTCATCGTCCACACCTTTCTCCTGTTACGTGGTGCAGGTCATGGCATATTGTGTTTATTTTTAACATAACTATAACCAGAGCTAAATAACACTAAATGAGAAACTTGCTCGCTTGATACTAAGTAGGTTACTGTTGTTGGTATCAGTATCGGTATCTATATCAATAAGTACCAAGCGCATGTACTCATTCTCTGAAAAAAACATTTTCTGACCATGATTATGACCATGCCTTGGTATTTGGCTGTATCATGATGACATATTTTGGATCAAACATAGTAGAAGGTCTTTACAGTTTTGAGGCCAGAGAGCAGGTCACTCTAAATTGGTTCTCATTCAGCCTCTCTTTTCGGACATAGCCGCTACTGTAGGTTGCTCCGGAAATTCTGAATCCTCTGTGTCTGCGACTGAATGATCTGCTTGTTAGGAAGCTCGGAGCAGAGTGTTCTTCAGTCTGTGTGTGGCTCTACAGTAATGCTCAGGACAAGTGTCCTGTTGTGTGTGAACATAAACCCTATTTTGTTGCTGTGGCAGTAGTGGCAGTTCATTCGTTTAGTGTGCTAAATGAAGGACAGATCTGAACGCGGCTGTCTCCGTGTCTGCTGAAGCAGTTATAAATGTACTTGTCTTGCTCATTAAGGCAAGTTTCCTGTGGAGAATATAAAAATAGCATTTATGTGTATGCAAGGGAGAAATGTGCCCTTGTACTTAAGTAAGAAGTTGAAATGTGTTCGAAAGTATTAGAGTTTATCTTCAACTACTTTAGATGTTGTTTGTCTACAGTATCATCCTAATTAAAGTCAGTCTCCATGGACTATGATTGTTTTTGGCCTCGTATCAGCTGAGCGAAAATTAATCTTCTTTGTTGCCTTTATTTACAGTTCTCTATGATGCCTCTATTTCAATACCTTAAACCGTGCCACAGTTACAACCCTATTATAGCATCTCTCCTCCAATTGACCCTCTTTTGAAACTGCATCAATGTCAGTGAGTTCAGAGCTTCTCTTAAACTAACCGGGTCTTAGCGGTCAGCATGATAGATGCAGCGTCATATAGCTGAGCTCTGATCCTGGAACATTCCGCTTCATGGCAATCGTGCAGGACCGTAATGCTCAATAAAGCTGCACTCCCCATCTGCCTCTATCCAGGCACTAATGAATTCTTTTTTATTTCCTGCAGGATATAGACCTGGGGCCTCAGCGGGCTTGATTTATCTGTCCGCAACCAGTCGTGAATGGCTAGCATGGACAGCGGCTGCGTGGATAGGACGTGACCTGACGAATACTGTGTGGTGAAGATGTTGCCTTGCCATGCATAGAGCTCGATGAGGGAACCCTTGCCATGCAAAGAACCACTGGATGTTTCGAGAGTCCTACGTTTCGCAGGTGTGACCGCTTGGCTCTGAGCGTGCCCAATCGAAGGATATAGCGGATATAAAACTAGTGTCTGAGCTTGTATCACTGTGGGGAGGGGAGGGGAATTAGCGAACTATGCTTGGCCAGCTCGGTCGGCCCTGGAGTGCCATGCAGTCACGGCTGGATATGTGTGCCGGCTTGGAGCTGCCCTCTCTGCTGTGGGTGCTGGCGTTGGCACTCCAGACTTGGGTGGGTGCTGCAGAGAAGCTGGACGAGTTGGACCCTGTGGTGACCACGGCATACGGCAAGCTGAGGGGCTTCAAGAAAGAACTCAACAACGAGATTCTGGGGCCTGTGATCCAGTTCCTGGGTGTGCCCTACGCGGCACCTCCTACAGGGGAGAGGCGATTTCAGCCCCCCGAGCCGCCCACACCCTGGCAAGACATCCGCAACGCCACACACTTTGGCCCTGTGTGCCCACAGAGCGTTGTGGAAGGCAGGCTGCCTGATGTCATGTTGCCTGTATGGTTCACCAACGGCCTGGAGGTGGTTTCAACCTACGTGCAGGAGCAGAGTGAAGACTGCCTTTTCCTAAACATTTACGTGCCCACAGAGGATGGTGAGTGTGTATGTGTACTGCAGTGTGTATCCACGGATCCGTTTGTCTCGTCTCTGTATCTCCTTTGTGTGAGTGAACCTAGAAAAGCATGACCGCTGCATGTCAGCATGTATGCCACTGCTTTTATGTGTCTCTGTGTGTGTATGTGGGGACGGGTTTATGTGTGATGCGAGTGAGTACCAATATATATGTAAGTAAGTGTGGACGACCTGTGTGAGCGTGTGTAAGAGTGGCTGTACATGTCTCCTAACCTCCCTCGCCATCCCTTCACACACGCACACCCCCATGTGCCGTAGCACGTCCATTTTTTAGGTGAAGCTGGTTCCTTCTCAACTCCCACCTCTCACTCTCACTTATCTGCCAGCAGTTCATAATGTGTCCATTGTGTGTGCTGGCACAATGAGCTAGGATCATAGAGTGAGAAGCTCATTTAGAGTAATAATGATCATCATGATGAAGATGATGATGATGCTAATGATGGATTGGAAGACAGTGAGAGCAGCTCTCCATGTTAACCTCTTTTCCTTCCTCGTCTCAGTGCTGTTTGCATGCTCCCGCTGTCTGTAACGGAGCTCCATGTTATTCTTTAGTCTTCTATTCATTTTTGCAGTAAAAAGAATATCCAAGGAATGTGCCAGGAAACCGGGCAAGAAAATATGTAGAAAAGGAGGTATGTATGCACTGACATGATAAACCAAAAAAAAAAAAGACAAGACAAAAGATCTCCCCTCCATCCCACAGTTTATTAAAAAAAAAAAAAGTAAGCTGTAAGATCTCGGCTCATTGATTGGCATCAATGATTCCATCTATGAGGAGTTAAATGGGACCATGCCCACTCTTAAATTGGATGAGTGCACGTTGAACTTGCAAAATGTAATCTCAATTAAAAGAGACGTTATCTGAATTCCATTGGCTTACACTAGCTAAATCGATAATGGCTTCATCAAGATAATGCCCGAAACACACTCCATTCCCTCTGTTCCCTCCCACACAGCATGGCTTACACCATGTCTAGTGACCTCCCTCTTGATATACCCTATTTGATTAATGTAGTCATTTACGATTCCACTTTGACCTTTCTTGCTATGACATTGCCAAAAAAGAGGAATTATGAAAAAAAAAAACAAAAAAAAAAAACATAGCTGAGACTCTGACATGTAAACGGAGATGGCAGATGGAGCGGAGATGGCTGTGGCCCAACTTCCTGTTCTTTCTGTTTTCTCTTAACCTCTACCCTTCATCTACCCCTGCCACCGAGGTTAACATTTCCCTCTTCTCTTTTGACCTTTTCTGTCCTCTGACTTCTCTAATCCACACTAATCAAATATTTCCTCCTTCAACACACTCAGCAGTCATTACAACACAAGCCTTTTAAAATCCACCGGCTTCCGTCACCCATTAAACACTGTGTGTTTGTCAAAGCTATCTGTTTGCAGAGTTGTGGCATCTGGTGAAATTAGCCTGTGCCCCACAAAGGATTAACATTTCACATAATTAGATCATTGAAATGAAAACAAAAAAAAAGAAAGAAAGAGAGTGGAGACCAATGGGGAGACTCATAGTATTGTCTTGTTTGTGTCTAGCGTATTTAGCTTACAGTGTGAAAATGTTGTGATGTATCATCTGTAATGTGACTGTTATACTGTTCATGGCTAAATGTTTACAATGTTTCAGCAGTTCTACTGTTCATTTCTACTGCCTCATTTCAGCTCTAGAGAAAGCCATTCACGGATCACTGCATCGTCATTATCAGAAATCTGATCCACTTGGAGTGAATAACGAGAAAATATTTTGCTTTGCAGCGTGTAAACATTTTTTTTTTCCTGCTATACTGTCGGGTTTTATTTATTCATTCGAAAATATTCCAAAAAAAAAAAAAAAACCTCACAAAGACTTAGTTGATGTAATGTTTAAATGAGTGTAAATGAGATTAGTGCTAATTGGTGGTTGATGTTAAATCTAGCCCCTAGGCATTAGATGAAGCACACGCTGATGATTTTAAACACACTATGTTGCATGAAATTATTTTAAAATTGGGATGATTTGTTTTTGCAATTTTGACAAGTTGAAGAGGAGTGAATTTTGTGGTTTTACCGAGGCCTCTCTTTCCTCTTCTTATGTTTTTGCTAGGGACAGTAGTTTAACCATATAAGTTATGTGATTTATTTTCTCTACAGTGGGCTGGAGTCTTACACTGGGTGAATTTCAGAGAGGCTGATCAGAGAAAAGTGTGAGTTTTCTGTAGCCTAAAATAATGAGCTAAGTTTTACCAAGGTTAATAGCAAGTAAATGTGTGGCGGCCTGGGAAAACCCTTCACATGATCAAATTTCTGAAGGAAAGTTCTGCCATTTTAACTTTCAATTCCACTGAAAGACAGTTCCTCCTACCGCTACATTTATAACCTAACCTAATAACTGAATAATCAGTTTACAGTGAGAAATGAGTTCTCACTTTGTCAGCTTCATCCACATCACTCTCTGTGTCAGCGCCTGAGGTGAAAGTCACTGGCGGCAGTTAAACACAAGCGTCATCGACGTGTCTTTACATCACTGATCTCTGTTCATGCTAACAGGAAAGAATTCGCTCTGTTCTTTTTAATATATTTCTTGTTATTAATGTCTATTATTAGGTCATGTGAACATTTGGAAACGTCTGCTGTAATCAGTACAGTGTATAAGTGCTCCTCTTTATTTTGATGATGATTTGACAGCACTGTTTTGACAGGCAGTGTCTGATCACAAGCTAAATTGATTAGGCTTAGGTACAGTTCACAGTGTCATTTAGTTTAACAACAATGATTATTAGAATGCAACAATTATAAGAATTGCTTCGTTAAACAACATGTTTTTTAACAAAATCAGTTTTAGATTATGTGGAGCATCCGCCGTACAACTCTCTGTGTACGAGCTGTTACTATAGAAACGATAACCTATTTGAAGAACGAGCACATTAATATTAACATCCATGTTACAGCCAGAACTACTTATGTAACTGTTATATGAAAATAATGCACACCTTCTGACAAATCAGATTCAAGCATTCAACAGTGCTGAGGTGTGATTATGAGTAAATGTAAGAGATTTGAGATTTTATATAAGAATTATTTAAGTTTTGCAATCTCACCAAAGATAAACAGTGTTATCTCTTGTATATTTGGTCAAAGAAAATAATATATGAACATTTATTAAAGTACATAAGTTAGAGTTTGTATTTTGCCAAAGAAAAGTATGTATACACAACATGTACAGCACCAGTTTTGACACTGTTTTTTGTTAAGTAGGAGGGTATAAATGTTCAGTATTTCACAAAAAGGCCAGAAGGGGACAACATAGGGACGTTAACCGACTGATCTTATGATGCTTGCAGACATGTGCCTGACTCGGTTTCTAATTCTGGTAAAATGTGATCAAATTTGAAAATATGCACTGAGTGATATGTGCTGCGTGCTATAAGTAGTCTTTCTCCACACACCCACACACACACACTCTCTCTCTCTCTCTCTCTCTCTCTCTCTCCCTCTCTCTGTCACACTCTTTCTGTCCTAGTTTTGCGATGGTTGACAGGAGTCCTGTGGGAGGTGGGCTGTGATGTAGGCTTCCAACAGAGAACTGAGGCAGGAGTGGATTCTTACAGCCACAATCTCTCCCTCTTTCACCCTCCCCCCCTTTTCGGTCTCCTTCATTTGTTTTCTCCTCTTTCTGTTGTTAGTTCTTCTCCATCACCTTGTCTAGAGCCCTGTGTCATTTTGTTCTTAAGTCTTAAGTCCAAAGGTTACATCAATATTTACACAGGGAAAGTTAAGAGAAAGATAATCCATTCAGATTATGCAAACTGCCTGCATGTAGTTCATGTCTTCTAGGTTGCCAAATTTTTCTTGAGCTGAATCATCTGAGATAGGGGTTTTTCAGCAGTGTCTAGACCACTGTGTTTAAACATAAGCAGTTGTTTCAAGCATAAAAAAAAAAATTCAGGGATAGAAAATGTGGACAGAAATAGTATTTCTTTGTTGTCAAATGTAATACACTGTACTATAAAAACAAGAGATCATTTAAAAATGAAACATAAAAAGGACCAATATGATATAAATGAATGAGATGATGGCAAGCATTGCTTGTATGTTGCCAATATATTGCTGTATAAATAGTCCTAGTTGTAAATTAATCCCTGCAAATCTGATTTAATTTAACAATCTGGCTTCCACCCTCATTATTCTGCAGCTTATAAAATAGCACTTGATCCAGGATATCCTACAGTATTTTGTATTTTATTTTAGATTTTTTTTTAATATTGTGCACTGACAGTTACTCATGTGTACAACTTGGTGAAGACACACAATACTAAATTGGGGTTGGGTCAGGAATTGTAATATGTGTGTTTTCTCACATGTGCTCAATGTTTTTGCTCATTTGACGTGCTCTGTTAAGGAAAGCGCAGAGTGTTTGTAGGATAAGCTGCCCTACCACTCATCTGCTACACTTACAGATCATTTTAAGATCCTTAGATTTTTTTATCCATAAAAAATTCACTCCAGTTAAGATGCCGTCTCTTATGATGTCCTCCATGCTGAAAAAAAAAAAAAAACATTTCTGTGAACTTCAAAGCAGGATGTCCAATCTTTTTCAAAGGAGGCCAGATTAGATCTTATCAGAATATCTGTCATTGACATTATATACGTAAATAATGAATATGAGCCCAAAGTGCAGACATTTCAGCTTTAATTTAAGTGGACGGTGTAGGAATCAGAGCACTTTTTATATGTCTTCCTGTAGTGACCAAAAGTAATTGGACAAACTAATATAACCATAAATTAAATTGTAATTTTTAACAATTGGTTGCAAATCCACTTTAGTTAAGGACTCTTTCAAGAATTCAAGCAAGCTTTTTCCAGTCTTAGTGGTTTCCAACTCTTTCGAAACTGCCCCTTCTCACTGTAAATTTGGCTTTTTGTCTGTAGCCATGATTAAATATCAATCTGGAAATTAATTTGTAGGTGTAGTCAGAGAAAAAATTTAATTTTAGCTAACGGTGTTAACACAGTCTTCTGCCACCTACAGGTGAAAAGAAACATTGCAACGTGTTGGCCAGTGGGCCACCTGTCATACATTGTAATCGAGAAGCCACCGGCCAGTTAACATCTATCCACGGGCTGCATTTGGCCCTGAGGCCCTGACACCCTTGCTTACACTCCTGGAACGAATAATTAATTAATAGAGTCATATTTATATAGTTAATGAATTTATAGCCCAAAACATGAATTTATAGTTACATCAGACTGTCAGACAGTGGCACTGGACTTAACACTGCTCTTCACTCACACAGACATTGAGAATCACCTCTGTTTTATTCAAACTCTGCCCTGAATGCATAAGTCTCACATAACATCTGAATAGTGCTTAAGTGTGTAGTTACGTTTGAGTTCTGAATCCTGATGTGCAATTTCTACATTAAAACCTCACTGTGCATGCTTCACTCAACTCTGAATACAGCTTTTAGCCTGTAACTCAGTCTGCCTATTGAGGTATTGAGAGGCCGTTATGTGTGTGTGTCTGAGTGTGTGTGTGTGCGTGAGTGTGAGTAGTTTATTGTTTAGGAAGAATCCAGCAGGCAGGTGAATGTGGGTGGAGACAGAGCAGAATATTGAAAGTGCAGCATGATGCTGTTTGTCTCTTCTTGCCTCTCTGCTGTCTGACTCACCCAGAAAATCAAACATGAATTATTCCTGGAGCGATCAAAATGACCCGTTTCCCTAAGTCGATTTGGCTTACATTATAAATCCCTGTGGAGGATGCAGCATTGTGAAAGCCTGGCTTACCAAACCATCAGTCTGAATTATGAATTGGCAAACTAAGGAATCTCTATTACAGTATTTATTTTTGGAAACCCAAGTGCGTTACTCTGAGGGAAGAAAAAAACTTAATTATGACTGATATGAAAATACAACAGAATTCGAATGGATGCAGTTAATGTAACACACATGCTGTTTGGCAGCTAAACCGCAGAGAATGTTAAGAGTAATTATTATTTTACATTCATACATTCGTAATGAAAATGAGAAAATTGCAATTAGGTAAATGTTAGATGGAAATTCATGGTTTGTGGCTGCTACAAAGGAAGAGAATATTATATATACACATTCACATTCCTCATCTTTTTATATTACTTATTTTGCATTATTGTTTATGTGCTTAGCTTGCATTTATCAGCAAGCAGTTTTTCAGAAATAGTCTGTAGTCTTTCAGGTTTTGAATCCTTGCAGATTCCATCGAGGGTTTGTGTCGCTGCGCCTTCAGCACTGAGATACATGACTTGACATAATTGTAAGATATGATTTAAACTGCATGTGTAGAAAATGATATGCAGTTCTCACACTTGTGTACAGTTTTTGACTGTTCAAATGGCATTTTAGGACTGTGGAACATTTCCAGTGCAATACTAAAACCATTTTGCTGGTAGTAATGACGGCCATTTGAATCGGCAATGAAGAGGTTTCTTTTACCTTGAGTGAGATTTTAAATACTGGCTACGCTAACACTAACATTTCTCACTTAATTAAGTAATGCCAAAGAAAGAAGAGAATTTTGAAATTTTGTGTGGTTCCACTTCAATATTGCTACTTGACAGTATCTCAGATAATAACTCCAGTATGTAACGCAGCTGCAAGTTTATTTGTAATCTTCTGGATTAGTTTGGCAGTTGCTTAAAAAATACATTAGCAAAGCAGAGGAGAACTGAAGATTAGCTCGAGGAAAGAAAATATGGGACTAAACCCTCTCAGTCTTGAAATTTAAGCATATTCAAGCATATTCATATTCATTTATTGTTGAGGTGAAAAACATATTTCAAGTTTATTCTGTGTGTTTTGGTAACACACACAATGTACAGATTTGTTTAGAAGTTACATGCATGGCTAGATCAGACTGTGGCATTCTCTATACTATTGTGCAACTGTGCATTTAAAGTAGATCATTTTTAACAGTATAAGAAGCTTTATGTCACTTCATGCTTAAAATCACTAATCTCCTTCAGACAGAAAGTGAAAAATAGGCCCATCGTAAATAAGATTATTTCAAGTTGACATTTGTGTTGGACAGCAGTTTTAGATGGTTAAATGCATGAATTCCTCACATTTCACCACTTTGTATTAGGGATTGCATGACTAGTATTTTCTACTGGTCGACCAGTTATTAATTTTTTTTTTTTTTAATTAATGCAGTTAAATGCTGATTTAAAAAACAGCACAGAATAAATAATCTGCACTTAAATTATCAAACATACATAGGCTACAAATTACATTTCAAGCTTCAATGCTTTTTAGGCTACACAGTTAATGATGAAATTAAATAATAAATCAGTGGAATAAATGTGCAAAATAATTAGTGTATCATATCACACTGTGTAAGGCCGTACATGGTAAAATGCTCTCTTTTGGGTGACCTGGCAGCAGATACAACTTAGCTGAAAGCACTAATTCTGGAACTGAGCGCGCAGCATGGAAGCTCATGTTCATCAACATGATGAGGCGCCTTCCTGGATGGAGAATGTCGTGTCTACAGCAGAGTCTAGTAGATTTTTCCATGCCGATAATGCTGTATACTGTATAGACAAAAAGGGCAATTGTGGTAACAAGACCTTATGAGCCACTTATGAGTATGAGCATCATAGTCATTTCAGAATTCATCATAGTTTTAACTTAAAGTCTTAAGTACAAATTGTTCTTAGCAATTGCAATCCTAAGGATATCCAAGGATGAACATCCACAGCCATCTTTGTGGTTTCTATGTGCTACCATCCACAGTAATCTCATGGTGATCTTTAGGCTGTCCATGTGGAGCCGTCCTTAGCAGCAGTAAATGATTTTCAGCTGACAAAAACAGAAGTAGGGCAGCAGGATCAGTCAGATGGAGAGCAACTGATAATCACCATGACCTCACCATGTTCAACTCAGGTCTCAGTAGCATCCAAAAACTGGTTAAACATTTCATGACTGTAGGATTGATTTTCAGACTAACAAAGTACATCTACCCTGTTTTCTTTACTGTCTGGCTGCATTTACCTTATGCCTCACTGTTTTTTTTTTTTGTTTTCCCACTACCTCAACTACTCAACAACTCCCACAGCAGTGACTGTATTGTATTAGTCGTCTAGTCTATGCAACTGCTAATTTGTAGCTGAACAAAAGAGAGTATAAATGAAATACTGGTCCTGTCTCCTCTAGTGGCTATCATGTAAAGAGTAGGTGCTTGGTTTTGGCAAATAATTGAGATGGACAATAACATCTGAGCTGATTAGTGCAGCATAATCCCAACACACATCTAATACATATCCACCAAATACACAAAACACAAATATGTAGTAGCAGGTGGACAAGCTTGGGAGTCAATTCAATACTGAATTGCATTATGCTTTGATTGTGTGAAAGTGCAGGTGCTGAATACTGCAGAGAGATGGTGGCTCTCACTGGGTTCATGGCAGTTGTGATAAATTCAGAGAGCCTGTCACAAAACTCTTTAAAGAGAAAGAACAGACAGTCTGCCTTCCTAGCCTGCTAGTGCATTGTGCAAAAGGACAGATGACTTTTATTGCATTTCTAAATGGAAAGATTCTCTTCTACAGCAACAAAATGCAAGCAATAAGACGAGTGCTGGTTTTGGTAAGAATAAGGCACTAACAATTGAAGCTTTGTGGTATTAATTCTGCATTGACTTGCTGTTCCTCCGAGTGGACTTGTGTAATTGTGCTGTCACTCTGATACAACTCGCACAGTGAAGAGCGCTGAATTTTGAACGTGCAGAAGTGGCTATTGGAGCTCCACTGTCAACAGCCCTCCATTCATTCAGCTGAACTATAGGAAACGGGTGCTAACGACAGTGCCAAGTCACCTTAATTACAGTTTAAGCTAAAATGGAGAGTGTCGGAAGACACAGACGGGCGTGCTGCACTTGGCCCTGTTCCCGGCTGAGCTCCGAGCGATTTCTCATAAAGCAAATGACAACTATTGAACCTGGAGGAGAGAGAGAAAAGAGAGAGGACTTGAAGCGACAAGCTGTTGCAGATGGTGAGCATGCAGTGGAGTCTAACTAAATGCGTAGTTCACCTTGAGCTGGCAGTGAAAGGACAGCAATTGACCTAGTGCCTGCTTCAGGTTGGCCGTGTTCACCACACACACACACGCACACATATCCACAAGGCACAGGAAAGATGAAGTATCGGAGCCAAGAATGTGATCTATTCACTCTATCATATGTGAACACAATAGCTCTTAAATAGAAAATATGACAAACTATAACACACCATATATTCACATAATGGGATGCATTGTAAATACGTACAGAATAAAACACAATGGGGTATGCATTAGGTTATGCTGTTATATGAAAACGATCAAAAGATAATTAAAAATGATTATTTTCCAATAACAGCACATCATGAAGTGTTTTAATCTCTTTGAACCGTAGCAATTTGCCAATGCTTACAATACTTTTGTTAATTAAACAAGTACACAATGTATGTTTTATGTTGTTCAGTGTGTTTAACACATTGCATTGTGCAGAAACCCAGACCTGCTTAGCAGCTGTGGTAGAGAGTCTTCCCTTTTTTTAGTGGTTTATTGAAGCAAAAGAGAAATTTGAAGGAAAAAAAAAACAACTACCACCAAATGTTTAAAAATCAAGCCTCTGAACCTCCCCACCTTTTGATTTATTTAGTTTAATCCCAAGTTCAGCAGGGGTTCACTACTCAGTGCCTAAACGAAGCTTATTAATGGATACAACAGTATTTGTAGTGTCTTAAGTGCAGAGTAAAGTAACAAGTGGAACTGCAATTATGAACAGTTTGTGATTCAGGAACAGGAATTTGGAGCTGACTCAAAAGCCTAAATGAGACATTCTTGTCTATCTTTGTGTTTTTACTTTTATTCTGTTTTATGTATTGTCTTCTTTTGTTCTTTTCTCTCTCACAAGATAGAGCAGCCAAAAACCTTCAGCAAGTGAACATACTGATATAATAATAAATAAAGCAAACATAGTACTCAAGTAGTGTATTTCTCATTAAACAAAATTCTTTATATGGTTTAGTATTTGAATGCATTTGAATATTATTTGTCTAAAATGTTTATACTGCTTTGGGCAGACCAAACATCACCTGTTGCATTACAAAAGATAAAGTCATGTTCTTAAACAAATAGAATCATGAGGAAGCAAAATCATTATTTCATAATGAACATTAAGCTTTTTAAACTTGTCTTAAGCTCCTGGAACACACAGTTATTCCAAATCCCAAATGGCTTTATATTCCTTATATACAATTACATTCACATTTATGGCATCTGGCAGATGCCCTTATCCAGAGCGACTTACAGAAGTGCTTTGAAGTCTCTATCAAAAAATACATTCTGATACTGGTTCGCCAGTCTGGATACTTCAGTCCAAAAACATATTAGCATATTAGAACCTGTGTAGTGCCCTTAATACTTAATAGAATGCCATTTGGGATCCAGCCACAAGTAAAATAGAAAGTAACATCATTAAATATACTGTCAGAAATTCCCTCTTTCAGCTCACAGCACAGGTCAAAATGCAACAAAGTGCTGCTACCATGTTTTGTTTTGAGTTGATTCCATATGTTTTTATTTATTTACCATATACATACCTGTGTTTTGATCCTATCTCCACTCCATCCTTGGTCTGTTACTGAATGTGTGCACCTGTTCTGAGTTCATCCCTTGATTAGTTTGTCTTTATATATCTTCATGTTCCTTTTTTTTTTTTTTTTTTTTAAAAAAAGCCTTGTTAATTATATGCGTGACTCTGAACCTTTTTTCCACCTCATGTTTCCTTGTTCTAGTTGTGCTCAGTGGTTTTCCTGGGATTATACTTCCTGGAGTCACGTTCCCATGCTTTCCATAACACTGTGACCAAAGTATAGTCAAGCACCCCAAAATTAATTAGCATCTTTTTGTCACCTGGCCACACCAGAACTCCATCGTCAGTAACTCACCATTGACACCTAGGTTAGCATAGGCTAGCATAGTTACCATGGGCAGCTAAGCAAACTGTTGGAAAGCCGATACATCTTATGAAAAATTAATAACAATTACACATGTGAGAGTGGTTTTGTGGTAGTTGCCCCTTGTTCTAGCCATGGCCCACTGGAGAACCTTTCCCTAGAGAGAATAATATCACTGCGTCTGAATATCACTTAAAGGATAAGTGCATTATCCACACTACAAGTATTAATGCTTAATAATACATGCTTAATATTCCTGTGTTTGGACATGTGGACTGCCCTCTTCAATTGTGACCACAAGTTTCAAGTTCAGAGACTTTGTGTCCTGACAACCATTTCTGTGTTGTGTATATTTGCGGTCAAAGTCTTGTTGAGAGATACGTTTACAGCCAAGTTGCCAGTTTACAGCCTATTTTCATATTGTTGTAGGTTTATCCTTGCATGCACTCCCCTTTGATGGTGCACTTAAAAAAAATCAATTTTCGTCATTTTTGCTCACTTTCACGGAGGATGCCAATAAGTTTGGAGTGAACTACTTGGCTCATCTGAATTCTTTAAATTTGTAGCAGAGAGACCATGCCAAGAGGTGTGCTTACCAAGGAAAGACTGAAAATGTGCAAATGATAGACAGACTTTGCTATCTAGCCTTTTGCATCCCAGTGGGACAAAAATAAATGATAAACGCTAGTACAGTGCATCAACAGAGAATCAGAACATGAGCCGAAGCTGAAGAAAGATGGCAGGAGGAAAGGCAAAATGAGTGAGAATAGTAAAACAGGCTGGGTAAGTGAAAACGAGAGAGTGTGGGAGAGCAATAGCGAGCTGTGTGAGTCGTGATCATGTGGGCAGGGTCGGCATAAGACTCGGAGGGACTTCACCTTGAATATTAATGGCAGTAGGATGCTATCAATCCTTGAGGGAGGCAGTGTTTGGAGAGCTCAGAATGCTGCAGTTGCTTGATTCGGAGAGCTTTGCAATTATTTTAACGTGACAAGGAGGCAGGCTGTTTACTGCAGAATCAGAGAACATCGATACAAAAAGTATTAAGAGTAAAAAGACCACTGATCTGATTAAGAAGACTTAGCTTCCAAAGGCAGATTGTGATGTTCAGGGCACAGCACTTCAGTAATTTAGTGATCCAAGCAATGATTTGCTGTTTTTTTGGGACAAATGTGAAGCAGAGGATACTAATGCCTGTAGTTTAGGATTGTATCTGCTTGTGCTCCAGATATACACGTCTGTATCTGTACTCGGATGTAAACCCAAAGTGGACATGACCTAACCCACAAGTTTGTTTTTTTTTTGTTTTTTTTTTAAACTAAATATGAACGCTGAAAATGCATCACGTTAATGAATGTGATCTTTGTCCTGTGAGCTTTATATCTGACTGCTCACCCACATTACAGTAAAAACCTCCTGCTCATGTGATTTTTATTTTTGTTGCGTCACGTGGGATCCCAGTCACGTTACACTTTGGTTTCATCCAAAGTGGTTTGATCCAGGTGCGAACCTTTCTGGCACCTAAAAACAAACAAACAAATAAACAAAAAACATTATCTGTTCATTCAGAATAATTTATTCATAGTCAATTACATCTCTACTGTGGTTTTATAGGGAAGGCATGAATCAGCCATCACAAGCAAAACTATTATTGCTATGAAAATCTTACATGGCTGTAATGCAATAGGTGCTAAAGAGCCTTTGGAAATTTAGCAGTTTGAAAGTGAGATTAGTTCAGATATTAAATTAACACAGAAGTCAAATGAGATTAAAAAATAAGAAGAAAGAATAGGTCAAGATCACAATTATGGTATAGTATGTCATGTCATTAGAAAAGCGATAGCATCTTGTAGTACTGTTACCATGGCATAATTAGCTGGATATGAAAGCTGTACATCCTGCCTGGAAATATAATATACTCATTGTGTGAAATTTCCTCCAAATTACCTGATAATAACCATACAGTTGATTCATACCCAGCCAATCTAACAAAGTAGTGACTTTAGCAAGTGCCTAATGAAATTGGAAATGCTATTGATCCCATTATGTTGCTCAGAGTGAATACAAGAAACCCAATAAGTAAAAGCAGCCAGTGTACTGCGAACTCAAGCCAGTGTTTCTGCTGTGTATGTTCAGTTGTATGAGATGCATAACATTTACATGAAATTAATTTTTTATAAGGGATCATTTGAAACTCATCCAACATTGGTAATAAAATACTGAATGCCCGTAATGAATGTGTGCCTCCTGTGCATGCATTTCTTCCAATGTGGGGATGAACAAGCAGCAATGTTTCTTCAGACGGAAGGCTTTAGGTCCTTGAGTATTCTTGGTAGGAGTTAAAATTTTTTAGTGATGATAATAGTGCAGATGGCTCTTATTCTGTCCCACTAGCATGGTGCAGTATAATTTATCTATTGAGTATCTGAATCTTAAGTGGTGTTATGTTGTGCTCCCTTGATTTTCTTTTTCGAGTTTAAAATAGTTTGTTTCTTGAATCTAGAATCTTGCAACGGTTCACTTCATTTTCCTCAGCGGATTCAGTCTGGCATTAGACAAATAGGGAGCAGTTTCTTCATCCATTTTTTTTTAGCTGCACCAATTAGTGCATTCTGAGCCAAGGGGGTTCTCAGTTGGTTGTGATATTCAAAAGAAGCAGGCGGAAGTTAAAGAAGAAGCCAGAAGAATGTGGAAAGCTCTTAGGAATCGCGGAATAAGAAGGCACAACTTAATAAAATAGAAATCAGCAGCAATCTAAGGTGAAGGCTTTTTCTCAATACAGATGGCTTTGCTCTATTTTTTATTTTTTTTGGACTGCGTTTCACAAGAGATTGCTTTATCAGCTTCATTGGTGACATGTCAATGCACTAAAGTTCACTCCTTTATCAACTCCAGAGCAAGACTGAGGAGCAGAATGAAAGCAAACCTCATGAGATTGAGAATGCAAATTTTTTTAAACCAGGCTTCGTGTCTCATATTGCATTTGTAAAATGATGATGACTCAGACTCGACTGGCACACGATGCCTTGGTGCAGGAAGCACAGCACAGATGAGGACAAATACTGAAGGAGTGAGTGAGAGGAGAATACGGAGCTGCACTCTGGCTTCTCTCTCCTGAGAGTCACGCATGACAAACTCCCTGTGTCCTAGGCACGCTCAGGGAGCATCAACATATCCCGTGTGAAGTGTCCTATAGTTCCATGTCCTGTCATCTAACTGTTGCTGTCTAAGAGCAGGGTGCAGTGATACAAGCTCAAAAGATGCACTGATGTTCCCAATCCCCTTATGACTCCTCAGATGTCAGCGTAAAACAGTGATCATGTGACCGGAGTTTGGACGGAGAAAAATTTTGTGTAGTAAATTAATGATCAGTGTAGGGTAGGAAATCAGTTCCATTCACTGCATTCCCCAAACCTCTGACTTTTGGAATTTACTAGAAGTCTTCATGGGCTACTTGGCCTTTTCAAATCATTTTTATTTCCGACCGCACTCCTGAATACACTTCCTTCATGTTTGTGCTTGTTGGCTGGTTGAGAGAAAGCATAGATGCCTGTGAATATTATAAAAACCAGTTATGCTTCGCAGTAACCAATGAAAAAGTGTTGTTATATTTCCCTCAGCTAAAAATGCTCAAGCATGTTTGCTTTGTGATATTCATCTTCTTTTTCTTCTTACTATTGCTCATACAAGAAAGCATATGAATTTATTATTTTTAATGACTTTCAAGCCCATGTTAGGCTTATAAGACATACCACAGAGCTGTTAAATTCTTGAATTGGATTGGCCAGGAGGTTTTGGTTAGTCTTTTGTTACAGCATGGCTCTGACAGTAGTAGCTGGCTGCTATTTAAATCACAGGGTTATTTTATTGTGCTCCTTCTAATACATTATCCTTTCTTTAGTAACAACATAACCAGTCTAATAATCTTAAAGATTAAAAAAATGTGTTAACAAAGAAACATACACCAATCACCCATAACATTAAAACCACCTACCTAATGACTCTGTCGCGGGTTCACCAGTTGTCCTTCCTTGGACTGCTTTTGGTAGGGACTAACCAGTCATCTAGCCATCACAATTTGGCCCTAGTCAAAGTCACTCAGATCCTAACGCCTGCACATTTTTCCTTCTTCCAACACATCAGCTTCAAGAACTGACTGTTCACTTGCTGCCTAATATATCACACGCCTTGACAGGTGCTATTGTAACTAGATAGTCAGTGTTATTCACTTCACCTGTCAGTTGTTTTAATGTTATGGCTGATCGGTATGTAATGGCTGATATGGTGGAGCTTTTTGTAAGGAGATGTTTATTTAACAATTATTTAAGAAGTCTAAAGTGTCAGTTCTTGGTAAGTCATAAATGAATGTATTTTGTATTCAGCATGTTAAGTGGCATCTTCCATATTTCAATATTGAAGTGTTCCAACTGGGAATTTTCATTAGCAAGCTTTACTTGTTATATAAAGTCTCAATATCCTGTTATGTAATATTCAAAAATAGCCTCTGGATGTAGCAGTCATTTGATTGGTGGAGGGTTTGGCACAGAGATGTTATTTAGATTTCAACCACAGCACAAGATTAGAGAGAAGGTGTTGATTAATTTTCTAGGACAGCAGCTATGCCTGTAGGCAAATCACCCGTTTACATTAATGCGAGAAATAATTAAACTTTTATGGAAGGAGTCTCCATTGTCAGCACTGGCAGTAAGTTTTCCACTGCAGGGAAAGTTTTCAGGATGGACGACTTCACTTCGACTTCTGGGTTCTCATAAATGTAACAACTGCAAGAGGGCATGACTGGTTATATCTGCTATATGTATGTGGTAACAGGGACTAAATTGTCTCCACAACATGAAATTTAATTATAAACATATAAAAATTATGCTGTGTCATTACATACTTTATGAAATAAAAATTCTACTGATTGGCAAAGTGCTGTGTTATATGAAGAATAAAACACATCAGCACATCCCGTTTTTGGAAAGTAATCAAATTTGTGGTTTGTGTCAGGCCACATCACTCTACCACTACCACTCTATCGTTGATTGCTTTCTCATAACAGCACGCCCAGTTATGTTTTATTCCTTACTCATTATAAGATAAACTGATATGTCTCAATAACCTCAGTGTCTCATTAAGGTAGCTGTGTCACTTTTTTCCTCACAGGTCCAGGTGCAGATTGGGTTATGTGTGTGCCCAGGGCAGTGTAGTGTGATTTTATTTGAGGGAACACACCTGATCCCTTGTCAGCAGGGCATGGCTCCTGTCTTCAGAACAGCATGGCTGGGACAGCCAGTGGAGCACTGCATGTCCCATAGTATTTTTCCAGAGACAAATCACAGCATGGCATTGATGGCCAGTCCACTTGGATGCGGTTTCATTGTGGTTGACAAGGTAGTTTAGGATGTTAAATGGAAATTTGGTGCAAGAAATGAATAAATGATATTTGCAGGTCCATCCAAGAGTAAAAAGGGCACGTAGAAAAGAAAAATGCTGAATACACTCCTTGTATAGAAACAAGGAATAGCCAGTTTCTTTTACGAATTTAGGGATACATGTATTATTCATATTCAAGTCACTTCATTTTCTATATTTTATTTAAAGAGCACAATATCGTGACTGTGTTTATTTCTAAAGGCTTTGTGCATGGGTGATATAAAGCAGTATTCTGCACTAGATTAGCTTGGTGTCATTTTCCCACTTAAGCTGTCAGCTCTGTTCACTCCAAGGCCCTGATTAACCAGGGTGCTGACGTTTAGGAATCCTCACACCAAGCTTGGCTGCTTCTTCAGATCCTTTCTTGTCTTTAAAACACTGCTTTACTTTCGCCTCTGATTTTGTTTTGCAACACGATCATATAATTGTGTAGAGTGTCAGTGGACGCCTTCCATTGTTAATATGTGCACTTTATCTGACGAATGTCATGGAGGCTGACATCTAATTGCCTTGCATGCTTTTTGTTTTGAATTCTTGAGAAGAGGCTTTATGCAGAGAAGGTCAGTTAATTGGTCATCATCATGATAAAGCGGAGACCTGAAAGAGCTCGGACAGAGGCTGACTGCGACTGCTTAAAGTGCGCATGGAGTCAGGGAGAAGCTCATGTTCAGGGAGAAGCTTCTTAATGACAGGTCTGTCACATTAGCCCTTTGTTATTGTCCCAACCTCTGTAGCAGTATTGATTTTTGGCTAAGTGGAAATTGTCAGGTTTGCCAACCACAAAAGTGCTTCAACTCCCTAACATCAGTCAGGATGAATGTGGTACAAGGCTGTGGTGTGTGTGAACAGTTCTAGAGTCTCCACCACAAATTATGTCTGACTCATGGCATTATTTAGCCATGATTGCCTTCAGAACATCATCTTATAGCTTGTACAAACATGACAGGCTTAGTATATGATGTTCTGTTTTTCAGGTGACACATTGCCATGTCATTAGGTTTCACATGACACTTGTCTTATTTTTGGTCATAAATGTAATTCACGGCACTTCATAAACATCACATTTCCAACAGTGCTGGGTATCAAGGCAATTTGTACTCGAGAGTGGCTTGTTATTACCATTGCAGGGCGTGCCATGTGAATGAAAGGTGCTTCAATAAATTGTCTAAAATACATCTCCAGAATGTGAAAATTGCTAATTTTCATTGTCTAGTGCGAGTCAATTTGAACTCAGCAGAAAAATAGATTTGAATTTCCTGAAGGAAATACACAATGCTTGCAAGGTGCTGGAAGAAAATGAAATAAATGAAGGAAAAAGGGAAAAAAAGAAAAGTGCACTGTATGCACCTGTGCTGATTGGTTGGCTGTGATCCCAGTGTGAAATCACCAGATGGCAGTTGGCGTTCTAAATGATAGACCAGGGGTTCTTATCTGCATTGCTGCACTTTTTTCTTACCCTCAACACACCAGGTCCAGCTGATTAAGGACTTAACAAGTAGGTGATCAGTTTGATAAAGTGAGGGAAGGAATCTCCAGGACTGGGGTTAGGAATCCCTGTTATAGACTTTCCTTCAATGTATTTAAATTGGAAAATCTCACAAGTGTATTGTAGTACAAACTTGACTGAAACCAAAATAGATTCCTAAATTGAATCGATTGAAACCAAGTTTGAATATGAGTATGTACATTAAGGGGTTCAGCTAGAATTCATTCTCAAAAAGTGTTACAACAATTAGAATAATAATAAGAATGAAAAAAAGTAAGAGGAATTTAATAACTTACAGTCTTGCTCAATTACTTGAATAGTATCTGCTGTAGACAAACCATTGGCTGGAAGGTTGGCCTGTTGGCCTTCCTCTTGGCTCCTCATGCCAGCCCTTTTTCTATAACTCAGCTTGGCAGGGCAACATATCACTCTGAAACCTAATGATGTTTTGACAGACTTAATAACGGACGAGGGTTGCCCTGTGCCGTTAAGAGGAAATATGTTTTTAACACAATGAAAGATGGTCTAATCAATCATTTTAGCATTTGGCTAATTACAGGGTGAGGATAAGTAATAAGTGACAGGCATTTTTGAAGGACAAGACAGTTGGGGGAGAGATGAGAGAAATAAAGAGATGGAGAGATAGAGATTGAGTTGGGTTTATGTGGCTAGAGTTATTTCTCCCGGGGGGGGGGGGGGGGTATTGGGGGAGTAGTGCCAACTTGAATGCGACCACAAATACTTGGTGTACCTCCAAAGCCCTAAAGAGGCCATTTTCTGTTTCAAAAATGTTGCTCTATTTTACTGAACGAATAGATTCAGTAATAGGTTTGCTTTAGTGTCATAAAATATATTCAGTGCATTTTCTCTGCTTTTTAACAGTTTGAGTAATTTTGGCAATGGATGTTATAGTCATCATAGATCATGGAAAAAATGGACAGGGCTCAAAGCTTGCACTTTTAAAATAAACCCTCTTCCATTATGCACTAAAGTACTTTGACAAGCTAAAATTTTGTATAACCATATATTCACTTTGTAAGAAACACTTTTGAATGTGAGCTCTTTTCAGTCTGAGAATGGGCTCTTTTCATTCCGAAAATCTGATTTCTCTGCAGTGATTCTGAAGTTTTCTTCTCTCCTGATGAACAACAGCTTCGCTGCCCTGGATGCTAACCTGTAACCATTATAAGACAAACCTCAGAGCTGATCTCCAGCCAGTACAGGGGGCAGTTTCTCCTACTGCTGACCTGGCGAGAGAGAGAGGCAAAGCAAAACAGGACACTCTGGTCGTGTCTGGTATTTAAGAGTGGAGAGGAGAATAAAGGGAGATTGATGTTTTGATGGATAGTCATTGACTTTCTAACCTTTCCCCCGCGTTGCAGTGTGGCGAGCCGTTGTGAAATGGCAGAGGGAATTTGCAAAGCTATTACCAGAGTGTCTTTCTAAATCATATGCCTCCGAGTGGAGATGACTCCTATAATACCTGCCATTTACTGGCCAAATTATCTATTATATTCTCGTCTGGTGTGTGGCCGTAGTCACCCTTGCAGGGGAGGGAGTGGGGTGGTTAGGTGTGTGGGAGTGTTGGAGGGGATTTGGGTAACAGGAAGATGGGCCTGTGCAGGGAGCAGCTGAAAAGAACTCTTCAAGTTATATCATCATTATGTCATTACCTTCAAGAGATGGACTTTATCTTCTGATGATAATAATAATAATAATAATAATAATAATAATAATTTTTAATAAAAGGTTATATCTTGTACCCTAAAAAGTTTAGTGGAATTGACCCTCTGGGGGAACTTTCAGTGGTTCTTTATATAACATTCTGCTTAAGTTGAACCTCTTTTGAAAACCAGAACCAACATCCAAAGAACCTTTGAGGCCCCTTTGTGTACAAAATCTTTTGGTTGTCCTTCTGGTGGAGCCCTTAAATGTTATATGAAGAACCCTGTAACCAAGTGTGTCCCTAGATTAGGGTTCCAAGTAGAACCCTTTTTGGAAACTAGAAATTTAATTTTGTCTTTGTCCACATTCAGATTGAAGGGAAAGTTTGCCCAGGACTCTAGGTGTATAATTAGAAAGGCCATGGTACTTTAACACC
This sequence comes from Pangasius macronema, assembly GCA_037577455.1. Lineage (NCBI taxonomy): Eukaryota > Metazoa > Chordata > Actinopteri > Siluriformes > Pangasiidae > Pangasius > Pangasius macronema. The sequence goes on from CM074955.1 coordinate 16,977,744, forward strand.
ACACATCTGTCTTTTGGTTCTTTTTGATAGGTTGTGCTACATTTAATGGTTTTTCAATATGCATACATTAAAAGATCATTAGCTGATCTCCAGTGATCATCTCAGTCAAGAGCCGATTAGAGAAGAGTTTGTTAATGCAACAAAGGATTCAGAAAGCCCAGAAGTGTTGACACTTATTAATTAGCACACTCTAATAACTAAGCATCATGGGGTAAGTCAGCAGACGTGCATGCTGTTGCTAATGCCCAAGCAGAAACATAACTACTAACCTTGTGGTAACCTTTTGTCCCAGACACGGGAGGGCAAGTCTGACACATCCCCACTCACTTTCATTAAAGCTGAATTCATCCCCTCACGCTTTAAACAGAATCACATGTCTATATTTAGGTACAAAACAGTGTTTAGTTACAAAATCAGGCGTCTATGTTTAGTTACAAAACCTATAACCTGTGCTCCAGATGGAACTGATGTCAATACAAAATGATGACTGATACATGCTAAAGTTAAAGCTCAGCTTGCTAATGGGTTCATTTGCAGTTCACTTCTGAATTTTGAACATTTTATTTTGTTTCTGATTTTCATATTCTCACAGTGGCTTTGTATTCTCCTGTCAGATAAAGAATTGTCAAAACTAAATGACTTTACATTTACTACATTTGCCATTTATTTTATGTCTAAATGATGAATAGCCATGCTTTCCTTGTTACTAAGTCATTTTGAGTTGCCATATGCTGAGGAAAGTGTAAGTATTTACTGCCATCCTTTTTGTATTCTAGACAATATGCAAGAACACCCTGAAGGAAACGAGTTGTTTGTATTCAGCAACACAGCAACAATCCACTAAAGCTTAACAACTTGACACGGACTATAGTTGCTTTTTTGTTGTTGCACTGTATTGCAAAATTCCTACATAGATATTTAAAAATTAAAGAGACTTTTTTACTCTCTGGTGGAGGGTATCAGATGAATGTAAATAATAAGTAAGTAATAAAACACAATGGGGTGTGCTGTCAAAGGAAAGCAATCAATGATTAGTTGCTTATTTTCCTTTTACAGCACAACCCAAAGTGTCTCATACCACAGCAATTTCCAATGTTTATGTTGTATATAAAAAAAAAATCATACTTTTTATCCGTTTATAGTTCTCTGTAATATACTGACCATTACAAAGAGAGACACTGGACACTCTTTTCATAGATGCTAAATGGACATCTCCTGACAGAAGGCTTATCACCATATCAATTATTATACGTTTTTCTTTGTTAAATAACAGCAGGTTTTTTAATCTTTATTATTAGGGTTAGATTATGTGAAGTGTCCATGTGAGTTAGCTGTTACTATAGAAGCAATGTGTTTTATTACGCATTACACATTTTATTAATATAAACCAATGATTTGCCTACTGTCAGAGCCATGCTTTCATAAAAATAAGTCAACACCTTCTGACCAATCAGACAGTGCTATGCTATAACTGTGAATAACAACTGTGCTCCAATCTCGCCAATCAAATAGTTGCTGTGTGCAGGAGCTATTTTGGCAACATTAATTCAATTGTTTTGTCTTGCTCAAGGCATTATATAACCAACAAAGCTTGTTTAGTCTCATTGGGACAGGTGCTGTTGTGACTCTGCTCCAATGCTGATGGAAATTTCCTGTTGGTACGCTTCAATAATGTAATGTGGAAGATGCCACTAAAGGCAATATGTTTATATTTATTTATGACTGGTTCTTATAGTACAGGTCTACTCTTTGGGAACTGGTTTTCAATAGAAAAAAATAGAAATAAAAAAGAAAAAAATTAATAAGTAATTTAATAATCAGCAAATGAGCCATTTTGTGTTATGTAATCACCAAACTCACAGAGACGGAGAGAGAGAGAGAGAGAGAGAGAGAGAGAGTACCCATACTTCTAGTTTTTTTTTCCTTTTTTTAAACAGTAACATGTCTTATACGTACTATATACTAAAACTGGGTCATACACACAGAAGATACAGGTTTTTGTCTCTTTGGATAGTTAATAGTTCTAGCTTCTGAGAAACAGTACTATCTTTCTGAAATACAAACTCTATATTCTATAACAGAAGCCCTACATTCTAATGACCTGTCAGAATTTCTTCTGGGGAACAAGAACTCTTTTGGGGGGAAACAAACCATGTATTTTACCAAAAAGTATTTTAAAATCTCTAACTTAATATTGAATGAATTAGTCCAGTCCTTTATGTTGTGTTATCGTCTTAACTACTCTCAATCCAGAGAAAATATCATTTGTAAAAGTTTTTATGACTGATAAAATAACACTTCTTGGTAGTGGACTTCTATACCTTGCGACAGGAGGCACAGTGTCAGGAGCAGAGTGGGATATTCACGACATGAATATGAGACAAGTTGAACCTTGAGAGACTGAGCTTCTCCATTCCCACCTACTGTGTCCACTCCGATTCCCCTGAAACATGTCTGCGGAAAGCCTTTCTCACACCTTGCCGTGCTCAGGGAAGGAGAAAATGGGAGCAAATGGGAGGCTCAGCATGGAAAGGATAGAGATTCAATCCAAAGCCTGTCCAAGTATTTCATATGGACGGCCACGTCTGACCAGGAGGGGCGGCGTGTGTCTCTCTGCCAGACACTAATGCAACATCCTTGCCCTTGCATGCAATAAATTGAGCAAAAACACCCTGAAGGGGCTGGCTGCTAAATAGAAGTTTGGGACAATCTGACCATGGCACTCGCTGCCAAATGAGAATGGCCCCTTGTGTTATTGAGGTGTGTGTGTGTGTGTGTGTGTGTGTGTGTGTGTGTGTGTGTGTCCGTCCATGCGGGAGAAAGCAGCATATGGAAGTTTATGCTTTATGGCTACTGCATGTTTCTCAGTGCCACAACCGGTCAAGACTTTAATAAGAAAATGTGCACCAAACCGAGCAACACCCTCAATGATGTTTAGACGGGTTTAGACTTTGGAGCTCTCTGGATAATTTGGAGGCATATAAAGGAGAGAGGAGATGTATTTTGCCTGTTTTCTAAGCAGGCCACAGCAGGCCAAATGTGAGGCTTTATTGGTATCAGTGCTGTATTGATTAAGTGACAGAGAGCAGAGTGCTCTTCCTGGCCCAATGGCGTGCTTTTTCATGATTGTGTTGATTACTGTAATACTCAAGTGACAGATGCACTTTCCGTTTACTTGTGATCATTCCTCCCTAAAAAAAAGAAAAAAAAAAAAGAACAAACTCTAGGACACTTTACTATATATGAGGCCAATTTCTATTTAGCAGACATTATTAATAGTGTAATTAACATTTCCTGTAGAAGGTATCCAGGGTAATTTGATTGAATTGTTTTTTAAAAATTAAAAAAGGAAAGAGACTCGACACTAATATTGCAATGCTGTAATTTTGTCTCAGACATTCTTAAGCACTGAATAAACATCTTTAGAGGAATTAATATAAATCAGTTTATTGGGAGTAAGCTTAACTGGTATAAATTTAAGACCTTTGTACCTTTGGATAACAAAAGTGATATACAGTTGGGTCACAGATTTAAGGATTTTATGCTGGTGGAGGCATTTTGCTGGCTTGGTTTGAGGAAGCATAATTACGTATCAATGCAGAGTTATTCCAACTGATCACCTTTATCCTATGATGTAACCTTTCTATCCTGAGGGGAGTGGTATCTTGCAGGAAGACCCCACCCTATCCACAGGGCATAAGAACACACTTAATGGTTTGATGAAGATGAAAATGACGTAAATCATATGCTACAGCCTTTACAATCTCCACCTCTCAACCCAGTGAGATATTTTGGAACCATATGTTAGATAGCGCTCTTTATCACCATCATCAAAACACCAGTTAAGGGAAGAACAGTGTTCATCCATTTAATACAGTTTTACTGACTTGTACAATAGATGCTGGATTGAAACTCTTCTGGCCTAAGACACTATGTTGGGTTTTTTCTTTAATTTGTCATTCAGTTTTGTATTAAAATTATTTATACACCCTTGATAGAATTTTGCAATACATAATTATGTACACATGTGTGTATATGAATCCTTATATGAATATGAATTCTTCTAATGATTCATAATATGAATTGTTTTTGATTATATAAACCAAAATATGCACCTTTGACTCCTTCCAGACTCCTAAGTAACCAAAGACAACATTTGAATCTTTGTACTAGGGCTCAATTTTGTAAACAGCATGTTGCCATTAGCCTAAGTTTAATTAGAGATGCATTTCCCAATTTAGCATCAGTCCATTTGCTCTAGAATGGAATGAATAGCCATGTAGGGTTGCTCTGCCCTCAGGGGAAGTGGCCATTTGTAACCTCTTCCCCATTTGAACAAAAGGAGTTTATTACCATTAAGCCAGCAAACAAATTTAGCCCCTCGCTCTCCCATTTAGAGACCGATCCCGAGTCATGCCTGGGTACTCGGGTAGATGTCATTAGTGGAGCGTATTGAGCTTCACACAAAACCTACTGTTTAAATTTAGAAGCTGTTTTTATCTCCTCTGTCTAATTAGGTGCAGTGGTGACTAATTGTTAATGGCGTAGCTGTTATTGCTCTGGGTTTCTTTGTTCTAAATGGAACAGGCTGCTTTTGTGAGACATAATTAGGGTTTATAGCTCAAACTCAAACCCAGCCCTTTTTGTGGCACTGCTTCGTGGTTTTTAAGGCTGCGACTCCAAAAGAGCAATTAGCAGTGCTCTGGAATTTTCTGCTCAAATCACCAAGTGAGTTTCTCTTCCTTATTAGTTGCAATTATAATCTGTGTGTAGTTCTGCACTTCACAGATGAATGGATTAATATTAGAGACAAGTATCTGGAATCAGATTTGTTCAGACACTTTTAAGCATTAAGTTGGTAAGTGATTAAAGATTGCTATTTTACTCAGTTGATCAGGTTTTTACTTAGACCTGGTTCAGATTTGGTTAGAAATATTCTTTCCCTTTTATTATTACAAAAACGCTATTCTTTTCTTGAGCTGTTTAATCTCCCAGCAGCTCAGTTTTCTCTGTTTATTTTACTCTGTTCTCTCTCCAACATATTAACACCCCCACCACAACAGCTCAGCGTTTTTGCTTTGAGGTTTTAGGTTTTTTGGTTTTTGGGTTTAGTGAGAAAATCTCGCCAGTGAACCGGAAACACAGCTCTGTACACTATGTCAGTAGAATTGTTTATCTGCTTGTGCAAATGTGACAAACTCATTAGGGCTTAGAACCGGCTTATCACTTCAACCAGGGCTTCAGTTTAGCACATAATTATTTGTAAATCGGAAAAATACAGCATTGGTGAAAGGCTACACAATACGACAGTCTGTCTCTTGAGGATATTTGCCCTTTCCAGTGGCACCTTTTTTAAATACATTGTATACAATCTATAACTAAATTACACTGACCATTAGTGGATAAAAGAACTGGTCTAAATTATCTTCAAACTGTGCTCTATTGTGTAGACAAGGGGTCCCACTGGTGGAACGCAGACAGGATGTGAAAAACTGTCTTCAGTGCCTCTAGTTTTCTAAACATGGAGCAGAACCTCTGTTGCAGCTTTTCCAATCACATGAATTGCATAATAATAATACAGCTAAATAATTAATAATGTAAATTATTTAGCTAAAAGCAACTCATCAGACTAGAGACTAGCTACAGTTGTGCTCATAAGTTTACATACCCTAGCAGAATTTATGGTTTCCTGGCCATTTTTCAGAGAATATGAATGAT
>CM074955.1:16991946-17036354 GCA_037577455.1 Pangasius macronema
AGGAAGCTTTGTGAATACGGGCCCTGATGTTCAGCCACAGTGAAAGAATGGCTTATTAGAAAGAGTAAACCACAAATATGCAATCTTTTTATAACAATATCATAATTAAAATTGACACATAATTTAAAAATGTTTGAAAATACACTTATGACAAAAATTTTAGAAAATATATGGTTTGCTAGATTTGCATTAGGCAGTTTAAAGTGAAACATAGGATCTTGTTGGGCTTTTGCGATCTGAAATCACAGTGAAATTTATATTTTTGATTGGTTTACAATTTGATTGGTTTAGCTTTAGACTGTACACAATTAAATAAACCTAAAATTGTTGGCTGAGGTTCACGTAGGGCTGAAAGCATACTCGTAAAACTTTTCGATCCATTCTTTCATTCAATCATTCATTAATTTATTATGTCATTTCAACAAATCTTTACCAAGTGCATATTGAAATCGCAAAAAACGCCCTCAATAAATTAATAGATGACATAAATATTTGAAACTGTTTAAAACATGTTGTGTATTCAAGGTTCTCTTATTGCTCTTATTGGTCCAAATTTTAAGAATACTGCAGCACTACAACTCTGTCCATTGGCTTATTTTGTGCTTTACGGCTCATTTTAGTAAAAGAAATGGTCTGCTACCCAAAATCCATTGCACATTTGGTTCAGGTCCTCTTTGCCCCTGCAAGCAAACCGTTCAAGACCACCCCGCTCAGACGCTTTCAGCTGTTTTGTTCTGCACTTGAATGTGACCTCTGCATTCTCGCAGGCGCAAACAAACCACACAGAAGGTGAAAGCACATCAGAGTTTGATCCAAACTGACTAAACCCCTCATATATGAAAGCACCCTTAAAAATTCACATGGATTTATGTATTATATATTTATATATTTGAAATATTTGACCACTGAAATTTTATTATGATTACCAGTAGTGAGTAAAACCTTAGAAAGGAGATACTGCCCTATCTCTGTTTCTTCTGTCTTATGGTTGCTTTTCCCGCATTTCTCAATTTGCTGCTCACTTTTCCTCTTCTTTTTTTTGCTGCTTAAATCTGTTTCCACTTTCCATCTGTTTTGACACAATCAAGTGCATTAGCATAAAGATGCCTTGAGTTTGTCTAACAGTGTTGGATGGTTGCACAGCCTGACTGCGTGTTCGTGCGTTCACACACACACACACACACACACACACACACACACACATACACACACACACACACACACACACACTTTAGCTGCCCTGATTACAGAAAAAAAGGCAAAAGAGTTGGAGTGAGTGGGTTGGTGCGGTACGCTGCCATGGCAACTCGGCACTCACCTGCTCCTCTGCCGGTGCCGTATCAAGTAATGAGTGTTTAATATCTGTTGAGGATGGAATATGTCTGTCAGGCTGCCAGTGGACACCTCATCTCTTCTGCCTATTTGTCTCACTTTCCACCCCTTCCACTCTGAATAGATCGAGATGAGTCAAACTTCATCAAGAGTCACTAGTATCCACCAATCACATGTATATAAGCAGAAGCGCTGTGAGTCACCAAGACTGTGCTACACATTTATTTACTGTGCTACACATTTATTTACTCAGGTTAGCTTGCTAATGCTAGTCCTCGGGGACATTTGTGACTCAACTCCGCCAGTGAGTTGTGTACTCCAAAAATAAACGTGTGCTGACCTTCAGTGTTGATTGAGAAATAGTGATATTCAAAACAAATGTTTCATCATGTACCTATAGCAGCAGGAGGCACATAATCTATCGAGTGGCTTGTATTTCTGATCAGGGTTGTTACCCTTTGAAATTTTCACTGTATGATAAACTAGTTTTAAAATATCACAATTTCAGTGTATTAATTGTCCATTTAAAAATTACATGAAGTAATGTTAATATTCAGTAATGTTGTAATGGTAATATTCCAAATTCTTTGTACAAAAGAGTCTTCGGAATATTTTTATATAAAGTCTCTTATACTGTCAGTATTCATCACGTTGTTGTTACATTGTTGTTATAAGCTGAAAATCAGAGTGGCTGCAAGGAAAGGTGGTATGCTGAGCCAACAAAAAAAAAAAAACCTAACTAACAAGACAGTGCTACTTATTCAAAAATAGATACACTATATTGTCAAAAGTTTGTGGACACCTGACCATCTTACCCATACGTAAGTCTTCCCCAAACTGTTGGCACAAAATTGGAAGCGCGCAACTGTATAGAATGTCTTTGTATGCTGTAGCATTACAATTTCTTTTCACTGGAACTAAGAGACCCAAACCTGTTCCAGCATGTCAGTGTCCCACTGTGTACACAGCGAGCTCCATGCAGACATGGCTTGCCTAAGTTGGTGTGGAAGAGTTCGAGTGGCCTTCACAGAGCCCTGACCTGAACCCCACTGAACACCTTTGGGATGAATTGGAGTCCCGTCTGCACTCCAGGCCACTTCTCCTGACACTGGTGCCTGACCTCACTATAGCTCTTGTGGCTGAATGAGTACGAATCCCCACAGCCATGCTCCAAAATCTAGTGGAAAGCCTTCCGAGAAGTGTGGAGGTTATTATAGCAGCAAAGAAGGAGTAAATTCCACAAGCACATATGAGTGTTATGGTCAGGTGTACTCAAACTTTTCGCCATATAGTGTAATAATGCAACTGCTCTAATACATTATCTTTCTTTAGGTCTGGTCAGGAATGTCATGTTTTTTTGTGTGTATGGGTATGTATAAAAATATGATAAAAATGCTACACAGCCAAAGGTGGAGAAACTCAGGTTGCTGGAGTGTAATTTATGGCGAGCCCAGAGGGAGAGACATGCGACATTTCTAGGAGGTTGCAGCTGGAGACTAAAGGGATGCGAACCAGGAACTTGATAGGGTAAAAAATATATACTGAAATGCATTTAGAAAAAGTCAACAGTGGAGTAATCATCTGATCACACACCATGAAAATGTGAAACCATAACTACCCTATTCCTGACCCTCTCTTACCACCGCTTAGCGCATTAGTGTTTTGGTGAGATTTGTGTGACACATTCTGACCACAGTTTTTAATGTTCTGTTGGTCAGGCAGAAAATCTCTGGCAGTGTATTGCCCTGTAGATCATCTCAACACACTCGAAACACTGTGGACATTACAGCAGCATAGTGATAGATACAAATTCTATTCTGTCATGTGTTAAATATGCATTACACAAGGATCAGGTTGAGGAAAGAATCAGTAATTAGGTCTTAAATTCATGGACTCAGCATGTGGATAAAAAAATAGTTAAATGACTAAATGTTTAAATAAATCAGCATTAAGGTTATTTTATTTATAAGCATATTATAAAAAATGCATAGCACTGGGCCAGCTTTTCTTTAGGGGTTTTGATATTTTTTTCTAATATAAAATCTAGTCTATCAGTGCTGAAAAGATTACTTGTATAAGCAGGAATCGAACACCAAGCTTGAACCAAAATCTAGACGTTTTTAAGGATATAGCACTGAGATTCATTAAAGTGTAGCAGACTCATGAATTATTTGTCAAGTACACATAATGATAGAATATCATTTTTAGATGTTCATATCACGAATGCACTGTGACGATACATTTAACAAGAACAGCAGATACACGGTTCAAATGTTCTAGCAGTGGCTTGGTTAGAGTAAAATCCTGCAGCCACACTGGCCCTTTACAGAGAAGATGAAACACCCCTGTTCACGTATAAATTCAAATTCTAATGTTATTTGTCACGTGCATAACCATACACAGTACGACTTGCAGTGAATTACTTTTTAGACAACATAGCAAAGAAAATATAGAAAAATATTAAATATAAAGAGAGATATATACATAAAAAGAATATATATATAAAGAAAAATATAAAGAGAAATTTTAAATATAAGAAGAATATGTACATAAAAAATGTACGCAGAAGCTAAAAAAGTAGCAGAGTGATTGGATACTTAATAATTTTAGTTGAAGTGTGTAAGAATCCACAGACTTCTTATAAATAGTCATCCATTTTAATACTCAATTGATCAGTGAACAGATTAACAAAATCCTAAACAAAATGCTACATTTGCATTTGTTTGCACCCATAGACTGTGTATCTTCCTTGGTGATGCCCTACCAGATGAATAATTCAGCTTTGCAGTTCATGCTTATTTCTGGTACTTTTGGAGTCAGTATTCAATTTCAGTTTCAATTTCAGTTTTATTTGTATAGTGCTTTTAACAATAGACAGAATAAAAAAGCAGCTTTACAGAAATCCCGATGGAGATTCAGATCCCTAATGAAAAAGCTGGTGGTGACAGTGGTGGGGAAAAAAAAAATACAGGAACCAGACTCTTCTAAGTGACACCAGATAGTGGGATTATAAATCATTACAGTATACAGGTATAGTATATATCTACTATAGTATAGATATACTATACCTGTAAATACAACTGCTACGTGTGTTAAACATGTGTACGGGCTTCAGGTCTGACTTAACTTACTTGAATCTTCACTTTCTTGGACTTGGTGTCTTAGTAGTAGTATTTAATAGTTTTCTTCATCCCTTTCTTTTACATTATTGACCATTCTTTATTTTGGTCCTCCATGATCACTCAGCTCTTGAGTAATTGTAATTCCACTTTTTTTTTTTTCCATTAATATGATAGTGACATCCGAGCTCTGAGTATTAGCTGATGCCCAACCTTTGACGTACTGAAAACATCTTTGACGTACTGAAAACAATCTTTCTTTTCTTCTCAAATCTGATTGGGCAGAAAATATTGATTAATTTTCTGTAACAGCAATCCTGACTGGAAGGGAACAAACAGGTTTATTTTAATGCCCTAATTCTATTACATTATTGCTTATATAGTAACAGCTCCATTTTATTCCTTGTTTATTTTTTTCTTGTTTTTTTTTTTGGAATACTTTAAAAAAAATTTTTATTTGATACAGAAACAGAATTTTAAGGCAGAACCCCAGGCATCCGCCCCCCATCCCCATCCCCTCCACCCCCAGTATTTGAATAACACATCAGGTCGTTTCTTCCCTGCTTGCTTTTGGTTACTTAAACACACAGCTGACTTAAATGCAATATATATAGCTGCATCTCTAACTAAATTATTATGATGACATTGAGACTTCAGTGCAAAAGCAATATGTAAATGCTGCATCTATAATAGACTCTACATCTTTTTATTATCTCTCTTGTGCATGGCCTGATGATGCAACAGCTCAACTGGCCAAGAAACAGCATGTATGAGTCTTCCTTCTATGCTTCCAGTAGTTCTGGTGAAAATACTTGTATGAAATTTCATAGTCATGAACAAATGGCAAAAACGAAAATGTCACTGACTGAATATTAATGGCATAGGCAGTGTGGTTGTTTGATATGGAGCTCTGCGGTGTTTGTTAGGTGAATGAGCTGAGGAAAGTAATCCGTAATGCGTAATTCACACCAGGTCATTTTGGATAGTACTTTTACAGCCTCCGGGTGTTCTGTTGCAGTTGGAGAAGCAGAGCCGCAGCCGCAAATGCAGCGAGAAGTGATGATCAATTGGTCGACGTCCTCCACAAAATCTATAAGTGACCGTATGCTCAATGATTTCCTGCCAGCTTTTTAATGTATCTATAGGACAGGTCGATTCCTCTGAGGGAAGAATTCTATATTTTTGCATGATGAACTACTTAATCATCCTCGTCGGCCAGTTGTGTGAGAAAATCTATATCCATTTTCCTTTTGTCTTTTATTGGTCTGCACTTCTCAAGTCATCGGAAAGAAATGGGGGAGTTGAACAGGGTAGACTTTGGTTTAGCATTCTTTGATACTAATTAAAGCTTTCTGAGACTAATTTACTCCTTCATTACTCTTCCCTTGGCTAACAATACGCGGGGGTTTATCTAAAAGAGAGCGCAGTGCCTCCAAATGGACGGTTGTTGCAGGTGTCTATTTTCATTGGTATGCTCTGTATTTTTACATTCTTTTTTCATATTTGTCTTTTTTCATATTTCTTTGTTAGTTACTACTTTCTCCCATGTTCTTTTACCATCTATATTTTATTCATTTATTCATGTAGACATTTGGTTCTGGTTACATCATCTTTTTTTCCATAGTACTTTTAGTAGCTCACTCCAACTTAAGGTGTCTCTCCAGTATCCTCCAATATCTTTTTATTTATTTGTGTCCTCCTCTCTGTCTGGCGCTGTGTGTATTTTTATTTCTGGCACACAGTAATCTTTGTCACAGTAGGCACTGCCCTGGTGCGTGTTTATACAGTTTGACGCAAACACCAAATGGCTTCAAATGGACGCCATTTCGATACCAGTGCCATTTTCGCGCGTGTGCGATGAGCGCAGCATCTTATAACACTGAAGCAGTGATTAACAGTGTAGTATATCTATGCACGTATAAGTCTATATGAACTTTCTGCACTCCACTGGACATTAATCCTAAAACAGGCGGTGTGGAGTGGCCAGAATTTCCAGACGCGTTAAAGCCTATGGAAAGATTAAAACAAGGCTTGTTTGGAACTGTGTGCTCCAAAAAAACATTCCCCACACCATTACACCACCACCACCAGCCTGAACCGTTGACACAAGGCAGGTTTAGTCCATAGATTCATGCTTTTGAAACCAAATTCAATACGGCCACAATATGGCCACAATATGGCCACCTGCAATCCATTTGCCATTGCTATAACAGACCATCTATGTGACTGAATCAGCCCTATTTCGCCTGGAATGATGGGTGATATCAGTTCTTTAACAGTTGACAACATTTTGGCACGATCTGTGCTTTTGCCGATGTGTATCATTTGAATCCAGTCTTCTTAATAATAGCTGTCATATCTGATATTATAGTAACCCACCCTCATACTCACCTCATATACTGTTAAACTTTGCTGAAAGTGGTTCATGTTCACAGTTCACTTCATGCACACAGCTGGACAGTGTTGTTTTATTTTTCAATTGTCCATCAGATATCCTGAAGCTGGTTTTGGCAGGATCCAGCTGACTTGTAATTTCTCTGTCACTTTTACATGTTAACAGAGTCAGCAAATGAACAGCAATGTCCACTGTGTGCAGCGTAGGGAGCTTCTCATTAACACCACAGGAGGAGAGATCAATTAGCAAGGCTTGGGTGCTGATTTAATTGAATGATCTGAAGATGTGCTCATTGATCTTTTTTTTTTGCTTGCTGGGCCTTAGTCAGTTTGTTTTTGCTGAACGATGTGAAGTCTATAACCTGTGCGTGGTGGACATGTTTTCTGTTTCTAACTCAAAAATAGCTGATTTACTGTTAGGCTTCTTTAAAGCTAAGCCTTTGAACGATGGAGCAGCACTCAGGAAAAGTGATATATAGAAGCATGAGTACATGCAAAACCGAGCTATAGGCAGATTGATGTGATTAAATATGAAGCATTTGGCATTTAGTCAAATGTAGAAGGTCAGATCTATTTTCAGTGTTATTAGCTATTTTAGCTGTATTTCTGTATTGTAACTCTTTATGGCTTAGTTCCTTGAGACAACACATCAAAAAGACCAAAGAGTGATGGAGTAAGAGAAATATTAAATAGAAACCAAAATGAAGAATTACGAATGCCTTGAACTGATTGTTTTGAAAAAAGAAATGAAGTGCTATGTTGGTATTTCACTGTAATAACTTGGTATTCCTAGATATTATGACATTATTTTGATTATTTTATTCAAAACTTGCAATTCAGGGCTTCCATAAACAACAAAACAATTTCTATTGTAGAAGAAATATCTTCAGCTTTTTTTTCTGAAGGCGTCTATGATTTATTTATTTATTTTTGCTCCAATTTATTTTCTTGCCTTCCACCAGTAGTCATTTAAATAAAAACACACCATAGATGTTTTTTGCATTGGTATGCTAATGCATTTGCTTCTTTGGCATGAAGAAAAACTCACTTTTAACCTTTGCTTGCTCTTTATTTATCCTGGCTGCCTGGAAATGTGCCTCTCTTTAAAGCTTATAATAGGAGTGATTTTCTTTTTTTTTTGGAAAAAGAAGCCTGAACTGGGACAAAGCTGAAGTCATTTACATATACAATTCTCCGCTTATGACTTTGTATTGTAAATAATTGAGGATTACTGATTCATGGGACCTAACAAGTATAGGCCTCATTGTTCTTGGTTGTGCCAGTACTGTGAAAAAAGAGGAGGTGGATTTAAGATCAAAACAGAGACAAAAAAACATGGAGTGTTTTCCCAGTAAACATAACTAGTGGCTGGAGTTTTATTTATGCTGTGAAAACAGCTGCAAAGCATGAAAGATCAGATGAAATATTTAGGCATGAAATATTGATTAAAAACTAAATTTTGTAGTTTGTTGCCTCATATCAAAGGCATCCCAGGGTATACACGTGAGGGGAAAGCAGGCAGTGTTTGAGATTGTTTTATAGTGAGAGACACTGGATGATTCTGCCTACGAGTGGCTCGAGCTCGGTAGATGTCGATGACAGAAATCGGCACTGGGAATGAACTTCAGCGCCCCCTCCTTTCTTTTTTTCCCCACCCCTTTCATCCCTGCTGCTTGGTAATGTGGATCACTTTGAAATTGAAATGATGAGGAAATATAATATGGTGGCAAATTAGACTGTTTGCTGTCCTGCTGATGCTAGAGTCCTTTTGAACGCGTCTCTCTTCCTCCTCCACCCAGGCAGCCATGTTAGAAGCTCAGCACTGCCTGGATCTAAGCATCTTCATAAATCGAGGATGGTTTTAATCAGTAGAGCCTGACATTTACCTCTGATGAGCATAGATGTCTTGGGTCAGTGGCATGTCCAGACGAGTTTTGAAGGCAGGACCCTAGTGTGATGCTTATTTAAGCAATGAATTCTAAAATTTGATTTTAACATTGACTAGGTTACATAACGTTGCTAAAATCCTGCTTCAAACTGTCTGTCATAACTCACACTGTATACAAATTTCACTCTGTTAGGAAATAGGAAGTTAATCAATGACAGGGTGATGTGATACAGCCAGCTCCAGAATTATTGGCACCTTTGCTAGAGATGGGTGTAAAAAAAATAAAAATAAAAAGATCCTTATTAAAGTATATATTTATAAAATGATATATGTTTAAAAATGATAGGCACCACTAGAAATTCTTATAAACAAAATGTAACTGAAGCATGTTTGCATTTACATTTCACTTTTTAAAACTAAATTAATTAATGTTAATGAAACTCCTAAGCGGTAATTCATGACTTACTGTTTTCCTGAGCTGTAAATATGATGTGAGACAGGAGCCAGATTCCCTTAGTCATTCATCAGCATTGGGAAGATTAAAGAATATACAAATGAAATGAGACAGAAGTGGGTTGAGATTTATAAACCAGGCAATGGCTGTAAAAAAAAATCACCATGTTAGGGCAGTAATTAAGTTTAAAACAAGCAGAGCTGTAATCAATTTAAATTGCTAAAAAGAGATCTCAGAAGGTGGAACGGCAAGGTCAAATTTGGACCAAAGCTGGGTTGAAAATAGCATTGATGTAACAGATTTTGAATGTCACATTCCCTGTTGCACAGCATCAAAGATGTGTTCATTTCAGACCACAGATTTGGTGAAAAACTGGGAAAAAAGGAATACAGCCAACCAAACAGACATTACACTGGTGTTATACCACTAAATTAGGCTTCCAGTGGCACAAACATAGACCCTTCTCTCTCTCTCTCTCTCTCTGTACATTTCTTGCCCATTCTGTCTTGATCTGTTTCATGCTATTTCTCTATCACCTGTATGCCCCTTGCTTTGAGGCCAGTATCAGCACCTGCAGAGCTGGGCTGCAGCCAGTCACTGTGAAGATACTCTGTCAAGAAGAGAAGAGTGGGTGTGAAAATCCAGGAAGAAAGGAAATCACTAGATTACCATCTCTGATACTGCTGTCACTTACTAATATTAGCTTACATCATTGGGTTAACACATAAAAAGTGACTTGTTTAATCTGTATAGCTATCACATGCCAGAAAAGGAGTTCTGCAGTGCCGACACTTGAAGGCAGTCTTTTTATGAGATTACTATGCATGCTGTGGTTACTGACTGTAAGATTATTAAGTCTTATTTGCCTGCCATGTTTTTTGTTACTGTTAATGTCTGCATAGCCACAAAAGCCATCCATTACGGATCATGCTGATAGCTAACAGTGGAACAATGTGGCCTTTTACAATGAAGTTTCACATAACAACCCATAATTTATCTGCAAAATCTATGATAATCAGTGGGATGTCAAAGATTTTTCTGAGAAAAAAAATTGTTACAAGAGTCGCATATGAAAATATGTCCTTCTGCATAGTGTGCACAAAATTAGGATTAAGTACAGGTTTGAGTCTTTCAGCGCAGCCTCCACTGTGTGAGCATCTGTTTTTTGTAGTTTTTTAATTTGGAGTTGGTAACAAGGGCCGTATTTGAATGCTAGTAACCTTGCTATGTTCGATTCATTATCAGTTTTTATAGGTCACTTATTTTAACCTAATGGCAATGGGATAATTTAATGGCTGCATAACCGCATGTGACCAAAAGGACAACCGTTCCACTTAGTTCGGATGATATTCTGTTTTGTAATTCTGCCTCGTCCACGTGTATAACTATATTATTTCCATTTTCAAAATGCTCCAGTCCTTAAAACAAAGTGAATTTAAATTGCAAACACATTATGAAATGCATACAAAATGACAGACCACTAGCTAACAACTTGGTCAGCAGCTGTTATAAATGGAGTCCTAGCACATTCACAACCCACAGAACCACAATAAGTATGCACAGGTTAACACAAGCGTACCTTTTTCCCATCCGCGTGAAAACAGTGAAGACTTGGAGGTCTGTTTTGGAAATGCCCATATACATGTAGAAGTGTTTTAGTAAAATCTGCACTGTAAGAAGCATATGCATTGCAATTATATTGTTTTAGTATAGCTTGAGTGGCAGAATGACTGTTTGAAATAAAAGGTTTACATAAGAATACCTGCACAATTGAGACAAATTAATGTCTAAAACACAAGAAAGGTAAAAGTGTATAGAGATGAGGCGTTGAGTGATTCCCTTATGTCGCCGCCAGACTTTCCTTCTCTTGTCATTTTTCCCAGAAACCATGCTCATTATGAGCTTTGTAATCTCTCCATGTCGGTGGTTATATGGTTATGGCTGACAGCTCTTAATGAAATCCCACCTCCCCCCAGACCCACCCCCCACAAACCGTACCTGACTTTAAGCCCTGTCACACTCTCTCTCTAATGAGCAGTGCACAATCTGAAGCCGCCGTGACATTTTGGTCACTGCATTTTCCCATTTCCTTCTCCACAGGGACTCCCCAGGAAAATAACCTGATGCTGGTGGCTCCAACTATTGATATTTCAAACAGAGGTTTTAGATCTTACTTTGCCAGGTCTGGCTACCCTTTTCTCCCCATCACCACTGAATGTCAGCCATTTGGGGCAGGATCAAATATTTATGAGGGGTTGATCCACAGGCCTCACTTTCTTTCTACGTTTCTAGAACGTGATGCTTTCTCGGATCGTTAGCAGAAGGGCACGGAGACTCAGTGAAACCGTCACGCTGGTGAGGTGCAGAATTAGCGGCAGAGAATTTTGGTGCCAGATTTTTATTGGATGGAGAAGTGGGGGAGGTAAAAACATTGTCAACATGATTCTGTCATGTAAAACAGTTGGATATGGAGAACACAGTTGATGGCTGCTTGACACGGCTGCCTCAGAACTGAGGTGTTTTTTTGTTTTTTTCCCCCTCACAATGCCTGCAGGAAATAATGTTTAATTCCTCAAGGAAGATTCGTTTTCTTTATAAACGACTGATGCAATATAGGCTGTCAAAAATGACTGGTAGAAAAAGTGAAGAATAAACACTGCATAGTAAACGCTGCATTCGTATTGGAAATGTTCTCACTCTCTCTGATACCCCTTTCTCTTTCTCTCTCTCTTTCTATCTGCTTTGCCGTGTATATCTCCCTCATATCATATACACAATATCACAGCTTCACCCTTCTTGTGTGCTTGCCTAGGGCTCATTTTTGCAGTGTGTGAGAGAATATGTGTGAAAACTCAGCCCAGGCAGAAATCGGAGAACATGCCATCCATATGTTCATGCATTCATTTAGATGTGTGGCTCGAGGGAGGCTCGGTCCTCTTTCTGCTCCTTCTCTGTGTTTTTGGAAGAGAGTGGACGGCTGTTAACTTCATGGCTGTCCATGTGTATGGATGATTATTTAGGATGCGTCTGAGTGAGGTGGTCTCTGTCTGAACTTGAGTGCGCTGAGAAAGCAGATTGACTCTGCATCAACGGAACTGCAGGAAGTCAACTAAAATTGCAGTGTATTTTGGGTTGCAGGGAACTTTTTTTTTTTTAGATGCGCGCTGCTAATCTGACCCGCAGGGCTTGAACTGAGTCAAAGGACAGAGCTGTAGCATTGCAGAAATGTAACGCGTTCGTGATATTTGGACCAATTCATTTGATATTTGGCATCATAGTAATTCAAAGTTGTGATTTCTTGAAGATGCACCACAAACTCGTGGTGTTTTGAAACTCATTATTAATATAATTATCTATTAAGTGCCAGCTTTGTGTTCTCCATGCTTAGATGATTTTTGTGATTTCTGCATGCAAGATTTGTTTACCTTTTCCATCACTGTATTCTGACCAATAAATGAAAAAATTATACAAGTATGTTTTTAGCCCTGCACATACGTCAACCAGGGTTTTTTTTTTAAACTATTAGATTTTTTTAATGATGTGCAGTGTGACACTCAACCCAACCAAATAGCAAACAAACCAAATGTACCAATTTTGCTCTGATATGGTCTACACAAACAGACTAATAGGTGTGAAAATGTCCTTAAATTTGCACCAGAGAAGAGGGGTGCAGTTTCTTAATACCATACCTGAGCTTTTCTTTACTCTCCTCATTAAGGAGCTGTGGTGTTTTCATGGGCAGCTCTTTGTTGGCACTGCTGAGTCCACGGGCTTCTCCAGAAAGCTTCCTCTTGCTCTGTGCACTCATTAGACTCCATCTAAGCTGCAGCAGGAGCATAATGGCATTGCCTGTGTGCAGTGTTGCGCACTTGAAGAAATATTGACTCTTGTCCAGGTGTTACCTGCTGTTTAGAAGATGGACTGCTCTTTTGTTCAACAGATTAGCTCATAGATTTTAACATGTTGCGAAACACCTATTGTGCCTAAGCTCAGACCTAGTACCTGATTGGTGTTTATTGAAATCCATTCTATAACGTTTATTGTGTTTATTGTGTTTAGGCTGAGTAAACCCACGAAGACTACCTTCTCATGCTTAATTTATTACTCTCCAAACCTTAGTTACCATTTATTTATTTTCAGTATCTTCTTCATCATGGTCCTCAGGGCTGCAGTGGATGCGGAGTTTGCCCTGGATAGTAGGTGCATCTAAGGCCGATTTAGCATAACCACTCCAACTACTGGAATTTTTGGGAAGAAATTGGAGAAACCTGAGACAGTAACCTGAGCTCAGCATCAATCCCCAAACCCTGGAATTCTGAGGAGACAACACTAAACAACACTAAACACCCACTCTCCTAAACATCAATGATGTTTCACTGTAATACTAATTTGTATTAAATTCCATCCCTCCGTTATGGTCTGAAGATGCTGGTCATTACCTCAAATTTGTGGCTACTCCTGCTCAGCATTTCACTCTGTGATTTGCTCTTCTGATGTTCAGTGTGCTGGAACTTGAGCTCCCTGATGAATGGCCAGGGATGTCAATAGGCTCTATCTGAAATCGATCTGCCTCGAAACATTAATTGCCCCATCTGGCTTTCGCTGCAGGTTTCGTGTGAGCGTAGCGCAGCGGACTTCACCTGCATGCTGCATTAGAGATGCGTCAGGCATGAAGTAGCCATTTATCAGCCAGAGGTAAATTCCGATCAATGGCGGCACAAGGAGGAATATTCCAGTGCCACTGAGGAGCACAAATGATAAATCAATCTGCCGCTTTGTGACATGACAAAGAGGTGAGGTGTGTAGTTCTGTCTTTCTGTGGCTTTAAAATAAAGTGTGTGGTTTTTCTGGAGAAAGCGAGAGTTGGTGAACCCAATCTCTGAGGTCAGGGGGGGACTGAGCCTAGGGGGGGTTAATGATGTGGTGGACAGAGAAAGTGAACAGGTGGCTAGGTAGTGTCCCTCTCCTCTGGGATTAATGCCCTTCACTTTCCTCAACCCCTAGGCCACTTGGACAGGGTGATGGAGGGCCCTTCTCTAGTGACCGCCACCTAGACTCATCCATCTGATCTATTTGAAATGAGGCACTTGTCTCTGATTCTTTAATACACTGAGTGTGATGCAGTAACCTGCTTATACTGAGGAAGAGCTGAACAGGGTGAGTAGTAACTGTGAGCCAAAGATTAATCCACAGATAGACAATGGGCTTCATTTCATTGCTGGTAATATACTACATTAACTGGGATAGAGATTAACTCAATTTAATAATATTCTCATATAGAGTTTAATGCAACATTTGCATACCCTTAACAATCATAAATTCATTCATTTGCAGGCATTTGACCCTTTTTGGCTCTGGAATCACAAGCAATTAATGTTTCGAGGCAGATTGATTTCAGATAGAGCCTACTGACATCCCTGGCCATTCATCAGAGAGCTCAATTAATTAATTAATTAATCAACCAAAAACATGCCAGTAGGTGGATTGGAGACTCTAGTCCACTGCCCTGAAATGGACTAGTGTCCTCTGCAGGGTGTATTCCAGCCTTGTGCCCAGGTATCCCAGGACTGGCTCTGATCCAACTTGATCTGATCTGAGCATGATAATGTGGTTCCTGAAACTGAATGAACAAATACATTTTTTTCATGGTGAATATACCCTATTTACACTTTACTGATTTTATTTTTATTAATGTCAAACAGGGCTACTTTTTTCTTTTCTTCATACAGAAACTGTATTCATAACTGTATTCTCAGTGTATAAATCTTGCCAGACAACATATTAGGTACACATGCTAATTACTTTCAGACAGTGGGATTTTCACACAGTGCAGTCTGAACAATTTTCGCACATTACTGTGAGCTACATTTGGTAAAAGCACCATGTAAGGAGGTCAAAAAAGAGAATAGTTTGACACAGAGGCTTCAACTGATTGTGTAACAGCCCCTTATAACACTGCTGTGCAGAAGTATACACGTATGTCTGAACTCACAAAGTGCTGAACCTTGAAGTGGCCGGTCTAGCAATAGAACACTAGACTGAGTTTCTCTCCTTTCACCGAAGAGCAAGGACTACAGTGTGTATGTGCATCGAAAGCAGGCGACTGACGATTGCAAAACATTGCCTTGTTTGATGAATACCAGCAGTGGTAGGATCACAGTTTGAGATAATCAGTATAAATTCATGGATCCATCCTGCCTGGTGCCGATGCTGCTGGCTGGTGGTGGTGGTGTAATGTTGCGGGGAAATTCCTTGGCACACATTGGGCCACCTTTGTTCCAAACTGTCATATTAGCATGCCTGTCCACGTCATACTTACGATTTGTTGCTGGCTAAATACTTACCTTTATGGTTAGAATGATACTTTGGGGTAAATATTTTAGAAATAATATTTGTTTGTGATGACTTTGAGGACTTATACTCATTCATGTTTCTTTCATTCTGTGTCATGGTCTTCACAAAAATGTTTGATGAAGAACACAACTAAAGGAAAAGATAGCCATAGCTGGTTTCAGCCCACGTCCGGTTTTGTCTTATCCTTCCCATTAAATCAGCTGGCATAGATACGGCCTTGGCATGATATCTGAACCCAAGATAATGAAGCCAGCTCTCAAACCAATTAGGCACAGATAAAAATCCCTTTTTGTTATGTGCTAAAGAGGCACAGAGGTTAGCAAGCAGGAATATTGAGGTCATTTTCATTACAATTGATGGTATTGTGTGTGCTTCCTTATTGTATTGCTACCTGTTTTATCAGAGTGATCTTGTAAAGAATTTGCTGTTTATTTAAATTGGCCATATTCTGGCTGCTATTCTGTACTATATTAGGGGAAAATTCTGTCTTAATGGATTATGGTCTACAGAGATAAATGTTGAAAATGATCTGTTCTGTTTAATTCCATTGCCATGAGCCCAGTCATTTGGTAAACTTAGATGTAGATTGCAATGTATTTACAAGTTGTCTTCAGCGTGGCACGGTGGGCAAGAGGGTATCTCACACCTCCAGGGTTCTTGTTGGATCCTGAGCTCAGGTTGCTGTCACTGTGCTCTGGTTTCATCCCACCTCCCTAAACCATGCCAGTAGGTGAAGTGGATACTTTAAATTACCCCTAGGTGTGAATGTGTGTGCCATTACATCCATCTCACACCCAGTGTTCCTGAGATGGGCTCAAGATTCACACTGAACCTTACCAGGATAATGCGGCTAATGAAGGTAAATCAGTGAATGAATGTTTAGGAAAGGGTTCCAAATACAACCTCATTAGAAATTTGGAGCAGTTTAATATCCAAAGAGACCTTGGGAAACCCTTGGAACGTGTGTATAGCCAGTCCCAATTCTCTTGTTAAATCTACAACACTTCACTATACATTTATGCTAGGAAGAGACAGGTGACACTTTATATTCTATGCACATGCGTGACCTGGAGACAGGATTTTAACAACAGACAAACAACAAACCAACAGTGCAGCAAGAAACATTGGAATTGAGATTTTCTCTACCTTATTTCCTATCTGCAATTAGTTCCGATTTATTGTGGAAACATGCACAATGGAAGGGAAAAAAGTATAATCTTTGTTTCACAGTTCAGTCTTATCCTGCCATACATCATACACAGTTTGGAAGGAACAAGTAGAGATTGTTGGTGTTGGTGCCTCTGGTGAATATAATGTACATAGCTAGTATAGTTAGCTAGCTTAGCTAAGCAGGAAATGAAGTTAGCATGAAGCCTAAAATGTAACATGTTAATCAAACTTCAAAGCATTTTAAAGAAAACCTGATGTGTATAAATCCTGAAGCTAAAAAAAAAAAAACAACAACATTGCATGCTCACAAGCAATAGCAGCAGCAATCACTACATTAAGGTGACCAGATTTCTGAAATGAAATCAGGAGATATTTCTTTCATTTGGCAGGCATAAAATTTCATGTATAACATGATAAACCGTGTCAGGAAATCATAGTTTGCAATACAACGAGGTGTGAAGTTTAAGTAAACTATAGAACACAATAACATGCCAGACTATGTCTTTGTAAGTATCTCTTTGCCTTTCCATGAAGGGGGTCCTGCTGGCCGTTTTTTTTTTGAGCAAGTAGTAGAGGAAAATCAGTGTGAGAGGACGATTAATCTGCTGTAATGAGCAGCCCTCTCTGTCGGACAAATAGTAACGACAGGATAGGTGCATGTCAACTCTCTGCTGCTCTGCCTTTTTCCTCACTTACAAGAGTTTGTTCACATAATGGGCAGTTTCGAACACAGCAATAATCGGGGACGTTTCCGGGGATGGCTCATGCCAGGGACCGGTTCCCATAATCGGAGGCTGTCTCCAAAAATCGGGGACGCCTGTTCACTCAACACCACGTGTTCACAAGTGACAAACTACAAGCGACACTTACTAGCATGAACGTGCCTCTGGGTCAACCCTTAATGGTACAAGGTATAACTCTACAACCAAGTGTTTCCTTATTCGGATTTCAAAAACGTATTTTAGGTGCAGGTTGAAGAAATGCCAAATGACTAACTAGCTTTTTGACCATGTAGATGTGTAATACTGATGTATAGAGGTGTAAGATTGATGTATAATCCAATTCATTCATTTATGTTCAGGACTAGATTGTGGGTTGATGCAGTGTTATTTTGTCACAGTATGCCATCTAAAACAACCTGAACTCTCACTTTTACGTTCATACGTTTATGTTTCAGGGCGATGTGTTTGCCGAGCAGTGGGAGACCAAACTTATGTTATTAACATTGATTTTCTCCTTCTTCATAACACCTGCTGTTTCTCCACAGTCTTGGGGAGTTACGGAGGCTTCGTCTACTTAAAAAAAAAAAAAGGAATCAGGAAGACTAAGCTTCATCAAAAGAAATGGACGTAGTCAGTCTGTCCCTCTCGTCCTCCTGTCTATAAGCGTGTATGGATCCACAGCGCTGCCTCTGTGTGATGAAGTGAACACATAATCATTTCCTTGAGCTTCATTCTTTACCATGTCACATGACTAGTTGCTTGCATGTGCTCAGCCCGTGCATGATCTTTTTATTTATTTATTTTTTTAACTTGCTATTCTGTTTGTGGCCGAGTGTATTCTTGTGTGTGCTTAAGCATGTCCGTGTATGAGTGAGTGCTGTCATGATGTCCGTGGTGTAAATGATGAAACGAGTCACTGAATGATGACTGTTAGTGTGCAGAGCCTAGACAGCCCATCTGTGTGATTCTGTAGCAGAAAAGTGAACGCTGAGTCCGCTCTTAGTTACAGCCCTCTCCATGTGCTTGGAGCCATTTCCTGAGTTTTTGACGCTTTCACTTATTTTTCTACCTGTTTTTGGCCTTTCAATGAAACTGAAGCCTTTATTTAAATATTTTAGGCTTCACTTGTTTATAAATAGTAGAGATAACGTAAGCTAATATTAAATAATGGCATCCATATGGTCAGTTCAGTGATGAATATTCATCAGGTAAACAAGCCAGCTCACAACCTAATTAAATATTTCTTTACTCAGCTTTTACCTTTCTGAAATAATAAATCATAGGGTTATTATTTGCTACCCCATTACAACCTCATATTAAAAGAGTATTTATGATACTTCAGATGAAATATAATGTTTATTTCCCATTGACAGAATTTTTTACCTAAAAATCCATAGTATTAAAAAATGGAACTAAATGACTATTTAATCTATAAAGAAAACTGTTTTTTGAAACTTTTTGCACTGGATTCTCAGAACCAGTCGTTTGCGTTTCTTTATTTTATTGACTGTTTGACTCTTTTCCACAGAAATGTTTGTACATTTAATTGCATAGATCTTCAACACAACTACTTTTTTCTTATGTATCAAGGATATCAATGCAAGCTCTTGTATCTCTGAGACGCCTTTTTAAGGCTTGTGTTGTTCTTGTATTCTCTGTTTCCTCCATCTTTTCCGTTCTTGATCCTAGGTCCTCTTACAAAGAAACAGAATGATGATTTAGGTGATAATGACGGTGCAGAGGATGAAGGTATTTTTTTGAAGCCAAACTGATATGCATGACAAGGAAACCCTCCAATTTTTTTCTTCTTTTTTTCTTAAATTTCTTGTCCTTTTTTCGCAAGTGGAGATGTTTTTTTTTTTTTTTTTTTACTTCCTAGTGTTTTTGCTGGATGTGTTTTGTCTTTTTTGCTTGATGTTCTACGAGTATGTCACATGTCTCCCGTCATTCCAGACATGTAATTGTTAACCTTCCATAGGTTTTGGCTTGAATTTTCTTTTTTTTTCTTTAATGTTCTTTTAATTTTTTCATGTTGCATCCCACTGAAAAAAAAGAAAAAAGAAAACTAATAACCATAATACAAAATCTTGACACCTTTTTTTGCATGATTTTTTTAACCTTCTTGTGTTTTGAGATTCAATCAAACATTAGGAATATGAAAATACAGCATCATTGGGGTTGCTGAAAACTCTTTACATTTCCTATGCAACATGTTCCTGGAATTTATAAAAGTACTAAATGGATAGACATTTATAGCATTAAGAGCTACACTTAAAGATCTTTTGCCCACAACAAATCATTATTTTTAGAGTATGTATATGTATATACAGCATTTTTAAAATGACTGAAATACTGTTTTGAGCCATGCTCTTATAAAGCCCGTGATCAGGTACCTCGAAGTCCTGAATCCTGAAGTGTTTTATTCCTCTTATACCACAGCGATTTGCAAAGAATTATTTTTTTAAAAAAAATTGTTAGTGAACAATACATCACACTTTTTAATTGTTTGTAGTGGAATTAAGAATTCGTTTTTGTTTTTTTTTCATTTACATTATAGCAGCTATAAATAGTGATTAACTCACCAGCTCTTTTTCTCTGAGACAGAAACGCAGCTTGTCATGATACCAAGAAAACCAGGTCAGGAAACATACTGACTGTTACAAAACACCCAAGACGTTTATAAAGATGTTATATAAACGTCTTCTTACAGAAGTCTTCGCCACATCCATTATTATAAGCTTTTCCTTGTTAAATAACAACACACCTTTAAAAAAATGCACTTATTGTCCTTAGATTATGTGCAGCGTCTGTTGTAGAAGTCCATATGAGCGAGCTGGAGCTACTGTCAGAGCTGCTGTTTAATCAGCACCTTCTGATTTGAGAATTCAGCTGTGTTGTGGTATTAAAAAAAAAATAAATAAAATTAAGTCCTTGTTAATGTTGGACCACAAAGTTAACCAAGGCCATATTTTGTATAGTCAAGTAAAATAAGCACCAATTAGCACCAGCTAAAACCAGGAAAAAGCTGTCTTTGATCCACACATCATAAGATTAGAGTGGCACAAATATACAGTGAGAATCCCGCCAAGCATCTCCTATTAACTCCATCAAAAATTCAGAGCTCACAAAATAATCCTCTTAAGCCTGGGAGACAATATGCTGGGCCAAGAGCAGTCCTTGAACTTATTGGGATATGTTTTCAGTATGGTTCCTGGGCCTGCGGTTGAAAACAGCAAAGGCTGCTCTCAGGATGGCCCACACTTCCAGTTCCTCAGAGGCATTCACTGCTCCCTGGTTCCTCTTTGTATTGGATTGGCATTCCATGTTCTATCAAGGCATAACGGTGACTCAGATATCAGGTATAATCTTCTTGATTTGACCTTGTGTGTGTGAATAATATAGATTTATTTCAACATACACTCCTCTCTGGACCACTTCCTCCTACTGGACCTTTCTAACCCGGCATCCTGAAGACAGTAACGTTTTGAGAGAATGGGGATGGCCTGGATCACTCACTTAAAGGAATTATTCCGGATCAAAAGCAAGCTTTTGATCATCCAAAGTAATGCAACACTTTAAAAAGAAGCCTCTTCTAATTGGCAGACTAAAAACATCAAGTGCTCTTTTTGATATGAAAGCACCATAGTGTGAAAGCTATACTGAACAACTGCCATAGTAGGACAGAGAAGGATCATTCTCCAAGGTCAGTAGTATAATGTTACACTTTGAAGAGTAACTAAAGTACTAAATAAAACAAAAAAGCAAAACAAAACACAAATGGTTCTTTAATTATTGTTTCAAAATCCAGGCTGGAGAAATGAAAAACAAGTAATTGTTTTTATTCTCAGAATTTTTCCTTTTCTGTAAATCAAAAAATGAAATCATGAACGGACTTAAGAAGGTTGTCGTTGATAGGGCGGTATATAAAAGCAAATGAATCTGCCTGTGACTCTATAGATACGGATTTGGAGTTGTATTCCGCAGTGATTATAGACATGGTGAGAAGAGGATTGTCCTCCACAACCCCCCCCCCCAGCCTGCATGCTGCAGAACCAAGTCCAGTGATTAGAGTCCGACCTGATCCAGCTCCTCCCACCTGGGCATAGTTGAACTTCTAAGTATATCTAACTGCTGGAAAAACAAAAGACATTTCCTCAAGGACCATTAAGAGATTTTGTGATAAAAAGGCCTTAAATTGACACTGCAATGCACATTTGTGGAGATAGTTTTTGGAGGACAATCTTCTTCTCGCCACATCTATAATCATAACTAAAAGCTAGAGTCATATAGATATATTGGCTGGCCTTGTCCTAATGCCTTATGGCCCCATCAGAGACAACTGCGGTTTTCAGGAAAAAAAAATCTTTTTCTGTTTTATTCCTTTCACACAGCTGATTGGTATAGTGTTTAACTGCCGGTTGTATGGCAACAGGGGAATCACTGGGTGTGCCTCTTTTGGAAATTAAAACTGAATGACCAAAAGGTACACGGACCCCACTTGTTTATTTTACTTTTGTTTTTCTTGGCACAGGTTAAACCTAGAAATTAATTCATTTTTTCATAAAATTATTTTTTTAAAACGTCATCCTAATTTTCCACCACCTTCTTGCTATTTTTAAAAAGCATATAGTGATCCATATTAGCAGTACATCAGGCACAAACAGACATCTATAATCTATACTCTCTTTCTAGCTACTAGCTACCCAGTAATTGCTGCTACACATCCAGGTCATTCAAGATCATACATTAATGTTAGCCCCAAAATTAATCGGAAATGGTGAGAAACAAACAAAGGAGAAACGTGGGAGCTTTTGTAATATTTAGTGGCCGTACGGGCCACGAAAGCATTATAATGGGGGCAGTCGTGGCCTAATGGTCTGAGAGTCGGACTTGTAACCCGAAGGTGAACCCGAAGGTCATGGGGAGGGGATTGTAGGTGGGGGGAGTGAATGACCAGCGCTCTCTGCCACCCTCAATNTTGGATGGGTTAAATGCAGAGCACAAATTCTGAGTATGGGTCACCATACTTGGCCACAAAGTCACTTCACTTCACTTAAAACTGATTTAAACATCTTGTTTGCATACAGGTTTGTTTTTATGGCAAATGAACGCAATACCGCTTTTATGTTGTTGTTTTTTTGACCATTTTTCCAGCCTGTACCTTCATCACAAAGCATATTTTAGAAAGTAAGCACTCTAATTTGTGCTGTTTTAATTTTTTACAATTCCAGTGACAAAAAGTACACAGCACTTCAGCAGATGCATACACTTTATAACTAAGCTAGTTTATGTGAACAGTTGTAGGGACCTTGGCAAAACTATGCTGCTTTTTTGCCCAGTATCCTACTCACGGTGAGGAATTAATTGAATAACTCAAAAGCAGGTAGATCCAGAAAAAAATACATAAGGTAGTGCAGCAAGGATGCAGGAGCTGAACTGAACTCAAAAGAAAAAAAAGAAATAGAATGAAGAAAAGGAAATTGTGAATTGGGACTAACTAAGAGCCCCTTGTCTCTAGACCTAGAGAAAATATTTTTTGGGAAAATAATTGCTTTTTTCATTTGTTCTCTACTTTGTTACGGGACCTCCCAGAGGAGTGTCCCTGAATGCCCAACTTCAATCAATTATCAGAGATTTATGTGGATACATAGCAGCCGTGGTGTAATAGCTGTCTCCTCCTTACAAGATGAAAGCTATTGCAAACACCGTTCTCATTTTGAAATTACTTCCCACGTGGACTGAAACCATTCACCCAAAGTGGATCACTGGGCCCAAGCACCAGTGATGCATTAATAATTTTAAAAACGCAACAAAACAGTTAAAAAACAGTTGTAATAAGTTGGGAAATGCTACAAATTCAGTATATAGTAATTTAGAACAACAAGCCTTTTTTTCTCTGTTCTCTGTTATATGAATGTGTCAGGTGTATCAGCGGTCAACTCACTCACTCTATCCAGAAATTAAAATAGCAATTTAAATTTACAGTAGTGGCTACTGATGAGAGAAAATAGAAAATATAGCAGGAATGGGCAAAAGACCATTAAAAAAAAAAAAGATTTTTATCTAGTCACAAGAAACATAACATGTTGCCTAGGAAATGAAGGATCTAATATCTAAAGCTGAATATATCATAGCCCATTAAATAGTAAAGCCAAATGTGGCAAATTGGACCTAAAGGAAAAGCCAGCCTCAATTCTGATTGCATTTTCAGCTGACAGTTGGAATTTGACGTTTAATTATTTCCTCCTTCACTCTCCTTCCAGATATCCGTGAGAGTGGAAGTCCCAAGCCAGTGATGGTTTTCATCCATGGCGGATCTTATATGGAAGGCACAGGAAATATGTTTGATGGCAGCATCTTGGCCAGTTATGGCAATGTCATTGTCATAACCCTGAACTACCGGCTTGGTGTGCTAGGTAAGTGTTAGCTGTTTTTTTTAAAGCACCTTTGCAACACATCAGATGAACACAGACAAGGTTGCTTCAGACTAAAATGTGTAGGCCTGACCCTTCAGCAAATGATTCTGTCATGTCTTATTGCCAGTATATCATATTCTCCTGTGAGAGCGAATTCAGCCTCCTGTAGGAAGTAGTGCACTCTTTAGCATAAAGTCATAGTGCCACTAGTAGCATCTGTTCAACAGCAGTATTCGTCTGTCACGTGAACAGCAGTATGGGTCGGTAAATCCAGAGTGCTTTATGAGCACTACTTCAGACAAGGCCATAAACTGACTTATTCATGTGAGCTCTACCTGGATAGTTTGGTCATTAACAGTGGAGGGAAAACAGAGCAGCCTCGAGCAAATCATGATCATTTATAAGCTTTGGTTTGCTCCCAACAAAAAAAAAAGAAATCACGGGAACTCCAATGCTGTTCTAGAAGGGTTGCTGTGCAAGGATTCCGCACCACCTGGAATGAATTGAGTGCCCAGGTAAGTGCAAAGTTGAAATGATATTACACAATATTCTGCTGCTTGATTTCCACTAAACGAGGTGCTAGATAGGAAAGGAATATAACTTAAAGTCCAATTTTGGTGAGTGGTGATATGTGGGAAAGAAAAAAATGTGTTCGTGTATATATGTGACAGCCTGGGGCCGCCCTTTATATTGCTCATTTTGACATCAACTAAACTGTCCATATTTCCTTCTCTTTTTTCCCCCTTATTTTGCACGTCTGGTTAACATAAACATAACAGATTAAACATTTAAAAGACGTTTTGTCGACAGCTACATTTATAACCTAATCTACTTATAGAAAAACAACATTACTATCAAATTTGAAAGAACTGTAAATTTAGAATGGGAATGGACTTTGATTATCAGCATCATGCACCGCAGTCTCTCGCAGTATAAGTCAGTCACAGCATTTAAACATGAGCCTAACCGCTAGTTAATTCAGTCAGCTCAGTTCAGTTGGCTAAATTTCTCAGTATTAATGTTTTTTATTAGGTCATATAAACATTTGTCCTAGATGACTTCACTGTCATCTATACAAAGTGTGTAGGTGCTCTTCTCTGTTTGGCTGTGACTGCACAGGAGCATCGCTGACATTTTAACAGATTGAAGAGACTGATTACAAACTGATTTGAATATGTTGATGTCTGTTTCGCTATGGCAAGAATCTAAACAACTTGATTAAATCTTGACATTCTCTGTGTGAAGATATCACACTCAGCTAGAAGGGTTTAACTTGGCTATCAAAGCAGACTGACTGTTTTTACCATTGCATTTGTGATCTTTGAGATAGCTAAGGCTAGGTTAGAAAATTATAAAAATAAAAGCATGTATTTACAAAATATATTTACCAAAATGATGCCAAACTATATTATTGGCAGAAAAAAATGTTGGGTTTTTTTTGGATGTTTTCCAGAACTCAGCCACAGACGGGTTTTCCCAGACCACCCCACATATGTGAATGTGTAGTACCATGTTTTATTAATAATAGTAACCTTATGTTCTGTTTTATTGAGAATTAGGAACACTTAATACACTGTAGCACAAACTGCTGTCTATACAGTATCATTATGAGTATTGTTGTTGATTTATAGAGTATTGTTGTTGATTTATATCTGTCATGCAATTCTATACAAACTGTTCTCTTTTTTTGGCCTTAGCTCTGCTTGGACCGATTTCACGGATCAGTGAAATTGATTATCCATATGCTTTTAGTCACACATCTTCTGGACGCAGTCTTTAAATCAAAGTGCCAATTTGTGAAACACAGCACTGTACAGCCCTGGAGAACAATTAAGCTGCCAAACAAAATGAACTTATGATGTGATCACCCACCACTGAACACTCTCATGGAGATCTCTTTTCACAGATCATCTTGGACTTGTTTTAGTAAATTCCAGGCCAGTATTCCCAAGCTGCTTTATAGTAAGGCGAAAGACCCACATGCTGGAACATCTGCTGGGGTGTACATCTATCTCCATGCAAAACATAGAGCCTTTATTAACACCTGATGGTGGATAGAGAACAATGGCTTTTTTGTGCCGAGATGACAAATGTGGTTATAGCCAAGGTGCTAACTCTGTGTGAACAGTGGTGGTTTGACTGCTTGCATTCAGCAAAGGAGCATGTGTCGTGCCAGTGTGTTGGAGTGAGTCATACAATGCAAATGTAGCCACGGCAGGTTTAATTGTGTCTACAGTGTGATGGCTTGCAGGCGCGTTAGGCCCTTTGTTTACCAGCTTTTCAAATTTTCACCAGTGGCTTTTGTTCTGTCTGAAGTAATTGGTTTTGGTGTTTTCGTTCTTTGTAATGCCCTGTGTTGTGATTTATTTTCATGCTTATTAATTTCTTCTTCATCAAAACAAATACACCAGATACTTGGTTTCATTAGTCTTTTTCTTGTGCTCTTTTTCTCTTTTGCATTCTGTACACTTTCTTGCATATTAAGTTTGGGTTTGCTCTGGGGTCTTTAAATAACCATGTCAGATGTCTGGCTGCAACACGTGGCGTTTATTAGGCACAATCCAAAAACCATAGCCAACCTTAGCCAATCCAAAAACCATAGTTGCCCGTGGCACAGGTCAATGAAGAGGTAGGCAACAATTGCATGGGATAATCCGTGAACAAAGTCAAAAACTGGGCATGAGTTTAAAAACATAAAAACAAACAAACAAAAAAACAGACTTGCAAAGAAACAGGATTAAAAAATGCATGAAGACTTCACAAGAAGACATGAAAACAATGGGGTATAACCAGGCAGACGAATTAACTACTGAACACGGAAAAGGTGCACACATTTGGGGAACAAACCAATGATAAGCCAGGGGTGGAAGCTGGACTGAAATCAAAACAAAGGCGTACAGTCATAACAAACAAATGCACATGACATGAACACAAAACAATATGACACAAGCAGCAGTTGTTGGACTGAGAAATATGTTTCATGCTAAGAGGGCACATTCATGATGCTAGCCCTATTCTGAAATCATTCATACAATCATACTTCCTTTCTGTGTTTATTAATCTTTTGGCTCCATCTCGGATATCGCTGTTGTAATTTTCTTTCTCCTTAGCTGTTTCAAGGTCACATACTTTGAGATAATATAGTGAGCATAGTCAAATAACATTGCATGGATGATGAGCTGTGCTTTGTTGATAAGATTTGCAGATGTAATGTAATCTGTGTCCTAACTATCACCGCTACCCAGAATGCTTTAATTGCCTGTATGTAGCACTCTAGATAAGGCGTGGCTGACTTTATCTGAAATAACAGTTTGATGTCATGTCTGCTAGCCTTTTTGGGGAAGGTCAAAAGAGACGAATGCTAGAGACGCGGCCATCTGCCTCCAGACAGCCAGTGTCTTATGTGTCCATCTTGGCCTACTCTTCTTCCTCTCCAGCCTCTTACTTTCTATTAAATACCCTACCAATCTTGCTGTCTTTCCTTTAGATTGTCGAATATATAAAATTTTGGATAAGATCAGGCTGTATTCTTTGATTTCAAAATTGCCATAAATGGCTAAACCTGGCAGGCAAGTCGAAGTGTCAGAGTAAACGCCATCGTGTCAAACATGAACGGTGACATTTCAAGGTCTTGCTCATCTCTGAGGAGTCAGATGATCGTGGCTGTCTCTCCATGACATTATTTAGAAGATGTGGTTTTATTTACTATACTAGGACCCTGGCTGCGAAATTACAGCCAAAGCTGTGTTTCACATGTAGCTTCTGTAATTTACGGCCCAGAGCCTGCAGGAGTTATCTCCGTGCTTGGGGCTTCCTGTCACGCTGGCCACCCTCATTCCTGGCCCCAATGCTGCATTCATTTTGCTTGCTGACAGCAGCTGCTGCGAGGGGACAGGTAGGGGGTATCAACAGATGGATGAAGCCACATTGAGGCATTCGTCTCTGCCATGGATTTCGGCATTAGTCCTGCCCCTCTCCTGGGCAACTTGGTGGAGAACAACTGCTGTTGTGGATGAACTAGGTGCTTACCAGGATTAACATGGCGATGTTGCTTCTGCCTAGAGAAAACATATGGATATGTTTAACACCTAAGAGATGAGGTGCCCCAGTGTGGCGCAAGAGGGACTTGTTGCAAAAGTTGTGAGGATCGTACATGTCTCCACTACTGTGTCTTGATTTTTAGTGACATTGCTATGAAATTTGGACCTGCTGTATTTCTTGTCTGGAATCGTTTAAAATGAGCCCCAAATATGAGTTCATTATTCGGAATGATTGACATGAACAGATGATGTTTTCAAGGGGGGCATGCTTTTGGTGCTTTTTTTCCCCACAGGACTTCAGGTTGAGACTAGAAGTTTGTATCAGGTGAGGTTTTTACTTTCATTTGGGCATGAACAAGTTCAGTATACTTCAGAGGCTCGTGGGACAAAGAAATACCTTGTTTAGTAACTGTTTTGTTACGAAGAAAAAATAATGACTGCAAATGGAATGACAAGAGTCTTGTGCATATGTCTAGTTGAGACCAGTTATGAGCTTGGGTGATGTAGCTGGGTTCAAGGAACTGTCAGAGCCAGAATTTGCAGACCATGCTAATGCTGGCATTTCTACCATTGTTGTTTTCAGTGTTTTCCAAAAAAAAAAAAAAAAAAAAAAAAACCTTTCTAGTTTAGACCATGTCCATTTTGGGTTTATATCTGAATGCAGATACAGATGTGTTACACTGCTAACAAATCCCATGTCATTGTCATCTCCTGTGGCCTGATGCACAGTGGTTGCTCCTACTGATGTATCACCACATGTCAGCTTGTTGTTCCTTTAACTCCTGCAACATTTTAGAGGTCAAAGACACCTCCCACTGGGAACAAGATGCTCACTGCCATGGTCAGTCAGCACTTTTAGCTCCATGCCCTCTTTTGGCAGATGGCAATGTGGATGAAGGAGCTATGACATTTAATTTGCTGTAATCATACACTGATATTCTCATTATATGAAATAGACACGGACAGCGATATTGTTGTGGTAGCATGAGGCATGAAGCATAAGCCTAAAACAAGGTTCCTTAGGGTTGTGTCATTCCGTGTCCTGTTCTCTCTGTAAGTAAAATCTAACTAAAATAAGCATTTAATACAGTGAGGGGATTACACTCTGTCCAGAGTTCCTGGATTTGTGCCTATAGCTAGAACATATCCTTTCTCATTAAGGTGAACTCAGTCAAGGGGATAGAAAGTTCACACTGTAATGGGAATAAATTTCAGCTTTAGAAGTTTTGTGTGATTTTCGAACACTGGATTAGCAATGACTGAGCTTACCAGAATTATCAAAATTTTAACCCTGTTGACAGTCAAGAAAAAGATGTAAATCACCTCCATCTCACTTGAGACCATTACCGTAAGTTTAACATTACAAATTTCCCCTTGGGGATCAATAAAGTCCATCCATCCATCCATCCATCCATCCATCCATCCATCTGTCCATATATCCATCTATCAATGCATCCATCTATCTATTTCTGTTTCTATATAGATTATTTGCCATTCTACATGCTGTGTATATCTGATATACTATATCTTTACAAATTTCTACACTAAATACTTCTACACTTAAAAAAAAAACTTTGTGCAGGACTCCAGTGAATGCCTTTTTTAAAATTCAGATATAATATTGTATCCTTTTTGCATGAAAAGGTTAAAGAAATTTTGGTACTTGTAATCTGCCTCAATCCATCAACTTTATTTTTTTAATTAATCTGTTGCTGAAGATATCATACAGTAATACACTGTCCAAAAATGCAGTTAATCATGACTTAGTCTCTGGCTTTGCAGATAAAGATTCCTAACTGTTGTAATTTATTTTAGGTTGCTTTGCCATAGAAACTTGTGTTCACTCCAGCTTTTCAACGTTGTAGGGAAATTTGAATTGCATTAATTTATACGATGAAAAGAATCCCTTAAAGTCCAGTCTTATTATTCAGTTAATATTAACACTTATGATTTAATAATTACTATACATCATTAAAAATATCAGAGTCATATCAGATTNTTAAGGTATGCCCCTGTCAGCCACTTTAATAGAGACTCCTGCACATTCATGGAACTATTCAATCATGCAGATACAGCTCAAGAGCTTAGGTTAATGTTCACAGCAAACATCAGAATGAAGAAAAGAATGTGACCTCAGTGGCATCTTTTTTGGTGCCCGACTGGCTGGTTTGGGAGGAATTTGAGATGTTCTGAAATTAGACAGTTGAAGATTGGAAAAAACATTCTCATATTTTTCCAATTTTCAACTGTTCAGTTTCAGTGAGCCTGTACCCAGTGTAGCCTCTGATTCCTGTTCTTGGCTGGCAGGAGTGGAACCCAGTGTGCCCTTCTGCCTCAAGGTTCAGCATGTTGTGCTTTCTGAGATGCTTTTTTGCTCACCATGGCTGTAAATAGTTGTTATGAATTACCATAGCCTTCCTGTCAGCTCGAACCAGCCACTCTCCTCTGACTTCTCCCATCAACAAGGCATTTCCATCCATGGAACTGCTGTTCACTGGATGTTTTTTGTGTCTTTGTTTTTTGTTTAAACTGCTACCACATGATTGGATGATTGCATGAATGAGCAGGTGTACAGGTGTTCCTATTAAAGTGACAAGTCTTGACATAAATAGAGTATTATACCAGCCATTTGGCTGGTGTAGACATATGGATGAGTCTCATGCTCTGAATGCGCTGTAGTACTGAGGACACGTTTTGATTTGCATCTTGAAATTATAGCCCCATCATATTGCATCCCAGTGAATTCAATTACATGAATCATCATTAATAGGAACATTTAATCATTGATAATAATCACTCCAATTATAACTAATTTTCTGTCTCTCAAATTGCATAGTGAAGTGCCACTATGGAGCAGGGATATCATCATCTGTCATCATTCTTTATTTCCTATTTCCTTTCTTCTCCTCCTTCTTTTTTCTTTCCCTGTCCAAACGCCTGTCAGTCACAGAGACTCCTGGACTATGGTGAAGGATTAAATTTCCTCTGAAAGATGATTGTTGGTTGCGCCTGTCCATGCAACATAATGGGTGCCAATTTGCATGCTATCTGCTGCTATGAAGGTTAGTAAGTACCACTGCCAGTATGGTAGTTTGTGGTTTACTAACAGTGAAGCTGGAAAGATGTACAGCTTGTTCATTGCGGGTCAATCATATGTTCCTCATGCTGGATATAAGCACTTGACATCAATATGGCAATGACTGTTACTGAGGGATCTCAAAAACCTTATTCTCTCAGATCAGCTGCTTGGGTGTGTTATATGCATGGGTGTGTGTGGGGTTTGCTGGGGCATGGAATGGATGCCTGATGCTTTGAAAAACAGGGTAGTGTGATCAAGAAATATCTGTCCAGAACTGCAAGAGGAGAGCGATAGACAGCTGTACACTTGGCTTTGCAGGTCTACAACTGGCTCATAAAGAACAATAGCAGTGAGGGGTACAGTCATGAGATGAGGATTTCAAACTCAATAAAAAGCAAAAGTTTCTTGAAAAACTCCACATAGGCATATATCTAGACCATGACATCAGATAAAAGTGTTGCTTATGGATTGCTGAATCTCCTAATTTTCACTCATTCAGATTCTTTACCAACATAAGGAGGTTTTTATTTTGTAGGAAAATAATCAGTGTGAAGCGGCTTCACATGAAGCAGGGTTACTGTGTCAGTATTTGAGAGCACTTAGAATTTTTAAAAAATTTATTAAGGAATGAGTTCTTATCAGTCTATAGTTACATTTAATGTTGTGGAATGTCTGTGAGACAAGTTAGTCCCTGTTATCAGTTTGCAGCTATAAATAGTCATTCTCTCACTGGCCTCTCTCTTTTTTTTTGTCTCTCTTGACGTCAATAAATCAAAAAAATAAATAAAAAAACTGCAGCTTGCATGTTACCAAGAAACCAGAGAGCAGAAACTGCTGTGGAGAAAAAGTACTGACACCAGAGCCTCTTTCCAAAAATGTTAAATTGATGTCTCCTTACAGAAAACTTCACCGTATCATAGGTTATCTATTTTTGTTTGTTAAATAACAATACATTTGAAACCATCAAGTATTAGAGTGAGAGTGTTAATAATACCTGTGATTTTATATGCAGCTGGAACTACTGTCAGAGATGCTGCTATAGAAAAATCAATGAATCAACACTTTCTAACCAATCAGATAAAAAAAAAATCAAGAGTGCTGTGGTCTAATATTGACACGATAGGCAGATTGTCTGCAGTGCCATTTGGTGGAAGTGTTACTCATTCGAGTATCAGCCATAATGAGATGCGTCTCCAGCAGCCCGAGAACAGACCTCTAAGCAGAAGGTAAAGGAGTTTGAGGTTTACAAAGGGGGACAGTCTGTTAGGAGAGTATCACATCTGAGAGCTTGGAGACCATGCAGTCCTGGTGCAATCGTCTGTGGCAGAAACGAGTGAATGGGGATAGAAGCTCTTGGCTGTGAGGACATCATCCCCTGCCAATGGACAGATGTTGAGATCCTCTGCAGATTTCCACAAAATCCTCATAGGCATGCTTCCAACACTCATTGGACAAGCTGGCTGATCTGCTTCCACCCAGCAATGCCACACGATCTCACCCACAACCCAGGAAATCGACCCTCTACACAGAAGGAAGGCTGCCATTTTATGGTTTACTGGTTTGCTTTGGCAGTCTTTTATAAATGCTTAATTGCACCAGATGAAAAACATTAACTCAGTGAATGTTGTTTGTTTTTTGCAAGGTTGAACTGCATAAAGAGATTAATGGAACGGAATGAGCGTTAAGAATTGGAAATCAGGCCTCGAGATGTGAGGCACTGGTTGAAGGTCTGGGTTTATGATGTCATAAAATTGCTGAAATGGGTTGTTATCAGGAACACCACAAGCTTGCTTTATTTCTGGGTTCTTGGAAGTGCTGCAGCTGGGCACTTTATTGTAGGATATTGTTAAAATTGTGTTAGGCAATATTAATTTACTGTCCCTTACTTGCTTTCACATTAATCATCAGCTGGATGGTTTGCAGAAAGGCTCAGAAGGATTTAATAGATTCAGATTTGTACGGAGTGTTTTTAAGATGTCACGTCCTTTCTTCCTTCCTTCCTTTCTTCCTCCTACCGTCTTCTCTCCTCCTTTCTTTCCTCTCTTCCTCCTCCTGTCTTCCTTTCACTCCTCCTGTCCTTACTTTGTTTCTTTCTTGGTGTGAATTTTGGCTCTGACAGTTCCTCAACCTCTGTTACATTACATTAAACAAATTTAATTGGTTCTATTTCCCAAAATATAAACAAACTTGTGGGCAGTTACTAAGTATGCTGTAAATGCATTAATAAGCATGGTCTTTGTTAGTCGGCTCTTTTGTTGGATCCTGTGGGATCCTAGTCCCAATGCACAACTCTTAGTCACAAGCTATGAACCTTTATAATCAACCCCCTATTCATATCTGTGTATGTATCTCATACACTCACACACTCATTTACCTCCCTAATATAGATTAACCTAAGCTAAACTTCAAACAGGGGACCCTGGAGCTGTGAGACAGAAATGCTACGTGCTGGCCTTGCACTGAATGAATGAATGAATTTGCACTCCATTTTTCCTGGTGATACACTCGTACTGTTTGACCATCTCATACTCAGGGGAAAGTCTCAGTAGGAGTATCTGTTAATTGGGTGGACTGCACTCTTTCCACCTGCAGTCCACCCAATTAACAGACATTGCAAACATGTCGAACACATTCACTGCCATTTTACAGTTCCATCACCTAACATGTCATTATGCATTCTGATTGAAACAATTCTGACACTGTCTGAGATACAGTCGATGTTGGTTTTTATTATGCAGTTGCTTCAAACGGTTACATTTCATTCCATTTCTCCACATGCCCAAACTGCGCAGGAAATAATAATGATCGTCACCCACATTGATCATTTAGTTATTGAAAAATGAGTTGTATTGAGAAACACGTTGTAATAACCAGACTCGTTTTATAAAGCACTGGCACTCAATGTGTAGGAATTTCTCAATGACTGGCAGCTGTCCCTGCCCTCGGAATGGTGGAGTGAAAGAGTGTGGCATCCATGATTGCTACATTTTATAGCTGTATTAATGTGAGTGAGCTGTATTAATCACATTAACCATATTACATGCAGCTTTACCATATATATGCACTTAATGTCATGTGGCAAATCTACCACTGGAAATTGCTGGCAAGTAAATTGTTCTTTTTATGCACGTGGCTTGTAAATCACACGATTTATTCACCAGATTGACTCCACACCGAGTCTGTGTGTGTCAGTGCACCGTAATGTCTGTCAGTTTAAGTCCTCCCTTTCTGCGGGAAATGGAACTGACAGGCTAGATGGGGGCTCTCTAATGGTTACCACTGGTGTGGTACTATTTTCAGAGACAACACTTTTCATGGTGTGAAAGTGGCGACAGGGACAGCTGTCTGGACACAGAGCTAGCTAGCTCACACCTGCTTGCCGATTCAAGTGCACAGGGCATCTTGATGATGAACAGCCATCTTATATATACACTATATGGTCAAAAGTTCATGAACACCTGACCATCATACCCATATGTACTTTTTGAACATTTCATTTTTTGCTCTTATAATAACCTCCACTCTTCTAGGTAGTCTTTCCACTAGATTTTGGAGCCGTGGGGATTTGTGCTCATTTAGACACAATAATTAGCATGTTGGGTGAGAAGGCCTGGGTGCGTAATCAGTGTTCCAGTTCATCCTAAAGGTGTTCTGTGGGGTTGAGGTCAGGGCTCTGTTCAGGCCACACAAGCTCTTTCACATCAGCCATGGCAAACCGTGTCTTCATGGAGCTGGAACAGGTTTGCACTCAGCCCGTTAGTTCCAATGAATGGAAATTGTACAGCATACAAAGTCATC
The DNA here is from genome assembly GCA_037577455.1 of Pangasius macronema. Classification (NCBI taxonomy): domain Eukaryota; kingdom Metazoa; phylum Chordata; class Actinopteri; order Siluriformes; family Pangasiidae; genus Pangasius; species Pangasius macronema. The sequence continues at coordinate 17,026,713 of CM074955.1, forward strand.
CTATAAAGTGTACAAAGTTATCCTATAAAGCGTACAAAGTCATCCTATACAATTTTGTGCTTCCATCGTTGTGCCAGTAGTTTAGGAAAGAACCAGATATGGATGTTATAGTCAGGTATATAGTGTATGAATGTAATTATATCTTTAAAAATGATTTAAGGCATATAATAGGACCACACTTGTACCTTAAATTTGTTTTAGAGTACTTATACAGGTGAAAGATAGAAAAGATACCTTTGCTGGCACGCCAGTGATAAGGAAAGGTACAGTTTAGTAGGATTTTTTCCTGAGAGCGCAGACAAAAGTGGTTTATAGACCACAAACACGGAGCATAGTGGGTTTATTTTTTAATGACTTGTTGATGTACAGGAGGAATTCCTTCCCAGTTAACCAAATTATATCTCAAGGACATATGATGTAATTAATAAACCTGTTGACTTGGAAATATAAGCTGTATATGTGGAATTGAAGCATTACTGTAATTCATTGTCATTAGGTAAATTCGTCAGAGAGAGTGCAAGCAGAGCATAGTGAGCTGACTTTCTATTGGTCTTTTTTTTTTTTTCTTTTTTCCAACGAGCAGAAATCATACTCCCAGATGAAGAGGCAGTGTGGTATCAATCGGGGAATGCGGTGTAGCCATGCAATCATCGTCCTCCCATTTCATCAGTCAGCCTCTCTTGGTTTATGTATTTTTTTATGTAATTTTCCCTATTCAGATTTAACACTGAAAAATTGTTTTCATTAGGATCTGACAATAACTGGGATATTTAAACAGATGACTGGGTTTCAATTTCATCCCCTTGTCACTGAATGAGCATTTTAGGCCTGTGCCTAAGAGAGAAGCAGCACGATGAAGAATGTATTGCTTTTCTTTTGGAGATTTATGTTAAACGCAGAGCATGGCTGGTGCTTATAATGCGAATAAAGATTCATTTTTATATAGTATAAAAATCCTGAAAGCTTTATTATGTAAAATAATGTAGACTCCTGTGTAATTTTCAAATGTAAACAAAGTATGTTTTTAATGTGCATTGTGAGTAAAGAAAAGTATTTCGCAAGAGAGGAGCTGTTACAGTATAATATTGTTGAGTTTTATGGTGGAAAGTGGGCCACATTACTACTACTTTGATTTTAAAAGCCTACGATTGTAATGAAGCAAGGCAACAGTCATAAAATCATTAACTCCAGTTAGAATTGATAATAAATTAATCATTATTATTTGTGTGTAAAAAAAGCTTTCATATTTTTAAACTAAAACAGGCTAGCAAGGTGATTTGCCAATAACCCTGATCCTTAAAATATTATTTTCTACATCATCATTCACAAATTAATGGTAGGCCTATCCCAGATTCTGACTGAAGCTGGTCACATATCGATTGGAGGCTATGTAATCAAACTGTATTGCAGCAGATTCAGTGGTATTGTCAAATATCAAATCGTATAAAAATGCAAAGTGCTGAGTAAACATTAGGAATTTGTTTTCACATCAATTTTAAGGCTATGTGTTCATTTTTATTATGAATTTTATTATATGCAGTGGCAGCTGGTCGAGATGTGCCTAGCTCACCCTCGTCAATGTATCACAAAATTAGTATTCATGTTTCTATGCTGACATTTCACCACACTGCACTTCTTTCATATACTATATCTTTCATATACCATGCGATTAGCTGCTCCTCCAGTGTAATTAGCAACGCAACATCTTTGCTGTGTTATATATGAGGGCAAGTTATTGGTCACGTCACCTGGGTCAAAGTTGAGTTTGAGTGAGCTTGAAGTGCTAGCAGCAAGGCGTCAAATCCAAGCTCTCTCCATAAGGCAACGATTGTGTTGCGGCAATATGGTTTTCAAATCCTGGGGGCATTTCATTCTGTGCAATCACCTGAGAGTGACATGAATCTGGATTCTGGGCTAGAAAGAAATCAGGCCTTCATACCACTCTGTATATTTTTCTTACAACCATTGGCGGTGTTGTTGCACTTGGTTTCGTAAAAGTCCAAAACAATCAATCTTAAGTCATTGTTAGCAGCAGATTTTCTGAAATGGATGCCAGAAATGAAACTTAAAAACAAAACAATCAGACAATAGAGGGTGGGGTTTATTTTTCATTCTCTGGTTGTTGAATTGCAGAAATCAAATGCTTGTATCCTCTTTAGTAGATTCTGAATAAAACTTTTTTTTTCTACTGACAACTATGAATAAAAAACTAACAGCCCAAACACATAATCCACTTCTACTGACCCCAACACAGTGTGTCAACAGATATCTATATAGGGATACATATTATATTGTGTCTAATTTCCAGTGGTTGCAAGCAAAGAGCAGAAGTGGACTGACACGTACAGACGAGATATGGCAAGTGTCTTAATCAGCTTCCTGAATCTAATGTGATTGTTGATCACATTAAGCATGGAGGATGAGGAAATGATGAATGAACAGTGAAATAGAGGCCTGGCCTCACTGTCATACTGCAGAGAAGCTAATCAGTACCATTCTCTCTCTGCCCTCCTCATTCGAACTGTAAGAAAGCAATCTGAGGATAGCTGTGCCTCAATTATATCCAAATAGATCACATTTCACACCCATTCATTTGCGGGCAACATGGTGCATGATAAACATTGTATTTCCTCATTAATAACCAGACGTCACCCTCATTAGTCCCCTTTTGTGCATGACTAACAGGAGAGATCATTAGTCAAAACCAATATTAACAGGTACATCCAATTTTCATACCTCCCACTATATTAACAGAATGCCAGCACCAAGTGGTCATTTATCATGAGCTGGTGAGTCACGCATACACACACACACACACACACACACACACACACATGAGCAACACGCACAGAATACAAATTACTTGGACAAATACTAACACGTTTCTTATTTTCCGTTATAGGAAAATTCCACTCTGAAACACATTAAATATTTGTGATGTTCTTAGCGACTCTGGTGCTAATTTGTCTCTGGTACTTTATTTTCGGAGTTCCCATTAGAAGTTAGCAGTTGATGCCCACGCTGATGCCACAGCGGGACATTACTAGCGCAATTACAGTGGCATTTAATAGGAGAAAAAAAATCAACAATCTCAAACAGCCAGGTTTGGCTGATGGCTCACTATTTTCCATCAACATTCAGTGTCATATTAATGAAGAATTCAGCAAACACTGGACTCAAAGTTTCTGTATGCAGTGCAGCTATTTGGCACAGTTGTAGAAAGTTACAAAAAAAAAAAACTCAGCACAGCTTGTAGCGATCTGTGAAACAAGTACAGTGATGTTGACGGTGGTATCAGCATGAAAGTTGAAGATTTTGAACCTGATCTGTTTGAGCAGAGTGTAAGGTTGAGGACATGAGAGCTGCACAGATTTAAGGATTAAAGCCCTGCTGCATCAGTCTTTTTAGGTAGAGATGAAGCAAGAGCTAAGTTCCACTGCCTTTGCTATGAGTGTGTATTCGAATTGCATTATGGGTAATGTAGGAAACCATTAACCTACATGAAAATAGACCAAGAAAAAGTTGTCAGAATCTCAATAAATCTTGGACAACATTAAACATGTCAGATATAAAGATTAATATGCAAGTCATTGGCTGGGTTTTTGCATTAAGCGGTAGAGATAGAACGCCCTCCTTCTTTTCTTCTTGTCCTAAGGAGAGTGCTAGTTATGCCGTTCTCACCATCAGGGTTTCAGCCAGCCAAGAGCAAGGGCTGGATGAGTGACAGGTGAGCAGCTTGGCTTAATTCTGGAGGAATATCTCCAAAGCCTGGGTAAACAGTGTGCTGTATTAGATCCCCCAGTGTGTGGGCGCCACCGAGACAGTGCCACCCATAATCTCCTGCAAGTACAGCCCGTGGCACACTTTTAATTTAGTTTTGCCCTAGTGGCTAAGCTGTCTGCCTGCACCAAGTGGACCCTTATATTTACAGGCGGTATGCAGTAGCCTCTTTCCCAGGTTATGAGAGAAAGAAGCAGATCCACCACTCAAACTATTTTACACACACATACACACACACACACACACAACACACACACACACACACACACACACACACACACACACACACACACACACACATAGCTTAACTGTCTCTGACCTATTTTTCAACCCTGTCCACTTCACTGAAGCCCCCAATTGAGCATTAAGACTATAAAGGCAATGCACATGCAACGGTGTATTAGTCGTACCACAAGCCTTGTTCCAAAGATCTAGTGCCAATTGAATCTGAAAAAAACAAACATTTGGGCCATTGCCCCTGTAAGAGCAGTCATATATCCCTGGACAATCAGATCACATGGGCTTCATCTCATTATCCACAAATGGTAGTAAAGCAGGGCAAGCAAGTCAAGCCCTTGATTATTCAAAAATTTAATTCCAGTCTCGAAGCTTTTCCTCTTAATGATGTCTTGCATTCTGTTTTTGTCCATGATTTCTTCCCTTATCATTACTGACGTGTCATTACAGCAAGGACACCAGCGGGCACTTTAGCCTTATTTTACACTGCTTGACGTAGTGTACATTAAGAGCGGCAAGGCTTGTTTATTAGCTCTTCGGTTCAAGCAGGACCTTGAGATATTCTGATTGAACAGATACAAATACAGATTCCAATGAGAGGCTCACTATTATTTTTTTTCCTTCAGAAAGCTTGCCAGAAAGGTTCATAGGACATCTTGTTGAAAGTAGAGGTGTGCATCGGGACCAAGATCCTGCAGGATGCAACAAAAAGAGTGCGCAATGCCAAAATCACATCTGGTTGAAAGGCGAATACAAATACAGATACATACATATGGAGTATTATACAGATGCAGATCCTACAGTGCCTTTCCTGTACTTGATGAACTAATACAAATGTAACAGTAGCATAGATTGATAGCACAAAACCGATGCAGCAAGTCTGCTGCCCTTCTCTAAATCTGACTTTAGCCGAGTAAAATCTGGAGCATAGATCATTCTCGTCAGAAAGAGCACAACGTCCTTGTCATCTCCACGAATGGGCATTTCCAATTTGTCATGGAATGTTTTATGAGGAAACAGATGGTTGTCACAGGCAAATAAAAACCCTTGCCTTCGCCAGCTTTCTGTGGGTTTACAAGATGAGTTATCACTTTGGAAAAAGCTTTGAAATTTCATAATGAGATTGGTCGGTAGATTGGTAAACGAGCTTACTTTTTTGGCATCGTTCTATGAATATTGATTGAAGGTATGTTTATAAATACCTGAGCAGTTATTACCACTTATATATTAAGCATTTGTCACAATTAATGTCTAGTTGATCTGGGTGTCCTCTTGTTTTCCTGTCATTGTCTCTATACACTATACTTTGACTAGCCTTATTTCAGATCTGGCATTAAGTAACAAATTAGCTAATAATGTCAGAAGACCTTTTACCCACCCAAACCACAGATTTTTCCTGTATTAGCCATAATTGCCATGTTAATTAAGGTTATTTTTCAGTTATTATAGGTTATTATACTCCAGCATTGTTGAATTCTCCAAACTGGTCAGAAGGTGTTGGACCGTGATACTGGCAAATCACAGGTTTATGCATTATTAATGTGCTCATTCTTGTTATAATTTCTATACTAAACCTTAATCACAGGGAATTGTATGGTAGTCACTCCACATAATCGAAATATTAAACAACTTGTTTTTAATAAAGAAAAAGTATAGAATCATTGATATGGTGAAGCTTTCTATAAGGAAATATTTACAGCATCAGCAGTTTGTAACTGTTTTCTGCCACTCCAGTTAGTTGCTTTAATGTTGATGTAAATGTTGTGGGATTATAGAATCTGTCCATATCGCAGCAGCACTCCAGCAACCCACAGCAAGTGAGCTGTTCCATTGTCAGCAGGCAAGTCTAGTTAGTGTGTGTTTGACTTCCGATTTAAGATGTGGGGGGATTGAGTCTTTGTGGGATGATCGCCTGCATGGATCTCACTTTGCTTTCTGTACTCCTACTCTCATGAGGTATAATAACATGCTCATGGGTCCTGAGTTATTATAACCCCTGCTATAGTCCGTAAAATCCCTGTGCGTGCTTCAACAGTCCCTGCTCACTTCTCAGTTGATGCAGTGTTCAGGTGAAAAGACCTCCTTTCCGTCTGATGTTATCACTCATGCATTTGTATTTTTACAGGTTCGCTGGAGGTGATGGCACATTTTTAGTCAAACGTGTTATGTCAGGATGGCGAAGCCGAGGTCAGGAATAGTCAAGGTGTATCATTGGGGATGAGGCTTGTTCAATTTAATTTTTTTTTTTGTTTTTGTATAGTGCTTTTATCAATAGACATTGTCATAAAGTAGCTTTGCAGAAATCCAGATTTACCTTTATATCCTTAATGAGCAAGACAGAAGTGACAGTGGTGATGAAAAACTCTGTGAGACAACATTGAGAGGAACCAGACACAAAACCAGAATGGATAGTTGGATTATAAATCATTACTGTTCTACCAGTGGAATAATGCAAAGTCCTTCCAAGGGGATTTGGGAGGGGATTAAAAAATGCAGTACATTTTCAATATAGTCCACTATTTTACTAACCACTTGTCTAGGGTAGACAGTAGAAAATTTCACATGCACACTTACTTTCGCCTACCTTCTCCAGAGTATTCTTGACTTCTGTTTATGTTGTGAATGGGTTTTTCTTCACCAAGGAAAGTATTCTGCGATCACCCACTTTTATTGTTTTTCGTGGTCTTCTAGGCCTTTTGATGTTGTTGGGTTTACCAGTGCTTTCTTTCTTTTTAAGAATGTACCCAGCTGTTGACTTCTCGTCAGTCAATTGTCCAAATACCTTTGAGCCCCTGAAAATGGAGGTACTTTGCTTAAAATGGCTGTAATTCCTAAATGGTAAATGTCATATTTTTGTGGAACCTCTTAAAATAAAGCTTAAAATCTACACTTCGATCACATCTTGATTGTTTTATTTCAAATCCATTGTGGTGGTGTATAAAGGCAAAATCCCAAAAATTCTGTCATTGTCCAAATACTTCCGGACCTGACTGTATATTTACCTAATGACATACAGTACATTGATAAATTTTATTTCACATTAATGAACTCTGAACATTATCTATGTTTCTCATTGTTCTCTAGACAGAAGTCAAGGCCAAATCTTTCAGTCAGTAAAATCGATTCGAGCTAAGAGCGGTGGATGAAAGATTACTAATTTGAGATGAGAGGAAGGGGGCGAGGCTTTCAGGGATTGTCAGTTTACATTGGGAAAGTTCCCAAAAACTGTGCAACTGTCAGTCATTCAAGATTCATGTCAAATGACTATTCTGCAGTTTTTGGGCTGCTCTTTTGTTGGATGTTTAAGTGATAACTCATAGCAGATGTTAAAATTCTGAGCTTTTATACTAAAAATATGTAAAGTTTGACAGGTCTGCTATAAAGACAAGCAGTACTAAACATGTTTAAAGGATGTTGATATAAGCATATAGGAGTCCTAGAATAAAAACAGGAAATTGTTTATGATTACAGAAGCAGTTCTAAGGTAGAAGTCTACATTTTCCAGTGAGATTATACTTCTTGTTAATGCAGGGCCAGCACAGTAGCAGGGGACCTTTAACCGACCCACCTCCAATGCCACAAATGATTAGTTTTTTTTTATTTATTTTATTTTAGCTGTCCATGTATGAGAAAATGGTTGACTGATGTTGAATTATTTCTTTGCATCTTCAGCAGCATTGTTGTAGTTCTCAGTGAAAAATTCTACATATTGCAAGTTGTTAGAAGTCTATTTTATGGTGCATTGTTAGGAGTCACGGTGTTCACACCGCTGTGTGGAGACCCCTATTTCCAGAGTCTCTATGGGAAATATGTGAGCATTTGGACAAAGGAGTGATTTATTAGAATTTCAGAAAGCACAAGCTCATAGAATACAAAGGGAGCTTGATGGTTGCAGCAAGCATTGACCTTAGCATTCACATCCCATGCCTGCATTCCCTCCATCCACAAATGAACCCCATTACATATGGGAGTTAAGGGAGGGAAAAGTGGCCACCTCAGCTCATTCATTAGATGGATCTGGGAGGATCTTTCAGTTAACCTTTCAGCTACAGGCCTCCTCAACGGCAAATATGCGCACAAGACTTAATTGTCTATTTGTTTGGTATGCATGGCGCAAACCTCACTCTGTGTATAGATGACACGACACTTAAACCCCATTACACTGCCTCTCATCTAACTTTCAGTGCTAAGGTTATTCCCACACAATGCCTTACACAAGACCAAGAGCTGAATAAACCAGTGTTGGAAAAAAGCAGCCTTAGTTAGATTTTGATATTTTGCCCTAAAGCAGCTGGTTGCAGCATTTAAAAGATCTACGTGGGAGTATGTTGCTCTCAAAAGCAGCACTTTTTCCCCCATGCTTTTCCATTTGTTTACAATCTAGATGGTGTATGATGTTTTCCTTGGCAGAGAGTGCAGAGTCAGCTGTAGAGGTCAGTGGCATGAGCGAAGGCAGGGTTCCCAGACTGATGTGTATGGTGGTGTGGGAGGCAAGTGAACATGTTTTGCCAAATGGTCCAAGAGTTTAACCACCCACACAGAACATTTCATGACTCGGCGACTAAATGGCCGGCATGGTATATGTTACAGTTTATAAACAGAATCCGAAGTCCCACTGCTCGGTTGGGTAACAGTGATCTGATAATATTCAGGATATTGTGTTAGCTTCATGCCTGTGTTCATTTATGAGCTTGTTAAACAAACAAGCAATCAATGTAACGATAGCAGCTACATTATACACATCATGCCCACACAAGTACACAGATTACTGAATTAGAATTCGGTGAAGGATGTCCTCCATCTCCATTTTGGTCTATAAGGGTTGCTATTATGGTGGTAGATCATTGAGTGGGTGATGTACAAGAAGTCCTACGTGACAGAACCACGCTGGAAGGTGTGTATGCGTAAGCGATTCACTTTGATCTGAGTCCCCTAGCATCATATTCTGCAGTGTCTCTATGTACTGTATATCACATCGTCTCCTCTCTCTCCATTTAAGATAAAATACATTTTCCATTAGAATTAATTGATTATTGATATCTTTGCAACTATTTCTGGTACATTTTCCATGAAGGCCATATCTATACACTTTGTTATAATTGTTTATGCATTGTTACTGTAATGCATTTTGCATGTTGTCCACAACACATAACTATGTATCACCAGTGCCAAAGAACCTTAGCTCCACATAGTGCATAGTGTTCTTAAATTATTATTATTACTATTTAAAAATTTTATTAAACATCTAGTGCTCTGACTCTATATAAAACTGCAGTATCATTGTGGGCTTGATAAAACTGAGAAATAACACTATTATAACTAAAAATACAATTCTTAAGTCATTAGAATTAACTTTGTAATTGCATATGTCTGTCAAACATCTACATTCAAAATGACAGTTACATAAAATAGATACATGTTAAAAGTCTCTGCGCTTTATGAATTAATTTTTACTTGTTATTAATGTTTTCATATTACATTATACATAAAGCCTTCATAGTAAGTGTTGCCTTTTTTTTTTTTTTTGAAGACTACATAAATACTATTATTCAGGAGTTTAAGTACTTGGGATCAACAGTCCAGAGTAATGGAGAGTGTGGGAAAGAGGTAAAGAAGTGAGTGCAG
>CM074955.1:17041758-17082317 GCA_037577455.1 Pangasius macronema
TGCCCAAGGCTCATTGGTGCATGTGGGGAGTGAAGGCTAGCCCATCTGGTCTGATCTGACAGAAGAGCTACTGTAGCACAAATTGCTGAAAATGTTAATGCTGGCTGTGATAGCTAGGTGTCAGAACACAGTGTGTATTTGGCATATTGCCACAGACCGGTCAGAGAGCCCATCCTGACCCCTGTGCTCTACCAAAGGGCCTACAGTGGGCATGTGAGCATCAGAACTGGACCATGGAGCAATGGAAGAAGGTGGCCTGGTCTGATGAGCCACGTTTTCTTTTATATCATGTGGACAGCCAGGTGCGTGTGCGTCGCTTGCCTGGGGAAGAGATGGCACCAGGATGCACTACGTGAAGAAGGCAAGCCAGCGGAGGCAGTGTGATGCTCTGGGCAATGTTCCACTGAGAAATCCTGGGTCCTGGCATTCATGTGGATGTTACTTTGACACATACCACCTACCTAAACATTGCTTCATGGCACCGGAATTCTCTAATGGCAGTGACCGCATTCAGCTGGATAATGTACACTGCCACACTGCAAAAACTGTTCATGAATGGTTTGAGGAACATGACAAAGAGTTCGAGGTGATGTCGTAGCCTTTTATAGAACAAAACATAAATAAAAAATGTGACATTTCTTGCTTTCCAAAAAAAAAGAAAGAAAATCGAACGGCCAAAATCTAAAAGGTCCGAATAATTGTATGAGCAGCCATTTCTCAAAGTTGACATTTTCATCCACCTCCTGTCCTTATGTTACTCTTGCAGTTGGCATTCATCACTGTGACACTGGTATTACAGTCCTCTGTAAACACACTGAATGCAGATCAATAGCAAGGCTGCAGGCATCTGACTGCAGTTCCACACAAGAGCACAACATGAATCATGAGTCATGTCGGAGAAATGGCTGCAGGTTTGCATTCTCTTCACTGTATGCCTGGTTTATGCTTCATCACAAATGATACTTTGGTAAGAATATTGAATATTCATAGGTTTTCAGAACAAGAGGAGGATATTAGCTGTTCATCAAAGAAAGGGTGGGTAGTACACAACAGATAGTAATGTGAAAGCACATGTTTTATTGTTCGGATAATATGGCGGTGCTTTCTCTGAGATGAGCTTGCATTGACTTCAAAGAGAAAAGCGTCTCCAGTTGACCATACAAAGCACAAAATTAGGTTCAACTATTATATCGACCATTTAAAAAAAGAACAATGCTGACTCCTCACTATGGGAAATGCAGTTGTACAAACACATTCACTAATGCCTAGCACTGCTTTTTGACAAAATGACTGTTTGAGGAGAGGTGTAGAACTCCCACCAGTTTCTGCCTTTCTGCCCCACCATATATCTGAGTGTCAGACAGGAATGCTGCAAATGCTGAGGAATTTAACTCAAGTGTCGCTGCATGTTCCTGACCTCTCATATTTCCCTCAGTTACTTTGTCTTTCCTTCTCTCCATGATAGTTCTCTTCTGTTTGTTTCTAGAGACCTCTTTTCTGTTTCTTCGCTCCCTCTTGCTATATCTGTCTCCATCTCACTTAGATATAGAGGTGCTAACGTTCAAATTCCTCTGTGTAGTCTTCTCATTCTCAGGGGAAGGTTTAGCCGGGAGCGAGCCACAGGAGCTCCTGCTGCTCTTCTGTTTGGTCTCCTCATTGGTGCCTGTGTTCTGTGCCCACTTTTATAGCATTTTAGATTTTACCTATGTGTTGTGTGGTTAACCTTTACTGTTTGGATAAATTCTAAATTATTTAGCTATCCCAAGCTAGTAAAAGCACCAGTGTGCTTGCCTAGCTTGCCCTGAAACGTAATCGACTAGACTAAAATGTGGTAGCTGATGAAACATAGTGATTGTGCATTAATAGAGAATTTGTGAAAGAAATATCTTTATGATCATTAAGTTCTTGCTACTTGAATAGTAGCTTTGACAAGCAATGCGAGGACCACATCTGATAACCAGAAGAAGATAATCTTCTTCTAACAAAGTTTCCAGTGTAGCACATTGTGTTTGAGCCCTGTCAAGTTTTCAGTCATGAGATATGGTGTCCTGTCCTCGCATTGCATGTAAAAGCTACTATTCATACTATTCATGTCTGGCTATCATCAACAATAAACAAACTTTATTCCAAACTTTAGTTTTGCGTGGTTTCGTTAGTGTTTCCACATACCCGCGTGTTCAAAATGCCAAAAAGATTTCGTCTCATCTGTGCTGACTAGTTAATTCACCTAGTATAAATGTTCTTTGAGGCTCTGCAGTATGTAGTGCAGCAGATGGTGGGATTGAGAAGGAGGAGTGTGCACTATAGTTATATTACTGATGTGCGTCACACTGCTGTGAAGAGCATTAAGTTTAAACATAGCTACATCCCAAATGAAAACGTTTTTTTTTTTTGTGCTAAAGTCAGTAGGTTGAGTAGGTCGATTTCTTTTTCTGTCTGTTAAACATCCCTGTCAACTGGGCAACTGTGAATAAAACACCTACAACCTGATGTACTTTATACGGACAGGACCCACGGACCCGAACAGGAAAGGACGTATCACTCCGACATACACCCCTATTTTCAAGTTTCAGTAAGTACTGTGCATGTGTCTACTACAACTAAGGATGTACACAGACCATTAAATCAGGGTCATAATCTACAGGATAAGAGCAGAGCATGAATTTTACAGGAACATTAATCTATTAACGTAAGAGAAGAAATAATGAAGTATGGTATAGAAAAGAATGCGACCATGTGTTGAGAATATATGTGTAGCACATCTTAGAGGGTTGTTCAGTCAGGGAAAACCAGGTTACCCACTTGCCTTGCACTCAGTGCCGGACCTCTAAAATTCCCTCGGGTAATCTTAAAAATAACCGTCTTTGCCTGTACAACTCTTTCGCTTTGCTCTTTTTATTTTCCGTCTATCCCTCTACCTTGTATATTCGCCCATGCCTCGTTTCTCACCCTCAGCTGGCCTGAGTCTATTGTATACAGTGCTGCCAATAGATAGATCATGAGTATTGTTAACATGCCTGACATTTTGTCTAATAAACCAAAACAGCCTGTTTTCCATTAGTCTATATTGGGATGAAAAGAAATGAACGTTATCAGACTGCAGCATCAGATAGCTCCCACTTCTTCTTGTCTGCTCAGATGTCTTACGGCGTCTCCCTTTAACGGAATCGTGCTGTTTTCACACACACACACACACACACACACACACACACACACATTGTGTGTGTGTGTGTGTGTGTGTGTGTAAATTATTGCTTTGGCAACAGAGCACGGAGAGTGGACATATTTCCAGTTAAAGTGGCCATAAGGGCAAGCATATAGGAGAAATTACAACTCATGCACCCTCAGTTTTAACAAAAAAAGCACATGCAAGTATGTATGAGGGTGTATATGCGCACTCATGTATGTGTGCTTGTTGTTACATTGCTCTCTCTCTCAAAATGATTGAATAACATGAAATGTCTGAAACGGTTGACTTTTACCAGAAGAATAAAAAGAAAATAGATACTAAATGATAGTTCCTGAGATTTAGGTCAGGGTTAAGTTTAGTTGTACTGATAGCATAATTTGTAATGAACTTAGCCGATTCTTTAGAGTTACTGAAGATGAGTGAATGAATGAAGTCCAGTTTATACCAGACGTGGTAAATCTGGTATAAATCAATACACTCCCATGTTAATCAGCGTGGCCTTTCTTTGTTTTGTGAGTTTAATATATGATGAACTGCCACCCTGATGAGAGGAAGAAATTCCTGCTTCTCCTGCTTTTCTGTTGGGTCCCATAGGATACAAACCGCTAATAGTTTCAAAATCAACTATTAGCTGCTATCTGCTTAATGATAAGCTGCTTAGAACAAGCTGCTTGGCTTGCACGAAAGAAGCTCTTCCACACGTTCATCCTGTTTGGTAAAAACAGGGACTTGAATACAAGAATAGCTTCCGTGTCCAAGAATAGCTTCCATTATGCTGGTGAATCATTAATGCTTGATTCTGTTAAATGCTTTTGTAATGATTTATTGCATCAATAACTTGGCTAAGTACCAGACTTCCAAGGCCCAGTAGCCTCTGCCAGGAGGTTAAGACTTGGCCAGGTTTTAACAAAATAATGACTCTTAACATTAATCTAAATCTGTACAGAAGTGGAAACAAAAATATCAATGTTTCACAGTGGCTATTTCAGTCTCTAGATTTAAACCCTTAGTCTGCGGTCTACATTAGAGGCTCTGGACTGGACGTTCCCTGCCCTGTCATGTTGTTCCCTACTTTAAACAGACCTTATCCAGTTAATGAGCTAATTTTCAAACCCTTCTCCACCTAAGATATTGGCTTCAGTGAAATCTAGCTCTAATTAATTGAAAATTAGACTCGGTTTTCATGATATTCTATGGCAGGCGTGATTTTCTTTACCCATCCTATCCCCTTTTCCCTTTACCATATCCATCTCGTCCTCTTTTACCCTTTCCTTTTCCTTTCCTTTCCTTATCCCATCCTATCTTTTCCCCCTTTCTTCATCCATCTCATCCTTGTTTCTCCTTTCCTTATCCTCTCCTCTCCTCTTGCTGCTTAATCCACCTCCCTTTCCATTTTTGGATTAACAATGTTGTGTGATGAACCATTTTCTGTCTCCTGCTTTATAATGTTCTCTCCCTTGGTTGCTGCACATCACTCCCTCTCTTGTCATCTCCGTCTCCCTCATTCTCCCTCCCTCTTTCTCCTCTCGCACTCTGCCTCCCTCTCATTCCTGATTTTTACAGAAGTGTTGGGATTAGGTTATGTGATCGAAATCATTGGTGTGCACATGCCATGGAAACATATACTTTTTTTATTCATGATTATGCCAGGATGAAGCAGGATCATCTCTCTCTTTTTTACTTTAAATTAATCTCTCTAAAGGTTGGAGTGACGGGGGTGCTGTTTGGCAGTTCTGTATGTCCTTGCCGAGGACACTTTGGTTCTTTCATTTGAGTAATGGAGCAATGCATCAAAACACATACCAAGTCTCTCTCTCTCTCTCTCTCTCTCTCTCTCTCTCTCTCTCTCTCTCTCACATACACTCTCACTTGCATACATACACATACAGAAGGGAAACTCAATCTAGCCTTTCCTTTAAAACTGCTTTCCTTCATGAATCACCCACATGTGACAATACATTAGCACATCCTCTGAATTTTGTTTAGAAAGCCAAGCTTTAAATGATCTCATATCCACAAAGTTGTGGTCGAATGTGGATGGACCTTCATATGATGAGAGCCTGTATGAAGAGCATTTCATATGTGTATACTGTCCTTGAAGTAATGAGTGTGTGAACCACAGTAGCGTACTCTGTTAAACACTTCATCCTGAACTTGTCACTTTCTTGGAGGCATCAGCAGCAGTGAGCTCGACTGAATTTATGAGGACGTGATTAGTGTGCGGGGGTACAAGTGTGACTGTCTGTGGTTGGATGTGTGACTTTTGGCATTCAGTGAGATTGCATAAATTGGTTAACATTGAAAGTGTGTCTTTTCTCTTTTTTTCATATTTACAGTAACACTCAATAGATGGAGGCCAAATGTATTTGTAAATATGATGATATTACTGTCATTGTTACAGCATATTGTATTACTGTAAACTGTTTAATAAATACAATTAAAAAAGTAAGCCCCCAAATGATAACATTTTGGCACCATATTAAGGAATTTGTTTTCCATAACAATTAAAGTAAACTAGGGATGCATCCATCGATACTGGAATAGGGTATCGGTCCAATACCACGTCCATTTATTTTACTGGTACTTAAAAAATGCTCTGATACAAACCATGTGATACTATGTGATAGTGTATGTAGTTGCCCTAATGAACAGATGACACAATGGTAATCAAAGCAAAGCAAACTTCAAACTGTGCTCTGCACAAATATCAAGCTACTACTGGCATCTTTTATACATGTTTTATACATGTTATGGCATTTAAACAGTATCTGAGGTGAGGGTGGGTGATCTGAGCATGCAGAACTGTATCAGTGAGCAGATTTTAAGACCTATATCTGTTTAACTCTGTCATTTTTTCACACTATTTTTCCTTAGTTGGGGGCAGAGCCTTATTAAGCAAGAGTAAAGAACCTTTGTGTGCATAATTGTAGTGTTTGAGGTGGTTGGCTTGGCAGGAATGCATTATGAGGGATCTGATTAAAATTTCACTGAGCTTGTAAACTTTTTGTTAGCAACACAGCCACATTGTTAGTTGGGCTGTAATAATGAGACAGATGGATCAAAATAATAAAGCATTTAACAGGGCCAAGAAAAGAAACTAAATCAGTTGGTATGTAAATAGATTTCCAGTTACTTGTTACCACAAGGAGGGGTACAGCTGGTCCCTGGATCGATCCTGAGCTCAGGTTATTGTTTCTTTTTAGTTTCTGTGCATGTTTTTCCAGTGTCCACGTGGGTCTCCTCCAGGTTCTCCAGTTTCCTTTCACCTCCTAAAGGCACGCCAGTAGGTCTTAACGGGGATCCACAATTACTCACTCACTGATCATAGGGTGGGTCCCACATAAGGGTGGAGAGACGGTCACAATGCGGGATGAGTTCTGGATCCCCACAACCCTGGCCAGTATAAAGTGGCTACTGAAGATGAATGAATGAATATTATAGTAAGTAACAATGGCACCTGGTGATACCCACAACATTTGGAAAGTATTTAATGATGTTAATATATTGCAGTATCATGTTGTTCAGTTCCAACATCTTCATTTTGACAGTGTACACCTCTCGAGTCTTAAACCCGACGTTAAGATCTGTCGTAGACAAAATGCAGTATATGTGTCAGGGGGGTGACCTCATATGTGGGAGTAGGAATCGTTGAAGAGTAAGGAAGGAGATGTTGAGGTTGTGGGTGCAAAAACTTTACGACAAGGAACGAAAGGAGAGATGGTAATATATAGGACGTCAACTAGGAGGAATGTGGTGTTTCAGGCATAATCTTTCTCCCAAACTTCATTATTTCAAGCCTCCTAAATTTTCTAAATAAGATTAACTTCCAACCAGATGTTCTCTCCTGGGGGACT
The DNA here is from genome assembly GCA_037577455.1 of Pangasius macronema. NCBI lineage: Eukaryota > Metazoa > Chordata > Actinopteri > Siluriformes > Pangasiidae > Pangasius > Pangasius macronema. The sequence goes on from CM074955.1 coordinate 17,048,803, forward strand.
TGGACATCACACTTCTCATTGTATATTTTTGTATAAATTACTCAGGCGCATTTCCACTGCTGATGGTTGATGATGTGACCACATGAGAGTGTGAGCTCTGAAGCTCTGATGGTAAGAGCAGGCAGCTGTAGTATCGGTGCCTGCTTGACTCCCACTCGGTGGTAAAAATACTCAAACCTGCCCACCAAACTCAGCTCTCTCACACTCTCGCTTCTCAGTGCAGTGTGTCTCTGCTTGGCCAGCCTGTGCAGGACCATCCTCCTACACACTACGCCAAACAGGGTGGAAAACACAGAAGGAATGGATCTGTCAAGGTCAAAACAAACACCTAATACACAGGGGTTTTCAATTGCCTATTGACTGTGATATGAGATATTCTCCAACATTATACGCAGTGATTCTGATAAGATAAGCTAATTACAAATCATGATTAACATCAAACAGATTTTTTTGAAATATGATAACAGCTTTCATTCGATTTAAACTAATCTGTAGAACTTTGCTGCTTACATGAATCATGATCGGTTTATTATGGTGTACACAAACACACTCACTGCTCTGACTTTTTCTGGAGCTGTATGCAGCCACGCAGCACAGTGGTGCAGTAGGTAGCAATGCTTTCTCACAGCTCCAGAGATCCCAGTTCGATCCTGACGATTCCTGAGAGCTGTCTGTGCTGCATCTCTGTGCATGTTCTCCCCACGTCTTCTTCGGTTTCCTCCCACCTCCGTAAAACATGCTGATAGGTTGGACTTGATGCAGTTAACTGCCCCTAAGGTGTGAGCAGAGTGTATTCCCACCTGTGTGGATCAAAAGGGTCTGATTAGAGATCTAGGTGGTGTTGGGAGTGGTCAAATTTGGTCAATGACCTTTACCTACAATCAATGAATGCATCCAAAAAATCTTTCCAAAACAAATATGTGGTGACCTATGAAAACCTTTACATAATGACATTTTGACATTTTGCTGAACTGAAATATGTTTCTGTGTATATCTCAACCCTAAGCAAAGTTCTATCATTTTAAAATCGAGCTAATCCCAACAGAATTTCAATTCCACTGAAAAAAAAATACTTACCTTTACATTTGTACCTTAATCTACTTTCTCTTTTTCATCTTTTTGATGACGGTTTAAACTTTCTTGATATTAAAATCTTACCTTTTGTTCTAGAGTGATTAATTCAGCATCATACTCATCAGTCTTTGTCTCATCACCTGAGGTAAATGTCGCATGTGCCATTTAAACATGAACCTCATCACTGTCTCTTCACTCCACTGATCTCTGCTCCCGCTGACATTAGTAGGGAAATAATTGCTGATTAATTCAGTCAGTTCTGTTCGGCTGACTAAATTCCTTCTTATTAATGTCTTTTTATTAAGTCATTTAAACATTTAAACATTTAAACTTTGTCATCTGTACAGAGTGTGTAAGCACTTTTTTCTGTTTGGATGATGATTTTTGCTATGCCATGTACTGTAACTATCCAAAACCTGAATCAAATTGTAAGAAAAACAAGGTTTTAGACATCTTTATGCATGCAAACTGCATTTACTGCTGCATTTGTTGAACTGGCTCCTTACTTGGTAAAATATGTTTAGGTTTTCTTAAGGTAGTGATATATATTATTGGCATAAATTCAGAATTCAGCCAGAGCACCTTCCAAGAATTTTTTTTTCACCAAGTGACAATTTATTTGCATTTATTTTATGAGTGCATATATGTTAATTCATGGTTGAATAGTGAATTTGAATACTTATTACAAGGTATTTTATACAGTCGTTTTGTCTATTTTCTTTAATGTTGCTGATATAAGACGTCACCTGACATTTATTTCCGCAAACATTCAGGTCATATAAAGACTACACCCTACGAAACGACCACCCTACCTTCGCTTTGGTCCCCAGAGTCTGATTTCTAAGATTGCTCACAATTACTTAATGACAAAGTGCAAACTTTGATGCTATTTTCATCTTTTTGTGCAGACTTTACGGGACGTCTTTTCTCACTGGCGTAGAGGTTTTCTGTGTCACGCTTCTAATGTAAACCAACGTCTAGAACATTGTGTTCCATTTGTTTTGTAAAGTTTTGGGGATTAATCTGTCATTACCGTTTCATTTAACTTACACTCGTTTCATAAACGCGTTTGTGGGCTCAATGTGTCTTTTCTGGCTAAATGAAACTGTGTGTGTGTGTATGTGTGTGAGTGTGTTAAAGAACGAAATGGGAGGAGAGAAACAGGGAGAAAGGGAGAGTGTGAATTTGCATACCTGTAGCTTGGACACTTTATCACTGCCTGTGAAGTCGCACCTTGTCTGCAGGACTGTTAATGGACATCTCAGCATCTTCTATCACCTGTGTGTGTGTGTGTGTGTGTGTGTGTGTGTGTGTGTGTGTGTGTGTGTGTGTGTGTGTGTGTGAGAGTGATTAGGCTGCATTATATGCCATCACTGTAAAGTTTCTAAATCAATAACATGCATGAAGAGAATAACAGCAGAAGACAATCCATCATTGCAGTAGAGGTGATAAACGAGCTAGCAGGGCAAGGTTTCATTACAAAGATGCATATGTTTGTGCAGTTATTACTGGGAAAGAGACAAGTAGATGTGGTTGAAACCAGCAGTGATATGACCATTCTCATTATGGTCGTTCATGCACATGCATATGTATATGATCATCCACCTCATCCTTGCACCTACGCACCTTTACCTTTACTTTTTTTTTAATCATATTATATTGTGAATCTGTTATATCTCTTAAATCTATGTCTTGATTGCCCCTTTATTATTTATTTCTGTTCTTACTATTGTACTGTTGTATACTGCCTAAGCCTCACAAAAAGCATTTCAATGTACATTGTCACTGACACTTGCATATTTGACAAATAAACTTGAAACTTGAAACTTGAATTGGAGTTAATGATAGCCTGCTAGGTAACATAAGATAATCTGACAGGATGTTTGAGTGGAATATAGTAAATTTTGTACATTTATAAAAGAAAATATTTGTGAGCATTTAAATTTGAGTGCAACATAGTGCAATGTTACTCTGTACCAGCCAATCACTTTTTAATGTTCAGTTCTTAAATTCGATTTCTGTATCAACAGTTGCTATTAGCAGTAGCAGAGAGGTGTGTACATTTTGATGTCCAGCAGTACTGCATTACTCAGTAGGTGAGGTGTCTGCACTTACAACTCCACAATCATCGAAACGGTCCTGCAATCAGCAGGACACCATTTAAAAAAAAAAAAAAAGTCATTAACTATATCACAACCATTAAGTACGCCAGCGTTTTGCATTTTTTCGTGATTCACTTTTAGTGACTTAGGAGTCCTCTGGAGTTTTTGTTTAGAACCTACTTTTAGTGCTAAAGTTGTTTGTGAATTACTCATAGACCGGAAAAATTAGGACTCTTAATATTAACACTTAACATTAACACTTCCATTTTTAAGCGTTTGGCTGAAACCTGTCAGTTAAGAGCAACTTTTAGGATTAAATGTCTTTGAATACAAAGTTTGATTTGTGCCACATGCAGTGTGAATATAGCTTTTGTGTATGTGTGTAATGGTGGAGAGGTGTGTGTGTGTGTGTGTGTGTGTGTGTGTGTGTGTGTGTGTGTGTGTGTATGCTTTCACCACCTAGAATGTAGATCTACATCTGAGATATTTGAGTAATCAGATCTCAGTGTAGAGTTTAATAGCGCCAGATAAAACAAAGCCATAATCCAGAAACCCACAATCTAAGATAAATATTCAGAACCAGATAACAATCATAGAACAAAAACCAAAAATCTGAATATCCAGTCCAAAAGGACGAAATGTAAAAAGTAAAAAAAAAAATAAAAAATAAAAAAAGGCTATAAATGACCTAAAAAGACAAACAGGACCACAAGTTACATCATCTGGTCCCGGTGGGCAGGAGGCTACCGAAGCCCTGTGTGTATAGTTGTTTCTGGAGGAGGGGGTGACATAGAGAGTCGTTTTTGTGAGGGTTTATTTGGAGGCCCAGATTGTACAGACACTTGCTCATTTCGTTTCTAACACATTGCAGGCAATCATTCCACTAGCTGTGATTTGTGTTTTGTTTTGTTTTGTTTTGTTTTCTCTAGTCAGCTGTTCCAAGCCAAGCACATATAGATTCAGTTAGGAGTGCACTTACCCACACACACAATCTGCTGCCATTAACATATGCATCACACAGTCCTAACCCAAAACACGGCACATATTATCACAGCTTAAAAGAAAAACCCCGGCCAATATCTGCCTTTAGTCGGGCAGCAGTGGCCAAGATAAAAGGTTAAGAATATGAATAATCTTTTCTGATATACTGGCTCTCTGGAATCACTCGCAAATCACTGGGTGTATTCTTCAAAATATATATTTATATCCAGTTGAGGTATTCATATTTCATGTCACATTAGTAACGATCACTGTTCTGCCCCTGAATCAGACGAGCTGTCGAGCATGTGGATTGGGCAGTGGTGTTTTTGTGGAGTGTACACTGATTAATAAATCTGCTATGTGAGATTATTGTGTTATTGTAGTATATTGTTAGGCAAATGGCTCATTTGAAATTGGAAGAGCTTGAGGAAAACATCACTGTGATGAGGAGGAGGGAGGGGCCAGGCTGTGAGGACGCATGCCTGGCACTGAGTTGACTAATCAGTGGGAGAGAGGGATAAAGGAGCAGCTGGAGACACTGAGGGGGAGAAAGAGATGCAAGCGTGTTTTATGTTTGTGTTTTACGTTTTGTTTATGATTAAAGTTTATGTGTGAGTACACTCCGTTCCTGCCTCCTCCTTGCCCGTCTTTCACGTTTGTTACATCGGTGCCGAAACCCAGGAGCTGAGTGTGCATCCTCACAGCCTGGCCCCTCCCTCGTCCTCGTCACAGTCACAAACAATAAGACACAAATGTTATGACTCTTATTGTGCATTTTATATGTAAATGCAAAGAACCTATTAAAATGACGGTACTCCCAGTCTTTTGATGTTCCCTTGTTTCTGTGCAAGTCCAGTATTTGGTCAGTCTGAAAGATTAAGAGAATGAACATTATAATCATCTGATTCTGATAAATATGTTTACTTTAAGATCCATAATTAGCTAAAGACAAAGTATAGGCACGGGTTTTATTTAGCCAGTGTCACAGATCACTGGTGTAGAGCTTTGATTCCGCACATGATGTACTTCTCACTTTATCAAACCCCTGAGACAGTAATTTGTCATTAAAGTTTCTCTTAATTTACTCTCACTTTGTAAATGAGCTTGTAAGACCTGTATGCTTCTTTGGCTAAATGACAATGTGTGTGTGTGTGTGTGTGTGTGTGTGTGTGTGTGTGTGTGTGTGTGTGTCTGCATACCTGTGTATACTTGCTTTCAATCTCTGGCAGTTTAAAAAGGGATGCTTTTATACTCGTAAGGTTTAATGTCTACAGGTTTTCCTTGGCCCAACACTTTTTAAATACTTTAAATCTTTAAAGTACTTAAATCTTTAAAGTGTCTAAATACGCTTTGTAATATTTGATTTTCTCTTCACATACTGCCAGCTGTCAATACAATATCTCTTCTAGTCTTTGTGGTGCCATGGAAAAAACAGAACAGAACAACAGGGCTGAACACCAGAAAAAAAAAAAAAACAGCTGATATGGACGAACAAGATTCACCCAGGATAAAGTGATGTCTGTACTTGCCTGTCAATCATTCATTCATTCAAGGTCTGGAGACGGTCCTGGGACACTGGGCTTGTGATGGGAAAACACCCTGGATGGGGCACCAGTCCATTGCACAGCACCATGCACACACAGATTCACACACTCATTCACACCTAGGGGCTATTTAGAGTAGCGAATCCACCTACTGGCATGTTTTTGTGAGGTGGGAGAAAACCAGAGAAATGAAACCCCACAAAGACACTGGGAGAAAATGCAGAGAAACTCCAAACATACAGCAACTAAAGTTTATGATTGAACCAGGGACCCTGGCGTGGTGAGGTGGCAACACTACGTGCTGCACACAGTGCCGCCTGCCTGTCAATCATGCTGGTGTTACTCTGCCCTTTACACTAACATTCAGGTGTCTTAGTCTAGGAGGTGTGTGCATGTGTGCGGCAAAGTATTCTTAATGTGAGTGTGGAGACCTCTCTAAATCAGATACTAAGCTGGAGGAGAAGGAGAGAGATTCCTGTCATACTAAGTGCTCACAATGACCTCATTAATGTCCATACTGTCCAAATAGCTTCCCTCTTATCATACTAGGATTTCAAGCCTTGACAAGATGTCTATTTTTTAAATCACTGTACTTTCAGACATCACAGTAATGGTGAGATGGATGGACATTTCTGAATCATCCTCTTCCCATGGTTACTTAGACCATACCATGTGGTGATTATAAAAAAAAGCAAGCCAAGTGTCAGCCACACACCTGGTTCTTACAGAAATAGAAGCTCAGGCTAGGCTTCAGGATATGCATAGGTTGATATCAAGATTTCAAATGCCCGGAAATTACTTTACTGTCCTCCACCACAGCACATCCCTTCTCATCAGAGCAGCAATCTCTCCCTTCCTCCTTCTGTGTACATGCTGCTAACTCATGCCTGAGCAAATGTATCAGTGTGTGTGTGGGTGTTCTTTTGGATTACCCCTGCAGGAGAGAGAGGAGAGGAAGAAAAATGGAGAAAGTGAAGAAGCCTGGCCAAGAATTTTTGTACATATACAGTATGATACACACAAGTGACTGAAAATAGTTCAATAAGCATGGTGCAGCTGACTCATTTTGTGTGCAGTGAATTCTCCTCACACCTCCATACTTCATCAGGTTGGTAACCATGTTTTGACACTAGTGTATGCTTCATGGTGATTCTGCTCTGCCCAGGGCTCTGGTCAATAGACGGGGGTCAGTGACATCATCAGCTAAACACCACAAACACACTCGAGTACAGAGTCAGCACAACAGAGCCCTGATATATTACAGCATTGTCTTTCCGATTCATGACATTGCCCAGGTGCAAGTCACTACAACATTTTCACTCAGAAACTGACTCTGCAATGTATGTTCACATTTGATTCTAGTCATAGCCTTATTCAGTAGTCAGGTAAATACTGAACGTGTTGGACTATACATGACTAGACCTATCTTACATTATTTTATAACGTACAGTTCTTGCACTCCGGGTGGCACAGTGGTGCACGTTGCTGCTTCACAGCTCCACGGTCCCCGGTTTGATCTGGAGCACAGTTACTGGCTCTGCGTGGTCTCCCCATGCCTGTGGTTTTCCTCCAGGTTTTCCAGTTAAGATAAATTGCTCCTAGGCATGAATGTGTGTGCGCATGGCACCCTGCAATGGACTGGCATCAGATTCAGGGTGTATTCCTGCCTGATGCCCAGTGTTCCCTGTCAGTGACTCTGACCCAGATAAAGCACTTACTGAAAGTGAGAGAGATCTTGCACTAATTTTGGGCAATTTGGTGTCCCCCCACCCTCCATATGGCAAAGAATTCCAGGACAATGATTAGTTTTGCCACATAGGGGCAAGTTATAGTAGTGCCAAGTGTATTATAGCCCAAAACATTTAGTGGTATTTGGAATTGGGGCCTAAAATTACCCAATTACCCTTTGCTGTCAATGTCTATTTAACCCAAGCAATACATATTAAAAACCCGAAGAGCGAAGATGGCACATTAGGCCTACTGAAGTCAATAGTACATCCTGGAAGTAAGTGCTGTTTATTGACTTGTGCTGTGTTTGAATCCATCCCCTCACTATCGTTTAGTGCTCTACTTGGGCTTCGGCCATTTTATTGTGCTGTCCTGATCCTCAGTGGACAAATTATATTCCCTAGATAGCTCACTATTTTATTACTTATAGTGCACAATATATACATAGCACTGCTGATGCACACTACCTCCTCAATAAGTAATTACCATAATGAACAGCAATTCTTTTCAGCTTGTTATTTAACTTGACAATAACAAAGTAGGTAATTTTGTATATAAATGTAAGTAAATAGGTTTTCTGCCTATAAAAGTGACTTATTTCCCAAAACAACTGAGTCGTCTTATTCGATTAACTGGGCGTTATAGCAAGCTTCAATAACTGGCTAATCATGACTGAAAAATGGCTAACTAAATTAGCTAGCTAACTAACTTAGCAATTGTCTCTTTACCAATGTTAGCTTGTGCATGTATTGCCTAGCATTGCACATAAACTAAGGATAATACCTTTTTTTTTACATTTTCATGGTTGCAGAGAAAACTGGCTGACTATTTTATATAGCTAACTAATTTGGCTATCCCTTTTAGTAAAACTATACCCTACATAACATTATGCAACAAAACATTACGTATAAGCTAATGTTAGTTAGTAAGCTAATGTCAGTTGTTTATAAGCTATTGTCAGTTTTGTAACTTTTAAAAGAAAGAAGTACAACTTTTACATTTATACTTACGCATGAAAAGTCTTACCACAGCACTTGGGTATTGTTACAGGAAAACAAGTCACGTATTTCATCCATAGACTCCAGTTTATTTTGCAGTTCTGGCTAGGTGCAAGGTGATGTCATCATCTCCTTATCTTTAGTGTTGTGTATTTCGAAGTAACCTAGTGCTATCCAATCACATTATATCATGGGTCACTCATAGGTTTAGTATGATCGGATATATCCAACAAGGATGGCCAAATTGTCCATATCTTAAAAGTATTTTTAATTGTAATCTTAATTTTAAAAAAAATATATACTCATTTTTGGTGCAGTTTTAAAAGATGAGGATGTCAGTGAAAACTTTTTTTCCAAACTTACTTTTTTTTCAGCCATATGCTGTCTCCAGATGTAAATTTTCAAAGAAACTACTGTTTATTTTGTAAAGGACCTTGAAATGTATTTGCATACCATAGATCATTATCTGAAGCTTCTGGCGATTAATACTTAACAAAATGTATAATTTGATGTAGCATAGTCGTTATATCTCTCTTATTTGTTCTTAAGCTTTCAATCCTACTGTATGTGAAACATTGCTGAATAAAGCATTGGACATAAACCAGCTTGGGAGTAGCCAGGGAATCCTTATTTTTAACTAGTCCTGACTTTACTGAATATTTAATCAAGACCAAGCACCTAGTGTGTAACCACTGCACTTTCTTACAACATCCTCACAGGCTGAAGGTCCTGCATATTTCCCCATCTCTAGGGAATGTTATGTGTAACACTGGATGGTGGGTTGCATGGACAGCAGCCTAGCCACTGGTGCTAATGAAGTGAGACCAAAATGTGTACAGTCAAGCCAGAGTTAGCAACTTAACACAGATAAATCTCTTTCTGTCTCTTTGTCCCAGGCTGAGGAAGAGGAGTGAGTGATGGAGTCTCTGTTCGGAGGGGAGCTGGGATTGCTGGGAGGAAGTGAGGGACTGAAGGAGGATGGCTGCTGGGCAGGATCGCCCTTACCTGAGGATATGTACTCAGCCTCCCACTTCGCCCTCATCAGCGCTTACCAGGACATCAAGACCCGACTGGCCGGCCTGGAGAGGGAGAACACCGACATCAAAAGGAAGCTGAAGCTTTACGAGATAAAGGTAATGTATCCTCGGAGGAAAACATGCCACAAGAGATGGGGCATCAAATCGAAAGATTATCAGATGTGCAGACTCACCCGGTGGAGCAGCTGTGATCAGTGAGCACTTTGATTGGCTGAATAAATGAACAGGCCTATTGTTACTGAGAGGTTGAGCTCTGTGGGAGATATTAATAATCACACTTGGGACCAAACTGAGCTTCAGAAGAGCTCTGCTTAGACCCAGATGTGCTGTATAAAAGAGCTTTATTTATAACCCAGCTGGACTGCAAGCTTGGTAGTGTATAAACAACTCACCTTCTCTAATAGGTGAGGGTGTGAGGGTGGGCATGCACAATAATAAATATGGGGTGAAAATATATGACAAAATATATTACAAAAACAGAAATTTATGGAATACAATGACAACGATTGCAATATATTCTGTACATACATACGAACATACATACATACACACCATCACACTGACTTGTCTTTCCTTCCATGAGAGAACCTTTCATTGACATAATTATTTACGTAACCTTAACTTCAGTAACTAAAAGTAATCCTTTTAGTTTTTCTTTAATAAAAGCTGCAGTCCCCAAAAAGTCGAAACTCTCTTCCTAGGCTTGTGAGGANAGATATAAAACTATGCCCATATACTCTCACACACTATAAGAAATATGCAGTTAAACTATATCACCAAAAAGAGGATTATGGAATACAATGAAAACACAGGGGACATATTGCTCATATTAATATTATGAACTGCAATGTTTAGGTGTGACCATTTATTGATTAATCTATAATTACATGAACTCAGCATGATGTTTGTGCATCATTTAAGATCATCCTCAACCCTGTGCACCCAAAAGAATGTAGCCTCTTCCTTGCTGTCTGTAATTGCCTCATTAATCTTCCTGGTGCTGTTGCAGCACGAGGCTGAGCAATATTGCTGCACTCAGCACTGCTGGATGACCATGATCCACTCTAACCTCTTCCCTTGGGCATTTAGTCTGCTCTTCCTGTCAGATTCTACACTCTGGCCAGACTGCCAGGTTCTACACGAGGTGCTAACAACTTTCCAGGTGCACATTCATGACCATATGGACAAGAGCAGTTTATATGTGATAGTACTAGTGCTAAAGGAACACTGTTGTTTCTGCTATGCAGGTCAAGGTGAGAAAGAGTGCTCCATTTATAGCTATTTGAGTCACTCCTTCCTTAGCAGGTGTACGTAGGTGTGACAGCAGGACTAGGTCCTGAACAGCAGCTGTTTTCGGGGACGTGGTGCTCAGCACAGACCTCACAGTGCTTGGTTCAGGGACATACACTCAGAATTGAATCCACACAGTTCTGCCTTTAAAGCTCATAATGCATTTTGTGATGGTGAAATATACAAGGTGCAAAAATTAGGTGACAAATGAGTGTGTTGTGTTTGAGTTGAGGTATAGTGTGATGTAAAACTTAGTCATCTCCTTGCCAGGGCTCCTCTTCCAGCACTGACACTAAGCTAATTCATATGCATAAAAAGAATGATATTTTCTTATTTGTTGGTCTGCAAGTGTGGGACAGCCGAGAAGCTTTTTGTCTTCCAGATTGACACCCCATGGTTGAAATGCACAATTCAAGGAATAAGGAATTTTTCAAATGCATGAATGCATTGTAGCACAGATGACATTTAGATAATGATTTGCTGTATTTATGTCACTGTTAGCTATGTCATTAACTAGCCAGCAAAATATCACCCGGCATTCAAAAATATGAGCTGAATATTCAGATGAAATCATTATCTGGCACGGGTAATGCATTTTCCCCTAATAGTGTCATCTGAATTAAACACTAAATGATACTGTACCTTGTAATAACAGTGATGTATGACAGGCCAATTCTCACACACAACTCTCCCTCTGGTTGCTCCGTTTTGTGCGTCCTCATCTTTTAGGTGTCTTGTACTGATTACTTTTGTGCTCTCACTCGCTCTCTCTCTCTACTCTCTCTATCTTAATATCACAAAGCTCTCTCGTTGTATTCAGTTTGATTGATATATATATATATATATATATATATATATATATATATATATATATATATATATATATATATGCAGTATAGATGCTTTGCCACCAGGCCTTTAATGCAGCCACCTTCAGCTGCTGTGCTTGTTTGTGGGTCTTCTGTCTTCAGTCTTGTCTCCAGTAAGTGAAAAGCATGCTCTATTATGTTGGGATCAGGTGACTGACTTGGTCATTGAAGAACATTCCATTTCTTTTCCTTCAAAAAGTCTTGAGTTGCTTTCGCAGTATGTTTAGGGTCATTATCCACCTGTACTGTGAAGCGGCATCCTATCAGTTTTGTAGCATTTGGCTGAATGTGNGTGTGTGTGTGTGTGTGTGTGTGTGTGTGTGTGTGTGTGTGTGTGTATGTGTGTGTGTGTGTATATATATATATATAACAGTGGTTTGTGGTTAAAACAACAACAAAAAATATTTCCGAGCTGTAATGTTTTACAGGGGGGAAAAAAAAAAAAATCCCAGTGCATTAAGAAAGGTATCACTCCGTTCAGCTGAGAGGGTGATTTCGTTTTTTTTTTCAGTGTGGCACCTGAGTGCCACTTAACTGTCAACTCCTGAGCACTACGTAAAGCACAGTTAGTGTGTATTTGATTCCCTCGCAGTCTGATCCACTCAGAGTCCTCAGAAGCCTTCAGTTCACTTTGAGTAAGGTGTATGATGGGTGTGGATGTTAACACTAACCGACAGCGCAGCAGATTATATATTTTGTCAGGACCCGTTCTTACTGCACTTCATTTATTTGCACACAAGGACTAGATGATAGTTTCAAGATGTCAATATTATTCCTAGAAGCATCCACATTAACTGCATACGCAGAAAAAGAATAAACAGAAATAGAAATATGTCACTGCTAGTGTACACATATTTACATGTGAATAATGTTTTTTGTGCTGTGTATGCAGGGGCGAAAAGTACTGAGAAATTATTTGTGTGAAAATATTGAATATAAGTGGAAATATTACTACTTATACATAAGCGAAAATATTACTTAATGTGTCAAAATACTACTCATTTAAAAGTGGAAGTATCCAGCTAAAAAAAGTGAAAGTCAAAAGGTAACTACTTTCAAATGTACTCAGGTATTTAAAAAAAATAAATACCTGATTTTAACTGATGAAATTAAGTTAATGTCATGTTTTCATGTGAAAGCTAACTTTGGTACTTATCTAAAACTGTTAAAAGATTATTTTCATTTTAAAGCAACTATGCTGTTTTGCCTGAAACTATCATTCATTCACTGTTTGTTTGTAGTTCATATGCATGACTGATGCTATGTAGAAATCACAAGTAAAACAGCATGTAACCAGTATTTGCCACTATCTAGAATTTGATTTGCTGCGTAGCCAATCATGTTAGCTACTGGAATCGATGCTAGTCTAACCTAGGGTGAGCAGTTAAATTTCGCTAGTTAATGTTAGCAACACTTACCTCAACAAGCTTTTCCAAATTAGATTAGATTGTCAAAGGAGATGCCTCATTTTGTGAGTCTGTGCTTATTCCAGTATACTGAAACATTTTACTGAGGTAGGGCCAGGGGTGCTCAATCTCAAGTTCCACACTGCAGACCCATCGCTTACCCATATTCAGATGCACACTGATAGCTATAGTGCTAAGTTTATTGTGTAGCAGGAGAAGGTCACTGCAGATGATGCATAATTTTTGTTCTCTATTAATGAACTTGATTGAAGGCTAAACTGAGCCCATTCTTTTGATTTATTTATATATTGTTCATTGGCTGGATGAGAAAAGAAGAGACCTTTCAAGAATTGAAGCCTCTGAAGGTCTAAATAAAAAAAAAATGTAAAGAGTAAAATGGACATTTTTTTAAGAGATCAAGTAATCAATTCCAAAAACACTCAAGTATTAATATGCCAAACTAATACTCAGGTATATTGTCAAAGTACAGTTACTCGAGCCCTGTGTATATGCTACAATTACAATGCATGTAAAAACGCAAGGACTATCCAGCGATTTTTGTTTTTTAAAGCATAATTGGAAATCAATAGCACTCCTGTTGTTGATGCTTTCATGAAAGCACTTCCTCCTTCCACTTGCTCTCACTGCTGTTCATATTGATTTCATTGTTGGCCTTGCCATGTAATGTTGTTATTTTCTGCTTGTCACTTTATCTTTGCCTTAATTCATTGATTATGGCTTCATGAACAAGGATGAATATTGTATGACACATTTCCTTATCCTCTACTCTCCTTGAAGCACCCTGTCTCAGTCGAAAGCACTGTTGAGGGAAGTCCTGTGTTTAAGTTAGGAATGTGGCTCAAACTCAGACAAGCGGTGAAATCTATTTCTATAAGATTCCCTCAGCAATCACAGAGGACCACAAGGGCTTGTGCGAAAACACTGTGTTTTCATGCCCTTGCTTCTAATCAACCAGACATCGCTGAGCAATTGTAATTATCTCCTGTAAGCCTGCATTTGCCCTTCATTGCTTCCCGGGCATAGTTTAGGTATTTAATTAAAAGGTAGAATTTTTTTTTTTTTTTTTTATGCCAAGTACTCTTCGGCTTAATCAGTCCAAATTTTGCAAGGCTTTTCCACCAGGTATGCAAATTGCCCTTCTGTGGTGGATGTCCTGGTGGGAAATTTAACCCCAGAGATGAAAGGTAGAATAGAGCCACCATCTGGCTCAGGGATAGATTACTCGCTGTACACTTAAGTCGATTGGGATAAATACAGACCTTAATTTTACATATTAAGTACAGGAGTATAGTATTGATCGTGGATCAATAATATATCATCCCACAGCATATTAGAGCACTAGACTTCATATAGATCGAGGTCAATACTGGCTCTCGGAATGTGTCAACAACTTCATTCTGGTTTGGCCACATTTCGTTAGCAGCCCACACAAAATCATGTAAACACCGGCAATCAGAGTCTGCACCTGAAGCATGCACATGTATGATGCCGTAATAATCACTTACATCTTAATGAGCTTCGTTTCAATTGTAATTCTTGCTTACCTGCAGGCTTGGGGAGTAACAATGCATGTAATGGCGTTACAGTTGCATCAAAAAACAATAGTAATCAGATTACAGGTACATTTTGTATAAAATGGGAATACTATCAGGATTACAATTTTTTTTTTCATTTAAATCCAAAGAAATCAGTCTTTTGACATAATGCAATATAGACAGCTGCTTGATTATAGTTCTGGTTCTCACTTGCCAGTCGTGATTCACATGAGCCGTGGTGCATGTACAAATAACATCTATCATTCTGCTCTAGAGGCACGTTGAAACGGCTGTTCATCACAATGATGCCCACTGGAAAAAATGCATTGCAGTCATGGAAATCTTATAATTATTTTGTCTGTAAAGGAGAAAACTGAAACAACATCACAGTACAATGCAAACTATGCCTATGCCAGCTGTGATGATGCTGTCTTTATCGAAGGATCTGACATCTAATTTAAAGAAGCATTTAAGCACAGAATTCACATTAGCTAGGTTAGCTAAAATTATTTAGTGTAAGTGCGTTGAAGTTGCCTGGTTTGCCTGAACACAGTTGTGGGTAAGGGTGCTAGCTGTGCTGAATTAGCTGGGAATGCTCTGTATTTTGGTAAAAAGTAACATCTTTTCTGTCTCAGTGTTGCCACCTATCACTGTTCTTACCAGCCAGAAGAGAAGTAGTATGCACAAAAGCTATGTTAAGAGTAAACATAGTGTGGTTGTATATGCACAAAGCAAAGTTTGTCTATTTAGAGACAATTGCACCATGTTACAATTGTGGCAGCTCACACTTACTAGCTGTTATCCTGTAAGATAAACTGTCCCTGCTCATTGTTATTAAATCAGTGACACTTTGTGATTAACCTGGAGAATCATGCTAACTTCTAGCATTTAGTTTGCACAATTTTTTTTTTTTTTTACTATTCTCATGATAAGAAAAATAAAAACCAACATATAAAAAAGCAGCTCCTTGTCGTCGAAGTTAGTATAACACAGATTATTTTTTCGTTTGTTTTGCTAGGCAGAAAAACAAACTTGGGTTGTTTATGGTTCTTCAGGCTTGAACTTTCTGCTTGAGAGACAGAATAAGAATGAAAATAAGTACCTTCCTTGCCTATTACTGCAGTTCCAGAGAAACTTTCCCAGTTTTCACACACACACACACACACACACACACACACACACACACACACACACACACACACACACACACACACACACACATATACATACACACACACACACATATACATACAGAAGGCCAAATGCCCTGCGATGTGATCATTCTTGCCTGGAGGCTCTCCCGTGTTACTTTTTGGCAGAAAGCAGAACAAGGGGGAGCCACTGAGAGAAGCAACAGATTCACAGTTTACGACCTGCTGCCGGCTTCACCGACGCACATGATGGTTCTTTAGCAGCAATTATTGTTATCTGTTTCGTAAACTCGCACTGAATGCAACATTAAGTAGGATTAATTGTGAGTAACAGCCTGAGGAAAGAAAGCTGGGGAAACTCTAATATCATCTGTAGCGAAAAATTAATATTCTTGAAGATTTAGATCTGGTACTGTACTTCACTTACCTCAAATTTAGTACTGATTTTTATTTAGTATGAAAATAAAACACTAGTAAACACTTCCTTTAAATAATATTATTCATATAGTGCTGTAGTTAACATTAACAAATCTAAGAAAAGTTAACACATTGATGAACTGATTTCACATTCAGTATAAAATAATCTTCATTATATCTATGGCTTAAAACAGGTCCAGCATAAATTCAGTGACAGCATGTTACTAAATATTAATCGTTAACTGAACTTATTCACCTCACTTACCAATGTTGCCAGGTTATCGTCTTCATGATATAATCATTTTCAGTTTTGCGTTATGTAATTACAGCAAACCTTTAAGATTACCTGTCACACTGTATACGATGACTCCAATTCAATAAAAAAATCTTTAACAGACTGTGTGATCATGTGTTCCCTGTCTTAGATTATACAGTAAAGATCCTCTAATGATAGAGCTGTGATTAAAGAACCACATTCTGCTTACAGTACGTTTACAGAAAATGGACGTGGATAAAGCTCTTGGTATATTCGTGACAGTGCTATGCTTCGAGAAAGCACATTATAAAAACCGGAGTAGTTTGGAGCACTTTGTGTACGGGAAAACATGGGATGTCCATTCTTCAAAGTGATAAGGATATTGTTTCCGTCTAGTAGCATGTGTGCTGGTGTTGCAACACGTTGTGCAAGGAGCTAGGAATGTGAGAACGTCAGTATTTTAAATGATTGCTTGCTCAAACATGAACGTAAACATTTCGTTTCGAGCTTTGTGTAATCCTATATCATCCACCTATTGGTTATTTTAGATTAGCATCGTAGCAGCGCACAAGCTCTGAAACTTTAATCAAAACAGCCAGAGCTTTGTTGTCGGACAACTTTTTTAATGACGGCACTAAATCGGCTGATGAGGACGTCTCATGCATTCTAAGAGCTCTTCTCACAACCAAAAGATTCTTTTACAGTGTACTATTTTGACCTGTTATAGTAAAATCAGGATGAAAATCATACAGCCACTTTAAAGGGGAAAAATAATAAAAAGGGAATTGAATTTTTAAAAATATCCTTCTACAGAGCGTGCACTCACTGATCCACAGCAGGACCTCCCCCGCCGTCTCTCTCTTTCTTTGTTCCTTATTCGTCCTAGCTCTTGCTCTCTGCCTCTTTTATTGTCTCTCTCTCTCTCAGTCTGTATCCTGTCTCCTTGCTCATAAGTGTATATTTATGTGATGACTAGCCCTTGGATATTAATTTCTCTATAAAGGAATCTTTTCTTGAGATTGGAATTTGGGCAGTGAGAAAGTTTGCGGGTGTGACTAGTAAGCTTGGTATGTCACTGCCATATCTCACTGTGTAATTGGCACCATTAAACAGACCCAAGATGAGTTGCCATGATTGACTAAGAATTAAACAGAGAGGAACAGGAAGAGCTCATTTCATTGGACTTCATCTCATCAGGCATATCTACTGAGAGAGAAAGAAGGGAGTGTGATGTGTATGTGTGTGTGTAAACATTTCCCTCCCTGAGGCTAAGTGGAAGAGCACAGGCATAAAACCATACAGGCTTGCTATCAGTGGTGGCTCACTAGGAGAGTGCAAGCAGGAGAGCAATGAGGCCTGTAATTCAGCGTGTTTGGTTCAGACTCAGATTTAGTGTAGTGGAGTGGGCAAACGTGGAGGACAGGACAACTGGCAGGTCTTTCACCTGTGCAGAGGCAGACTTGACCCTCTAGAGTACTGCCGGCAGAATGGTATGACATACTGTACAGCATGCTAGCATAATGTCCAATGTGTCTGATGTATAAGATGGGAGGAATGTACGACAGTGGTGATTATGCATCCGTGCTTTAAGATGTGGCACGAGATGTCTGATTTCTTTAATGTTATAGTAGTATTAGCACCAAACTTCCAAAGTTTCACTTAAATCACATGTTCACATTTATATTAGGGTTCATATATTCATATCTCTATTTGCATTCGGATTCAAACCCGAGGTGGGTGTGGCCTAAACCAGAAGGCTTTAGAAACACTATAAGACACTAGAAAAAAACAAAAACAAAAACAAAGAAATGCTAGAAATGCTAACCACGCTCTGACAGTTCCTCACCCTCAGCTCCATCACTTGAGTGTTTTGTTTGTACCTGCCCACAATATTTTTCCACAAATTTAGTTGGTTGTATTTCACAAAATATAAACAAATTAGCAACCTAGTAAACCACCATGACCCAGACCAGGCAGTTACTAAGGATGAAGGAAGGAACACTGTATATGCATCACACAGAGCCATAAGTTCATGCTAATGAACAAGGTCTTTCTTTGTCCTGTAAGCTTCATATCTGACTGCTCATTTGTGTCAACACCCCCCACCCCCTTTTTTTTTGCAATCCAGAAAAGTGCAGTTCCAGTGCTTAATATATATGCCCTGTGAACCTTTCTAGCAATCTGGCTAGTGCACCTTCTATTTGTATCCATATTTGTATCTTTCAGAATAATGCAAGTGTGTTATATTTGGTTACATTTCTAATATACAATAGTATATAATGAAAGTGCAGATTCTATGCTTCTGAGTGCTTTGTGGAGATTTAGAGCCTGATTCAAAGCTCCGTACAGTCATGCTGTATGCTTGACAAAGTCGTAATGCTGGCGTTCCAGCCTTTGCCATTTATTAAAAACTGCTCTGTATTGTTTCCCCATCCATGCCTTCAGGTGCACAGGCAGCTCACGACATTACCACTGATATCTGTGATTCTGTGTTTTTCTAAATCCTTTTTTTGCTCATTTCATTACAGTTGTGGGACAGATTTATGGATGTGTGTGATGGCACTGCATTGTGTCAGAGTTCATTATGGTAATAATTTTTACCCCAAAGTGTGCGGCACAGTAGTGCAGTGGGTAGCTTTGCCAACTCACAGCCCCAGGTTGAATCATGAGCTTGGGTTAGTGCTTGTCTAGAGTTGTGCGTGTTCTCCGTGTGTCCATATGAGTTTCCTCTGTGTTCTCCTGTTTCCTCCTGGTAGGTGGACTAGCTATGATAATTACCCACAGGTGTATGCATTGTGTTCTGGCGTCCCATCTGGGGTGTATTTCTTCTCATGGCTAGTGATCCTAGGGATAGGCTCCGGATCCACTGCAATTCTGACCTGATAACTTGCTTACTGAAAATTAATGGGCGCATATTTTGGATTTAGTTTTTGGGGCATACAAATATGTTAGCCTGCAGTGGACGCATGCTGAAAGAAAAGAAACAAGTATAATCATCGATATGTTGAAGCTTCCTGAAAAAAAGATTTGTGGAAGAAGCTGTGTCAGCTCTTTGTAGCAGTCAGAGGTAAAGCTGTTCCTTTAGGCTTTATGATATGGGAAAGTATTGAGAATGGAGGACATCATGCTTTACCACTTTTTTTCTGTCTTATTAACGCCAAGAGTATGAAAAAAGAGGCTGGTGAGGGAATGAGTGTTTATAGCTGCTGTAACAAGTAATAACAGGAACTAATTTGTTCTGTGGATGTTCCACATCATTAATTGTAATTATAAATGGATAAAAAGTATGCCATGTCTTTCTGTAATTAATACAGTTGTTAGAGTTGGCAAACTGACATGGTATAAGAGGAGTAAAACACGTTAGGGTGTGCAGTTGTATGCACTTCCATGCACAGAAGACCCTTCGGGCTAAGAATTCATAACTTTTTTTTTCAATATGCATCCTAATTACTGCAACACTCTTACAGCTGTAGAGCATTTTCTTAGCTTGATTGCAAGTGTGATGGATTGAATTTTAATGTTTTACAGAACTGAATCTAAATAATCCCCCAATGCAGCTGCATGTGTAAGTTGATATATGTAAAAACAGATACACTCGCTGTGGCACCTGTTTATAGTGAGATGTATAAAGCCATCATCCTGGTGGGTGACATTTAAGATGGTTACACAGGTTACGAATAAAGTTCCATGTTTCGTGAAACAGCTCCAGATGGCCGTATGGTTCTAACCCTTTGCACCAGTGCCATTTTTGCTCCACATCATTTGACAGAAATGAGGATGAGGAAACTGGCCAAGCAGAGGGAACATTAGTTTATCAGTAACAGCATAGCAGCACCTCAGTCATGTTTAACAAGCCATTAAATATAAAGCCACAGAACAGGTGTCTCCTCTGTGCTTTTTTTTTTTTTTTTTTTTTAACTGCAGTTAATTGTGTTGCTTAATAAAAGACCCAACTGAAAAAAAATTAAATAAATTAAATAATAATTTTAAAAAAATCTTTAAATAAGCTTATTTATGTAGTGCACTTTGTTTTTGTTTTTGTTTTTCATTAAAAAAAAGCAGATGTCGGCAAAACGCTTGGAGGAACCAAGTGTTTGGCTCATACAGGCTAATTTATCGTTGTCCTGTTGCCAGGGCAACCCCAGTTCTTTCTGGTGTCATGTGATTGTTGGCCATTTTATGCTGAGTAGTTGTCAGTGACTTATAAAAAGAGAGGATTTAAAAGAAGCTTCCTGTGTGGTGATTATAGGCAAGCGGAAGGGATCGTCTCCTAATCGCAGGTCGAAGACAGCCAGCTGTGGAGCCAAACAAGACAAAACAAACAATCCCAATACCACAGCCACCAACACAATCCCCTCCCAACCATGGATTTTCTCTCTGAATCATTGCAATATTCACACCAAAACACTCATGTAGCTTTTTAATTGTACTTATCAAAAGTGCCTTGTGTCTTGCGTGTGTTTGCGTGAGCACGTGTGCATTTGCCCGTCGGCTGCGGATGAATTTAAATGGCGCTGAAGCGAGCTGTGCTGCCGAGTAACACTTTCTCTTTGTGACAGGCTGGCTGGCTGCCGTGCAATGCTCAGGGGTGGATGGAAGGGTTAGCAAAAGCGCGCACACACATACACACTGTGCCACAGAGCTGTCATCTTGAGTTCATTGGATAGGAACTTGCAGGCTTTACATAACCGAATGATCCCAGATTGACATAGTGGTGATAGTAGACTCAGTCTTATGGAAGGGGCAAAACTACACCTCTTTCTTAAACTGATCTGTCCATCTGTCTGTCTATATTGCTCCCTCTTCCTGTCTACCTGATCACTTTGTTGGTCGTGAACATAATCAGTGTGGATGTTGAAATTTCTCTCATTTCTTTCACTTATGATTCATGGTGGCCGTGTTTGAAATCAAGTTGTAGGAGAAAAGGGATGGTGTATGGAACACAAGGCTGGTCTGTCTCAAAGAAAAACATCTCCTCATGAGTGTACGTGCACAGACAAAAACCCACCTCTCCCCATGTGGCATTATGCAACCAAATTCATAGCACACTTGTAAATGAAATGCGGAGGGGCATCGAGGAGGCTTTAAAGAGAATTTTTTTATTTCTGTTTGCATACCAGCTCAGGCCAAAACAGACATGGTGCACATTTTTTAAAGAAAGCCTTGGGTAAAGGAAGCCTTCTACAATTCAAATCGGGGATTGAATTTTATTGTTTACGATGAGTGGGTGCTCATGTGGAGGTTAATGATGTGAGGTGCCATGCAGTAATTCATCAATTCTGTTTAATGCAATACATTAGTGTTCAATTTGAGATGCTACCACCATAGAAAAACCAGCTACTACATAATAGTATGTACAGTGCTTAGGGTTACCTGGCTATTAATTTTTACTAGTCAACAAGTAATAAAAAAAACACAGTAATCTTTTTCATAGTTACAGCAAAAACTGATTCAGAACATGGCTATGTATTGGCTGATTAATGCAGTTAAATGCTGATAAACAACAGTAAAGAATGCGTCAGAAACTGCACTTAACAGCCATACACGGTCTATAAAGCACATTGCCAGCTTCACTGCATTTTAGATTTAACTTGATGTCAAAAATAAATAAATAAATCAGTGGAATAAACATGCAAAATAATAAAACAGTGTATCATATTAGGCTATTTAAGGATGTATCAATGCTTAAAACATGGACGAACTGAGACTGCAGCATGGAAGCCCATGTCTGTCAGTTGAGCTGCTCTAATGGCTCAATGAGGCAGCTTCCTTTCATGGAGATTTTCCCAGGTTGATAATGACTTAGGAGTTGAGGATGGCTCTGAATACGTGTCTGAGTGGGAACTGACGTGCAACCCGCGGCACTGAAGGAGCTCTTGCATTCAGACCTGATCGCAATAGAATTCACTAAGCCACAGTGCAAGGATTTTATTTATATTTTATTTAGCTTTAAAGGACAATAGTGGGTGGGACTAAAAAACAGTCCTCTACACACCACTATACCGCTAAAAGAAAAAGACTATTCCCAGCATAGTCTTATACATTGTCTGACTGTTTGATGTCTCCCCACAGTGGCGAGTCAGCTAGTCTATGCAACCCCTAGTGCATAGTATGGGATGCATAGTATTGTATAGTATTTGAAGCACATCAGCTGTGTGCTAGGATATTAGCTAGCTTTAGCTCAAGAAAAAACACTAATCTATCTAACAATAAATGGAATATAGTATACATGGATCATCATGGTCTAATTCTCATGTTGCTAATAGATGGCTATCATTTTAACCAACTTAGCATTTTGGCCAGATTATTCTTTTTGGAGTTTATTTTTGTTCTGTGTATTGTAGCACCCAATTCAAGGACAGCTTCACCTCCGTTATCAGTTCAGCAAAATGGCCATTTGAGTTGATTACATGCTCAACTCAAAGTCACTTCAAAATCCAACATTGTCTGCATATTCATTTGAAGGAAGGGGTGTAATTTCTTAGGCACCCTTGCAAGTTGACATGTAACGTAACTTCATGTAGGTCATATTTTTACAGGAACATTTAATTAATACAGGACATAGCATCATATAGCTTCAAAGTGTGACAGCAAGAATGAGACCTAATACTCTGTCTGCTGATATGTATACTTTGTATTTATCATGGCAATTTGCTAGCTGTCGGTTGTGAAAGCAAGCTATTATCATTCAGCTTATTTGTATCATTGGAGAGATTGGAGAAGAGAGATTGGGATTCAATATACTGTTGTTTGGGTTTGGCTGATGTTTTCCTATGTTCCTTGGTGAAAGAGATGCTAAATTACCATCAGTAAGAACAGTCAGTGTTAGATTTGATGCAGACAAAGGAAGAATACAATAACAAGTTATAACAGGTGATGTTTTTCTAATCTTCACCTGTCCAGTTTTGGGGAGTCTGTGTCCAATGCAACCTCAGATTTGTGTTCTTGGCAGACAGGAGTGGAAGCTGATGTGGCTCGTCTGTTGTAGCCCATCTGCCTCAAGGTTTGACGTATTCTGTGTTCTGAGATGCTTTTCTGCTCACCATGGTTGTTAAGGGTAGTTAATTGAGTTATCATAGCCCTCCTATCAGATTATTTTTGTTTGTCACACCCTTCTGTGCAAACAAAATCCCAGGAGATCAGCAGTTTCTGAAATACTCAAACCAACTCGTTTGGCACCAGCAACCATGCCATGCCAACAGCACGTTCTGCCACATGATAGACTGATTGGATAATTGCATGAATTAATTACGGTCCACAAATTAATTTTAATTTAGAACACAGATTTGAGATTAATTTGATGGACTGGATCAAAACTTTTTCAGCCTAGTCCAAGCCTGTGGGTCATATGCTTTTCACTTCTGTTCTGTTACTCATATTCAAGCATTCAGGAATATGAAATTCTTCTTGAGATCAAGGTCAGTTCAGTGGCACACACATTTTCTCTTTTTCTCTCGGCCAGGTTTTACCTGCAAGTGGTTTTCTACTTTTTCTCTCCTTCAGAGTAGGGCGTAATAGGATCTTTTAATTGGGTTATGCTGTGTGACAGGCATTCTCGGATGAAAGTGTAATCTGGGGTTACTCTGTGCTAACATAAATCAGTTTTGCATGGATATCCTTGAAGACACTGCTTGTCTGCTCCTCTCTACATGGTGTCACCCCAGTTAGCAGTCAAAGCTGGATAAGCAGTGATCTGAATTTGACAAAGAACATACACTCTTAGAAATAAAGGATGTCTGTCCTTTTCCTTGTTGCTGGTGTGGTACCATCAAGGGTACATCTTTTGTACATTATTGGACCTTAAAGCTTTTAAAGATTCACTCTTAAAGCTAATTAAAGGGAGCACTACATGCAAATTCCCAGGTAAAGGATACATACAAAAGGTACAGAAGATGTCCTCAGTGACAAAGAAAATACAGCTTGGTACCTTCATTTTTGATATCAGAACCAAACAAAAAGGCAAAAAAGAGGATATGTGGAAAAAAGCAGCACTGAATCACTGAATCTCTAATTAGCAAAACCTTCATGAAGCAGCTTTGTGCTGCACAGTAAATGGGGCCAGTGAAGTGTTTTTGACAAGGCAGCACATTTCCTGTTTCCTGCTTATTCATCACCTTTTAGCCTTTTAGCCTGCAAAACCCACACAGTGACGGCTGTAGACATTTCGAAGCGCCATGGCGCTCATAGGTGTTGTTGCAAGCTAAAAGCTTTGCCACTTTTCCACTTGAGTGACAGAGCTTCAGTAGTTGTGGAATTGAATTATGAAAACGGTTAAATACATCCTTGAGAAATAATATCAAAACCTTTTTCGTGTTAGCTTGGCCGATTGTTTTGTATCTCTAGCATGGTTGACCTTTGAGCAGCTTGTCCCGTTTATCATCACACATGTTAAGATTGAAGGAAATAACAGTTTTTACAAAGTTTAAGGCCAACCTGGTTTGTCAAGAAGCCTAATTAGGAGGCAGTGGGTGGTCTGTGCGTAGACTGCACCACAAGCTTGTGACATTTTACTCCAGCCTGCTGAAAGGAAGGAAGAATAAAAATAACAAGGCAGAAATTAAAAATGAATTTGTTTATCAAAACTGCACCAAATATCAGGCATGATAAATTGGTTCCTCAGTATCTTTGTGTTTGTGATTGACAGAGGGAGTAATCATATTAAATGGAAATGAAGTCCAGGAGAGATCATAGGCAATGGTTTCTTCAATCCTGCCAGTCAGAACATGCTAGAAAGGAAGCTGTTTGCAAATATAACTCAATATCTAAGCTATATTAGACTCAATGAACCTGGCCTGGCTGGATGGAATTACCTGGACTCAAGGCTGATTCTTTTCACCTCGGGCTAATTAAAAGCAAGACAACATTGCACAAGGAAGTTAGTACTTTAGGGTAAAGACGTTGTCTACAATTAGATGAAGAACGAGATGAGGGCTGACATATAGCCTCTTCGGTTTCGCTCCACACAAATAGCTTTGGGGGAGCCATAATCATCTTCGGTTGTGTCCATTAAGATTCGAGATGGAGTACTAATATGATGCTATTATGCAGAAAGGATGAAAAATGCTTTAACTCCTCAAAAAAAGAAGGAAAAATCTGGTCAGAGTGCAGGGGCATCCCACAAGTGTTTATCCTTGGCTGGAACTCAGGTGTGTGCCGAAAGCAGATTAATTGGAGTAACAGGTTGTGTATCGCAAAATAAGCTACATAGATTTG
This sequence comes from Pangasius macronema, assembly GCA_037577455.1. Taxonomy (NCBI): domain Eukaryota; kingdom Metazoa; phylum Chordata; class Actinopteri; order Siluriformes; family Pangasiidae; genus Pangasius; species Pangasius macronema. Next base: position 17,074,425 of record CM074955.1, read on the forward strand.
ATAGTGACCTCCCCAGATTTAAAGCTGTGTAGAATCAATACAGACGAAGGAGTGCAATTTTCATTTTCATTAAGCAGCACTTTTGGAGGCGCTGAGCCGACTGCCATGGGACTAGACAGTGCATTTCTGGAATAGTGGCAAAGTAAATGAAGCTGCTTTGCATGCCCCCGCTTACTTATTCAGGCTAACAGGTTTGGAGATTCATGTTCAGTCCACTTAATTTGAGTTCCTTTTATAAATTAATGCAGTTCATCTATAAAGATACGTTTGTTAGATGGTCACCATATGTATTCTGCTCACCAAATGATGTTAAGTACTATTGCTCAGGTATACATTAAAAGCTCACATTCATTGATTCATCTTTAACTTTGTCCCCCTCAGAAGTGTTTTTTCCTAGGGCTTCAAAGATGTTTGCACACTGTTTTAGGCGTACTAGGAAATTTCTGGGTTTTTTTTAGTGGTTGCAAGGATTACTTTCAGTAATGTGACTATTTTTCTTTATTTTTCTTTTCTTTACTAAATTTCTTTATTTTTTTTTAAGTGCCGCTTTAGTAGACATACTCCATGTTTGCTTTCCGTTTTTAATCATAAGCCTATTAGCTAGCTAACAAACACATTTATTCAGCCAACTGCTCCAGGCCAGCAGGGGTGCCCTCAACTCTCCAGGGTGCCAAGCAATTAATCACTGGCCACTAATCCTGATCAGGTTTGTAGAGGATCTGGAGCCTTTCCTGGGAACACTGGGCATGAAGCAGGAATACACCCTGGATTGGACACTAGTAGATAGCAGAGCACCACACATTCACACAAAGGGGCAAGTAGCCAGTCCACCCAGAGGGATGTTTTTGGGAGGTGGGAGGTAGCACAGGTGTTTTTTGTTTTTTTGTTGTCTTTTTTTGTTATAGGTCAAGCATTCCATCTACCAATTCCCTTTTATAAAGCATAATTAACTTTTTCTTGGCACCTGGAACCATTTGCCTAAGCGTATGCCATTTGCTTCTCTCTTGCTGCAGTCAAACTTTTTCACATTGTGCAACATGTAGTGAAAGGGGATATGGTGACATTAAAAGCACCTCACAACTGGCACCTCAATTACCAAGACCTCGGGTGGTGCAACTTAAATTGGGAATCACTGCTGTCAAAGAATACTGGAAAGACACTTTGAAAGGATTCACATCAGTGGAATGACAAGAACTGGCGGACTAGACATGCAAGTGGAGCAGAAACTCTAAAGAAGGCATTTCCATTTCTTCTGAAGAATAGTGTTAGATTGTTGAACTCTGTTGCTCATATATTAGGCTTATAGGGATAGTGAAGAAGTCTTTGACTTACAAAGATGTAAGAGATCAGTCTTACTATAATCATACTCTACTGTACTGTAGTGCTAATATGGTTTGAATGTATGGGTCATTCCTTGAATGCAGTGCTTTTTCTGTACTTGAAGAAATTTGTCTTATTGGCTGTTAATATCTAATAGCGTCCCTGGAGGACTAGTGGATAGGCCATTGCCGCGATTCCCTCCAAGGGAACCCTGCACAACAGTGCACTCCCAGTGCCGGTCCCAAGCCTGGAAAAATTGGGGAGGGTGGGGCCAGGAAGGGCTTCCGGCATAAAAACTGTGCCAAATCAAATATGCGGACCAGTGATCTGCTGTGGCGACCCCTAACAGGAGCAGCCGAAAGAGGAACAGCAACAGCAGCAGCTGTTAATATCTAATATGTAAGCAATAGACCATAATCTGGCGTGCTGTTATAGATGACGAGATGACAAGTCCATTCAGAATTTCATTATAAAATTAATCTTGGACTCCATCCAAGATCAGATATTATTTATAAAGATTAATATGCAGGTCGATGTGTCAATGTGTCAATGTGAATATTTTAAATAAGGCATGCTTAAATAACAAGTGTCAAAAGAAAAAAAATAATGTCTGCATCTGATAAATAATGAAATAAAAACCATTCTGAAGGACAGTCTGTATTTATATGGAACTATGGCATGTTCTGGAGATATTCCCTCTTTCCCTCTCTTCCTCTTTCTCTGCTTGTTGTTAATATATGGCAGCGGACACATAGCAGAATGATGAATTAAAACACAAGGAGCGGTGCATCCATCAACATGAAGGATCCGGTGGCCATAATAAACGATCGTCATGGTCATGATCAACCGCACACTGACAGGGGTCCTATTCAGCAATATCAGCCACAGTGAATCAGGCAATGGCGTGCATATATGCTAATGATGAGTCTTCTGTGTCTGTAACTCTCCAAGGTGGATGAGTATTGACAGAATGCTTTGCTGCAGGGAGTACGAGATCGACCGTCATAATTATTCTGCAAGGCCTTTGCCGAGTGTGACTGCAAAAGCCCCTGAATTATCGGAATATGCATTTTTATGATGGAGGTAATACACAATCTCATTTCTGTTTTGAAGATGAAATATAAAATGGCCCAGGTTTGCCATCAAAAAAAAAAAAGTGAGAACTGAGCTCAATGGAGTGTATTGGAAAAATGCTGACTTTGTGTTTGCCTCCATCAAGACCACTGTGTTTTGCTTCAGGGTAAAGTCATATTGCTTTCTTTAAGGGCAGTAATAATAAGGTGTTCTAGTTGTCATATCATTTTTTTTCCCAGCTTCATTTTCTCCAATATATTGTAAAAGGTCAAATTCAAATGAGGGAATCCAGAGTTAAAATTTTTGTACTCCTTAAATCATCTGGGAGAAAGAATGCCTTGGCTTTATATTTAAAATAGTCTGCTGTGAATTGACATTGCAGTCCTTTTCTCAGTCAGAGGCCTTACTTTTATTAACCTCTCCTCATAGTGCCAAATTTGGGCAGGTAGGTTAAGATGAATAAACCACCAAATTTGACTGTGAGGAGAAGAGATAAATGATATTACCACACTGGTGAGGGCTGGGAGTGTAGTAATATCATTTCTTTTTTTTTCTATTGTGAGCAGACTGATTATCCTTTGTAGGATGATAGCTCCATACCTGACCTTGAACTCTTTACACCACCTGGGTATGGATGCCCAGGACAACTAAGTTCACTCAAACTGTATGGGCATACCACACATTTAAAATGATGAAGTCTCAATAACTCAAATAACCAGTCTTTACAACCATGGTGACCAGAAAAGCATCTCCGAACGCACACAATTTTTAACATTCAGGTGGACGGGCTACAACAGCAGAAGACCACAATCGGATTACACTCCTGTACATAATATATACTGTATACATTGTTAGCCAACCTAAACCAGAGACATTCAACAGTCTTAAAGGACTATAATGCTTTAAAAGAAATCTGGTTACTGCTTTTACCCCACTCCTCTCATCTGACATTGAAAGTAAAACGTGTGCTGTCCACCCTCAACTCACACCTACAAGATGATATGGCATCATGATACACCTCACAGATGAAATCCAAGGAGAATAGATTAGTATGTATGTTCAAAATGGCAGCCAATGGTGGCTGAATGCTAGCTAAATAGATAGCGAGTAAATGACAGTTTAGGTGCTATCTGCTAAATCCATATGGACAAACTGATATATTCTCAGTACAACCAGACTTTAGTCCCCTCTTTTCATTCTCCTTGCATCGAGGAGCAAGTCAGACTTGGAGGACTTCTGTTTTCCAGAAATAACCACCAATTTTTTTAAAGCCATTTAAATATTTGGTAGTACCAAAGTGATTTAGTCAGTGTTTTTGGGGAACAATTTTTGGTACCCATCCCTATTGGTGCCTTTTTACATTAAGGAGCTCATTCTTCTCTTTGTCTGTGAGGAATCGGATGCAATATAGCCACATACAGCCTTCAAACGATTTAAAGAAATGTTGGGTAACAGGGCCAACATCCAGTGGCCCATAACATAAGGGTTATCCATATTTTTTTATAAAGACCTCATCTTAGTGCATACAGATTGTGTGTCGACGAGCCAAAAAAATGACATCACAGATGAATTTTCTCATTTATTTAAACCGACTTTCCATTTCCATGTGTGGAGCAAAAAATGTCACCTGAGTGCTGATGATCAGCAATAGCCAGGCCCAGTTCATCCTCCAATCTGCGACCTACAAAATGGAGGGCAGAAACTGAGAGATTTTGTTCCTTCTCCATGTTCTGTTGGGGTGGCGGAAATGATGAATGTGGTGAGACCTCTCCTGGAGGAATTCCATTCTTACTGAAATTGTCAAGCTGCTGTTTGGTGCCATTGCTAATGCTGCAACCTGGGTTTAACCCCACAGCATAAGACTACTACACCTTCTGACCCCAAAAGAACAATCTGGAGATCTAGCATAATTCCCTCATTCCCTCTTTNTTCCCTCTTTTTTCTCAGCCTGTTTCCAGAGTACTCTGTCTCTTGGTTTAAAGCTTTGGCTCATGCTGTAACTTGGTTTAAACCCCTAGCCTGTGCAAGAATAAGACACTCACAACTCCTGAGCCACAAAGAACAGTCTAGAAGCCTTGTCTCAAGCAGTATAGTTAAACACTGTGTCTTTTGTTCTGAGACGTCCCCCTGTCAACAAATGTTTCAAATATCACAAGGTTTTTACATCATGTCAAGGCACAGAGTTTGCTTGTGGAAGCATGAGCATGAGTACATTTGAGTACATTTGTCTGGTCTTTTTCTAATCTTCACTTGTCTAGTTGCTCTCTGTAGGCTAGAACAGCTTATTCCTGTTCTTCGCTGACGGAAGAGACCCAATGTAGTCTTCTGCTGTTGTAGAGCATCCGTCTCAAGGTTCGGTGTGTTGTGCATTCTTGAGATGCTTTTCTGCTCACTTTGGTTGTAAAGCGTGGTTATTTGAGTTACTGTAGCCTTCCTCCCAGCCCATCGAACAGTGACAACCATGCAACAGTCACTGAGATCACATCTTCCCCTATTCTTTTTTGATGTGAACATTTACTGAAGCTCTAGACTTGTATCTGTGGTGCTGCTACATGTTTGTTTGATTGGATGAATGTGCAGGTTAATTGCATGAATGTGCAGGTCTTCAGGTGTTTGTAATGAAGTGGAAGGTGAGTGTATTTCTCATTAATATGTATATTATTGCTATGAAAGTGTTGCCACCTCACAGCTCCTGAGCTTGGGTTACTGTGTGTGTGAGTTTTGCATTTTCTTGCTATGTCTGTATGGGTTTCTTCCGGGCTCTCGGATTTCCTCCCATGTCCCAGAATCATCCCTTCAAGTGGACTGGTTACTGGTTACACCTCGAGGTGTTAATGGATATATGCATGATCCCCTGCAATGGATTGGTGCCCCACCTGGGGTGGATTCCCGCTTCAAGGACAGACTTCGAATCCACAGTGGTCCCTGAACAGGATAAAGCTGTTACAAACAAATAGTTTCTAGGCTGTTATTATTATTATTATTATTATTATTATTATTATTATTATTACTGTTGTTGTTGTTGTTGTTGTTATTTACTAATTTCAGGCTTGAATTTGTCTAAGTGGCAGATGTTTTATCTTCTTTCATTTTAAAGCTTTTAAAGTCTAATGGCATGACTACACAATACATTTTTAAATAAATAGTATATAAGACCCACAGCTTTCCTATTTTTCTTTCTCCACCAAGGTCTTGGTGACCAGTGATCTAATTTTATTAGGGGCCAAACACCGAAGGTGCATAGGCACCCTGCTGGGACTGTATGTTAATTAGGTTATGAGTGTTTCCATGTATGTTCCAGGGTGTAAGAGTAAATAAATACATTTGAAAGTGAATATGCCTAATAAACTATCTAATCTAATCTAATTTGTTCACCTTAGAAGTCCTATTTGTGTCAAAACTGTAGACCTAATAATACTGAGATGTCACATCAGCTCATAGCTCTCTCACAACCATGTTGCTATCCTGTTGGTACAGAGTGTCCTAGACAGTCAGACAACTTTTTTTGAGTATACTTGTTCACCAGTGTTTCTTTTTTTTCATTTAGTTCTTTAGTTGTTGGAAGTATACAGCCACTATCACACACTGTCTCACACACCGTGCTCCTTGTCCTTCTATACAAGCTTATCTTTATCATTCTCTCTTGGTCGAGAGGCATTGCTAAAGCTGTAAACTTGGTTTAACCCAGGGCTGTTTATCTCATTTTAAGTAACGGGCCACATTACATCAAGTCCAGTGTCATGTGGGTTGGACCAAAAAAAAAAAAAAACCTGTTTAGAGACCAGTAACACGTCAGTGACTCCTCGTAATTATCTTCATTTTTCTGCATTTATCTGGGACATTCTAAATGCAGAAGAATAACATGTCATTAGCACATTTTGTCAGTAGCTGAGTTTGTTTTGAGTTTAATGTTCTGTTTTGCTCTCTATTGGAATAATGTTAGCTCTTTTTTCCAGTTTGGTGGGCCAGATTAGAACCTTTTTCATGCTGGTCCTGTCCCATGAGCTGCATGTTTGGCACCCCTGGTTTAACCCCATGGATTAGACTGCCAGACCCCTCAACTCTACCGTTCCCTCTCTTTCTACCCAAGTGTGTTGCTTTCAGCCTTGTCTTTCTCAGCCTGTCTTCAGCATTCCCCCTCACTTGCACAGAGCTTGTGAAATTACATAACTGCACTTGTTATCTCATTAAAACACGGGTCAGGACCTTTTAACGATGGACTTAATGAAGGCATTGACCTAATGGTGCTGCCATGCTGATGCCCCTCCATCCATGCCGTGTTCTGCATGAGCCTCCATCCTAACAGCGCACAGATGGAGGAATTGTCAAACCCTGTCTTCAGGGGGTTAATTTAAAGGACTGTCTTGTTTCTTCATCCATCTCGCCTGATAATAAAGACTTGATTAAAGTCATTTGTTTTGCTCTAGATTTGAAAAAGCACATTTAGTCGCCTGGATAATGCCTCAACCCAGACACGACAGATGTTGTTTTCTCCCTTTTTTTCTCTCCACCTTTCCAATTTCCTTTCAATCAGTCTCACCTGCCATCTACAATGACCTAAATATAAAACATTGTACTCTTTTTCTCAAAATGGATTTATTGCCATGGAGATATTACAGTCCAGTTAGTGAACACATCAGGTACTGTTGTTATAACTATAAGATAGGCAGACTCAAGTGTGTGATGGGGACAGAGTGTGTGGTGTGTGAAGTTAAGCTCACATTTTATGGCTTCCAAGTGCTGCAGATTGATGGAGGAGACTATGGAGGGTTTGTGTGTGAGAGTGTGTTTGAGTGGATGATAGCAGCTGGAGCAGTTGAGCTGCGCCAGGAGAATGGACCTCTGTTTGTGTGTTTGGCTACTCGGGAGGGCCAACAGTATAATGGCAGGCATCTGCAGGGCTTCCATTACTGCGGCCCCTCGCTCTGTCCCGATCCGCCTATTTTCAAAGCAAATTAGCCGCTGGCTCCACACACCACCGATTGCCCTCACCACCCACCAACACAGCCTTAAATGTCAGTGTGCTTAAGAGACTGGCAATAAGCTTTGTCTGTTTAGCTAGCCAGTCAAAGGATTCTGATGTTGTTTGAGTGTAAATGGCAAGCACCAAGTCTACATGCTTATTCATCCAGTGTGGAGGAAAAGCTTTATAAATATGTATTAAATAATATATACTACGTTGGTTGTGCCTTCGTTAATGGATGTTCATTGACATCACTTCTCGGTTGGTCTGCAACACTTCCAGTCTTTTTGAATTTGTTAATATGTTTGGCAATTTGTTAATATGTCTTATGATGTGCCTGCCATGTTTCCTGTTAAAATCCATGGCACTCTTGTGGCAGCTTTCTGATCCAGCCATGAGAATGATTTCAATACTTTCTTAAGGCATTCTTAAAGGCCATCCAAAACACACACACACACGCACACACACACACACACACACACACACCATTACCCAGAGCTTTTCCTGCGGTAAGGAATCTTTCCACAAGGTCATAC
>CM074955.1:17082417-17122921 GCA_037577455.1 Pangasius macronema
ACACACACACACACACACACACACACATATATATATATATATATATATATATATATATATATATATATATATATTGTCCTCTCTCTCTTTAGGAAGGTTTATGATGGAAAGCCACCTCATTGCCACTTGTACTGAGGGTTTTCTTTAATTGCTCATGATTATGTGATTACTGACATGAATGTAAGGGCATGTGTCATGATCAGTGTGTGTGTGTGTGTGTGTGTGTGTGTGTGTGTGTGTGTGTGTGTGTGTGTGTGAGTGTTAGTTCGAGTGCATGGCCAGCAGAGGGAGTAAAACTCAGACAGTCCAGTGAGACAGCATTCAACAGCTCCAAGCACAGCTCACACACTAACTACGGCTCACACACAGACATTGTGGACAAGCAGCATGTCAGGTCTGCATTAACTCATTTCTTGTTATATTACAGTACTGCCTTTGATGTATTCTCGAATCTGAATCTAGTCAGAAGGTGTTTATTCATTTTCTGTACCAGCAGAAAATGAATCTTATATTAATGCATTCCTACATGATCATTTCTATAGTAACTCATTTGCAAGGATTTTTGTATGGTAGACAATCGACATAATCTAAGACTAATAATAAACAGATCTTTAAAAAAAAACCCACACGTGTTATGGGAGAGTCTTCAGGATACTTTCTGGTTTCTCAGTAACATGAGAGAGAGGAAAAGAGAGGCTGGTGAGGAAATGACTTTACCACAACACTAAATATAACTATAAATGGTTAAAACGTGTGATGTGCCATTCATTAATAAATTCCAAAAATTAAAAACATTGGCAAATCTCTGTTGTATAAGAGGAATAAAGCACTTCAGGATATGCTGTTATAGGAAAATAATCAGCTTTGCTCTGGTAACAGGTTACTTGTTCACAGACCAACTCCATTGTGGATTATTTTCCTATAACATCACGCCTGATTGTGTTTTAATTTCTTACTTAACAAGTTCAGGTCAGGTGTCACCTGCATGTAATCAGTGAATGACATTTGCATTTCATTTCATTTCTTTCTTTCTTTCTTTCTTTCTTTCTTTCTTTCTTTCTTTATTTTTGCGAAGGAAAAAGTGGAGGAATCGATATGGAGATCTTTTTATAGTGTAATTATTATTGCAGTGACTCGCATGCATAATTCATATAATTTTTTTCACGATACCTGTGTGAGCAGGGAGAGAGAGGATAACTAAGAGACGAGGGCATGCTTAATTCATGGCTGCTCTTATATCAGAACTGCACTGTTTCTCAGACCAACACATTAGAGCTTTCAGGAATTATGCTGTTTCTCAGTCCTAATGCTCCTATCTTTAGCCTGAGCTGCCCAGAACAACACGGTTTAACAGATTCCTTTGATTGAAATGGACGGAAGAGAAAAGCGACTCCATGGTAGAGCGGCAGTTTTTTCCCCCTTATTGCTTTTATCTAAAAAGCCTGAAAACATCTCCTAACTGAGTGTCATTATTTATGTAATCCTTTCATAGCCGTGAGGTTTGAGATTGCAAGCGCTGGGCTGATGGAGGCTGAGTGAAGTTTGAGAAAGCAGAGGAAAGGAAAGATCAGGAGACATGCTGCATAATTATGAAGTCACGTTTTGTTTTTCCTGTCCTAAACCTTCATGTATAGCTCTTCGTTCCTTTTTTCTTTTTTAAATGTGGCATGCTGTTGTAAGAAAATAATCAATGACAGGATGGTGTAATACCTATACCTGATACCTCTAAACGCAAGTTTTTTAGTCCTCTCATATCACAGCAATTTGCCAACTGTTACAATTGTTATATTAATTAAAGAAAATACACTTTTTATCCAATTATAGTTACAATTTAGTTCATGTTATCGTTTATGTTATAGCGACTGTAAAACATTGCTCCTTCACTCTCTCTTCAAGTTAAGAGAGAGGTTGTTAAAGATAAGCCCTTCATCCTGAAGGCAGAAAATGTACCATTACAGCTTTACGTCTGACTGAAGTGGAGATTCCGTCCATAAGTGTTAAATAATCTCCTTATGATGAAACAATCATCATATCAAAGATGAAACTTTTTTTTTTGTCTAGTAACATGTTTTCCTAAATACGTTTATTATTAGCCTTACAAAGCTCTATGAACGAATTCAGAGAAAATTCGAATGAGTTAATTAATATATGAGTGAATTAATATAAAACTGAGATTTGAACTGCAGCCAGTTCTGCACACTACCATCAGAGCTGGGCTGCTATAGAAAACCAATCAACATCTGACCAATGGGATTCAAGAATTCAAAAGCGCTGTGATATAAATCGAGTTATTAACAGGAGATTGGGATCCAGTCTGGATAGATTGATTATTAAACAAAAAGAGCAAAGCGCCTAATTCTGCGTTCATTATTCGATTCACTGGGAATCAGTTTGATGGAGAATCCCAGAAGGACACTGCGGCAGCTGGAGTTTTCAGCTTTCCTTTTAGAATTCTGCATATGTTCCACATTTCTGTCTTTCTCTCTCGCTCTCTTTTCATTTCTTTCCTCCCCCTTTTTTCCCCTCCTCTCCAGTCCTACAGCATCATGTCAGCTTAATTATCTGTAGTTTCGGCTGGCTAATAGAATCCTGTGCCCAATTTCTGAGGAAGCAATGAGGCTGAACTAATCTGGATTTGATCAAATATGTGGATGTGCAGTCCACTCGGATGACACAGTTTACATATCTGAAGCCTCACTCTTTTCCATCTGTCTCCACACAAGGTAAAAAAGGATGAGAATCATCGAATAGTGGAGCAGCCTGGCTTTTCAGCTCAGATATTTCTTTGTGGCTATTTCTATGCTACCACCTTTATTGTGAAAGTGAAAAACAGTAAGAATCATTTTAGGGAAAAAATGAAAAATAAAAAATATACAATAACCTTGCACAAGTGTGCACACCCCTAATCTAATGCTTAGTTGAAGCACCTTTAGATTTTCTCACGGCATTCAGTCTTTTTGGATTAAGAGGCAATCAGTTTGGCACATCTTAACAGAGCAATATTTTGCCATTCTTGCTTGAAAAAGCATTAAAAGCATTCTATCTCTGTCAGATTGGCTAGGCATCTCCTTTGCACAGCCCTCTTCAGGTCACCCCACAGATTTTTTGATTGGATTAGATGATTAGATCTGGCTGGGCCATTCCAAAACCTTGATTTTGTTTTGTGAAGCCATTCCTTTGTTGATTTGGAGGTTTGTCTCCAGTCGTTGCTATGCTGGACGGTGAAATTCCTCTTCATCTTACGTGTGTTAGCAAAAGACTAAAGGTTTTGTGTCAAAATTGACTGATCTTTGGAGCTATTTCTTATTCCCACCACCCTGATTAAAGCCGCAGTTCCAGCTGAAGAAAAGCGGCCGCCAAGCTTGATGCTGCCATCTCCATGCTTCACCATGGGGTTGTGTTCCTTTTGTGATGTGCTGTGTTTTTTTGTGCTAAACATATCTTTTGGTATTATGGCCAAAAAGTTCAACTTTGGACTTAATAAACCATAATACTTTATTCCACATGGTTTGGGAGATTGGGTGGCTTTTTCCCTTGTCTTGCCACCCATAGCCCAGACATATAAAGAATTCACGAGATTGTTGTCACATGTAGGGAGCAATCAGTACTTTGAATGTTGCTGTAGGCCTCTTAGCAGCCTCCCTGGCCAGTTTTATCCTGGTCTTCTCATCAATTTTAGAAGGACGTCCTATTCTTAGTAATGTCACTGCCATGCTATATTTTCTTCACTTGATGATTAGTGTTCCATAGCATATCCAGTGTCTTGGAAATGTTTTTGTGATCTCTTCTGATTGATGTTTTGAAAGCCCATGGCATTTCCAGTTGTATGTTAATAAGAAGATGTCAGGAAAATCCTATGGGAACAGATGTACTTTATTTGTGGTTAATCAGTCACTTTAATTGATGGCAGATATATACTCATTAGCATTTAACATTAGTTTGAATGTGATCGGTTGATTCTGAATACTGCCACATTCCCAATTATAAAAGGATATGCACACTTATGCAAAGTGGATATTGGAAATTTTTTGTTTTTCTTTTTTTCCCATAAAACATTTCTGGTTGTTTTTCACTTGAGTTTTGTATGTTGCAATTTAACAATAAAGGTGATAAAATAAAATAGGCTTTGTCCAAGCTGTAAGTGGAATATTTTTAATCAGTAGCCAAGTTTAATTACTTTCACTGCAATGCTGTTTAATTCAGTTCTCATTTAGAGGAACATGCCTTTCAGTATGTACAGTTCATTATCTTACACACTTTACGATGATTCATACTTGGAAGTGGAGCACTTTCAGAGGAAAAGTGTGGTTTCCTTTGTGCCATTTCTGAAGATGAATGGGATGGGCAAAGGAACTTTTTTTTTTTTTTTTTCCTTTCTCACTTGTAGGAAAGATCCCAAAAAAGTCACGTCTCTATAGGGTCTGATTGCTAGCTTTACTTAAGCTCGTCTTTGTATAAGTGACTCTTGTGTTGATTTTCTACAGCACGGATTAGAGTGGTTTCCTGTACGAGTGTAAAGCGATGGGTTCAGGGATGTGGCTTTTTAGGCACATGGCTTTTATTTATTAATTTTCTAATGTATTTTTTTAGCTTTCTACAACGCCACTTAGCTGCATTATTGTAACCACGTAATATGTTTGCGTTTCGTCTGAACAAAAAGCTTTTTGTGCTATACTGATTGAGCAGACTGATGGCAGAGGGTGGGAAATTTAGTGGCTGGTGATGGTATTGAGTATCATGTAGAAAGAGTTGTATAAGATTGTACACTACCACAATGTCCCGTGACATTTGTTAATTTTGCATTTATTATTAAATATACTGTTAAAATTCTATTAGTTGCCGAATGGGTTATCTTATTAGTTATCTAACCATGTTTAATCCAGGTTTTTGGACACTTAACAATATTAGTGCTGAGCACTGAAAATAAAGAGATACCAAGCAGGAAGAAAATGGTGAACCCCCTGTGAAAGACAATATGCCATGATCCAGGCTGGCAGTTTTTTAGATTCAAACCCGATGAAAAGGGTCAAGCACTTAATCCGACTGAATTGACATGCAAAGGCTGTAACAGACAAGTCATCAGAGTGGATATAACACTACGAATCATGTAAAAAGGTTGATGGCAAAACTGGCTATGCTGTCTGTGTGGGAGGGTTGGCATACTCTCTGTCTCTCCTGTTAATCACAGTGACATTAGTGGTGGGTGTCTGTGAGCTCATGTATATACGGAAGAGGGTAGATAGCGCTTTCCTCTGTGTGAGTTACGCTGCCCTATGATGCAGCATGGGCTGCATTTTGGAAAGATGTGGTTGTGGCTGGCTTCACTTTTCTGAGGAAGCACGTGTTAGCCTTCACCCTTCCCAGTTGGTAGCTGTCGTATAATGGGGAGAGGTGGCTGGTGGGAGGGTATTGGCAGTTGACCAAACTGGAAAGAAAAATATGGAAGAAAAAAACAAACAAAAGTTTTTCCACAAGGATGCTGGGCTTACCGTTTGTGACAGGGTCCGTCACGGCTGATGTCCGAGTCATATGCATGTAACCTAATGACACGTAACAGCAGTACTCCATGGCTTTAGGTTTTACTTTTGACATGTCATTTTTTAATCTGTTCTGGATGATTAAATCATTTTAATGGTAAATCACTATCAGGGAAAAATCAATACTGCATGAGTCTACTATCAATAGCTTGCAGTTATGACACTAAGTACAAGGTCTCAGCCTAATAGCATGTTTCCTCACAGTATGCATATAAATGAAATTATTACATGTACACAAAGCACACACATTGAAAGACAGGTAGGGAACTGAATTCATGTTCCCTATTTTATTTTAAGTCAACCCACCACGTGCATGTTGTTCATGAATTGCACGATTGTGTGTCACGTGCACCTGATCATTGCTAACGGCATGTTATGGATGTGTCGGTGAAAAGGGCAAATAGAGGGCATATATCAAACGGAGACCAAATCTAGGATGTTTTGCTCTGTACAATCTTTCAATGCAAATGTCAAGGAATCTAAAGTCTTGGGTAGGAAGAATTAGCCAGACGAATACAGTCCATAGCATTTTTTACATATGATTTTGTGTATTTTTTGTGTGCCTGTTAGTAGCGCCATCATTCTTGGCTCTACAAAATAATAATCAACTTCAAGGTGTATGTTAAAAACAAATAAAACAACGTGTATGCCAAGTAAACCTTACTTTGACACGTTTTGCCTTGACAGAGAGGGCTTAGCCTTATGCGGCCCTGTAAAAGAAGACATTTATAATCTGTCATTCATGCATTGTAAGGACACAAGTGCATATACTCAAAATGCTCTTTATTAAGCACAAAAAAAAAATCATCAGTAAAAAGAAAGGCAACTTCAAAACAGGATCATCCAAGACTTCATGATAAGGACTGGAGACAACAAGGCTTAAATAACCCAACTAATCAGTGACAGGTGAACACGGGGAGCAGACCAATCACAAGAAAGGGCAGAGATAGGACTAAAAAGCAAAATACACCAAAAAACCCAAAAGGGTTGCATCAGGAAGGGCATCTGGTGTAAAACTTGCACCAAATCAAACATGAGGACCAATGATCTGCTGTCTAACAGGAGCAGCCGAAAGATCAACAACAAACCGCTACACCAAGTCTAGATTGGTTTTTGTGCTTTCAGGTCTGTGTCTTTGTCAATAGCTTTGAAGTGAAGTTTTCTAGGGAATGAAATCATTGTTGATTCTCACAGTTGAACTATTGTGGGATGTGAATGCTGTCTTTTCATGGTCTACAGTATGAGATATAATACTAACCTAAATCAATATGCCTAATTTTAAGAGTAATTCAAACTCAAGAAGGGTTCAAACTCAGGTGGTAGTTGCTAAGAATCCCTTGGAATGAGCTTTNCTTTTCTTTTCTTTTCTTTTCTTTTCTTTTCTTTTCTTATTTACTACACTATAATAATCTTAGTTTAAAGTGTGTGTGTGTGTGTGTGTGGTTGGCCAGTTTATGTGTGTTCACATAAATCCGTGGTTGTATTTGTCCTCTTGTATTCTCAATGTGAAAAGAAAGAGTGAACAAATCATAAATTATTATCTAGCCCACAGGGCAAGTGAACGTTCCAATGTGCTGCCCAGTGCAATATTTCACTTGCCTGGAAATGTCATTAAATATGCAAAAAATGGTAGCTAACAACACAATACCATATAACAACCTAGTTACTGAAGTAAGTGCATTAATACAGTCTAAAATTAATATACAGCTCATTATCCTCTTCTAATACATGTTTTAATGTAGCAAATGGCAAAAAATCAGCAAGTTGATGAGAGGTGGTTTTCTGTCCTCAACATTGCACATAAAGTATGTTATTTATGGCTAGTGCTTTTATTTTCTCTCAATATGTTTAAACTTGAGGTGATCGCTTCTAGAAAGCTAGGGAGTTATATAGCTGTTTTCTCTGCAATTCAGTTTGCTTGGGTTCATCTGTCATCTGTGCAAACTAATTAATCTGACAGCCAGATCATGCCTCAGACGATGTGTGTAGAGCATCAGATGGTGGGATTCAGAATGCACGCGCTGTAATTACAGCACTAAGGTGAGTCACATCGCAGTGAAATGCGTTAGGTTTAAACATATCTACATATTCAATGAGAACTTTTTTTTTTTCTTAAAGCTAGTTGTAGACAAGTACAAAAAAAGAAAAAAAACTAACACCACACACAAAATCTGCTTGCTGACTTTGAAATCCTTGAAAATTCCCAGCATATTACTCAGTTATTCATCTTAAAGTATATTATTGAATAAGTATGATGAATTATTATAACTTCATGGTTATGAGAGTGAGAAGTCTGAACCTTCGAATGGCTTCTGGGAGTTTAAAGGCTTTATATTGTGGGCCTCATTTATCAAGCTGGTTATGAATAGATTTATTCATAAATCGTTCATAGGAGCATTTACACAAGAAATCTGGTATTCATGAAAACCCATAAATTTCAGGAAAATAGTTTGTATCCTACTTGTGCAGCCGAGTGTGTGTAAATTTACACATAAGACTAATGTAAACCTCGATTGATCACATTCGGATCATGTAATTTGCATGGATTACTGAACATTTATATATGGATTAAACTGTCAAGTTGAAATTGCTTATTTATTTACGTTTGCAGCATTTAGCAGGCGCCCGTATCTAGAGCGACTCATAAGTGCTTTGTAGTCTCTTTCAAAAGCACATCTTCATGCTAGTTCACTAGCATACACTAGCATGAGAATACCGTTAAGAAAATTTTGTGGAATCCAGTTTTCATGCGCTTGATCAGCATATGCATATATAAGTATGAAAAATCAGCATTTCCAAAACTTTTGTAAATCTGGCAGAAGTTTTATGGTTCTGTTTCAACATTTACACACAACTTTGCTAAAAGATTGATCAGTGAGACCCATTATGTGTGTGTAGTTGTTTAGTGTGAAGGCTATGGGGCTAACAGATCTCCATAATGCCGCTTGGCTTTTGAAATGGAAGGGAACATGTAGGCTGCATGTTTGCCCAAGACACAAAGGTGCAGACAGTGGAAGAGAGAGAGAGAGAGAGAGAGAGAGCTGAAGAATGTGCAGTGAGTGACAGTCCTTCTCTTCCTGCAGACAGAATAAGAAAAATAAACAGGCAGGACACAGCAAGCTTCCTTATAGCAACAGCGTGGCACAGTTAGAGTCGGAGTTCGCTGCACCGAATGAGGCCGTCAGCCCAGGAGGAGTGTGCGCCGATGAAATAGGAGGCTGTCGGCTGTCGTTCTCTTTCTCCTCTCCATGTCAGTCTCAGTCTTGCCTGAGACTAAAGCAAGTCAGGCTGAAATCGCTTCATGATTTGTCTCGAGAAGTTACACTGTTCCTTTTGCAGTTATTTAGGTCATACTGTGTGTGATCATGAAAAGAATAGATTCATTACTTTTACCAGCAATCTGTTGCACAGGTTGTTTTTGTATAGCATTGTGTGTGAGAAAGAGAAAGAGTGACTTGATTAGATGTTTTTGAGGCACAACTGTCTAGCTCTGTGTCTCATGCTTCTAAAATTACCTCGGCTGACATTTGGAATAGGGCACACTTCGAAACCTCGAACAATAGAAACAGTCAAATTGACAGTCTGCAGGGAGTCTCGACTGAACACATTACCGCCGTGGCAGCCCATTAGAAGGGTGCGTGTCTGTGTTTGGGCTTGTAGGTGTGTATTTATTCATGTGTGCATGGATGTGTGAGTTTCTGGATGTTTAATTGAATGATAGGTTTGTGGTTATGGCTGGAGGTAAGGACATGGTGTAGCTTGTCGTCAGTATGTAATCACTGAGAGGGTAGATTTGTCAGTGTGGAATCAGTGTGTGTTTAACTGATTGGTGGTCGTCACCACCATCTCTGCCGAAAGGCTACAGTTCTAGTTACTTACGGTCCTTTAAGTCTGTCAGGATTTCTGAGTGTTTCCATAAGGCTGTTTTTTTTTTGTGTGTGAGCAACATTCTAATAACATTATGAAGCACACAGTTATGTGGCATAAGTTATTAGAACATTGCAAGAATGTTATTCTTGTAACATTTATCACAACCTAACCTTTGTAGGAACTTTTAAGTACGTTGGTGAACGTTCTAATAAAGTTCTGTTAGCTAGTGTAATGGAGGAGTGAAATTTCACTACCTGTGTATATATACATCTGTTTAGTGCTCCAAATATTCATATCTGCATATATAATCCGTATTGGGATTTAAACCCAAGGTGGGGAAACCAACCAGAGGGCAAACCTGGTCTCAACCAGAAACGGGTTTGTGTTTGCTCGTTTGTTGTATATGAGCAGGCAGTTACTAAGGATGAAGGAATGAAATACATTGCACAACATGGTCTTCGTTTGTCCTGTGAGTTCCATATCAGTCTGCTTGCTCATGCCTGCATTGAATATAAAGACCTCCTGCTTTTTTGTTGTGCCCTGTAGTTGAACACCGCTAGTCTCAACCAGATCCCCTGTGAACCTTTCTGGCAAGCTGTCTAAAAAAAAAAGTGCTCCTCCTATTCGTATTAGTGTATATATCTGTTTAGAACATGTTTTCTGTTTATTCCAAAAAATATTCTTATTCAGTTTTATTATATTATTATATTAGATGTGGGTCTCTAGTCATGGGAGCTTTTTACATGGGGGTTTACTTTTTCTGTGCAAGTGGGAGCAAGAGGTCAGATATGAAGGTATGAGGTGGTTGTACATTGCTGCGTGACACGTTCACTTTGTCTGGTGTAAATTGTTCATTCATTCATTCATTCATTCATTCATTCATTCATTTATTCATTCATTCATTCATCTTTAGTGACTGGTTTACCCTGGTCAGGATCACTGTGTGTCAGGTTCAATTATGTTAGTTTATATTTTGTGAAATGGAACCAACTAAGTTCATTAGAAAATGTTGTGGACGTGTATAATCAAAACCCACAGAAGTGGGCAGGATTGGTAAAATCTTCTGCTGGGAAAAAAAGCTGCTGGGATTGGTCAGGATTCCTTCGGGAGGGAATTGACGTTGAAGCTTTAGTACCTTATCTGTTTGAGCAGAGTGTACAGAGACTAAAAAGACTAAAACACCACTGCATAGCTCTCTTTACATAGAGATGAAGAGAGGGCTAATTCCTTTGGCACCATAATCAAGAGGTAGCAGGTAGGTAGAGGTGACAGCATTGTGGGTAATGCAAGAAATCATTAACTGTGCCACTGCCAACAATGCAAGACAGTTATACTAAAAAACTTTGTTGTAAAATAAATCTAGGATGGCAATAGTTATGCAAGTTCAGGGGGGATTTTTCCTTTCCTGTTTTGAAAAACGCTGCTTGCAAATATGCTTCTTTGCAATGTTAGCCAAGGTTCTGGGGCAAATATAATCCCACGTAGAAGCCACCGTCATAGTTCACAGTTGTTCCACCAACACGCAGAATGACTCATAAACCTGCACTGATACCAGTGATCCTAGCAGACAGCATCCTGTCTCCATTGATGAGAAATCTGATTTGCTTTTTGCACTTCTGGGACGAGGGTGTGTGCGTGTATGTGTGTGTGTGTGTGTGTGTGTGTGTGTGTGTTGGTGGGGGGGGGGGGGGGGGCTTTGGGGTGGTTGGATAGAGAGAGACATGTTTACGTAGCAAGCAATTTGATTAATCCATATCGAAGACAGCGAGCCCAAATATGTGTGTTGGTGTCGCCGCAATTTAAAATGGAAATTACAGAAACAACTTCCAGCTGTTAAACTGTGAAATGGGTTTATCTAGTAACTTATTCATGCGCATTTGCATTTCCTCTCCTCCAAATTAATTTATTGCAGCAAATAAGGGCAATTAAAGCAAGTGCAAAATATTTCAACATTTTTTTCCCCCTATCAGCAAAGTGCATCCAAGTCAAATAGTTATTTTTCCTCCCCTTGGTGCTGAGATGCGGAGAAAACACATAGTGCATAATTTTTATCCTTTTACCTCGGGGCTGTGCTGCAGTAGCACACATGTGACATGGTCAAACACATGCATACCCTCCGGCGCAGAGTGATTTGTGGTGCATGGGTTCAGCTGCAGGAGTGCGCTGAGGGCCGGGCGAGCTGATTCAACACGGTGTCACTTCCTGTGAATGATGCGGCCCGGTGGCAGATGTCTGGCGCCGCAGCAGTGTGTGCACACTGTCGTTAACACATGCCGAGCTAAAAATTTCATCATCAAAATGGCATTTTATATGGGTAAGAAATTCTATGGACTGTCTGCTCGGCATCTCAAGTAGGAAAGTGACCTCCTGGGAATAATTATATCTCCGTTTTAATCCCACATACATATACCATGAGAGAGGGAAATATTAAAGTTGTGATTCGACTGTGTGTTGAATTTCATTGCGCTTCAGCGGGAACATATGGGGGCTATGGTTTTTTTTTTGATTACTTGTCTACTTTTCCTATAAAGTCAATGTTTACAGTTGTGGCATATGTAGAGCAACAGTCTACATTTCCATATACCATAACAAATTGTCATTTTTTCTGCAGTTTTCTCCAGTTTTTCCAATGATGATCTCAGTTTTTTCTCTCTTTATTTAATGTTTGTCAGCATGATCGCCGTATAAATTAAAATCTTCGCCTGTCCTTATGTTCTTCCACAGCCGCTCTGTCTCTCTCAAGGACCTGCAGCTCCATTTCCCCTCCTTGTTTCCAAGGGAACTGTTTCTAAGGTTACAAGTTTACATATTTTCTTCCTCCTCTCAGCAGCTGAAGGTGATCCCTCTTCCAGCAAAAATAAATAAATAAATAAATCCATGATAGCATGTAGGTCTACACTGGCATGTCCTGTATATGCAGAGAAAGGTATTTTGATATTTTTGGGTTTATGTTGGTTGAAGACCATTATAGGACACTTTTAATATCGACACTGTGTGACAGATCCTAGCGCCATTCATGCACTTAGTGAAATGTCTTCAGAACGCTGTAAGTCCACAACGATATTCTGTCTCGTCCCTGATTGCAGCCTTTTAGCCATTTTATGTTTCTCTTTGAAAATGTGATTCTAATAGCTCTCTTTGTGTGTCAGGTTAATGAATTCCTCCATATTGTAAGAAAGACTGATCATCCAGTGTCCTCTCTCTATTCCTGGATTGACCTACTGAGCAGCACGAGCTGTTTACACCATTACGCTATAAAAATAGAGCCTCTCCAAGGATGTTGTACAAACGGGAGTGGCAAAGGAGATCGCAGTAACTTTTTTGATAAATTCATGGTTAAGTGGCCAGGGCCTTGACCGATGCACCTCACGCAAGCAGATTTGTCATTGATCGGATTTTGCCCTGCTTTTTTAAAGAGTGTGGTGAACTCTAAACAAAGCCAGAGGGGAAACAACATTTGTCCTGGAGGCTGATTAATTGCACATGGAGTTAATGGAAATCTCCTGTCAGCTCAGATAAATGGTTGGTTGTGCATGCTCAAAGTACAGCAGTATGCGCTCTGTCAACGAAATGTGTTCTTGAGTCAAATTTTCCTTTTCCTTTCCTTTTTTTTTTTTTTTTTTACCACTAGTGAAAATACTTCTATTTTGCATTATTTTATAACTGTATACAACCATTTTCATTACAAATTATATTACCAACAACTTGAGTGAAAGGGAGAACTGTTGGAATACTGACATGAATTTCAGAGTTTCTCAGTATTTTTTTATGTTCCCTTTTTGCTTTAATGTCAGTGTGCACTCAAGCTGAAATGGACTTGGGTTTGTGCAAAACCGTGATCCATTTTAGTTCAAATCCATCAGAGTGTCGTCTAAACACATGCTTAGATAAGGCATGAGGAAAATCTGACCTTCTGTACAAAGTAGTTAACATGGTCAATATCACAAATTTGCTTACATTTAAACAGGGACCTGGGCATAGTGCAGAATCTTGAATATTAAATATTCAAGATATTGAACATTTACTTTCTTTGTTTTAAATATTTAAAAATTCCAATACCTTTTTTTTTTTAATGGGGAAAAAATCCCACATTTTCAGTGTGGTCTCAGACTTTTGGACCCCACTGTATGTTAAAATTTGCCTGGTGGAAATGCAAATTCACCGAAGGGTAGAGGACATGTGACATGAAAGCAGCTTTTTTTGGTAGAGGCTACCTTCATTTCATGCCAGCTTTATTTCACTGACCTGTGAATTTAGAAACATCTGTCTTGCGAGTGAATAGAAAACTAGAAGGTGGGGCTATGGACTGCTTATTGTTAAGTAGCAGTCACACCAGATTTGACCGTACATTCTTTTCTACACTGGTGTGTGGTTAGTGTATGTGCTGCCAAATCTGAGTAATGGAAAGCTTTCTTTTATACAAGAAGCATTTGCCTTATTAACATGTCCATTCGATAATAAAGCTCGGAGTGGAATGCACTATGTGTCGCTGTTTAATATTTTCTAGAATATATGCAAGCTGTTAAAATTTCAATTAAAAAATAAAAACTAAAAAATCCAATGCATATTTTGTGTTATTGTTTCATCAGACAATTTGTTTCATACTTTCCATACTTTTGGCAATTTTTTTCAGTAATATAAAGACCCATTGTTTATATGGCACTGATGTTCAGAGCTACAAATATCTATAGATAAGTCAGTTTATCAACAGTAAATATCTTACACAGCAGTTATAGACAGTTTATTATGTTCAACATTATGGACATGCACTTATGTTCATATGTTCAAGCCTTTATTAGTCACATATATGTTGCCACACAGTGAAATTCTTTTTTTTCCTCACATATCCCAGCTTGTTAGGAAGCTGGGGTAAGCCATGATACGGCACCCCTGGAGCAGATAGGGTTAAAGGCCTTGCTCAAGAATCTAACAGTGGCAGCTTGGTGGGGCTGGGGGTTGAACCCTCAACCTTCTGAGCAGTAACCCAGAGCCTTAACCGTACCATAATTAATAAAGCTTATATTCTCATCTGGTTGCTGATAACTCTGAACATTTCTGCAGTTTGCATTTAAATAGCAGCTCCATAACTATATGCTTGATCATTTATTTTTTTTAACATTTGTCATGTCTGTCAATATACAGTAGCGGTTTTTGTGAAAAACACTGCCTGCTAGGATTTTCCTGTAAAAATCTTGCTATGACGCTGGGTGAGAAGATGCCAAGAATGTGCAGAGCTTTGTCAAAAATAAAATATAATTAAAATGTTCAAATTTTCATTTGTACCACACAAATTCATTATCATTATTAACTGTAAAACCTACAAAATGGAGAAAACCTTTTTATGACCACACGTATCCAAAACTCTGAATCATAATCATATATTTAGCTCTTGCTTTCTGACCCTTACTACATGAGTTTTGCTGGAAATCGTTCTGTCATGCTTTTCTCTCTGATGCTGGTTTCTATTACCTTGGAAAAATGGTCCAAGCTTCAAAAAATATCCTTTTGTTCATGCTTTTCTTTCGCACATCTATTTTCCCCTTTTATAACCATGGCCAGTTTTTATTACATATCAGGAATGTAATTGAAGGGTCCTTTCATGCTCAAATGGTTGTTTGCATAGCTGTCCTCGCTTTGGAAAATGAAGATTTTCGTTTGTAAGAGTTGAGCTTTTCATAGTCAAAAGGAATGACTATTCCAGCCATTGCTGCAGAAAACCATTGCACCTCTCTCCTTCCACACATACATTTCTATTTAAGATCATAGACAAAAGAACGCTGCAAAGGTTAAATGTGATAATTTGACAAGCGATGGTGGGGGGAAAAAAAGGTTTTATCAAAGGATATGGTGCCCATTTGTAGAACTTCAAGGAATGGTGCCTTTGTTAGCCCTTGCTAAGTTCTTCTTTCGACATTTTAGAAGAAGTTAAATAAAAATACCTATTGAACTTTGATGAGATTAGAGTTTGCTTCAGCATTTCACACACCTTATACCATCTCTCTCTTTCTGCCTCTTGCTCTCTCTCTCTTAACAGAAGTAATACTATAGCAGGCAGTAATTCAGTTTTTGCTCTTTTACACTGCAGCATTACATTGGACATGGTTTGGGGCTCTTAGTGACCTTTTAGAAACTTTAGTAGATAACTTCATAACTCATTCTAGGATTGATTTTTTTTTTTTTACTGCATTCTGTTATCTTTTACCTTTTTTATTTCATCTGTTGGGTGTCACTAATGCTCCAATACATCTCAGTACATATCAGACAGGATGTGTTAATGAAGCCTGCTGCACTTTTGGTATTAACTCTCTATAGACACTGAGAAACACAGAAGGGCATGTTCATTTACTGTGTACAACACAAGGGCATGGATTATGGATCCTGTGTCTTGCAGGGTGAGATTTTTTTTTTTTAGGGTTAGTTGAACCAAATCTACTTTTTTTTTGGATTTCAAAGTGAATACAGACTGTTGTATTATGCTTATCTTGTTGTAGCCATTTTTATTTTAGAACAAAACGGCTTGCATTTCTGTCCTAATCATATTTTCCCTCGCGTGTGCCATGTTTAGACAGCTTCTTTGACTGGCCACGCCACTCTAAAATACTACACTGCCAAACCACTTTTTATTTATTCATTCCCAGTGTCAACATTTGTGCATTTCAATCTCATCCAGATTTTGTAAATGATTTTGCATTTGGCAACCAAACCCATTTTGAGTGCACACAAAATACTAACTTTAATAGTTCCACCACATTTACACGTCTGTCAGTGTGGTCGGGTACAATGGCTTTCCTCTAATCATAGTTATTCACTGCCATCTCTTCATGTCCATTTTTTTTTTCAGTCTTGCTACAAGCTCAAGCTAGGCAGACTTCAAACGAAAAACAAAAGAGGCCCATACACACCATGTATAATGGCTCTGGCTGATGTGAAAATTCCTCTTTGTTTTTTTGTTCTCTGTTCATTTGAATTAACTGGTGTTGTCGGAAATTCTATTAGGCCTTCAGAAGAATAAAAAAAGTCTATTGAAAGATACGCAGTGGACTGAGGATCTGCAGATTCTCAGATCGGATCTGTAGAAGACTAATTTCATTAACACTGTCAGTGCATAATGATTCTGTGGCTGGATGGAGTGCAGAGACAGTTGTCTTCTGCTAATCAGACTTTAAAATAATAAGCAGGTGATAAGGAAAATTCAGCAATATTACAAAGATTTAAAAATTGCCTCGAGCCAATGGACAGTGTCTCAGAGTCACCCAGAAGCGCCCTCTCTACTTCTGATATTGCTCAGAAGCTTGTTTTTGTTCTCTTCAGTTTTTAAGCCCATAGTGATTGCTACCTGGCTGTGTCTGGATTATGTTCTGTCTCTAGCTCTATAAAGGAAAGTGGATGAAATAAAGGTGTGAGTGATGGTGGGAAAATGAAATGAAAGGAGCAGAGTGGATCAGCAGTGGCTGAATTGCATTCTCACCTCTCTCATCTTTCAAGGTCCCATTAACTAACTCGTCAGTTATTTTTAATAATTATGTAATCAACCATGCTTGATGTGCAAGAGGCAATAATTAAGTTATTAATTAGTTCAATAATGTGATTTTTTTTCTCTGGTACAGATGCCTAAGTCACCCTTTCAACTAACAAAATGGAGGTGTAATTAAGTTGTTAGCTAGGGAGATGCTTTTTCCCTACCAGTGAAAGAGCTCAGAATGCCTGCAGGTTGACACAAAGTGTTGTAGTATTGTGGCTAAAAATTTGTATCTGGGTATAGTTTAAAAATCTTACAGTGTCAGTTTATGCTATAGTATAATATGATATGCCTTTAATTTCACAAGGTAAAGTTGTTTGTTTGTGTGTCTCCTGAGAAAAACCTTCACATTATCACATTTTGACAGTTTCTATAGCTCTACAGGTTCTGGTTGTATTTCACGCTTTTTAAAGTCTCCCAAATGTGAAAACAAATAAAATTACATTTAAAGATTTTATTCCAATTCAACCTAGGTCTTTATTTATAAGCTAAACTACTTAGAGAAAACTCACATTTGGTTGAACCCCCCCCCACCCCCAGTGTTGTTTTTTCAGTAGTGATCTTTATAGTTAAGGGTAAATTCAATTTCATCACCAATTCCCATCCACCAGCCAGCCATCTTAGACAGATAGATAACAGATATATAGATACAATAGACTTTATTGATTAAGGGGAAACATGAAATTATGTCCTTCCTAAAACACGTGAAGCCAGCCAGCTGCATTTTTTTGAATTGCAGCATCACTTGGAGAAAAGTGCTATCGACCCTTTTCCGCATCCACGAGCTCACAGATGCCCACGGTTGGCAAGTGTCACTGTGACTGACAGGGGTGAGAGAGTATGCCATCCCTCCTCACCAGACAGCATGGCCAATTTTGCTCCCTAATGGCTGTGGCATCACTGGGATTTGATCTCGCGATCTCCTGATAATAGGGTGAACACTTTTCCGAAATAAGCCATTGCCATTTAGCTCTTATAACTCCTAGAAGAATATACAGTATAAAAGATAAAAAATTAAACACTATTTTAAAAATGATTTTTAACACTGACTATTGGAGAACATGCATTTAGAAAATGTGTTAACCCATCTCAAGCAACAATATCTCATTTTACAAGGGTTTATCTCATTTTCCAATGGCTGCATTTTACTCTTAAATGAGTAACAGCGTTTTTAGCACAGAATTAACAAAGAGCAAAATGTGGTTAACTAGCATCCATCTTAAATAGCATGAGAACATTATGGATAATCTAATAATTGACTTAAAATAACATTTATAACGTATTTCATAGAGTATGTCAGCATTTCCAGCTCCTTTTCATTACACATTCGTCTAATAAAGGAGGATAATAATTAAACCATTATTTGCCCTTCCTACTTATGCCATTTCAATATCTGTTTTAGCATGTCGTGTTAAAATATCACATGTGGTCAGTGAACACATTGAAATGTCCTGTGTTTCCACAGGCAAATGGCTTCATGCTGCGTGTGTATTTCAGTCCATGGCACTGGCTGTGTCCAGCGTGTCATTAAGGAGAGGTAATGAAGCTGAGAGTGTGACTTTAAAGGTCAAACTACAGATTGCAGAGCACAGTAGGTCAGGTGAAGCAGGCTTAGATAGTCATTATAGCTCCAGTCTTGCCTCGTTTGTCAGATTTCTTTTCTGTATCTAAGTGCAATCAGTAGGGAGGCTGCAGTGCTGTATTTTAGCCATTTTGTCTAATTTTCTGTAATCGTTGAAATTACATCTAGGTTGAGTTTTCTGCCAATGTCTTTTTTTCAGCATTATTGCCATTAAGTGAGGAAGTGCCACTGCACGATTCACTAAACTCTGCATGAAAGAAATCCACATTGCATATTTACACAGGGACAAACAGCACTGATTAAACCCGTTCCAACTTATTAGCGCCACTCTGCGCCAACGAGTGGATGATGATTTCTACACCAAACTAAACATTTTGTAAACTCCTGAGCTCTTGGTGAAGATTGGTTTTATTGTGTTTGGGCTCAGTGGTGAGGATTTCACTAGGCTCTTTAACAATACGGTTCCTGTCAGACTGTTTGAGCTTGGTAGCAGCGTCAGTGCCATGATGAGGGCTCAAGCACCACCTTCGGCCACCTACACTTTGTGTCAGTACCCAGAAGGCCATGGAAAGTCAGCTGTGCTTTGTGTCTATGTGCTTGGAGTGGAGTGGAGGGATGCACTACCCTGTGTCATCCACCTTCCTTTTGTTTAATTGGCTAGGACCCTTTACTATTCCTTAATCCTGCCATTGGCCTGTTTTGCTTTGGAGTGGACAAAATTCTACATTCTCGTTATCATGTACTGTCAAACCCTGTGAGTTTTTCAGAGTTTTTCTTTGTTATTATCGTCTCAGCCTTACTCCTTAGGGATCTAATCTACATCTTGATTTCTGTAAATCTGCCTTGATGCTTTGTTGAAAGGTAAAAGCGCTATACAAATAAAATTGAATTGAATAAAGATTACCCCTTAGATTAACCGTTAATAATTACTTGCTATTACTATAACTGGCTCCTAGAGGATTAATATTTGCTCTAAATTTAAAGCATATGATTGTGCAAGTACCAGGAAAAGGTGTGGCTGCATGTAGGCTTGGGTGCGTTTCTAATTTGCAAATTCATAGAATATAGCTTTCTTGTTGAGAGCGCTCTGAATCACGTTTGTAATCAGTCCAATGGATGGGCGAGACGTCACAGGCGGGGTGACGTAACAACCCGGAAGCTTAAAGGCACGAGCAGCGGGTGCCGCGCCAGCTTTCTGTCATTCAGCAAGCGCTCTGTGGGTATTGTCTGTCTATTTTGTATTGTCTGTCTATTTTGTATTGTCTGTCCACTAAAGCAAAGACAAAACAAAACATAAGGGTGAGAGCGGGCAACGTTTTAGGCTGTGTGTTCCTCCCTGCCCACGCTATATTACCAGTGGTGATACACACAGCCTGTGCGTTGTCTGCTTGGGAGTGGAGCACGCAGAGGTTCCTCCGTTTCTCCCCCGCCGCTCTCTCTGAGGGCAGGCCCCTCTGGGGAAGAGCGGTGTACACCTCATCACATAGTGCGCGTCTCTCCTCAGTGCCCTCAGAAGATCGATCTGCCAACCCTGCCACCTATGGTGTTTCAGGTCACAGCGAACACCGGCGAGCGCTTCTCTTAGTTTCTGCCCGGGAACGTAGCGGTACTTAGTGGCTCGCTACCTCTTCGGAGGTCTCCAGAGCAGCTAGCTAGGCCGTCTCGTGCTGGTCCGCCGCTTCAGGGCACAGAGATAGCCGCTCTCATTACACCAGAGGTCAGTATGAGAGACTGCTTCCCTTAGCAGACTATATGGCAGCGTGGAACTTCTGCTGAATGTGTCTCAGTGGGTCCTGCATACTGTAGAAAAAGGCTACCGAAACCAATTTGGTTCTCCAGTGCCTCGTTTCTCCGGGGTTCTTCCCACTCTGGTGGGCCCCGAGCAGGCTCTGGTAATGGAACAGGAAGTGCACACTCTCCTGAGGGAGGAGACGATCGAGGTGGTCCCTCCTCATGACAGAGAGTCCGGGTTCTACAGCCTGTACTTCATCATTCCGAAGAAGGGTGGAGGGCTGTGTCTCATTTTTGATCTGCGTCATTTGAACCGCTTAGTCATGCGACTGAAGTTCAAGATGCTCACGATCAAACAGGTCGTGTCTCAGATCAGCTCCAAGGACTGGTTTGTCATGATCAACCTAAAAGACACATACTTCCATATCTCCATCCTTCCCCAACACAGGAAGTTCCTGAGGTTTACTTTCGGGGGCGAAGCTTACCAATATCTGGTTCTTCTGTTGGGCCTGGCACTCTCACCCCGCACTTTCACGAAGTGTGTGGATGCTGCTCTGGCTCCTATGCGACTCCAGGGCATCCGCATACTGAACTATATTGACGATTGGTTGATATTAGCTCGATTGGAGCAGGTGGCGGCTTGGCATTGAGATGTCATTCTCACCCACGTGAAAGAGCTGGGGTTAAGACTGAATGCCGAGAAAAGTGTGCTTTATCCAATACAGAGAAACACTTATCTGGGCATGGTGTGGGATTCGACCACGATGCAGGCACCTCTGTCTCCTGTCGATCCTCACAGCAGTTGCGAGAGTGAGAGAAGGACGGTCACTCACTGTTCCAGAAACTGCTGGGGCTGATGACATCTGCGTCCAACGTGATACATTTTGGCCTGCTGTACATGAGACCCCTACAGTGGTGGCTCAAGACCAGGGGGTTCTCCCTGAGGGGAACCCACGCTGCATGATCAAGGTCATGTGGTGATGCCTATGTGCCTTAGACATGTGGAGGGAACCTTGGTTCTTGTCCCAAGGCCCGGTGTTGGGAGCTCCTTGTCGCCATGTAACGCTAGCGATGGATGCATCCCTCACCGGATGGGGAGCGGTCATGGGTGGCCGCTCAGCCTGCAGTCTGTGGAGCGGCCACCATCTCACTTGGCACATCATCTCCCTGAAGATGCTGGCTGTGTTTCTAGCACTGAAACACTTTCTCCCGGACCTAAGAGATCGCCACGTGTTGGTGCACACCGACAACACAGCAGTGGTCTCTTAGATCAACCACCAGGGAGGTCTATGTTCGCACCCCCTTTACAGGCTGGCGCTCCAGATCCTTGTGTGGTCCCAGGGGAAACTCCTCTCTCTGAGAGCAGTTTACATCCCTGGCCGTCTCAATATGGGAGCAGATGCCCTGTCGAGGCAGGGCCGATGCCCAGGGAATGGTCAGCCGGGCTCAGGTGGATCTGTTTGCAACATCGCACTGTCCCCGACAACCCCCCCCTCCCCCCTGGTTCTCGGTTCTCTCTGACTCATCCACCTCCTTTCCCCCAGTCACTCTGCTGAGTTCTGGAGAGAGTGCGCCAGGACGGGGTCCATCTGTTGCTAGTAGCCCCGTTCTGGCTGGGCCGAGTATGGTTCTCAGACCTGATTTCCCTTCACAACGGCTCTCCATGGGAGAGTATGGGCAGACACCCCTTAGTTACATGTTTCCTCCACGGTGCGCTGAGGCCGAGGCCTCCGGTACGATCTCGTGTCCCTCCGTGGGACCTGGCTGTGGTGTTGAGGCTTTCTGTAAACCTCCTTCTCTTGAGAGACTTGGGGATCTACAGGCCCTCTCAGTGGCCCTCTCCTTTTAGGCTTTGTGCCCGGTCTGGCCAAAGCATACCCTCAAGTGGGGTATATTCCCAAAAGTACCCTCCTCTATACCACGGCCTGTCGTACTCCAGGCCTCCTGTCCTCCTCCCTTTTTGGAAGCCTGACCAGCAGAGGCTTAACTGTACGTGTCCAGTTTGAGCTCAGAGTGGCCTCGAAATGCGAGCCACTCTGGGCTCTTTTGTTCTCTCGCCCTAGCTGTGCTCTTCCACACTGGGCAGGGATTTGTAAGTCTGGCTGCGTGGGCATACTCGTTCCCATAGCGTTTCGACGCAGCTCGAGTTGAAGGGGAACATCTCCAGGTCACGTATGTAACCATGGTTCCCCGAGGGAACGAGACGCTGCATCTCAGTGCCACACTTCCGGCATCCCTGCAGTGCTTGCTTCATTTCTCAGAAGCTGGCGCGGTGCCCCCCGCTTGTGCTTTTAAGCTTCTGGGTCGTTACGTCACCAAGCCTGTGACGTCTCGCCCATCCATTGGACTGATTACACACGTGATTCAGAGCGCGGTCACGCTGAAGGCGTTCCCATAGCGTTTCAACGCAGCGTCTCGTTCCCTCAGGGAACCATGGTTACATACGTAACCCAGAGACGTTTTTTTTCCACTATATCAAGCAATTTATTATTCATGACAGGATAAAAATATGATCATTTGGGTGACTTTAAAGTCAGAATCACAGCTGGTTATAGGCATGTTTTTGTGTGCTGTGCTTCATTACCAACAAACTGACTTTCTCAATGAATGGGTAATTTAAAAAACAACAACAAAAAAAACAATATTCACTAATCAATTGCTGGTATCCTTACATTTATGCAAACCAGGCTTTGTTTAATTAAATATGCATAAATTTGCATATTTATTTAAGCCAAAAAACAAAATTATTGTTTAATCTAGAAAATACCATGCAGTCGTATTAAGCAAAATATTTTATGCCTTTTTTCCAGCATAAAACCTACCATAAATCCAAAATAATCAATATTAATTTTATTGTCAGTAATATATTTTTAATTAGGGGTAAGAATGATCATGTAATATTTTATGAATGCAGATTACCTGGAAAAAGAGATTTTTTAATTGTGAATATTAAAAAGGGTGATTTTGGAGAAAACAGATTTAAAATTGAATGTGGTTTAACGTGTTTCCACTCTAGTTAATGTGGTTTATAAAGGAAATTGACCCAAAATTGACATGTATATCAGGAAACAAGCTTTGTTATTTAGAGGAAAAAGCAATGTTGCTAAGTTTTAGATAATGCGTTGGTTTTGAGTGGACAAAATAAACATTGATATAAACAATAAACACAGAAATAAACATAAAAATATGCTGCTTGGTGATCCTGCTCATATTAAGTTGAGGCAGAATGATATGCCCAAATTCAACTCAAGTCAAGTCAAGTGGAGTTTATTGTCATTTCTACCATATACAGCCAGTTAGTACATAGTGAAACGAAATAATGTTTCTCCAGGACTAAGGTGCTACAGGAGACAAACACAGAACAACACAGAACTACAAGGGACTACATAATTTATACATAAAATGCACAGTTGCAAACATGTGCAGACAACACAAGACAGTAGAATGACTACTGGGACAGACAATGTGCACAGTAAGCCCCAGTGCAGTGCCAACCAGTGCACAGTTCTGTTTAAAAGTAAACCTAGTGACAATAGTGCAAAGAGTACAAGAGTACAATACAAGTAGCTGAAATAGTGTAAACATAAGAGTAGCAGCCTATGTACAGTATAATAAGTGTTCTAGCAGCATAAACATGCGCAAAACCTTGCAAAAAAAAAATTGGAGGATGCTCAGTTGTGTGTATATATGTATGTGTATGTGTTCCTTCAGTCCAGTTTCTGAGTATTGAGGAGTCTGATGGCATGGGGGAAGAAACTATTGCACAGTCTGGTCGTGAGGGCCCGGATGCTTCAGTACCGTTTACCAGCTGGCAGGAGGGTGAAGAGTGTGTGAGAGGGGTGTGTGGGGTCATCCACAATGCTGGTGGCTTTGCGGATGCAGCCTGAGGTGTAAATGTCTGTGATGGAGGGAAGAGAGACCCCGATGATCTTCTCAGCTGTCCTCACTATGCGCTGCAGGGTCTTGTGATCCGAGACGGTGCAATTACCAAACCAGGCAGTGATGCAGCTGCACAGGATGCTCTCGATCCCTCTGTAGAACATGGTGAGGATGGGGGGTAGGAGATGTACTTTCCTCAGCCTTCGAAGAAGGTACAGGTGCTGCTGGGCTTTCTTCCTTGTACTGATCTATGACCTGTTTGTCATGATCGGGGAGACGGTGCAAATCTGAAAACTCCAAATGCCAGCACTCTGCATATAATACTCAGACTGAATATGCAGTTGAGAGTTCAATCCAGGTTCCTTCTCCAGATCCAGATCCCAGCATGCAGTGCTCTGCTACAGGGGAGGCTAATGTGAGGGTAGCTCATGTGGCTCAGACAGCATGTGCTGATGTTCAAGATGACGAGACTGGAGCTGGGCAGAGAGTAAGCTTGGAGATTATAGGGGAGAAGAGATTAAGAGGCTATTTCACCACACTTATCTTTTCTGTGGCCCCGTGGTTGGCCACTGAGCTGAACCCCTACCTGTAGAGGTGAATCACCATGGACCACTGCCTGCTGTCAGTCAACTGGGACTCAACACTGGATTAGACAGCTATTTTTGGAGCTTTTACAGCTACATTTTGTGTATTCATGTGTTTGAAGATTAAAATGATCAATCAAAACATGAGAAATTTCTATCATATTGATCTCATGGATGGACAAATCAGTAGCCTGGGTGCATAGGATAAGCAGATTCTTCTTCTTCTTCTTCTTNTTATTATTATTATTATTATTATTACTTTGTTCTATTTTTTTTTACTAAGTGGGTTAATTAGTGTATACAGATGACAGTCAAACTTTTCCGATATCTGGAAACATGAACGAAATTGGGCAAAATAAATTGCAGCCTTCATATGACTCCCCTTCTTTCTACAATTGGTCATCTTGCGAGAAATTGGTCATCCATTTTGAGAAAACATAAAGAAGCTAACACAAATATTAATTTTTCAAGCACAGTTTTGTGTTTCCACCAAAAAACATGGACATGTTTTATTACTTTTGTAATGATACTTTTTGTATTATTTTTAATCTCTCCTACGCTACCTTCCTGCAGAGATCATGCTGATGCCGAAAACATAAACATTGCCCAAAACAACTCTTTGTTACAAATACAAATCTTCGGTAGCTGAGTATGACTACTGCACATACTAAATATTAGTCTTTGATCAAGTCATTGGATAGCGAAATAGAAATAAGCCTAATCAATGTTTGTGTGCCACAAACCCCAGCCACTGGGGTGCGTGCAACAGTGCGCGCTCAGTGCCGATCCCAATCCCGAAAAAATTGGGGAGGGTTGTGTCAGGAAGGGCATCCAGCGTTAAAAACTGTGCCAAATCAAATATTCGGACCAATGATCTGCTGTGGCGACCCCTAACGGGAGCAGCCGAAAGAGCGTCTGTAATGTTTGTGTGCCACAGTTGAGAGAAACATATTTCAATTCATGAAAGCGTGTAATTTTCAGAACTTTATACAGGAGAAAATGTCAAAATGTGACCACATGAAGGGATTTCCCAGGCCGCCACACATATTTATTCATTCATTCATCATTCATCCCACCACCATCTTCAGAGGACTTTTGAGACTTCAATATTGCTTCAGTAGTTCTTAGTAATAGGGCTGTACTAAAAACACCCAAGCACACAAAGTGAAAACAAATAGAGATAAAGAAATTTCCATCAGATTTCCATCTTTATCTCTATTTGTTTTTAAATGATCAAATATCCAAACATTTTCGACAATGACTAACAGATGATTAAAAGAAAAGATGAAAAAGTCCTTGACAGCAAGGACTGTGGATAGGTAAATGTGGTGGTTTTTGTTAGATGAAAGTAATAATTTATCCTTATTCCTGCTTGCAGATCAGGTGTTGCGTGAGAAACTGTACCCTTAATATAGAATCATTATCCATTAACATAAGAGTGGTGTGATTATACAGATTCAGCTTCCTCCCTCAGACAGATGGTTTGAGTTTTTTTTTTTTTTCCCTGTTGTCTTGCTTGATGGCAGGCAAGAGTACAAATGCAGAGCCAGAGACAGGTAATTGCAGAGCTTCCTGCTGTTTGAAAATTGTGTGGTAGCAAAGTGGAAGTGATGTACAGTCCTGGAGGCTGAAAGGTAGAGGGGTGTGCACTTGGCTACTGAGGACACAAGAGCACCCTCTGCCTTCCTCCAGAAAGAGAGAGAGAGAGAGAGAGAGAGAGAGAGAGAGAGAGACACTCACCCACAAACTAACTCACTAACTCTCAGAGTAAATCTGTCTATGAGTTCGATTTTATAGTAAAAAATTGATATGATCCTAAAATTGTTTTCTATTAGAATAAGAATGGATGTGGAGTAAACTTTACACAGTTCATTCGGGCTTCTCCTGGCTTATTTGAAATGCACTCAGGCTGCAGTTTTACGTCCTTTTCCTGAATCTTGTAATTTATTGGAGAGGAAAAAATGCCATTTGTCTGAAAGCATTTCATGACGGTAAGGCCTTGTTATACCACAACACCATCCATTTTGCACCACGTGGGCCGTGCAGCCTAAGCTGATCTCCTGCATTATTTATGCATTGGCATTTCTAAGATGCAGCACTTTGTCTGTGATTCATTATCCCAAGATAGGGAGAATATTGACACAGTTTGTGTCATGCTAGCAAGGTAATAAAAAATATCATATCCCCTTCCAAATGGATTTCCATATTCATCCCTCTCCAAATTCAATAGCAGAGGGCTTCTGTTATTGAGATGAAGCATCTGTTTCAGTGAATATGATGTGCTCAGCCAGGTCTTCCTCTGTGATGGATGGCTGCGTGGTCACGGTGTGCTGGTGAATTATATTGTGATCTTTAAACACTTTGCCTTCACTTTTGCCTTTGAGGATAAGAAATAAAGGAAATATGATTTACCATTTACCTGGACCAGTAATGAAGCTTTTCCTGTATTTTAGGAACGAGGGAGATTTAAAGGCAGCTCTGGCAACCGGTTTTATGAAATTTATTGTGTGCAAGCTCTATAGTAACTTTTTACTATAGTTTCTCTAGTAGCAGCTAATTCAGATGGGCTTGAATTTTGGACATGATCTAATGCTAATTATAAATGGTTCCTCTTCAGGAACTCAAGCTGTGTTGAAGCGCTATGGGAACGCCGTCAGCGTGACCGCTCTCTGAATCACGTGTGTAATCAGTCCAATGGATGGGCGAAACAAGCGGGGCGACGTAGCGACCCGGAAGCTTAAAAGCATGAGCAGTGGGTGCCGCGGCAGCTTTTCTCCCATTCAGCAAGCGCTCTGTGTGTATTGTCTGTCTATTTTGTATTGTCTGTCTATTTTGTATTGTCTGTCTATTGATGCCTAAAGCAAAAGACAAAACAAAACATAAGGGCGAGAGCGGGCAGCATTTCAGGCTGTTGTCTGCTTGGGAGCAGAGTACGCAGAGTCAGCTCTCGAGGGAGCCGGCTGCTCACATTGCGAGCGTTTGCCGCTGCGTGCGCTTCGCTCCCGGAGGGCTCTCTTCAAGGAGGGAGCCTCCACTCGCATTCCTGGCAGTGCTGACCCCGCTTCGGTTACACTCGTGGGGTTCGCTGATGGATTTGGTGGAGGGAGTGGAGACGGGCGAGTCCCCTTCTCCTCCCTCACCCACCAGATCCACTGCCTGCTCTCTGGGATTGGAAGCCCGCTTTGCAGTTTCTTCCCCCCGGGGAGTGGGCTCGGCGCTCCACCTGTCTTCCTTCGAGGAGGTTGACGTGGAGGGCGCGATGATAATTCGCCCCCTATTATGTGGTTTCACTTATGCTTTCGCTGCGGCATGCCTAAAGCTCGCGAAAAGACGAAACATGAGGCGAAAATAGGCAGCATTTTAGGCGGTGTGCTTCTCCCTGCTCGCGCTGTATTACGGGTGGGGATACACACGGTCTGTGCGTTGTCTGTTTAGGCCCGGAGCCCGCATTGCGTGCGTTTGCCGCTGCGGGTTCTTCACTCCCAGAAGGCTCTCTTTGAAGAGCCGCCACCTCCACGGTGGAGCCTACCTTTTTTCCCTGACCTCCACACTGAGGTGTCGAGGTCGTGGGGGAGGCCTTTCTAGACTCAGTAAATTGTTCTGCCAACCCTGCTACCCATGGTGCTTCAGGGCGCAGTGGTCTTCGGCAAACACTTCTCTCAGTTTCCGACTGGGAACGTAGCAGTACAGGGAGGCTCGCTACCTCTTCGGAGGTTTCCAGAGCAGATAGTTCGGCCATCCCCTGCCGGTCTGCCACTCCAGGGCACCGAGCTAGCCGTTCTCATTACACCAGAGGTCAGTCTCGAGGGACTGATTCCCTTAGTAGACTATTTGGCAATGTGGAACTTCTGCCGAATGGGTCTCAATGGGTCCTGCATACTGTAGAGAGAGGCTACTGAATCCATTCGGTTCTCTAGCGCCTCATTTTTGTGGGGTTTTTCCTACTTTGGTGGGCCTGAGCAGGCTCTGGTAATGGAACAAGAAGTAAGCGCTCTCCTGAGGAAGGAGGCCTTTGAGGTGGCCCCTCTTCACGATAGTCCGGGTTCTACAGCTGTCTCAGATCAGATCCAAGGACTGGTTTGTCACGATCGATCTAAAAGATGCATACTTCCATTTCCCCATCATTCCACAACACAGGAAGTTCCTGAGGTTTGCTTTCGGGGGCGAAGCTTACCAATATCGGGTTCTTCCATTCGGCCTGGTGCTCTCACCCCGCACTTTCACGAAGTGTGTGGATGCTGCTCTGGCTGTTATGCGACTCCAGGGCATCCACATACTGAACTATATCGACAATTGTTTGATATTAGCTCGATTGGAGCAGGTGGCGGTTCGGCATTGAGATGTCGTTCTCGCCCACATGAAAGAGCTGGGGTTAAGACTGAATGCAGAGAAAAGTGTGCTTTCTCCAGTACAAAGAATCACTTATCTGGGTGTGGTGTGGGATTCGACCATGATGCAGGCACATCTGTTTCCTGCTCGGATCGAGTCGATCCTCACAGCAGTCGTGAGAGTAAGAGAAGGCCGGTCACTCACTGTAAAGCAGTTCCAGAAACTGCTGGGTCTGATGGCATCTGCGTCCATCGTGATACCTTTTGGCCTGCTGTACATGAGTCCCCTACAGTGGTGGCTCAAGACCAGGGGAACCCTCTTTGCATGATTAAGGTCACGCGGCGATGCCTACGTGCCTTAGACATGTGGAGGGAACCTTGGTTCTTGTCCCAGGGCCCAATGCTGGAAGCTTCTTGTCGCTGCGTAAGGCTGCGTAATGCATCTCTCACAGAATGGGGAGCAGTCATGAGTGGCCGCTCAGCCCGCAGTCTGTGGAGCGGCCGCCATCTCACCTGGCACATCAACTGTCTGGAGATGCTGGCTGTGTTTCTAGCATTGAAACACTTTCTCGCGGACCTAAGAGATCGCCACGTGTTGGTGCGCACCAACAATACAGCAGTAGTCTCTTATATCAACCACCAGGGAGGTCTGCTTTGCAACCCCTTTACAGGCTGGCTCTCCAGATCCTCGTGTGGTCCCAGGGGAAACTCCTCTCTCTGAGAGCAGTTTACATCCCTGGCCGTCTCAATATGGGAGCAGACACCCTTTCGAGGCAGGGGCTGATGCCTGGGGAATGGAGGCTCCACCCCGAGGTGGTGGAGCAGTTATGGAGAGTGTTCGGCCGGGCTCAGGTAGATCTGTTTGTGACTCAGGAGACATTGCACTGTCCCCTCTGGTTCTCTCTGACTCATCCAGCTCCTCTTGGCCTGGATGCTATGGCACAGACGTGGCCGAGGCCTTTCCCCCGGTCACTCTTTCCCCCCGGTCGCTCTGCTGAGTTCTGGAGAGAGTGCGTCGGGATGGGGTCCATCTGTTGTTAGTTGCCCCATTCTTGCCGGGCCAAATATGGTTCTCAGACCTGATTTCCCTTCTCGATGGCTCTCCATGGGAGATTCCCATCAGGAGGGATCTCCTGTCACAGGCACGGGGCGCCATCTTCCACCCCTGCCATGAGTTGTGGAGGCTATGGGTGTGGCCTCTGAGGGGGCACGACTCATAGCTTCCGGTCTCTCAGCCGAGGTTGTTGAGACCATTCTCCAATCCAGAGCTCCTTCAACAAGGAAACTGTATGCCTTGAAGTGGAAACTTTTCACTTCTTGATGCGGAGACCGCCGGCTCGACCCAGTTAACTGCCCTGGAGTTCCTGCAGGCCTATCTCTCCGCAGGGTTGACCCACTCCACGTGGATGCCATCGATCAGGCCTATGAGTCCTCTGATCTCCCCTCGTCCTTGGGAGTCAAGGCTCACTCCACTAGAAGTGTGGCGGCCTCCAAGGCCTTTTCTGGCAGGTGTCCCTATGCAGGACATCTGCAATGCTACGGGTTGTTGTATTTTCTCACAGATAGGGTTCACAACATTAAATGTAACTATAAGTAGATAAAAAGTATGCCATGTCATTCAATATTTTTTCCCCCATTAATATCTTGGCAAACTGCTGAGGTGCCAGAGGAATACAACACTTCATGATGTGCTGTTATTAAAAAAATAATCAACTTCAGGTGGGAATAGTAACTCTGCTTTGCTTATATTCTATAGCCCAATCCTGAGCTTAATCTGAGTGTCTCAGTCTCCAGTGAACCAGCCCACAGGGACAGATTTATGTCAATCGATCAGCGTGTGGTGCACTTGCTCTTGCCCCCTGTATTAAAATGTATGCCTCAGCAAACAGCTCTCCCAAACACTCGCATGTAAAAGTTCCTAGCCCTGCAGGGAAGTGGCGTTAAATGCCAGAGTGCCCTTGCATCTGAGAGAGAGAGAGAGAGAGAGAGAGAGAGAGAGAGAGAGAGAGAGAGCGAGCTATTGAGCATTTACAGCTGTCCTGCAAATCTCATTGCCGTGGCCCCATTGCTGTGCTATGATTTTATTGTGTCCCTCACCAGCGTGGAGATGGAGGTGATAACCCCATCTCTCCAGCCCAAGAGCTGAGCTGCAAACATTCTGATTCCTGCTATAAATTGCATTTGGACCCTGTGTGTGTGAGAGAGCTCAGAAGGGGACCTGGGGGAAAGACAGACAATTTCTAACTCTTTTGCCACCCACTCTGCCTCAGATGGATGAGTCCAGAATCATGTTTGCTCAGTGCAATGAAAAGCTTTCTATGCAGTCCAAGTGTTAATTACATTATGGTTAACCTGTTTGTATTTTGTGTGTTTTTTTTTATTTGTTTCTTTTTTTCATAATTGGGAATTCAAGAAAGAATGTGAAACTGCTATGCCAACTCTTTTCAGGGGAAAGTCACTAGAAGTCGCCATGAATCACCATTATCATTTGCATATCAAAATGCTTTACATGAAGAAGGATTTTTTTTAAAGAATACAAGTTTTATCAGAATAGAAAAAAATAGATTATAACTTATTTTTTATAAAATGAAGACATTTTTGGTCATGGCACCACAAACCATTTATGTTTTTACAAAGTACTATAGTTTCTATCAAGAATGCAGGCAAAATGAAGCAGTGGTAGTGAGTAGTCAGGAAATACACATGAAGGAAATGGTTACGCATGGAGTGACACACTTTTATTGTAAATATCACCAACAAGAGAGTTTAAAACCAAGAACAAGTAAGTGTGTGGATGAGGATCAATGATTTCTCATTGGGAACAATGGTGAGATCAGTGTGTCATTGGGAACAAATTGTGAGATCAGTGATTGGTCTTTGGGAACAATGGTGAGATCAGTGTGTCATTGGGAACAGTGGTGAGATCAGTGATTGGTCTTTGGGAACGATGGTGAGATCAGTGGGAACAATGATGATCAGTGACTGGTCATTGGGAACAGTGGTGAGATCAGTGAGAACAATGGTGAGATCAGTGGTTATTCATTGGGAATGGTGACATCAGTGATTGGTTTTAGGGAACAATGGTGAGATCAATGGGTCATTGGGAACAATGGCAAGATCAGTGGAAACAATGGTGATCAGTGATCAGTTATTGGGGACAATTGTGATGAGTGAGTGGTCAGTGGGAACAATGGTCATCAGTGATTGACACAAAGGAAATTGTTACAATGCTTTCACTATGTGTAATTATTGCCAAGAAGAGAGTTTAAAACAAAGAATAACTCCTTAAAGGGGTCTAAAAAAATTTCCAAGTCTGCTGTCAAAGTCACTAGCAGGCAGCTTTGATGTGGAAGTGATTGTTGATTTTGCAAACCAGCGGCTTTGAGAAATTTGTGTTTGAGGACATATACAGTATATATGTGTTTTACCTTTTCTCTTTTCCAGACATGTTCACATTGTTTCTAAGACAATACAGAGACAATCTACTGTATCTCACATCAGGTAATTGGCATAACTGTAACTGAATGCCAAGTACTTTATCCCTTAACACTGAAGTGGTACAAGTCCTATAAGTATAAAACAAGAATTTACATTGTGATAGTTATCACTAAAGTAGAAAGGCTGAGAAAGTTAATGTAAAAAGATTTTGTAATTGGCAACAAATAAACACAGTTGGGCTATTTTAACTAGCTATTTTAACTACCACTAAACCTGGTAACAAACATTATTAACTAAAAGTTAATTTTACGTAATGGTGTATATACTAAAATTATCTAATAATTGCTGTTGATTTTTTACAGTGCCAGAAATATTGTAAGGAGATTTGCTCTTATAAAGAAGTAACATTTTTTAATATGTATGCCTTATTCCATTTAATAAAGTGAATGATCTGATAATGGGTAGTTACGATGCTTGGTAGGTTCTGACATAATTTGTTATTCTGAAACTGTAGCATTATTATGTACCTGACATAGATTATGACAAAAAAGACAACATTTAGACCATTTTTGCACTTGGA
Source organism: Pangasius macronema (assembly GCA_037577455.1). NCBI lineage: Eukaryota > Metazoa > Chordata > Actinopteri > Siluriformes > Pangasiidae > Pangasius > Pangasius macronema. The sequence goes on from CM074955.1 coordinate 17,115,466, forward strand.
TATGTCATGCATGTTTCACATAAAAATGCAGGTGTAAATACACCACATTTAAAACAGATATAATCCTCAAACCAGTTCAGGAGGTCTCTGATACACTGAAAATGTATAAGTCTCTCCAAGCCACATTTGAGGAAAAACTCTCTTCAATGCTTCATGGTTTAACAGACAATTAAAAGTTGGCACTTTATTGAACTTAAAGACACTGTGCAAAATCACAGTTTAGTGGCTTGTAGAATGGCTGGTTATGTTTTTTTAGACCAAGTCCATGAAGATAGCACTTTACAATGAGCCAAAAAGACAATTAAAATTGAGAAAATTGGAAAGGAAAAGGGAAACCATATGGATTAGCTCATTGGTAGAAGGCAGGTGAGCCTTTCCACCAGTTTGTTAGTTTTTAGGCACAAGAAGCCATTTTGCCTGCCAATTACATTTTATCCTTCCATGTCTTTTTAGCTGGTTGCCACCTGCCGCCTTTCAGTCACCTTCTGCTGTTTTGGGCAGGGTGAAGTGGGATATAATAGCCTTAACTGGAGCAGGAGGCTTGTATCCACAGCCCAGTTAGCGCTGTCCCCTGGCCGTACTCTTTACCGCTGCCTCTCAGCACAGGTATGGGTGTGGGACAGATTGCATTTTTGTTTTTCGAGACCATCTCCAGGGTCCTGCTTTTCATCTGTATTCCAGGAAGCCATGCTGAGATCACGCTCTGCATTTCTGCCTTTTTTTTTTCATGCTGGTCGCTTTATGGCTGCTAATTAGGCTTGGCTTGGGATGGCACTCCCTGCGGTTTTCCTAGAATCTCTTCAAATCTCCACCAAAGGTTCCAGTAATAGAGCAGTACAGGATCTCTAAGATAGGCTGATGCTTCTGAACAAGGAACAATGTACAGCATTTTTTCCTATAGCTGGGTTGTCAGGTTAGCTCTATGTGTAAAATACTGTAATTTAACTGTGGATGGTACTGCATGATGTATCCATTTTCCTTTATCATAGTACTAGGAGCTGAACAGGAAGAAAGAAAGTAAGAAGAAGGCAAAGAAGTAGAGTGTTTAGATTAGCTTTCACAGACTAAAATCTGTGAAGTGTTGCTCAAATGGCATCACAAGCTGCATCACTTTCCATCTGAGGGCCTGAACTCCATGGATCCATTTTGGCCAGAGAACATGGATCCATTTTTGCCTAGACTAGATAATCACTGTGATTGTGGATTAAAGGCAAGGAACCTGGGTCAAAAGTCCCAGAACCGTGGAAAAAATATTACAACCAGGGAAGGATTCCCGACCTGGACTACTGGCCATGTACCCTGGCCACTATGGGGCTGGCTGAGCATAGATTAAAATTGCATAGAGCATAGATTTAAACCAATTGACCATTACACATAGTCACACACAGAACCTATCATACAGTGAGTTAATCGAATTAGTCAATAAATTTAAAGTCACAAAGTTTGAAATAAATGTTTTTGGTAAACAGGTCTGAATTTGTAACCAATGAGGGGTCATTAAGGTCTTAACTGTTTTAACTGGAGATACATGTATAACCAAAAACCCACACTAATTGGGTCAATGAAAAGAAAGCCTAAAAAGGAAAGAGAAGCCAGAGAACATTCATTTTCCCCAATGGGTTTAGAATAGAAATTAATTCTGAACTAAAATAGGCCAAAGAAGAATCAACATACTGTCACTCCTGGCAGTTGAGTCAATGCTTGTCAAAGTGCTATACTTTGACAATTTGATTTGTGTGTTTGTGAGGAGACAAGCAAGAAAGACCACAGTAAAGGGCAACTTGAGACAATAGTAAGGTGCACACAATATTTAACAAAAACTCCAAATTGTTTATGGGAAATAATTCCTTCTCAACTGTTGTCTCATACTGTTGTAACATTTACCAAATGTCCAAAAAGAAAAATGTTTTGGTTTGCTAGAGTTTCTCACATTTCCATCGCCTTTTTGTTTCTGTGCTTGGTTTTATAGCTCAGCCCTATAAGTGTCCCTTGGTTTTATAGCTCAGCCCTTTTGAGGCAAATTTGGCTAGTCTTCCTGAAGTTGAGCTGTTAATTGCTTAATCCTTCAGCATATTTTCCTGCTGCTAAATTGTGTCGCACAGAGTGTGCTGGAAGCAGTGTGAGTGTTACTCCCATGCTGACAGCAAGTCTGTTTTGTATTCCCCAGCCCACCACTAGCTTAAGCTTAAGCCAATGCTCAGAGGAGCAGTCACAGTGAGGCTATGCTTTACGCCACCACTGCCTCAGTAGAGATCGAGCCCCCAGCACAGTCAGAGGCAATCCTAGAAAAATCAATAGACACTAGGTTTGCTTGGGTCTGTAGAGATGGTGTTGGGAACAAGGTCAGAGATGTTATCTTAGCGTGGAGTGACAGTGCAGTGGATTTGACAAACTGTTTCAAGTTCTGTACAAAAGCATATGTCATATACAGAATATAGCTTTCAAATACACAATAAAGGTACATTAATATATCTGGATATTTTTGGAGTATAATCACATTCTTAGCACATTTTAAAATTTTATGGATATATTTACTAGAGCATGTTAGAACATACAGAATTTATAAAAAATTGCAGTTGATAAATAAGTGAATGAGGGCGGCTTGGTGGTGCACTGGGTAGCATTGCCGCCTCAAAGCTCCAGGGTCCTTGAGCTTGGTAGGGGGTTTTGCATGCTCTCCAAATGTCCATGTTGGTTTCTTCCGAGTTCACTGGTTTCCTTCCACATTCCAAAAGCAGGCCAGTAGATGATCTGCCTACACTAAATTACCCCTAGGTGAAAATATGTCTGTGAATGTGCATGTGTGGTGCCTTGTGATAGGCTGGAGTCCCATCCAGGGTGTATTCCTGCCTCCTGCCCAGTATTACTGGGATAGGCTCTGGATGCTCTGCAACCCAGGACACGGGTTGCTGAATGAATCAATGAAAACATCTGAATGAATGAATTCGTAGTAAGTGGCTTGGTACATTTGTATGTATTTTCCTTCAGTAGTTTAGTTTTCCAAGTGATTTGGTAAATCTGGCCCTAATTCAGCTTTTTTTCCCATAGAATTTCTACAAACCTCCACCTCTAAAGTTTATAGTAATAGAGCAGAACAGGATCTCTAAAATATGCTGATGCGTCTGAACAGGGAAGACAGTACAGAATTACTTTTTTCTATAGCTGGGTCAGGTTAGCTCCATATAAATAATTTAACTGTGATTTGGTAAATCTGGCCCTAATCCAACAATTTTATTTGCACTAGTCTCTCATGGCCTTACTGAAACAGGTCCCACAAACATGTTTTGGATTAGAAGGTGCTGCGCCAAGCTGTTATTTGAATCACATTAGACACCCACAGTGCCCATGACAGCTTCGTTTTGCCACCAAGGTTGCACCAGAAAGCACCATCACTATCCTTACGAAATCCAAACAAAACTTACTAAATACAGGGAGTTTCTCTTCTATTGTATTCCAAATAAAAGTGCTTTGCAAATCTCAGGCCAGGGTGCATGGCTAGTGAAAGACAAGAATGATTTTCCACAAGTGCTCCTGATGATTGCTGGGGAGAGAATGCCCTGCTTCATTACAGGTCTATTAGCAATCACCGAGGTCCATTGGCACTTCATGGGCTCAGCCTGCACTAGACGCCTGACTTGCTGCTCCTCAAAATTGAAACACACACACACACACACACACACACACACAGCATTGAGTGGCAGTCACAGGTATGAAATTGTAGAGGGGAATTTTGGGAATTTTAATTGCGTAGTTACAATTATAGCGCTTCATCGCTTTGTCAGCACTTCAAGCATAGATGGTAGTGAGTTTTTTTTTGCCAACTTCTTCCCACATTAGATATGTATATATTCTATCCTATTTGACCTTTTGTGCAGTCTGTTCCTTACAGATAGCTAATTCAATTCAGTTCAGTTTTATTTGCCAGTTTCCATTGCCACTAAATAGCACAGCCCACATTATCAAGATAATCATATTTATTATTAAGATCTTAAAGTTATTATCCCTTTTTGACTGGTAATTTATATTGAATGGGTTTAATCCAAACTTCAATAACCAGTAATTACCATTTACACTAATAATTGGTTATGGTATGATGCCAAAAAATAGGAAATATATTAAAGTACAGACTTAAATAATAGGCCTCATATTTGAATAGTTGGATTAAAAAACTCTCTGGGAGTCTCTGTCTGCAAAAACATTTAGATAACATGCCTTATGGGTTCTACAGCAGTGGTTCCCTGTCAGGAAAGTTTCCACGTAGAACCTTTTTTTAAGGCTAAAAAGCTTTAATTTACTAATTAACTCTTGAAGAAGCCTCATAGGACCATTGTGCTGCAAACTCACTTCAGTTTTCTTAAGTGAGATCTCCACCCTATTTGATGATATAGGGTGCCAGTGCCTCTGCTAGTGCATCTCACCTTTATGTTATCAAGGATAGAGACAGCTTGACGAAAATGCTGATGTGTTGTTTTGTGCTGAACCAGTCTTGAGCGTAATCAGTTGATTGGGACATGGCTGTGGAGGGCAGTGCCAGCATGCTGAAAGCTGTTAGGTCAAGGAGCCCATGGTTAATAGACAGCAAATATCATGAGTGAATGATAAAAGTGGAGTCTGATCCTACAACAGATAGAAAATCAATAGTCTATTAGAGTCGACAAGGGAAGGAAAGCAGAGAAAGCGGTAGAGGAGGAATGATGCTTGGGGCAGACCTAGCTAAACTCTCTCACTCTTTTGCATTTTCTCTATCTGTCTTTTTTTTTTTCCCTTTTTCACTTTATTCTTCTTACACTCATGAAGTAGCTGCCTGGAGAGCAGTGCAGTCTGCAGAGCTGGACAGATATAATGAGAAAAAGATATGGAGTGAGAGTGAAGGCCAGCAATGCATGATGCACCCACACCACAGGGCATGCTGACATGCAATTATAGGCCTTCATCATGGCATGACCCCCCCCCCAAGAGAAAGAGAGAGGAAGACTGAAAGAACTTAGAAATTGGAAAGACTAAATAAGCTTTCTATTTTACAACTGAATTGTTTGACACCACCTGGATGGAGATTGGGACTTGCTATTCAGTAGAAGTGTCTCAGACAAAATATGATCACTGTATTATGTATAAAGATGTTGTTTAAGGATCATGGACTACAGCAATGGCTGCTTTGGGGAGAATAATGAGAATGTATTAGCTGGTATGCATTTAGAATCTTTTAGCTTCCTCACATTTGGGAACCAGGAAGGTATTAGCTCAGACTACGAGCCTCTAATGATAGAACATCTGCCATATGTTCCGGCTGAAGTGTTGTCACTCAGTGGGAGGTGCGTAGGTATCAGGTTATGCAGTCCATATTATATGGGACCATCTGGGTGACATAAGGACCTTGTCCCTAAGGAATACAAATAAAGGAAGCAGACTTGGAAAATTTTGCTTGTATGATGCAGATTCATCAGTTAACGATTATGATGTTTCTTAACTTTGTCTACGTTTTAGCATTGGAGTATGCTGCTACCAGTTATCACTCAGAAATACCCCAAAAGAGCAGTCACCCCCCCCCCCCCTCCAATAAAACTGTTGCATGTACCAACTGACATGTGAGTCTGGAGTGAATGACAGCTGCGTAGCAGTTTTAAACTCTTCAGTATTAACTAACAACTCCTTCCCCCATCTTCCATTATTAATCTTGTGGCCAGTGCTCTTGTCTCGACTCAGTTTTCCCACTTGAAAGATGCACTAAAATGACACCCTCTCTTTCTGTCAAGGTGAATAGAGAATATTTGAGTTCATTAATATGCAATAAAGTCTTTTATTCAGCTTTACAGAAATAAATGGATTCACAAAGAATATATTGTAAATATGTGAATTATCCCTGTGAATTTATCCCTATTGAGCAAGCCAGAGGCGACGGTGGCAACGAAAAACTCCTTGAGATGATATGAGGAAGAAACCTTGAGAGGAACCAGGCTCAAAAGGGAACCCATCCTCATATGGGTTTACACTGTAGTGCGCATGTGTGTGTGTACAATGCAGGATGCAGGATGGCTGCAGCACATATTCTGCGCTCTTTTGGAGCGTCATTTGTGCACATCCTCACACTCAGTATCCATGTGGTGTTATACCAATGGAAATAGTGGAGAACAATGTGACTTGGGATCCGTGACTGAATAAACAACCAAGTTTTGTGTTAAAAATCTCATATGTATGTACTGTTCTACACAGTTACTGAGTACTTGTTTTCCTATTACATTTAGTGTTGATTTTTTTAAAACCTCTCAGGTAGCCTCCAGTCTTCTGGAGTTTCTAGATTAGTAAATATTTTTTGAATGTCAGTTCTGAGTTTTTGATTTAAGACAAAGCTATTGACAACAGTCATGATGACTGTGGAAAGTTTTAGAGAAAATGGAGTTGCCAGTTTGTTTAACATCACTGTGCATGAAACATTTTACAGTTCAACTTGGAATCCAGACAAACAGGGATGTTTTGGCTCTGACATGGCATCTAGTGGACATTGCTTTTAATCCTCCAGATGTACATAAAATACGCAAGTGAGTATGGGAACTCGCACTGCTGCTGCTCCTGCACATACACGTATAATTATGTGTCGCTTATAATCCATCCTCAAACGGATCATGTATGCTTTTGACCTTGGCTTGTGTCTGGCATTGGAAATCTGCCTCAGGCAGTGTGATAGCTCTTGATAGTTTGGAACATCAATAATCTCATAAAAACAAGAAGCATGCAGCAGATGGAGCTGTGATCAGAAATTGGTTCCTTAAAAAACCTAATTGTTTACCTGAAGTAGACTCTAGTAAATTCTTCAGAGTCAGAGACTGTTAATGGTACAAAAGAACATTTGTGACTCACAGGTGCCTTTGTTATGCAGCCATGGCTTTCAGGGCTCAACATAATCTCATAATCTCTTCATTAGTGTGAAAATATGAACCTAAGTAAAGCAAATGCCAAGTGCACAGTACTCTGTGTGCTATGTATTACACACCAATCATCCATTAAAAAAACACGTTCCTGTCATGTTCCTCAAACCATTCCTGAACAATTTTTGCAGTGTGGCAGGATGCATCCTGCTGAAAGAGGCCACTACCATTAGGGAATGTTGTTGCCATGAAGGGGTGTACTTGGTCTACAGCAATGTTTAGGTAGGTGGTACATGTCAAGGTAACACGCACATGCCAGGACCCAAGGTTTCCCAGCAGAACATTGCCCAGAGCATCACACTGCCTCTATGGCTCGCCTTCTTCCCATACTGCATCCTGGTGCCATCTCTTCCCCAGGTGAGCGACAGACACATACCCGGCTGTCCTTCTTCTTCTTTTGGCTTTTCCCTTCAGGGGTTGCCACAGCGAATCATCACTCTCCACCTATCCCTATCCTCTGCATCCTCAACACTTGCACCCACTAGCTTCATATCCTCATTTATTACCTCCATATACCTCCTCTTTGGCCTTCC
>CM074955.1:17123021-17133155 GCA_037577455.1 Pangasius macronema
CCCACTACCACTTTACAGTCACTAATCTCTTTCAGACTGCCTCTTCTACATAGGATGTAGTCTACCTGTGTGCTCCTGCCTCCACTCTTGTAAGTCACTCTATGCTCCTCCCTCTTCTGAAAATAGGTGTTAACCACAGCCATGTCCATCCGGCTGTCCACATAATGTAAAAGAAAATGTGAATGATTCCGGTGGTAGACTGGGGTCAGCATGGGCACTCTGACTGGTCTGCATTTGGTCTGCCCCATACACAGCAAGCTGTGATGCAGTGTGTGTTCTGACACCTTTCTATCATAGCCAGCATTAACTTATTCAGTAATTTGTGCTATAGTAGCTCATCTGTGGGATTGGTCCAGACGGGCTAGCCTTCACTCCCCACGCACATCAGTGAGCCTTGGGCGCACATGATCCTGTCACCAGTTCACTGGTTGTCCTTCCTTGGAACACTTTGGTAGGTACTAACCACTGCACACTGGGAACACAGCACAAGATCAGTTTTGGAGATGCTCCGACATAGTCGTCTAGCCATCACAATTTGGCCCCTGTCAAAGTCGCTCAGATCCTTACGCTTGCCCATTTTTCCTGCTTCCAACCCATTAACTTTGAGAACTGACTGTTCACTTGCTGCCTAGTATATCCCACGCCTTGACAGATGCCATTGTAATGAGATAATCAATGTTATTCATTACACCTGTCAGTGGTTTTAATGTTATGGCTGATCAGCGTATAGGATCAGTGTAGGGAACTGGCATTTGGCAGGTTGCACAAAAAAAATACATTTGACATTTAATGCATTGTTGGGACTCACTATAAGGACATGATTAGCTTTTATTTTTAAAGTGCATCATATTTCCTTTGTTTCAGGATTATTTTGTCTTGCACCTTGAAATGCCATGTATGCATGCTTGTCTGTCCTTTCCTTCAAACATCCAGGAACTGTCCCTGACCTTGATGATGAATAGGTTATAAACCAACACTGCATTTTTAAACGCTTCTCTATCATGATCCTCTCGGGTCTGCAGCCAATCTAAAGACAGGTTGATATTTGCAATATGAATGCTTTCTTTTCCCGCGAGAGAGGCCTCATTTTTAACAAATACCAGGAGCTGCAAAAGGTGACATTTATGCTATGAAATGCATGCCACTTATCCCTAGGCAGTGTCCCTCTCTTAATACATGTTTAATAGCTGTAGTAAAAGCTTACAGCACTCTGCCCATTCTCCAACCACCATCATCATTGAATGAGTACATATTCAGACTATTCTTTATTATTTCATTTATTTTTCTGAGAAGACTCTTCTCCCTGTCTCTATCTCTCTGTCTCTCTCTATGCCTGCATATTGTTAAGGCCTATGTCTGGCTGAGCTCCATTTTTTTTATATGTGGATACAACTCTTCTGGCAGTGCCGCCAACACCTGCTCCTCTACCTGTCAGGCCAGCACACTAAGGCTCATGTTGAAATATTTAAAGCTGCCCCCTGGCTCCAGCAAATGTCTCCTTTCTGAGGCAAGGATGTGCAAATATTTGAGACAGCGATACACAGCGGGCTGTTTAGAAATGGAATTGCAATCAATCAGATGAGGGGCAGAATGAAGTGTAAGTGAATCATGTTCGTTCAAAGTCACGTGATGTGAAGAGAAATTCATAATGGCATTCACATTGTCTATCGTTCTTAATTTAAAATTCCTCCATTCCTTTGGTTAGTGCTCCAGATGTCTGTATCGGGATTTGGATTTAAACCTAAAGTGGGCATGGCCTAAACTGTACTTTTTTTTTTACTTTTATTAACTATAAATGTGAATCCTACCACTACCCAAAAAAAGTTTAGAATTGGTGTTAACTAGGGATGTGCGCTTTTTTTTTATCAGGCTATTTTTTGTTTGTGTCTGCCTTTAATATTTCTAATGAATTCACTTTATTTCCAAAATATAAACGAACTAGCAGCCTAAAGTAAAGCACCATGAACAGGCAGTTACTAAGGATGAATGAACAAACACTGTAATTTCTGTTGTGTCACGGGGGATCACGGTCTCAGTGATCTTTTCTGGCAGAAAAAAAACACACATTCTATTTGTATCTGTTTAGAACACACCTGTTCTTTACTAATAATGTTTTCCTATTTAGTTACATCCCTGTTAAAAATACATAACGTCCAAGTATGGTAGGACGTTCAAGTATCTCAGAAATAGAAAAAAAAAAACACTGCGCCTCACTGAGCATCAGTAGAAGCATTTTTCTTTTTCATCTTTACCTAATTACACATTGCTGTGCAGGCAGTTGACTTTTAGGTCAAATAGATACTGTTCAGTTACCTTTTAGCCCCAGATGCAGCTAACAATCTCATTTTATTCATTTATGACTTAACTTCAGCCATGTTTCCCTCCATTACATGGCAGCATTTCTACAGCCAGAAAGTTCTGTGGACTTAAAAGTGAGCAAAAAATGCCTTAAGTTGGGGGAGGCTGCTGTTTATGGTGAATTTTGCAGTCTGTTAGATCCGCCTTACTGGGTTCAAACATACTATACTTGCTGTTTTTTTTTTTTTTTTTTCCACAGGCTAGTAAACATAGCATGGACCATCACTCAGCAGTATGAAGCCCATCTCACAAAGAGCAAACTCACTTTAGCCTAAAGACTGTGCTTAACATTTTAACAGTGAAGGCAAGTGTACTGTAAAGGTTCTTGTTAGAGTGTAATATATGACATTTAACACTGACTAACAATATGCTAATATGTGAGTAATGTAATATAGTATTCGATAAATATAGTATAATATAGTACATTTGTCCATGGATCTTATGTCCCATGGAAGTTAGTATTATACACAGAGATTCTATAACCCATGTTTCATGAAGGAATAAGCAAATGCAAATGCCTGTGTCACTCTACAAGATTTATACAATCCTAACAGATGTTGAAAATGTAAGAGATATAATCTCTCTGATATCTTGCCAGATTTCACAGATGTTTTTTTTTCTCCTGAATTTTTTCTCCTCTTTTTTTATCATGATAACATTCAGTTATTGAGATAAACAGTTTCTTTGGATATGATCTTTCCAATTTCCTCATGTGGGAGGGAAAAAAATATTTTTCAAGTATACAATTAATTAACTGTCCTAATATGTTATTGCATAGATTTTGTTGAGTGTATATACAGCCCAAAACATGAAGTTTAGCATGAAATACTGTGGTTACATCAATCTGTCAGACAGCGGTGCTGGACTTAATACTGCTGATATCATGCAGAAACAATCAACTTAAGATCAGGGTAAATGTGACACATCTCTGTTTTCAGGACACAACTCCAGCACTCCAGCAGAACTGTCTGGATAGCAGTTTAGTCCATAATTACACTTGAGGTATGAATATCGATGTACACAATTTCAGTGTATCAAACTACACACACATAACTCAATTCTGAATATGGAACTAGAAGAATAAAACAGCACATACTCAGATTATGCTCAACCACTGACCAGTAATTGTGGCTCCTGGAACCTGGGATCTTGCTGAAATTCTTGGGAATGATCCGAGACAGCAAAGCAAACATAGCAGATGACAGTTCAGCTCTGCTGTCATTGATTCATGATCTTATAATTGTGTTTTCACCCAAGACACCAGATAAGAGGAGTTAAGATTGGATTTTCCATACTCCACACCACAATCTAATGTAGGAAGGTAATAGTTCAAGATCAGCCTAAAATCAAGACGCCTTTTGGGCAAGTCCGCGTCAAACTCTGCCCAGGCTTTAGTCACATCACAGAGGCTAAATAATCAAAACCAATACAATTGTTGCTATTAAAGAAAAGCCACATTTGTGTTTTGATTCTTGGTGCCGTTTACAAAATCTCACAAGACTGCCTGGGACTTACTAAAGGCAATGTCATTTGGATAATTAATTCAACACACATCTTATTCAGAGAACCAGCTTTCAGAAGTTTTTTTTTCCAGAAAAAGAGCAGAAAATAAACCTTGTGAGCTTCTGGCAACACTTGATTTAAAGAATGCAGAGATGAGAAGAGCAAAATATGCGAAGGGAAAAGAACTGGCTAATGTGGTGTCTGCATCTTTTTGTGCTCTTCTCAAAAAAAAAAAAGTGTACAGACCACTTGTTTGTTGCTCTCTTTCAAATCCTTTTTGCTTGACTGCTGCTTGTTGCCTTGAGAAGACTACATACATGCTGAGCTCCTACAGATAAAAATGGAGGATTATAATTTTTTTCTTTTTTTAAACATATCCCTGGATGATGTTATTTATTTATATATGTATTTCTTTTTGCTTGAGTACTTATCTGCTTATTTCAGCTCAGTACATTCAGCCGTCTGTCATTGCTTCTGTATGTATTTGCCATCATGCTCTGCAAATCAGATTTGATATGGTCCCTGCATTATGTTAATGCCACTTGAGTTGATAACTACAATACATGAGAATTCCGGCAGTCAATCTTAGGCTTTTACCCTTAAAATTTGGGGGTATATTCCCAGTTTTAGACATTGCCACTATTCAGAAAGGATATTATCTGACCTTAATGCATTTATAGTTCTATAAAGCTCATGGGCCACCACGAGTCACCAAAACAGCTTGGCGTAGATTCTACAAGTTTCTAGAGCTGTACTTTAACACCATACTTCCAAAAATATTCCCTCAATTAGTGTTATGATGGATGTCCAATGGAATTGAGATCTGGTGACTGTGAAGACCATAGCATATGATTTCTATCATTTTCAGCCCTCCTGCATGGTGGATGAGGGCAGGGTCATCCTGGAAAAGATAGAAATGTATCATTGTAGGATAAAGGGGATCAGTCAGAAGAACTTTCTATTGACACAAAAACTATGCCAGCCAAATAACTAAATGCCCCAATGCATTACAGAGCAACCAGTTTTCCATTGATCTCTCACCCACAGACCAAAGTTTATACTGTATATTTTGCCTTTTTTTGTCATGAATATCCAACTTCACCCAAACAATCATACTTACAGCAAAGCTGTTAAAATGCAGTTTGCACTTTTTTTTCTTAAATTTTAATTAAGATTTGCTCTCACACTGTTCTTTGGTCTACAATCACAGTGATTAGAGGAGAAGAAAAGTCATTAAAAGGAGAGTGGGAGAGGAAAGAAAGGGAGGTCTGTACGGTCATGATGTGAAGCTGAATGGAGTCTGGAAGACCCTGTGTGTGTGAGAGTGTGTGTGCATGAGCAGTTGCCTGGGAAAGCTAGGCAGGCAGCTATAATGAATCTGTGGCTGGTGCCAGTGCAGCACTGTGGAGAGACGAAATTGCATTGGCCTTTCTGGATTCTGAGTTAATTGGCTGATTGTGGAGATCTCCCTTTGCCCATAATTTATAACTTGCCCTGCATGTAAGTGGGATGGAGAAGCTGCACTTGACCTTCCAGAATAAAAGGGGGGTGATGTTTGGATGGGTACAAGGTGGAAACCAAGGTGGGAGGGGCTTATTTCCTCTTTGATGGGGGTGTCAGCAAAATCGAAGGGGAGGAAACTTGCTAAGTGTCAGACAGGTTTATTTATGAGACAGTGACATTTGAAATTTTAAAAGCTTCAGCACGCAAATCAATTTGTACTTACACTGGTTCATACAAAACCAATTCTAACTAATCTTCACTTGTGCAAAAGGTTTATTTTATGATTCAGTTTTGAGTTGACTTTAATGTGTAGACTTCTTTCATCGACATTGGTCTATTTTCCTACATTACCCACACTGCTGTTCAACTCCATAGGTGTAGTCAAGCCACTGGGCATTCATCTCTATCTAAAGAGAAAAATGTTTCAATTCTTTGGTCTGTCCAATTTTCATACTTCCTAATCTGTACACTTTGCTTAAACAGATCGGGTTCTAAAGCTTCAACTTTCGTGCTAATATTGCTGTTAATGTCATTGTGCTTGTCATCTACTGATTGATAACTAGCCAATCCAAGATTCTGTCTCCACTACTTCTACATTGGATTTCTCATTATATGACATTGAACATTGTTTAAAAAAGAATAGTGAGAAAAGAAGCTGTTACTCTCTTGTTTTTACGAGCTAACAGTAAAATCTGACCATTACCCCTTATGTTTGTTTTTTTTTCTTTTAAGTGCACTAGTTTGTCATGCTTGGCCTGTGTTACATGGCAAGATCCAATCAATTATCTATGGATCCATGCTCACTGGTCAAATTCTCATCTGATAGTCCTCCTGCTGATGTTCAAATTAATGTCACTTACAATTCATAGGAATTTGACTGAAGCCATAAGAATTATGACTAACTCTACTGCTGACATGTGAATTCATATTAATTTGCAATCATGACACCATGTTGTCCTGTTTGTTTCAAACCCAGCATCCTCCCTTCCTCCTGCAGTGGAGATGCAGTTCTTCGCAGTATGCCAGGGCTAATCACAGCACTCAGGGATGTAGATCAGACATTACTGGCCCCCGAGCAGCTGCCAGCACTTCTCCTCTGCCTTCTCATTCTCTCCTCTCCACTCCATCTCACACCCCCCCTCCCTCAGCTGCACCACATATTTTCCCCATCTCTTGTTCAGATGGAATGTATTCTGGAGAAATAATGGTCTGTTTTTCTCTCCTGCTCTTTCTCTCTCTTCCTCACATCGTACTGATGTCTTATGCTCATGCCCCACTCCGTTGAAAAAGACACAAATGTCACTTCTATTTGAAATCATCCGTAATGCATGACTCACAGTGAATCTCCCCCTCCCAATTAACCTTTCAGAGAAGGAAGTATCAAGATTGCAGTGAAGCTGGCAAAGATTAGCTACTAATTTGTTAGCTTCCTCTGCCAAAATGATTTATAAGACTAGCTGTCCACTACATTTTTTTTGTCATAAGTCTGTATGTGGGTTTGTGTTGGACTGTCAGATTTCATCACATTCCATGAATTATAATGATTTTCAGTTCCATTAATGTTTTTTCAGAAATAAAGGTACAAAACTGTACTTTTCCTTGTTGCTGGCATGATCAAGCACTTTTATTATGTATCTCTTACCTGCCTGTGCTGTAGCTTAAAATAGCTTTTAGATTAAAAGCTAAAGGCTTCGAGTACAGCCTAGTGGTCCTTAAGGTCCAATTATGTAAGTTAAATTATTTTTAAAGCTATACCATTCCCCTTCTCGGTGCACAGTGCTTTTCCCAGCAGAACGAGCACTGCTCTGCTCTGTTTTGAGTCCATGGGCTTTGGTTTGTGTTATGCCATTTGCATTTGTTTCTAGTGCTAGCCCCTGTTTTGACACTGGTTGATTACCCTAATGTGTTCACCTGTTCTCTGTAAATCCGTTAATTAGTTTTCTATTGTTTTCTATTTCTATCTACGCCCTGGTGTTCCTGTTCCTTGCTGCGAAGTCTTACCATGCATTCATGTCTCTAAGTCCAAGCCTTATTTCCCTAGTGCCTTGCTTTCTGGTTTTGACCCTCATTTGACATTCTGATTGTGATAATGGATTTGTGATTTGTGATTCTCAGATTTGCCCAAATTAAACCCATGTTGGATTTTCACACTTGCATCTTGCTTTCATTCAACATGCATTTACTCAAGAGCGTAAAGCTGACTTAGTCAGTGAAGGAGTCTGCATTGCCTCTCGCTCCCTTTTTTGGCCAGTTATATTGTTTGCTAACAGCTAGAAATAACAAGTGTGTCTGCCCAGTCTACAACATCATATCTAACGTGTTAGTATGCTGTGCGTGAAACAAGTATCCTAGTATCATTTTCACGCCCTACAAATCTGCCAGGTGTCTAATGCTTAAAAAAACCACACAAGTGTTTACTGTTGTCTTGTCTCTTGCTTGGTTCCCTTTAGCTCCATTCTCCATTCTGTTTTCACTTGGACTACACCCCACACTCTGCGACTGGCTCCTAGATTTCCTGACTGGTAGACCGCAGTCTGTCAGAATTGGAAATAGGACCTCAGTCACCATCATTACAAACATTGGCACCCCACAGGGGTGTGTTCTCAGTCCCATCCTCTACACACTGTTCACACATGACTGTGTCACCTCCCACAAGGACAATATCATTGTGAAGTTCGCTGACGACACCACCGTGATAGGACGGATCACTGGCGGAGATGAAGCGGCCTACAGAAGGGAGTTGGCCAGTCTTGTGACATGGTGTGAGGACAACAACCTCACCCTCAACACGGACAAGACAAAAGAGATGATAGTGGACATGACGAAAGAGAGTAGAACTCATCAGCCACTGTTTATCCGAGAGCTTGAAGTGGAGAGGGTGAGCAGCTTTAAATATTCGGGGGTCCACATCAGCGAGGACCTCACCTGGACACTCAATACCACCCAGCTGGTTAAGAAAGCACAACAGCGGCTGTACTTCCTAAGAAGGCTGAGGAAGTTTGGCATGTCACCTAAGATCCTCAACAACTTCTACAGCTGTGTTGTTCAGAACATCTTGACCAGCTGCATCACTGTGTGGTATGGCAGCACTACAGTGAGGGACCGCAAACGTCTGCAGAAAGTGGTGAAGACTGCTGAGAAGATCATCAGGACTCCACTGCCCTCTCTGCAGACTATTTACCACTGCAGAGTCCATAGGAGAGCTGCCTCCACCCTTAAGGACCCAACCCACCCACAACATGGACTGTTCACACTCCTACTCTCAGGACGGAGATACAGGAGTGTGAAATGCAGGACTTCCAGACTAAGGAACACCTACTTCCCCTCAGCCATTAGCCTTTTAAATGGGTAGCCAGTGGACACAGACTAGTCTCACATATCTCATAGAGTAGGTGGACTGAACTGCTCCACTCAATTTGTCAATGTTACTGCTGCTATCTTCTTATCGAGAAGCTTCATTTCATTTTGCACATTGTTAAATGTGACAGCTGCTATTATTATTGTGTAGTTGCACTGAATTTGCTACAGGTTACTGTACTATTGTTTTGTACATAAGCCAATATTGCACACTCGCACATAGAGATATACTGCATATTACTGCTACATGTGAACACATTACTGTTACTACATGTACTATAATATTGTTTTGCACCAGTCAATATTGCACACTCACACAGATGTACATAGTCTATATTTATATATACATAATCTATATTTCTACCTCTGAAACTTTATTTTTACAGTTTGCACTTGTCTTGGCATCCAATGTGGACAGCAAAGAAAGAATTTCATTGTACAGGGAAACTTGCTTTCCTCACTGTGCACATGACAATAAACGCTTTGTACTTTGAACTTGAACTTTGGGGAGAAGTTTCATGACTGGCATAATACAACAGGACCACAATGACTGTTTTAGTTGTTAATTCAGTGGCTAGGACCCTTAGTGGCTTTTTCTTTCCTTAAAACCTCTATTCAAGTTGCAGTTATCAAGATGTAAAGACAGATTAGATGGTGTTCTTCAAAAAAGTCTTTAAGCTGATTGCTACAATTGCTAAAACTCCCAAGCCCATGGAAAGGGTCAGAAAGCAGCAACACAGTGAGTGAAATTACAGCACTAGTAGAGTATACATAGAGTGACTTTTTAATAAATTCTTAATGGTTTTATGTATGGTGAGATTTTCTGTCCATATTTAATGCGAGTTGCCCAGAAGGCCTCCTGTCACCTTATTTTATCTTAATTTTTGAGTATTTAGAACAATCCTAGCTCAGTATCCAGACTGTGAACATGAAGGGGTAGTATTTTTTAACTGCTTGTTGTTACATCCCAGTATACTCCTTGGTGAACACTCTCTGGGCCATGTGTTTTCACAGCTGCCTCTATTCTGTTGTGGATAACACAAGACCATTCATTCATCCCTCTATCCATTCATCTGTCCATCCATCTTCAGTTGGCACTTTATCCTGGTCAGGGTCACGGTGGGACTGAATCTTGGGAGTACTGGGAATGAAGCGGGAATACATCCTGGATTGGATGTCAAGCCATCGCACCATGTACATACACAATCACATCCAGGGGCAATTTAACACAGGCAACCTACATACCGACATGTTTTTTTGGAAGCAGGGAGGAAACCAGAGAACCCAGAAGAAACCCACACAGAAACTCTGCATAGCTCAAGATCAAACCTCAAACTACACTATATTACCAAAAGTATTCGCTCACCCATCCAAATGATCAGAATCAGGTGTCCTAATCACTTGGCCTGGCCA